>OY821517.1:122317017-123517017 GCA_963682025.1 Cordilura impudica
AATTACAAATTACAAATTACAAATTACAAATTAAAAATTAAAAATTAAAAATTAAAAATTAAAAATTAAAAATTAAAAATTAAAAATTAAAAATTAAAAATTAAAAATTAAAAATTAAAAATTAAAAATTAAAAATTAAAAATTAAAAATTAAAAATTAAAAATTAAAAATTAAAAATTAAAAATTAAAAATTAAAAATTAAAAATTAAAAATTAAAAATTAAAAATTAAAAATTAAAAATTAAAAAATTAAAAATTAAAAATTAAAAATTTAAAATTAAAAATTAAAAATTAAAAATTAAAAATTAAAAATTAAAAATTAAAAATTAAAAATTAAAAATTAAAAATTAAAAATTAAAAATTAAAAATTAAAAATTAAAAATTAAAAATTAAAAATTAAAAATTAAAAATTAAAAATTAAAAATTAAAAATTAAAAATTAAAAATTAAAAATTAAAAATTAAAAATTAAAAATTAAAAATTAAAAATTAAAAATTAAAAATTAAAAATTAAAAATTAAAAATAAAAAAATTAAAAATTAAAAATTAAAAATTACAAATTCAAAATTAGAAATTAAAAATTAAAAACTAAAAATTAAAGATTAAAAATTAAAAATTAATTAAAAATTAAAAATTGAAAATAAAAACTGAAAAATAAAAAATGAAAAATAAGAAATAAAAAACGAAAAATTAAAAATTAACCAGTTAAAATAATAAATAATAATAAGTATTTTTATATTAGCAGAGCCCCTGCAGTCGTTTGCTATATGTGGTAGATAGATGACGCTTTCTGTTTGATTTTAAAAAAAGGGCCATAAAAAATCTTTAATTACTAGATGTTTACACATCTCCCCTGTGGTCGGACTCACATGATTTTTTGTTGTGTTGTAACAGCCATTGTTATTAGCTCAATATTGTTTTAGCTTAAGTTATTCAAATTTCGCATCCTGAAAAATTATGAAAATCGAAAAATCTAACATTTTTCTACCTCATTTCCCCCTACTTAATATGAGATTGGGCAGCTAAATAAATATCATATATTCAAAGGAGAGGAGACCTGGTGGGCCCTTCGTTCAAGACGTTTTCAAAGAAATTAAATAACCATGAAAAGCTTTCACCATTTTTTATGAATGAGTGGGTTATTTCATTTCGTGTTAATATATTGTAAAAGTTAACCGCGTGGGCGATGTTAAAATATTTTGCAAACTGAAATATAAAGCTCCAATGTGTTTTTTTTTTGGGAATTAATTTTTTTAACAAACACAATAGATAGCGCGACCTCGGCTAATGTAACTATTATAAATCAAGGCATTTGAAAAAACTTTCTAAAGTTTCTCCTGTTAACACTTCTGGTTATAAATATATGTAAACTAGTTAGCTATATGACGCCTAAGGAGCCCATTGAAAAATGACGAAAAAAGTATGCAATGAAGTTTTCTGAGTATAAATATAGTAAAACCAAACATGGGAATAATTCAAAAGTTATTTGTTTTTCGACATTTTGCATATCTATAATATTAATAGGCAAGGCGATTTCTTGTAACCGTTGCTACTGTGTCAGTTTTAATCCTATTTTGACCACACATGCCTCATTTGAAAGGTATTTATTTTTAGCTGTCTACCAGATTTGCAGATTTTTAATTTAAAAAAAATTTTTTTTTTGAGTAAACTGCGCTTAAAGTTGCTACTAACACATACATAAAATTATACAATGCTATGTGTGTGTTTGTTAAATGTTAATGTGTTTGCAATAAAAATGAGTTTGTTTTTTTGTGTTGATTTGTGAAGTGACTATAATTGATTAGCATACCTTTGGGGTCTTTATTTAATGAAAAAATAAAATTTCCTAGAATTTCCACTCGAATTTCGAGGACTAGAATCTGCTAGTATCTATTTATAACCGAACGAAAATTGCATAATTCAAATTCTGTAGCCAATACCAAAAACTATAATAAAATGATGAACACAACCGAATTATTTTATTATGTAGTAATTTTTGGAAAAAAAAAAAACAGTAAACAAAATGAACTAAAAAAATAATAGTATTTGAAGTTAAATTAAAAAAAAGTTATGCTCGTATATAAAGCGGATTACACAATATTATTCCAGTGTGTAATTTATTTTTGTCGATGTGTTTGTGTTTTCTACAACAGTTATTTTAAGTAAATTCTAAATGGACTGAATTTTTGCATATTTTGAAGCACTCACTTTTTTGTAGTGCAAAATAAACATTGTTAAGAAATATTATTATTGTTAAAGTAAGCTAGTTTAAAACCAACAATAATGACCGGAGCCTTTTTTAATTAATGTACATTCTTTTAGGACAACTCGGGACAATCTTTTATTCCATACCATCAAATACATATAAACACAGAAAAAATATTTGCCAGCCGAATTGTTCTAAAGTGGAACAACTGTATTTTCGATTGCATCAACAGAAATTTAATATCATCTACAAATTTTCTATTATGATAAAATATTTACTGTTAAGCCAATAGAATTGTAATCATCGTGAACCCGAAAATTGGTTATTAGCATTATCGCAATTCGGTTGGTAATAAATTCGGTAGCCACAATGAATCTGTTTTCTGTGTGTAGTTATCTAACCAGGCTTCAAAGCAAATTGAGAATATAAATTTGTTTGCGATATATTACCTAGCGCTATTGTTCAAGGAATTTGTTATACTTTTGAGTACAGATTTGTTAATAATACGGAAACTGGTGTAGAAGTGTAACATAAATACGCCCCTCCTCCTCCTGTTGGCACCAATGAATTAACCCTTTTTTCTATTGTAATGATGGTGTTGTGTTTTGGAGAAATGAGAAAAATAATGTCGATTTAATGCCGGAAATATCATAACGTGTTCCTATTCATATTTGTTTCTATGAATTGCTACAGTGAGTTTCTTTTCTGAGTTGTTAACATATATATTTTCATGCCATCTATAGTCGAAAAACACGTTGCTTGGGATTAGATTTAGAACTGTTTTATGATGTATGATGTTTTCTTTTAATTCGTGTGAAATTTATTATAAAAATTAAATAAACTTTTGTTAAATAAAAGTGCTAAGAATACATTTGTTTGAATATTATCTGTGCAGAGAACGAAGCCGATCGGCTCGCAGTCGGCGCATAGCCGCCGCCGACTTTTTTTAAGTAATTGAGCCGCCGCCGACTTTATGCGGCTACCGTCGGCTCAAATTTTTAGCCGACTCGGTCGGCTTAGCTAACAATTTTGAACTTTTTTCGATTTTTTTTATTTAATTTATTATTTTGGTTAAAAAATTAAAAATCTAAGCGAGTAACATTTTGTAAAGTTTTGGTTAGATTTAAGGAAAATCTACCTAAAACTTTAAAAGTAAAGTATGTATTTAAAGGTAAAGTATTTTTTGCATGTATCGAATATATTGAACATGTCTTACGACAAGTTTTCGCTTATGTATAAATTTGAACTTAAGTCTGGCAACTTTTTTATGCCTCATATCAATTTCTATTTTTCTGGCACCTTTACCGTTTACAATAAATCCCGTTATACTTTACGCGTCGCTTAAACAAAAAGTTTTTTAATTTTTACAAAATTTCAAAATGTCACAAAAAAATATACAACATTATTTCTCAAGTACCAGAAACCGACCAGTTATTTCTTCTGATTCCGATTCAGATGAGCCGGAAAATATTAACAGATACATTTTGCCATCAGCAGATTTATCATACTATGAAGACCTTTTTAAAAAACAGAATGAATTAAAAAAAATGACTAAGTTGGTGGTAAATGAAACCGCAATATCTGAGTGTTGGAAGTATTTCGGAGACCTGTGTTTTAACAAGAGACACATTCTCGATAAGTACAAATTTTGCAAACTATGCTTGGAAGGGAATGGAATTTTAAAAAGGTGAGAAAATTTGATGTTTAAAATTTGCAAAATTGTATTTTTTTTTTTTTTTAAGTTTTGGAAGATCGACGTCAACAACAAATTACAATCATCATCTACGTTCTGTCCATAATTTAGACTTAAAGACCGTAAATTCAAAGAAGACCTCACAGTTGACTCAGAATGCCTTAGAAGCGTCTTCTAGCAGTAATAGCAAATACCAAAACGGTCGTCGAGTCGCTGAAATGTGCTGTTGGGACTTGCAGCCTTTTAAAATTGTTGCAAGACCCGGATTCAAAAAATTTGTAAATTTTTTAAATCCTAAAACGATTCTTCCAACTGATAGAACAATTGCAACATCAGCGTTAAATGATGTATATAATATTTATTTGGGCCACATCAAAAAAATTTTGGATACTTCACCAAAACACATGACCTTAGTCATGGATATGTGGTCCGATAAATATAAAAGATTGTCGCACATAAACTTTAAAGTGCACTTCTGCCAGGATTTCCAAATGAAAATCATAACCCTCAAAACGGAAATTTTTCCTCGGCCGCATACAGGGTTAGCAGTGTCCCAAAAAATAGAGGAAACCCTAAATGTGTTTAATATACAGGAAAAAATTATGTGTGCTGTTACTGATGGCGGAAGTAACATAATTTCCGCATTAAAAATTAAAAATATAACCCGATACGGATGCAATGCGCATATTTTACATAGATTTTTAATGCATGATGATTTAAACAATGAACGTTTCGCACATATTAAAAATATCATTTTAAAACTCAAACAAATATACCGGAGCCTTATGTATAGCACCGAAGCCATAACAAATATTCAAAACGTTGAGGAACAGGGTGAACTAGCAAAAATTTTTATCGAAGCAGAGAATATTTTAGAAAGCTTAGATTGTTGCGAACAGTTCCCGAACGGAGATGACCATTTTACCGAACTGTACGAGAATTCTGTAAATGCTAAACATCAGTCATTAAAAAATTCCGTTCCAACACGGTGGAACTCTCTATTAGTAATGATAGACAGTTTTTCTAAAAATGTATCAACTATCAATATAGCACTCTTTAAAGCAAAACAGGAACAGCCTTTGATACCAGAAATGGAAAGAAAAATTATAGGAGAATTTGCTGAATTTTTAAAAATTTTTGAAGATGCTACAAAATGCCTCCAAGGGCAAGAATACCCCACAATTTCATCTTGTATTTATTTTCAAGAAAGCATTATTTCATTATTGGAGAAAGGAGAAAAGGAATCTTGTTTCCAACTAACAATAGAGTTGTGCATTTTTTCCTTAGAAAACTTTAAAAAAAGATTTAAAGTGTTTAAACTAAATGTTGTTGCAGCATTATTGGACCCATGTCAGAAGAACTGGCAAGTTTTAGAAAAATACTTGAAAAAAATACCCAGCCAAGTTCCAAATTCGTATGAACTTGAAAATGATGTAAATTTCCCAATTTCGAAAGAAGATATTATTTTGGAAGAAATTGAAAAAATTAATGTTGTCAGTGACAGCCAACCCGTTTTAGTGACTGAGCTGTCAACCAGTCAATCGGTAGAGCCGAATAACAAAAAACAGGTAATATTTTATAAATGAAAGTAAAAATTGATATTAATAAACTTTTTACTTTCAGAAAATATCAAATAGCCGCAAAAGAATGCTAGAATTTGTGGGATCATCATCTAACGCTTCATGTAACAAAGAGCTCGAGGTAAAAAAATATTATGAAACAGAAGTCCACGAAACAGAGCCTTTGGATTGGTGGCAACAAAACAAACAAGTATATATAACAATTATGTATGTGTCTTTAAAATTTTAGTAAACGAATTGTATAACTTCTAGATTTTTCCAAATATCGCAACTGTAGCTAATGTGTGTTTTGGAGTTCCAGCCACATCTGCTTCCTCAGAGCAAGCTTTTTCGGTAGCAGGGAATTGCGTAAATGCAAAAAGGAGCAGTCTACATCCTGCAACAGTTAAAAAACAACTTTTTATTCATGACAACATGAAGACCGTTGAACCATTTTTAAAATGATTCTTTTTTTAATTCAATTTAATTGCTTAAAGCATCAAAAAACATTCAATGTTCTTTTTATACTATTTAGATCGTATCTAATTTAACTAAATAAATTAAAAACAATTTTTGTTGTTTAAAATAAAAATTTTTTCAATTTTTTTCAGCTGTAGTCGACTTTAAGCCGCCGCCGACAGTTTTTTTGTTCAGCCGCCGCCGCCGAAAAAATGTCGGCTTTAGTCGACTTTTAGCCGCCGCCGACTGCTTTTTTGCTTAGCCGCCGCCGCCGACAGTTTTAAGTCGGCTTCGTTCTCTGTATCTGTGATTACTGCAATTTTTAAATAGGTTAACCGATAAATGGTTGTTATAATCAATAGAAAAATATAATCGAACTTATTTTAAAAATTGGTTGCCGTAATACTCAATACGGTAATTTAGAAATTATTATTCAGTAATTACAACAGAATAATTTGATAGTACATAGGACTACCAAAATTTGGTTGGTTACAAATTCAGTTGCCACAACGAATCCGTTCTGTGTGTGTATGTACTCGAACTGCTTCCTAACGAGCAATTGAGGCTGATCTTGGATGTTATCGTCCTGCGAAGAAACCACTGATCGTCTCGCTTGCATACATTTTGTTAAAGAACACATGAACTGGACAAGACGGAATTCGAATACTGTTCCCTTTTCAGATGAGTCGAAGTATAATTTAAGATACGATGATGGAAGAATGTTTGTACGGCGACCAAAGGCAAAAAGACTACATCCAAAATAAACAAATATTCCTGTTAATTTTGGTTCTAACAATACTACGGTATTTTTTGCTTTCCTGGCCAAGGGATGGAATAGGAATTGGATACAGGGAAATTCTACATGACTTAATTTATCCATACTCAGAGCATCTTTAAAGTAGTAACTAATTGGCTATAGTCTACTGCAATTAGTGTTTTGGAATGGCCAGCCTAATCATCAGATCTCAATTCCATAGGAAATCTATGGAAAATTGTAGATCGAAAAATATGGGCACTAAGTTACACAAACAAGACAGAGGCAGTTTATTCTGAGTGGCAACAAATTTTAAAAGATGTCAGCAACAATTTAACTGACTCCATGGCTCGTTGTGATCTAAATGTCATTTGCCCTCATCCAATCCATCTGAAACTTGGTCCATACATTTGCTGTGAAAATATATTAACTTTGACTTAGTCACGCACAGTCACGGAGAGACTTAAAGCGGATTTCGCCTCATCCTGTCATTCTGAAACTTGGTCGGTATACTTGCTGTAAAGAAATATTAATTTCGATATAGTCAGGCACAGTCACGGAGTGTTTAAAAAACACATTTCCACTTATCCGATCGATCTGAAACTTGGTCGATGGACTTGCTGTGATAAAAGATTAACTTTGACACAGTCACAGACAGTCACGCATAGTCACGCGCAGTCACGGAGGGATAAAACCTCACTTCCTCTCATCCGATCGATCTAAAACTTTGTCCATAGACTTGTGGCCAAAGATTAATTTTAAAATAGTCACGCAAAGTCACGGACAGTTACGGAGAGATTCAAAACTCATATGCAGAAGGGAAGAAAGAGTTTTAATAAAAACTTTGCTTTTATGGGTAAGATTATTAAATAAATAATACATACAAAGTTTGAAATTAATAAAAGAGTTTTTAATTTTATGATTCAATTTAATTCGTATTCACCGTTCAAGTCGTCAAAAAATATTTTGTTCAAAGTTCCTGTACTTGGGGTTTGAACTTGGGAATTGCAAAATTTTTAGTTTGAAGGCTATCAAAGTTCCCCTTAAATTAATAATAATTACCGCAGATAATTTTATTTAGTAGGTCATATATCAGGTTTTGTGAAAATAAAACACATGAGAAATAAAAATCGCACTTTTTGGATAAAATCGATTTCAGCGACGCCGTACCGACCCCCAAAAAATTTGAAAAAATTCTTAAAAATCTCTAATAGCTATAAGAATTAATATTCTATTTTAAGAGTTGAAAAACTAAAAATAAAACGCCTAACGTTTATAATATGTACATTTGGGCATTTTATATGGAATATATATCAATTACCAAGTGTGCATAGGAGTCCTAAACAAATTTCAAATTTATGACGTTTGACATCTTAAATAGAGAGACATTTTTAGTATCGTACACCCACCCACTGAGTTCTCCACGTATTTTATCACGACTCTATTTGTACATATTGGGTTTATTATATGTAGAAAGTGGGAAGTATTTATTTAATCAATCCATCCTTCGTGGTGTTTAATAATACACTAGGTTTACACAACCAATCGGCCAAAAAAGTAAAGAAGAGACCATTATTTAACATGCCTTAAGTATTTCTTTAATTTTTGAATCCAATTCCAGAATCCAACATTAAATATCCTAAACAATATAATTCTGGTATGCTTTGAATATTAAGCTTTTGTTCCTTCTACTTCTTATTTGCCTGTTCATAACAATTACAATGCAGAAAATTTTCAAAACTTTTGTATGCCTAACGAGCAGTTAGAATGTGTGGCTGGAAGTAGCAACATTTATGATTGACATGATAATAAAACTTTTCATTTGAAAAAGGCCTTACTAAATAAAGACATTCTAACTATTTGTGCAATATCTTACGCAAATCGATAGAGTTTCTTTATAGCTTAAAAACAATTTGTAAAAAAAGTTATGATTTTTTTTTGTTGATTCATGTATTTTTTTCTTTCTTGTTGATAAAGTGTAGAAAAAATCAACAAAAGAACTAAAGTTAATATCAATGACTAACGTTAAGCCAAAATGCAAATGTTTTAGTAAATTTTAAGGCAAAATTTATATTTATTATACCTTATACCACTATGTGGTCAGGGTATATTAGTTTTGGCTGATGTTTGTAACTAGCAAAAATATTTGACATAGACCATTAATCTATCATACCAATTGACTAAGTATCATTTTATGAGTCAATTTTGCTATGTCCATCCGTCTGTCCGTCCATGTAAACCTTTTAATTGACTAAATTTGTTCCCTGTTTGTGACCTGTATGACATCGGTTTAAATTGCCATAAGATCCAAATTATCGTATTGATCTTGGTCAAATATTGTTTGTGTGTGTTTATTACATCTATTAATCAGTACTCCAAAAATAAATCCTGCAAGACAATTCTTAGTTATGCCCGCCCCAATATAGCTGCTTCCCGATCTTTTTTTTTTTTTTTTATTTATTTTATTCATAATAATATTAAGTTTAACAATGTTTTGTGCCCCAGCGTCGTTAGACATTATTGAGGCGAGTTGGCAATAAATAATAATATACAACTTTAACAATATAATATATATATGTACATACTTCAAAAATAATAAAAAAAAAAATAAAAAAAAAAAAAATATATAAATGTTCATTTTATATTATATTTAAAAGGAAAAGAGAGAAAAAAACAAAAAATAACTATGTACATACAAATATGTATTACAGTAGAAGCATTTCCAAATCTTGAAATATATGTTTTTTTAAGTTAGTCTTAAACTCAGAAATTCGCTCAATATTTTTAAGATATTGGGGAAGATTAATATATTCCAAACTATCAGTGTATTCAACTCTTTGCTTTGTTTTTTCCAATCTACACCTAGCAATTCTCAAGTTCATATTAGTTCTTGTGTTAAAAACTGTTTGATTGCTTGAAAAGCAAATTGTATGATGGCCAATATTATTTAGCGATTTAAAAACGTAGAGCAGAAGTTGCATTCTATATAAGCCATATATTGGAAGAATTGTCAACGATACATTTTTATACAGAGATACCGTCGAGTAAGTCAAAGGCAGATTAAAAACCGTTTTCAATGCTCTGTTTTGAGCTCTTTGCAGCGATTTAAACGCATTTGTTTTTTTATGACCATATATAATTGGCAAATAGTTAAGGTGACTATGTATTAAGACTTGATAAATAACTAACTTGGTTCTTATGTTAAACTTTTTTTTAAATTTGTATAAAATTCCAACAACAGATAATACTTTTAACCTTAGGTTTTCAATATGAACATCCCATGAAAGATTACTTTGTAGGTGTATACCAAGATATTTTATAGAATCACTTTCAAGTACTTGCTTTCCATCTACCCAAATGCTAAATTCTTGGTTGTGGATTAAGTACGGCCTGAATCGCAATAACTTTGTTTTTTCTGCATTTAATACCAATTTATTTAACCTTGCATACTCCATAATGATCGCAGCATCGTACTCCATGTGAGCTTTTAAGGCAACTTCGTGTTTATAAGGATAAAAAAGACTTAAGTCATCAGCATACATAACTATTTTTCCAAATAAATTGAGATTTATTATATCGTTAAGATAAATTTTAAATAACAGTGGGCCCAACACACTTCCTTGTGGAACTCCATATTCAACATAAATAAAACTTCTTTTGCAGTTAAGCTCAACATACTGTTTCCTATTGGTCAAGTAGCTCTTTAATAAAACTAAGCTTTCTCCATTTACACCATAATATTTTAATTTCTGAATCAATATATCATGATAAACAAGATCAAACGCTTTGGAGAAGTCATAAAATATGCCAGCTACACCACTAAAACCATCATCCAAACCTTTGCATATACTATTTGACTACGTTTGTTACAGCTTCTTCTGTGCCACATCCCTTTTTAAAGCCATATTGGTAATCATATAGCAAATTGTTTGTATCCAAATATGTCGACAATTGCTTATATAGTATTTTTTCAAATATCTTGTCAATTATTGGTAATAAAGCTATTGGCCTAAGTTTTTCTATAAGTGTAGCATTGGATTCTTTCGGTACTGGAACAATTTTTGCCATTTTCAGATTATCAGGATACGTTGAAGTATCAATCATTTGGTTAAAAAGTTTTGATAAATATGAAGAAATGACCTCCTTACATACTATCATCATTTTAAGTGAAATTCCATCATGTCCACAACTTTTCGTTGCATCAAGTTCTGAAATTATATCACCTATTTCCAATTCCGTTGTGTATGAAAAATTAAATGAGCTATGGCATTGTAGTAAAGTTCTTAAATTATTAAACGAGTCACCTGGCAAGCAATCAATTCTTTGTTTCAACGTTTTAGGAATCTCAATAAAGTACTTATTAAACATATCACTTTTATGTTGGTCACCTAAAATAAACATTCCATTACCATCTCTTACATTAATTTGACTTTTGTTTTTCCTACCAAGATTTTCATTTAAAAATTTCCAACATTTCTGTGGTTCCTGTTGAATTTGGCTTAAATTATCATAATAATAGTTGTTTCTAGATTCCCTGCAAGCTTTCCTAATATCCGAGTTACGTTTTTTTCTAATTTTTAACAACTTGTTTTTATAAATTATAAGTGCTTGTAAGTTTTTATTGATCCAAGGAGTTAGCTCGGCCTTAATAATTATTTTTTCACGTTTTTCCACTGTTGCATCACGAGTAGCATTTGAAATATATGTTATTATTTTCGACATATCCAAAGAAGGATCACCAGTTTCCTGAAATGCTTGTAAATAATACCTAAGTCTTTCCTTTGCACAATCATAATTACAAACTCGATAAAAAGTTTCCATATATTTATGAATATGTAACATTACTTTTGAGTTAACAAGATACTAAGTTATGATCTGTTAAACTACACTCAACGGTATCTATAAAAAGTTCATCAGAAATGTTACTGAACACATTATCAATACATGTTCCTGATTCAGGACGTGTTATTAATGAATGACAGTTTTTATAATTAAAGCTTAATAAAATATTCATCAAATCTGCTGATACTGAATTATTTAAGAAATCAACATTGGAATCTCCAACTATTATACTTGGTAATCGACCACTTACACTTTTGAGATCTATAAAAAGTTGTTATCTTTAAAAATTTTTCATTTATCTTGTGGTTTTGTAACGACAGCGTGATTGCTTCAATAAAGTTGTTGCTTTTACATGTTTCAACACTATACTGAAAGTTGTTATGTATATAAATAGACGTTCCTCCATACCCATCTGATCTACAACAATCCATGGCATTGTATCCTGGAATATTATAAATCTGGACTAAAGAGGAATTAAACCAAGTCTCTTGGACAGCTATAACACTTGGTAATTTTGGGAGTTTGGAAATCATAGATTTAAATTTATTAAATTTATTAATAGACGAAATGCTTCTCATATTTATAGAAATGATATTTAAAAAAGGAAAATTCAATTTATCAATATAGTTTTTAAAAGTTTCAAAATTAATAAAATGGTTATTTATCATAAAAAGAAATTAAAATTTATACAGTTTTACCGAAATATAATATTTGTACTTAAGTTTTTAAGCCGGTGATAAATAAGCTGCATGGTTTTCATCATCTGTATCTTCAACAGCTACTGGTGGCTGAAGGTTTGATCTGCGTTTTTGCATCCTACTTGTTGTATTTTCCAAAAGAATATCATCTACATCCTCCTCCCTTCTTATCAATTTTGGCCTAGAAATCTCACTTTTCTTCACAAAGACTTTCCCCTTATACGTGTATACCGACTGATATCCAACTTTCTTAGGAGTTTTAGCATGATTAAAAACGTTATGGGTTTCTTTACTAAGAAAATCATTTACATAAATAGCCTTAGTTTCTACTTTTTCCTTTAATTTAGGCTTTGTCAACATAAGTTTTTCTTTGGATTTTTTTGAATCAAACTTTACGACCATACTGTGAGTCTCATTTTTTTTTTTACGTGAATCACCTTTTTTTTTGATAAAAAATGCTTCCTCAACATCATCCTTTTCCAAATTTGCACCAACGTCATTAGAAATTTCCAACAACTTATCAACAGCTGTTACACCCTCCTTTACTTCAACACCGCTAATTATACAATTATTCTTTACTCTTTCATCATTTAATATCTTAACACACTCTTTCAAAACATTTACTTCATTTTTTAACAATCGATTTTCTTTTTGTACAACCTCAGTATTCTTTTTATTTTCAACCACCCCTCGTAGTATTTCATCGTATTGCTTTGACATAAAAGTCATTGCATCTTGTAACGAAGACAGCTGATCAAGTTTACTTGTTTTTTTATTTCACTTAGCTCTTCTTCTTCCATCACATTCGTTACACACATTGCATATATATTCTTTGCTCTCGTTGTTCATGAAGTACTCATACTGACGTTTATCCAAACTTGTACATATTGCATGGTATGTTTTGGCGCACTTGTCGCAATCAATACAATCTTCATTCTCCTTTACCTCCATTGTGCATTGACTGCAAACAATTTGGGTTTTTAATACTTCTACGGGCTTTACTAGCCATACTTCAACGACTGAGTATTCCTTACACTCTGTTTTATAAAAAAATACACAGTTTATGTTTATATAAACGGATTCATCACGTATTTCAAATAAAAAACAAATCTTTAATTCGGACTTTAACAATTTTGACGTTTGATCGAAAAGGGTTGCCAACTCTTTTATGAAAAAAAAAACAATAATATTGCAAAGATTTTTCTCAAATTTTGTTTGGATATGTTTTTGCCATAAACAATTGACTACCAAATATGGTCAGGATCGGTGTATTTTTCGATCTAGTCCCCATAAAAATTAGCATCCTATATGGGCTTTTTCATATCTGGTGGCCAAAAAAAAAAATTAATAACAATGCCACTCAAATTTGGTTTTACTTATTTTCTATATCCAATTAGTTGGACATAAGAGAAAGGAAAAATACACTTCTTGGGTAGTTAAAAGGCGCTAAATCTAGCGCGAAAAGCGCTAAGTTGGCATCGCTGACTAGAAGGATCATCTTCAACATAACATGTTTCCTACTTAATTCATGGTAAAACTGATTCTGAATGCATTCGTCGAAAAGTATATATAAATATTCCTAACAGACAAATTCGATTTTATGAACCTGTTTACCTGAATTTCCTCATATCAAATTTTATCAAATTCGATCCATTCCCAAGAATTTTTGCAAAGATGAACAGCCACTATGAGTTAATTGATATATCAATTACTATTGATTTAATCAAAAGAAGATCGACGACTTATTTGAATTCTTACGATTATGTTTTTAACTGTATTTAACCTTTTCACGACCATGAGGAAACAATGATTTTATATTAGTATCTAGCGTCTTTTTTTAGTCGATTTGGATATAAAATGAACTAATATAACAACAAAATCCAAAACATTTATTCAGATTTTATTGAATTTTATGGGAAATATTTTTCCAAATGGACCATAAAGGTAAATAATACTAATGTTTATGGATGAAAAGTAAGAATTTATTGCATTTTTATGAATGAATTTTCAACAAATTAATGTATTTTATAATAAAAAACGGAACAATATTGAATCTTAATTAATTGTGATACTCAGCAAAACAATTTCCTTGACTTGTTATGCGTTCTGTTCTCTTAACGTTGTTTCGCACAATTTACACACCTTTTCATTTTATCGGCCTTTTGCATGTTGTGTGCTGGTAAATTACGCTTGATACCAATTTTTGCTTTAGCTCCTTGCTTTATATTTGGCCGTGCTCTAAGTCTCGAAGTAAAATTATTTGTTAGATTTCTTCGTACAATTTGCCTATATTCGAGACTGGTTAAAAGTGATCCCTCTACGCGCTTAGCTTCATGTAATTTCGCGTATACTATACATGCGTTGTCCATCATATCAAAGAATAAACGTAATTAATATTTAATTTTTGCTTTGCGGTCGACCTCATAACATACTTTACGCTGGTCCATGAGGTCGACACCGCCCATATATTTCTTATAGCTGCTCGTGACCACTTCAGGACAAACAACGTTTATTTTTGAGCTGATCCCGACTGCATTCTCTTTACAAAAGCCGTAGGTACCGGAGATATAAAATTGGTTAGCATGTGAACCGATTTCGTGTCCACCAATTTGATAAGAGATTCCTTGAAAACTTTCGGAACAAATGTCACCTCTCTGCATGTTTTTATCCAGCGGCAGTACCGCAGGCCTTTGTATTTTGCATCATTAATTTGTATTGCAATCTAGGATAATAAAAAAAGTTATCGAGATAAAGTTCACAGCCAAGCCCTCTTAGCTTCTGAGTCGAGTTAAGCACAACGGATTCACCCAAACCGATTTCGGTATTAGTTTTTTTTCCCGTGTATAAGTCAAATTCAAAAAGATAACCTGTCGATGATTCAGCCCTGCACCACATTTTGAATCCCCATTTTATAGGCTTGCTTTTGATATATTGCTTCATCACGATGTGGCCCTTGAATTTGATCATATGCTCGTCAATAGATTGCCTCTTTGAATTGTTCATAGCATTTTGAAAACAATAATTGAAATGCTCAACGACTGGTCTTATTTTGTATGCTCTATCGCTTACTGGTGATTTACAATCATTATTATAGAAGTGCAAATTTAGCCGTATTTTTTCAAATCTTGTCCTAGGCATAACGTTAGCGATAGATGCGACACCCATATCTTCATCCGTAGACCAGTAATTTCGTAAAGATGGCAAAACATGGTAACTCATTACAAAATTCATTCCTAAGAACGCTATCATTTCACCTTGTTCAATACTAAACGATTTTCCATTTTGTTCCGCATATCTTACGCATTCCGATATGATGATGGTAGATACTAGTGTATCCAGTTTGGCGACAGCCAGGAAAATCTACATTGGAGTCAACATATCATGTCTGCCAGATAAAATATTTATGCGACCGAATTCATAATCACTTTCATCGTATATATTAGGTATAATAGAATTAGTTGTCCATCTAAAAGTAGGTTCCAGCTCGGTAGGAGCAACTGGACCGATATCCAAAGCCATATTTTCATTATCTTCTTGAACTGCATTTTCGATTTCAACAATACCTGCATCATTTTCAACATCTTCTTCTAAAAAATTTAGATCTTCTTCATCCAGAATAAGTTCATCTTCTCCATCACTATTATCCGCCATGAGCAATTGTAAGATCTAATTTTTACGTAAATGGAATTCTCTATGGCCTTTTCTAGCCATACTGTAATTAAAATTAACATTGTGAAGATGTACAGCAAAACGAGATAAATATAATAGTAACACGAAAGACTCCACTTGTGGTCCATAGGGAAAGATTTTTCACATGGAACAGAAATACAAAATTGAAGCACTTTGTGTCACATATTAATTTTTTTTTTTAATTTTTTATCCTTCTATACTCACCAGGTAGTACTCATCAGTAATAAAACTCAGTAATAAAGCTTTACCAGCAATAAAACTAACCAAATCAAAAAAGCACGCAGTGGGCAAAAATTTTGGGATTCCCCGTCAATGATGTGAACATCTATTTTTTCAATATTGTCAACTCTTAGCTTTTATATAATATTAATCAACATTGATTTATGCCATCTAATTGTCAAATTGAATATAAAGTAAAAACAAGTTACTTTCAAATTAAGGTTTGGGCAAAATGTTTCCCATTGACGTGAAAGGGTTAAGGTTCATATTATTGCTTGAAATTTTGTTGTATTTTTTGCTCAGTAGTAGTAACACTACATATATTCAAGCTGATTTAAATAAATAAATAAAATAAAGTAAGAACCCTCTACATCAAGGCACATATAATTAAACATGGTTCAAAAAGGTGCACTGTTATTATTTCTAGATAATAAAGGACTTAATCAGACCTTTATATGTTTAAATGTATGAGCAAATCCTTTTTGTTTTCTAAAATTGACAAGGCCTTCTACAAATGTTTTATTTGCCAGAAGTTTTTGTATTTAATTTAAAAAATTAATCAATTTTGTTCATAAAGTACTGGCAAAACCGTTTTTAAAAATGTTGACGAACCTCTCTAAACAAGTGTAACATTGGCAATCAAAGGCATATTATTTTTTCTTTTAATCTTTTATCCTAAAGCTTAACAAAATATGTGCATAACTGCGAGTAATAAGAATTTACATTTTGTGTTCAATTTGAAGTTGTGGATTTAAATTTGAATTAAATGATTAAATCATGTAATTTGTTTTTTGTTCTCGAAAAAAATGAAAACAGTTATTGAGGATGTCATACTTTTATTGGTAATATTCAAAAATGAAATAAAATTTATCTCAGTATTATTGCAAAAGTTAAGAAATTACTTTCTTTCATGTTTTGATTATTTCTAAAGTTTTATAGAAAATATATAATTAAAAAGTTTCTCTTCTTATAAGAACAATGTAAAACAAAAACTTGTATAAAACGTTTTAAGTGTATTAAATGGATAAAACTCAATATCCTATTCCGCATCATATCCATGAAGGCGGTATTAATTTGTTTAAAATAGTTATTAAAAGAATTTGAAAATGTGTATGCTTTAGGTTACTTTATACTTTTAATATTGATATAAGGTTTTTTTCTAATACTTTATGTTTGCCTTTTTTGCAAGAAAAACTCTACTTTTTTCTTTTGAGATGGTAACCTTAGCTTAGAATGGACTAAAAAACACTGTGCAACTTTTTCGAGGTCATTGCCTGGGGGTTAAAATTCCAGGTCAGGGTGAAAGTACTAGGCCAGTATAATAAAACCTCCAATGGGTTAGACGTTATCAGGCCAAACTTTTTTAACTTCTACATTTTGTCCTTATCTTTATGTTCATTTGCTTAGTGCGCTTAGGAATAGAAAAAATACCAGAATAACTATGGAGCATATTATGAATATTTATTTTTTTTTTTGTTTAATAACACTAGCCAACAAGGTTTTTGATTGGAGCAACCAAATATCTTTCCTAGGGTAATTTGGTGGGCTGTATTCGAATCTGTAATTAGTTTTTCTCTATCACGTCAGGTTTCCGAGATACAAAAAAAATGTTTTTATTAATTTTTTACATAAAAAATCATTAGTTTATTTAAAAATCAATGAATTTTCAAAAGTGAATGGCGTTATATGAACGTCGTTTGTATTTTGATGGTTCGGTTTCACGTATTAGAAGTATATGGTTAGAAAATTACAGAATTTCTTATTTAAATTAAAGCATTGAAATTTAAAACAGGAAAGAGTGTTAAATGTGGCTCTGCTGAATTTTTGATAGCCTCCCTCGTGTTTTAAACACAATACTACAACCAAGGTTGCCAATATTAAGATACCACAAAGGCTTCATTTCACATCATAATGGCAAGATTTTTTACATTGATGTTTAAAAGTCATAAGATAATTAACAAAAATGTTTAGTATTTTCGTACTTTTTTATTAAATGCAAAAATGTACCATAAAAGTAAATACATACAGTTAACCATCTTGGTTATTCTCTTACTCTCATCGACAAAACATTTGTTCAAATGTACAAAAAAAACAAAAACAAGAAGCAATCAAAAATGTGTGCTAATGCATTGCTGATACATACGGTAGCGAGAAAAAAATTAAACTCGATGCCATATGATCTTCAGCACCGTGTCTTGGCTTATTTATTGGGCTTTATTTTCTACAGTTACTGTTAAATTACTTACGTGCTTATGTCTTTATTAGAATAAAACATTATTTTTTTTTTTGCTTTTTGAGAAAATTATCCCTTATGTTATACGGGGAAAAGAATCGCAACTCCTTGTAATTCAAAAATTTTATTTAAATTTAATTTATACTTATTATTAAATTTTTCTTACAACTAATATTTTGTGCCATAGCCATTATTTGCTATTACTGCATTTAATCGACTAGGGATATAACATGATTAGGGGACACATTTTTCCATTCTAATTTTGCAATTTCTTCTAATTGCTGCAAATTTGATGGTTTTTTTTTCACTTCCCGATATACAAGCTCCCATAGGTTTTCTATGGAGTTGAGATCGGGAGATTGCGGAGGCCACTACAAAACTTGTACATCATGGTCGCTTAATAACTTGCGAACTAAGCGACTTGTGTGCTTGGGTTCATTATTCTGCTGAAATATGCTTCCAGGGGCCATTTTTTCTTGAATATGGGGAACCAAAATTTCGTAGTACTTAATGGCGTTCACTATTGTCTCAATTTTGGTTATGGGACCTGTGCCATCACGAGAGAAATGGCAATTAGCTTAGTAAATGTAAATTAGCTTAGTCTTCTTACATAAATATATTATTCTTTACCCCACACCATTATTGAACCCCCGCCATGTTTAACATTTGGCATCTGATATCTGGGGGAATATCTATGTTTTGGCGGCCGGCGCACGAAATTTATGCCATCAGAGCCAAATAAATTAAATTTGGATTCATCGCTCCACAAAGTCAAGCCGTTTTTTCTTATTGGCCAATTCCTGACTTTCTCTCCACATTATTTCTTTGATGGTATTTCGATGCAATCCGGCAAACCGTTGACTGTTTAATGTCAAATTGATGGACAACTTCATTCATTCATTTACCATCTTCCAAAGCCTGTATAATCGCAAGTTTGCTATCAGCTGACAGCTGTTTCTATTATAAAATTAATAGTTTTCAAATTTTTAATTAAAATTATATTTTAATAACAATAGTTTAGTTATTTTTACTCCTAATTCATGGCGTTGCAGTTTTAAAAAATATAAAAACAAGTAAGAAAATTATAGTCGGTCTAGCCCGACTATACGATACCCTATACCATGCGTTTAGAGCCCCTATCTTAGGCCAAACTAACTGGACATAGAAAATAAGATAAACCAAATTTGAGTGGGATTTTTATTAATTTTTTGGCTGCAGATATGAAAAAGTTCATATCGGAAGCTATATCTATATGGGCACTAGGCCTAAAATTGGACCGATCATGATTATGTTTGGTAAAGTCTCTTGTATTTTGCAAAAATATATACAAACAAAATTTGAAAATAATCAATGCAATATTTTTGTTTTTTGATAGATTTAACTGCAGATCGGGAAGCAGCTCTACATGGGGCCTATGAGTAAGGGTTGTCCCATAGGGATAATTTTTGGACTACTCATTAATGGATGTAATAAACAAACCCAATTTGAGTAAGATCTATATGATAATTTGGATCTTATGGCAATTTATGTCGATTTCATAGGGGTGTTTTGTATGGGGGCTAGATCTGAACATGGACCGATTTTCAATAACGTTCATCCTATGGCCGATAAAAGCTTATATACCAAATTTCATCAAAATATACTCATATTTGCGACCTGCAGTTTGATTATAAGGTTTACATGGACACACAGACGGACGGGCGGACACACGAACGTACATCGTTAAATCGAATCAGATAGTGATTTTGATTCGATCGGTATAATAAAAGATGGGTCTAGGTCAAATATTTTTGGTAGTTACAAACAGCAGCACAAAGTCATTATACCCAAATCACATAGTGGTATAGGGTATAAAAAAAAACTTAAGTTTGCGGAAAAGCAAACAACGCTTAATGATGCTAATAATCTATAATATTAATAGGCTAGGCGATTTCTTGTGACCGATGTTTTGTTCTACCGTTTTGTCCCGATTATGACCAAACGTATATTATTTGAAAGGTATTTCTTTTTAGCGGCTTTGCAGATTTACATATTTTTTAGTTTTTTTCCTTTATTTTGAGTAAATTGCATTTAAAGTTGCTACTAACACATACATAAAATTATACAATGCTATGTGTATGTTTACTAAATTTGTTAATGTGTTTGTAATAGAAATGAGTTTGTTTTTTGTGTTGATTTGTGAATTGGCTATAATTGATTAGCATACCTTTAGGGTCTTTATTTAATGAAAAAATAAAATTTCCTAGAATTTGCACTCGAATTTCGAGGGCTGGAATCTGCTAGTTATATTAAAAATGCAACGAATAAAAAACAAAAGAAGAGTTGAATTGGATAACCGTTATTAGTTTCAAGTCTCGATCGAATATCATATGGCACAGAGTCGCATTTTTTTCTCTCGCTACTGTATTTACGAGTATAGTATATGTACATGTTCTGTTACGAAAAAGAATTTGTTACCTTTTTAGTTTCTTTGTATGAAATTTTTTAAAATTTTTAGAGGTATCTCCACATTTTAGGCCACATCTTGGCACAATGACGAAATAATGACAAAAAATATTATCCTAACTTTACCCAGGTAAATAATTTATTTTGTGAAGAAGCGTGACTTCAACCGGCAGACGGACATCGCTATATCGACTCGACTTATTATAAGGATCAAAAATATACGTACTTTATGGGGTAGCAAATTAATTTTTCGATGCGTTACAAATGGAATGACAAACTTATAGAATATCTGTTCTTTAATTGTAGTTGAGTTTAGCCGAATTCTTTTCTCGTTTACGCATGATCCAGCAATGGAAAGCCGACTTTAAAAATGGAAAAACAATGCAATTTTTCAGATATAAGTTTACTCTTTCTATGAAAAAACCATCATTGTTTTTTTAAAAAAATAATAAGAAATTATAATAAATGTTGGTCAGAAAAGAAAAAAATCTATATACAATATAAAATTCATTTTCTGTTTGTTTGTTTGTTTGTTTGACCGCTATACAAATTTTTATTTTTCAACGGATTTCCCTGAAATTTTGTACACACGATCTCTATACCCCAGGAAAGGTCGCCGTATACTTTTTATCGGCCACGCCTACTCTTACGCCCACTTCTTATGTAAAATTCATTTTCTGTTTTATACATATTTGTTCACTAGTTATACAAATTTTTATTTGTTAACAGATTTCTCTGAAATTCGGTAAACACGATCCCTGTATTCCAGCTAAGGTCACCATATACTTTTTATCGACCACGCCTACTTTTACGCCCACTTTTTATATACAATTCATTTTCTGTATTTTGGTATATTTGTTCGCTATACAAATTTTTATTTTTCAACCGATTTCTCTGAAATTTGGTACACACGATCGCTGTACTCCAGAGAGGTCGCCATATGATTCTTGCCGGCCACGCCTACGTCTACGCCCACTTTTTATACAAAATTAATTTTCTGTTTTTTGGTATATTTGTGCACTATAGAAATTTTTATTTGTTAACAGATTTCTCTGAAATTCGGTAAACACGATCCCTGTACTCCATCTAAGGGCACCATTTACTTTTTATCGACCACGCCTACTTTTACGCCCACTTTTTATATACAATTCATTTTCTGTATTTTGGTATATTTGTTCGCTATACAAATTTTTATTTTTCAACCGATTTCTCTGAAATTTGGTACACACGATCTCTCTGCTCCAGGGAAGGTCGACATATTTTTCGTACCGGTCACGCCTACTGTTACGCCCACTTTTTGTATACAATTCATATTCTGTTTTTTGGTACATTTGTTCTCTACACAATTTTTTTTTTTAACGGATTTCTCTGAAATTTGCTACACACGATCTCTGTACTCCAGAGAGGTCGCCGTATGATTCTTGCCGGCCACGCCTACTTCTACGCCCACTTTTTATACAAAATTAATTTTCTGTTTTTTGGTATATTTGTGCACTACAGAAATTTTTATTTTTCAAGGGATGTCTAAAATTTGGTCACACGATCTCTATACTATAGGGAAGGTCACCATATGCTTCTTACAGGCCACGCCTACTTTGCGCCAACTTCTTTGTATATAAAACTTATTTTATCATTTTATTTGTTTCTTTATTTGATTGCTATACAAACTTTTATTTTTCAATGGCTTTCTCCGAAATTGAGTACATATTCCAGGGAAGGTCGTCATATGATTTTTACTGACCAGGCCTACTTTTACGCCCAAGTTTCATATAAAATTCATATTTTGTTGTGTGGTATATTTCTTCCCTATACAAATTTGTACTTTTCAACGGATTTCTCTGAAATTTGGTTTACAGGGAAATAACTACACGGTGAAAAAATTCCCCAAACTTAAAAAAAAGGTACCCATAAGAAATGAACAAATTCGCCATTTTTAATCGAAATAAAAATTGAACTTACTCCCCAAATTCATTCTTAAATTTTTACATATTTTTATTTAATGAATTTTGTTAAATATTTATTTTAGTAAACATTTGCATACTGCTCTCAATATATGTCCTATAATAAATGCATTTAAAATAAGTATTCTTTTCAATAGCATCATTTCGTTGCGCGGAAGCTATGTGCACGGGGAATACAGCTTAGCTAGAATATCGGAATGATCTGAAAAATATATTTTGACAATTAAAATAAGTTGGCAACAGCTGCGCGGCAGCACAGGTGTGGTTGCCAAACGCGCGGAAGCGGCGCGCGGTGCGCGACCGCGGACTCGGACGCGACGGATGCGGACGCGACGCGCTCTTGGAACACAGCTCACCTAAAATATCGCAATGCTCTAAAAAATATGTTTTAGGAATTAAAATAAGTTAACGAGAACTAAGCGGCAGCACGGGTAGTAGCTGCGAGGAAGCGGCGCGAGGCGCGCGAACTCGGACGCGACGGATGCGGACGCGACGCGCTCTCGGAACACAGCTCAGCTAAAATATCGCAATGCTCTAAAAAATATGTTTTAGGAATCAAAATAAGTTAACGAGAACTAAGCGGCAGCACGGGTAGTAGCTGCGAGGAAGCGGCGCGAAGCGCGCGACCGCGGACTCGGACGCGACGCGCTCTCGGAACGCAGCTCAGCTAAAATATCGCAATGCTCTAAAAAATATGTTTTAGGAATCAAAATAAGTTAACGAGAACTAAGCGGCAGCACGGGTAGTAGCTGCGAGGAAGCGGCGCGAGGCGCGCGACCGCGGACTCGGACGCGACGCGCTCTCGGAACGCAGCTCAGCTAAAATATCGCAATGCTTTAAAAAATATGTTTTAGGAATTAAAATAAGTTAACGAGAACTAAGCGGCAGCACGTGTAGTAGCTGCGAGGAAGCGGAGCGAGGCGCGCGGACGCGGACGCGACGGATGCGGACGCGACGCGCTCGCGGAACACAGCTCAGCTAAAATATTGCAATGATCTGAAAAATATATTTTGGCGATTAAAATAATTTGACAACAACTGCACGGCAGCATGGGCCTGGCTGCCAAACGCGCGGAATCGTGCGCGACTCGCTCGCGGAACATAGCATAGTGAAATGTCGTATGATAAATTTTATCTACGTATGTGAAATAATTACCTGTTGATCAAAAGAGGCCACACATATACTATAAGCAGTTGCTTAAAAAGAAACCTTGCGACACAATATTAAACGTCGTATTAGTCTTTCATTTCTGAAACTTGAATTTGATGTCTCTGCTCAATGATGATCACTTATTGAATGAAGTAATTCAGTTTTTAAAAGTTCCGATTCCTTTAATTTGCGAACCATTCCGTTATATTTGATGTTTATAAATAAACTGAAAAAAAAACTTAAAGCGGTTTCGCCGCTTATTTTTGAAGCATTTTCTAAATTAAAAAATCAAAAAATTTTTAATTGAAATAAAAATGAATTTACTGCCCATACAAATTTTTGGGGAGAAAGTTCATTTTATTGGGGAATTTTTTAATTGGGGACTAAGTACTCAGCGCCTGGTAAGCATAGTGAACCATTTTTCAAGCAAAGGCCTTTTTATTCCGGGCAAGACCGGGTAAAAACAGCTAGTTATCTATAAATTTAAATCGTATCAGAAATTAATGTATTAAAATTGCAAGTATACTGTGTTTAAGATATAGTTGGAGAGCATCAATGAATTTAACACTCTTACTTGTTTGTCATTGTTTTGACAATCGAACTGCATGATGCGACTACGGGAAGCCGGTTGTATATCCTCCACACTACTGTGCAGAGTATATACAGAGAAACAAAAAACTGACCAAATAACATGTATTTAATTTTTAGATCTTATTAGGTTTTTAAAAGTGTTTGCAAAAAATGTGTAGCCTTATTCTAGCTGTAGGTTATTCTGGCAAAAACAAAATATACCTTTTCTTAATACGGTTAAATTTTGTGTTTTTGCACTTATATTAAAATGAAGACGTTTGTGACTTAGGAAACATTTACATTCAAAAATTATTTTATATTATTTTTTAATATTTTCGTAGGCATACTGTCAATCAAATTTTCTAAAACTTGATGTGTTATTTTTGACCACTCTTCGTTGACGAGATTGTCCAAAGTTCATTAATGTTTTGCGGCGCTGGTTTTTCTACAAAATTTTTTTTATTAAAATGTACCACAAATTTTTTATAGGGTTTTTACCAGTCGATTAAGCTGGCCAATCTAGGCGTGTAACACCCCGATCCTGAATTCTTACATGCAATGGCAATTATTCTTTCTTCAGCTATAGTAAACATTTCATTATTTGATATTTTTGTTTTGTTTTTCATTTGTTTTGAAATTTTGTAGCTTTTTCCAACAGAAATTTTGAAAATTTCGCGTATAGATTGTACCTTTTTCGAATGCTTTATAGCTAGTTATATTCCCATTGCATGTTTTTTTTTTTCTTTCTACAATTTACAAATTATAGATAA
The DNA here is from genome assembly GCA_963682025.1 of Cordilura impudica. Taxonomy (NCBI): domain Eukaryota; kingdom Metazoa; phylum Arthropoda; class Insecta; order Diptera; family Scathophagidae; genus Cordilura; species Cordilura impudica. Next base: position 122,342,263 of record OY821517.1, read on the forward strand.
ATGACAACTTCTTTCGATATTATTCGTATATCCAAAGTTTTTTTTCTAATTAAAGAGGGGGTTTTTTTAAGAAAAGAAGAGTGCACTAGTTTGGCTTTTCTATATATCTATGCCTGCTGCGTTAAAAACTATCACTAATCCTCCAATAATAATACAATAGATTTTTAAGTTTGTAATTTTATGAAGGACAATATGTCCTAGACATCTTCCCTACACACCTTGTTTACATTGTTTATAAGTGTAACCGCTCACTAACATTAAAAATAAAAACACAAACGTGGTGTACGAGCTCTCTTAGCCACTGTATTTGATTTACAAAATATTTTGAATAAAATTTTTTGCTTTTAAAAATATTTTTTTGAATTGAAGCGATTTTTGAATATTTTTTTCTGTGGTTTTGGAATTTTCTTTCAGATATTTCAATTCATTTTTAGGAAAATTTTACCAGCTTTTAAGCAAAAAAATCATATAAAAATCGGATTAATATTAAACTCGTAATTTGGTTTTGAGTAAAACGTGTTAAAAGTTTTGCGCAACGAATTTTTTGTCTAACAAAATTTGCCTTACGACTAGATTCGAAGACCTGCAACATTAGTATCTTTTGAAATATCGTTCTGGAATTTTGACATATTTATTTTTGTTGGTCCCTACATCTGATTTGAGGTAAATATGAATAAATTAAAGGAAAAAGGTTCTAAGTCGGGTATGCTCCCCTTAATCACATAACCGAAAATTTTTCGGCAAAATTTTTCAATCAAAAGTTTTACTCAAATTATTATTATTATTGTTTAAATGGTGCGTGGTAGAGAAGAAGAAAGCATATATTTCAAAAATTCATAACTGCACTGTATTCTTAATCGGACCGGTTTCTGGCATTTCAGCCTTCATCAGCGATTTATTGAACATTGTGATAATTGTTATGTTTTAATTGAATAGGTTGTTTCTATATGAAAATTTTTTCTACTTAGGGCGGCCGTGAGGTTTTGAACCGTGAACTTCACATACACTCGTACTTGCACTTTTTGGTCAGCGCTTTAACACACTCACCTAAAGTCAGGCCTACGAGCAGTGTAGTTAGTTTTCAGTTTTCGTACCATACAGCTTTACTTTGTATTAATTTCAGAAGATACAACTCTGTCCAAACAAACAATCGTTATTTTTGAATTTTGAATATTTTTTTTTGCATTTATACTTCTAATTTCCACTATTCTCAGTTTTCGTAAGAGTTGTCATATGTGATGTACGGTTTTTGTACATACCTACATATGCACTTTACATATATTTGAGATGACGCTGTAAAGCGAAGAAAATTTTTTTGGTTTGTTAGATTTATAGTCATTTTTCAGACATATTGCAATTACTACTGTAATTAATATGCAATTTTTTTAATTTTTGTTTGAATAGTGGAAATTAGAAGTATAAATGCAAAAAAAAAATATTCAAAATTCAAAAATAACGATTGTTTGTTTGGACAGAGTTGTATCTTCTGAAATTAATACAAAGTAAAGCTGTATGGTACGAAAACTGAAAACTAACCACACTGCTCGTAGGCCTGACTTTAGGTGAGTGTGTTAAAGCGCTGACCAAAAAGTGCAAGTACGAGTGTATGTGAAGTTCACGGTTCAAAACCTCACGGCCGCCCTAAGTAGAAAAAATTTTCATATAGAAACAACCTATTCAATTAAAACATAACAATTATTACAATGTTCAATAAATCGCTGATGAAGGCTGAAATGCCAGAAACCGGTCCGATTAAGAATACAGTGCAGTTATGAATTTTTGAAATATATGCTTTCTTCTTCTCTACCACGCACCATTTAAACAAAAATTAAAAAAATTGCATATTAATTACAGTAATAATTGCAATATGTCTGAAAAATGACTATAAATCTAACAAAACAAAAAATTATTATTATTATTACTATTTTTTAATTCATGAAATGACCAATTATTTTTTTTATTAAGTTTTTTTTGTTTTCTTTGCGAACAATCAATTTACTCCGAAAATAACATCCAATCGATTTTTAAGCATTTTTATTAGTTTTTCCTAACCAGTTGTTCTTTTATTTTCAATTTTTTTCACGAATTTTTTTAATTTATATTAAATTTGCTTAATTTCATTGCTTTATTGAAAATTCCATTTAAGCCCACATTATGAACAACATTTATTTCCCATAAATAATAACTGTAGAATTGATACCTTGGCCATATTGTGATTTCAAATTGATGGTGGCAAATCTATAACCAACACCACCGGACCACAAATTATTAGTAGCACCGGAGTTATTCGTGAAATGATCGGTAACATTGATGCAGGTAATAACGCGAGTGTTGGATTGACCCTAATGTGAAAAACAATTTATAGTTATACTATCATGATATATGTATGTATGTAAATTAATAGAAAACTCCTCTAACTTACACTAGTTGGGAACGCAAGCTCCGTCTGTTGGTAAGCGTTAGCTACTTTTGCTAGTACGACGGATTTATTAAACAATAAGATATCTGAGGCATTGCGAGAACCCCAGGTGGTGCTAACAGCCCAGACGCAGGCGAACAGTGCCACAAAGACAATAACGTATTTCAAATAAGCCATTTTATTTAATTCGATGCTAGCAAAACTTTTTGAATGACAGTGTCAAACTATGATTTCAATGGTATTTATACTTTATTTTAGGTTTATCTTTTGCACTATGCAGGTTATTTATTTTTGGTTAATATGTTTTGATAATATTTTTTTATTTTATTGTTTATCAATACTTTCATTAACTGCAACTGTGTCTTGATAAGCAATAATGTTATCTCAATCCATTTTAAAAAGTCTGCCGGCTTTTATATCTAATCCATGAAAAAAAATAATTTTTATAATTTTTAGATAATCAATATATTAAATTTAATTGAATTAAAGTCACCTTTTTCTCAGGAAAAAAATATAAATAGAAACTCATACACATTTGGCCATTTTAAAGTGATTTTCGCTACACCCTATACCACTATGTGGGTAGGGTATAATGACTTTTGACCGGGCCCTTCTTTTATTATACCGATGGACTAAGAATCACTTCCAAGTAGATTTAGTGATGTCCGTCCGTCCGTCCGTCCGCCTGTGTGTCCATGTAAACTTTGTACTCATATTGTAAATATGAATATATTTTGAGGAAATTTGGTATATAAGCTTCTATGGGCCATAGCATGATCCAATTAGTTGGACCTAAGAGCTAGGCAGTTTGGATATGAAAGCAATTTTTCGTCTTCAACGTAATCTCCGTTAAGTGAAATGCACTTCTTCCAATGATCCTCTAACATCTGAATACCCTTGAAAAAGTACGATTTGTCAAACTCTTCAAAATAGGCTTCCGTCTCTGATATGACTAGAAAATCTCTTCGCCTGCAGCCATCGTCGGAAGTTTTGGAACAAATAATAGTCGCAGAGGCCAGATCTGGAGAATACTGGGGGGTGTAAAAGCAATTCGTAATGTAAAGACATTAATTTTTTGAAGCCAAAGCAGATAAAAACACATAAAAAACTACAAATACTGAAATATATACACTTGTGCTCACATAATTAAGTCATGGGTATGCAATAAAATGTTTTTGTAGTTTTTCTCTTGAACTTATTTCTTCCGATTCTAACCTTACTATTTTGTGCAACACTGCTATGCTAGCAGTTGTTTACATTGATTGAAGCAAAATTAAAAATTTGGGTATTCCCCGAAAAATGTGAAAAACGTCAAAAAGTTCATATGCGCTGTGCTCACATAATTAAGTCACCACGCGTATCGTGAGCGAATTTGTATTTTGAAGATTTTTTTTTGCAGTTTAAATATAACTTCAGCTGAAACGCTATGGGTAAACAAAAAAGTTCGAATTCGGCCGAACGGAAAATAATATGGGTTTGTTTCCAAAGATACAATAATATTGCAAAAGTAATGGAGATTTTGAACTTTTCTCGTGGTAAAATTACAAATGCCATTACGCATTACAAAAAATATGAAACTTTTGAAAATATTCCGCGCCTAAAACCGAGAAAAACAACTTTAAATGATGACAGACGTATTGCAAACCTGAGTAAAACTGATCCTTTTTTAACTTCGTCGCAAATCAGAGCTAAAATGGAAACGGATTATGGCGTAAATGTTTCGTTGCAGACCATAAGACGACGATTGCAAAAAAACGATTTGCATGGACGAATGGCCAGGAAGAAACCGTTGGTTTCCTTGAAGTGCACTAAGAAGCGGCTCCGATTTGCGACTGACCATCTTGCTAAAGGCCTAAATTTTTGGAATTTAATTGTTTGGAGCGACGAATTCAAGTTTAATGTTTTTGGAAATGATGGTAGACCATATGCGCGACGTCCTCCACTTAAGGAATTGGATCCAAAATACACCAAAAAAAAAAACTGTGAAACACGGTGGCTCATCAGTCATGGTGTGTGGTTGCTTTACCGCATTCGGTGTGGGTCCTATAGTCAAGATTGACGGTAAAATTAATGGGGAAATGTATAAGAATATACTAAACGAAAATTTGGCCACCGAATATGCTGACAATTTGCAGCTTGCGTGGATTTTCCAACACGAAAATAACCCGAAGCTTTGTTCGAAGTTGTTTAAGCCCTGGTTGGAAACACAGTCCATCAGGCTTCTGGAATGGCCGCCGCAGAGTCCCGATTTAAACCTTATCGAGAATTTGTGGGGCATAATAAACAGGAGTAGCACAAAATCACTCCAGGCCAGTGCACTTCTCTTGCAGCTAGCATGCCTAAGCGATGCTCCACAGTATTGAAGCAAAAAGGTTATCCTACTCAATATTGAGGTAAGCTAATGAAAAAATGGGACTTTCGACAAAATTTATTACTTATTTCTACAATTTCAACCATTTTTTTTCAGATGACTTAATTATGTGAGCAGCTCTTTTTGGCTAATTTCCAAGTTTTTGTTTCTTTTTTGGAAAGAACCAAAATTTTGTAATTTTTAATTTCACTGTAAATTGATTGCTAACATATAAGAATAATAAAAAAAAATTATATTAGAATTAAAAAAAAGGGTTTACGTATTTTTGGCAATAATGTCGAGTAGCATACTAGTAACTTAATTATGTGAGCACAAGTGTATGCAACAGAAAATATGCATATGCAACATTGATCGACTCAAAAAGTGATTATGAGTCGGTCGGTATAATAAAAGATGGGTCTAGGTAAAATATTTTTAGTAGGAACAACCATTAATACAAACTCATCATACCCTCCCCACATAGTGTTATTAGGTATAAAAATCTGTAATTTTATTTAATTAAAGGAGAATTCTACCAGCTTTCAAACAGATAAATTATGCCTTACCCCTCTTAAACAATGGTTTATACTACATGGAGTGGAAACTCCGTGGCCTAACAATGAAAAACCGGTTCTTGGATTTGAAAACAATTTCATTCTTCAACGAAATGCGCTTCTTCCAACGATCCTCTAACATCTAGATACCCTTGAATAAGTACGATTTGTCAAACTCTTCAAAATAGGCTTCTGTCTCTGATATGACTTCCTCTTTTGTAGAAAATCTCTTCCCCTGCAGCCACCTTTTCAAGTTTTGGAACAAATAATAGCCGCAGAGGCCAGATCTGGAGACTAGTGTAAAATAAATTCGTAATATAAAGACTTTAATTTTATGAAGCCAAAGCAGATGGATGAGCCGTTGAATTGTCAATATTTTTTTTCTTATTTAAGTTTGATCATTTTGCACGTGCATCCCAAAAAACACTGGCCATTTGGTCGGCTTTCGGACGGAGACTATCTATTGGACTCCGGTGTATAGTAATGAATTCACGGCTCATCCATTGTTATAAATCGACGTAAAAATTCAGTTTAATTTAATTCAAGCATCTCCAAAGCATACTTTGAATTATGAACACGTTTCAGTTTTTTGTTCAGCTGTTAAAAATCACGACACACATCGGTCAAAAAGTTTTTTATATTTAGATGATCATGTAATAAATGCCGAACTCGCTCTGTTGGTATCTTTATGATGTCAGCAATCTCACTCACTGTAATCTTTCGATCAAAGAATACAACTTGATGCACTTTTCTTACGTTTTCTTCGGTAACTGCCTCATTTGGACGACCAGGACTATCAGCATCATTTGTGCTCGTACGACCACGTGTAACTTGGGAATACCACCTTTTAACCATTGAATATGACGTCGAAGATATACTATAATGTTTAACAATCTATAATTTGACTTGGACGATATTTTTCCCACCAAAGAACAATGTTTAATCAAAACATGAAACTCCTTGCAATCAGTTTTTTCTCAAACTTTAAAAACAGCATTATTTTTATAACGGTAACTTTTTTCTAATTAACGAAATGCCATGAAACTTTGACAGTTGGCCCTACTGAATAAACAGAAAAAAATTGGCACTTTTCCGCCGCATAGTGGACCATTTCACGTGAAAGCGGTCAAAAATCCATAACTTTTGATTGGATTAGAGTTTTGACATGCGTTTTTTTGTTTGGTAGGTGGGACTTTAGCCTTTAATTTTTGCTATAAAACGTAAATATCGACCAATAATAAAAAAAATTATGGAGGGTTTAAAATAGATTTCCATTTTTAGCTGAATATTAGTACAAAAGTGAAGTGTTAAAAGGTTAAAAAAAAAAAATTTTATTTATATAATGTCTTTTTTTCAACCAATTTTACAACTAATACTTTAAAAAAAATTTTTAAGTTCAGAAAGTGCCAACTTTGGCCACCGTAAACTTTTAGTCCTAATGTTCACAAGTTCCAAAGATTGGCTGTTTTTTGAAAGAGCCCGAGTTAAAATATAATTTATTATTCAGCGTACGTAAAAGTTACCTGATACTGGTTCAAGATACAGAAGTTTCAATGAAAAAGTCGTATATTTTTACTTTAGTTAACAAATTATTTATTGTCTTTTTAAATATTTCTATATCTTTTTATTGTAAATTTATAAAATACATAAATTTTTAAATCAAGGAAAATTCTTAGCTATATCAAAAAGAGTATAATTTATTATTAGTGTACTGAAAAACTACTTTAATCAAATAATTTTAGTAAATAGTTATTCTAAAAAGTGTCGACTTTCATCTTCTAGGATTTGTTTAGCTTCTTCGTCAAATTCATTTTTTTCCATTTTTGTCGAATGTTGGACATATATGTATCTAACATCAGTGCAGTATAGAATAGAGTGTCTCTTTTCAAAATATGCAGCCAATTCCTAGCTTCTATCTCTATAGATTGTTACCCTTGCTACATGCGTGAAGCTAGCAATTCTGCGTCTTGCTTTGTTAAATCTAGACAATCATGCAGCGCAGCTTGAGTCACTAAATGGCGTTCATCATCAGCCTCATACAAACTACCACTGCTGGTGAAAGATGTTTCGGATCATTTAGTGGACGTTGAACTGGTTTGGAAAGTGATAAGTAATATTTTTTCGATTTTTCATATTGAATTCAGAAACTTTTGTTAAACAGAAATAACAATCGGTTTGGTGGTTACTTTTCTCTCTCCAAAGTACTGGAATTGAAAAATCGAAATATATCCTCTTGCCATTTTACCACTTATATAAAACAGTTCCGCAACTATTGCAAAACATTGTCGGTGTCCACGGTTTGTCCAAGTTTCTGACAGCAAAACCAAAATAATGTAAATATGCTTATTTTAATGATTCTGACTTTGCGTATCCTTTTTTTTCCAACCAAATATTCACCACACATAAAGCAAAAATATCTTGAATCAGTTTCACACGATCTCCGTGATATGCTTAAACGCTACTATTATGAAGATGTAGAATGAACTAGTATAGCCCAGCACTCGAAATTCGAGTGCAATTCTAGGAAATATTTTTCATTCAATTTTTGTCTTCCAATGTTTTTTTAATCAATATAAAAAAAAAAATTATGAATATTTAAATGAGCCTAAAGGTATGCTAATCAATTTTAGCAATTCACAATTCAACACAGAGCATCTGATATATAATCTAAATCTTTCGCATTAACAGGGTGTAATGAATTATTATAAATATTTTATTTTATTTAATTTAATATATTTTTAAGACAGATTAAACATGAATTTTAACAGTCTCAGCTTCTCCTCCATATCAGCTATAACTATACCAATTTTCACACTCCTCCGTGCCCGCATATTGCTTAAAAAGGGAACTAAAAATTTACCTCCACGTCAGTATTGACTGTCGAAAGCAGAGCACCCAGATTAGTTAAAAAACATGCTTCGTTTCTGCACTCAATTTTTTTGAAATTTGTAGACCAGTGTGGTAACGACGTCAAATGGACCTACAGCAAAAGGTGCTAAAACGTTTTGAAATACCAATAAAACCCTTTCGGTTACCATTTTTTTTTTTCTTAATACAAATATTTACCTTCGATAATTAAAATGACTTAATTATTTGTCCACTTCCAAATCTGCAAAGTCGAAAATCGCCAAAATGAAAAATCGCTAAAATAGAAAATTGGCACAGGATATTCAAAATTCATGGCCAATCGTTAGGTGTTGTCGAATTTAATTTTGAAAATGCACGCTTCAGAGTAGGCACGTGGAAAAATATGATAATTTTTGCACCGACTGAAAAAACAAAAAAATTTTGTATATTAGCAAACATTGAATTAAAAAGAATATAAAATAAATAAAATAAAATGTTTTAATTACGCAGTACGAACTTCGTAGGAAATATTGATTATGAAAACATACATGCTAATAATGCATGGTTTTCATTATGTCATTTGCAATGGCAATTATTGTCCATTATTGTCAGTTAATGTCTTGTCATTTACAACCCCTGGCAACATTTGACATCTGAAATGAAATTGCCAGCATGTTGGTAATTTGTTTCTGTTTGACAGCCGGATTTTTTGTTCGTTTATAAGATGTAATGAATACGTAATGAATAGAAAATTACTAGATGTCAGTTGAGGCAATTGTTTGTTGTCAGCTTATATGACATAGTGAAAACCAGGCTTAAGTCTCGGTAAGTCGTTGCCTAACACGACAGGGCAAACTAGTATTTTTATTTATATATTTTATTTAATTTAATAATTTCCTGCACAACAGGACTAAGGCTTATAATTACACGGACAAACATGTTTTATAATGTGTCAAATTTTTTTTTATACAATATATTTTTAACTGAAAATCTTTAAATGACATTTGTGAATATCCTGCAAATAGAAAAATCGAAATGCATTGAAATTATGTTCAATTAAACAATTAAATTGACAAAAGTTATAAAATAACCTCAACAGAATACTTGGTAATCCTGGTTATAATAAAAACCAAGGAGGGTATTTTACTAAGTCCGAGACATATTGGAATTTTCTGAAACTTGAGATGCATACTTATTCAGCTTTTTCTCTCAATAGACTAAGTTGTGTTTCATTCTTCATTTGACAAATGTTTTAAAAACAAGAATACTGTATTCTAAATTCTATTACAGCTTGAAAGCATGGAAGCTATTGATGATATAATAAAATTCTAAACAATGAGTTCCATCAAAAACAACGATTTTTCAACTACTTATAAATGGCAACAAAAAAAATCCGATGTTACGTATTGCATTCATTTTATTGGGTCTTATTAACAAGGTTTCTTTTCGTCTTTATAAGTTTCGAACTTTTTAAGAGGATTAATAAGGATTATACTCAAAATAAATATTATTTCTTCATTTTTGAATTTAAAGCTTTTAGGGGAAAACAATATAAGCATAATATTGGCTCTTGTTTTAAAGAGAGTTTCATTTCAAATTTGTAAAATTCGATGTAAGCTATGGATCAAATTGTCAAAAAATAAAAATAAATTTTTTAAAAGAGAAATATCAAGTTACCTTTTGGAAATTGTGTATATTTCACATTTTAACTGATTTTGAACAAAGATACATAAATTCTAACGAATGTAATTAATTGACAAATCAAAGGCAAATCCAAACTGACCAGAAAATTTTATATCTCTAGAGATGATGCAAAAAATGATTCAAAGATACAAAGAACGGATTGGCTTATAAAGCTGAAAGAAATCAAAGATAACAGAAAATCAATAGAAAGTCGCAAAAACTAGATTAAGAAACTTGTATAAACTTTAAAGAAAAAAAAAAATGCTGCGTTGCATGAAAAACGTACGCCAAAGTAGACTTCCGCATTCTTCCTGGTTGTGAATAATACATTAATTTTGAATGTATTAATATATGTATATCCTTTAAAATTTGGATATATCTATTGCCATTGAAGAAATTGGTTCGAAATGTTCTGTCCGGTAGGCTATTTGCCAAAGCGGTAAAAAGTCATCTTCATATAAGGAATGAGGTCGAAAAAATCTTAACATACATAAAATATAATAAGAAGGAAACCATTGAACCTCGAGTTCTGATTTTTTTAATTTAATGGAAATTATGTATCAAAGCTAACAAAAAAGATAAATTTTATAGCTCTAATCATTACATATCATTTATCGAATGTACGAACTTGTTCCTAAATACTTTTCTCAATATTTATATGTTTTAAAAACCAATTTGCTTTTATTGTCACTTGATTTGAAAAAATATTTTCATTATTGTTGTTTATACCTCATTCAATAAACAACTTTTTTTTTTTATAGAAAATCAGTTTTTAAATATAAATGAGCATAAAATTTACTACACATAATGGCGATCCTGGCTAACGGATTCAATAGAATAGAAATATCAAGATTTATAGTTATTAATTATTTTACCAAAAATATTAATCTTTTAACCCTCGGATTAGTGAGCTTCCCTTTGGCGTTAAAATAGTGAAAAGGTCCGCAGGGACCTATAACAAATTGTCTTGTACTTTGCTTGATGGGGGGTGCTTTTGATGTTTTCGATTAGTAACCAAAAGGCACAAGAAATGTTTTTTTTTATTATTGACAATTTCGGTTTTATTTAATATTAAAGTACATGAGAAAATTAATTAGATGCTTTCTTGCTGATTTTCCAGTTGGAGTTATTGCAATGATGCAGCAATGTTGAATGTTCAGCACAAACTGCTTTGTTGTAAGTAAAGCAATACGCTCTGGTTTTACGCTGACGTCCGTACTCCACACGACATAACTGTCATTAAGGCCAATTTGATCGAGCTGCAAAAGAAAGTACATCTCCTGCTGTCTGTCGGTCTTGATACTGCCTACAAGAAAAAAAAAAATATTTAGTTTTCCGCTTTTGTGTGTTTCAAAATTATTTTATTTTACCTTTACATTGAATGCTTCCATAGCATTTCGAATCGAAATTCAATATTAGGCAGTGCTAATTGTGTCGTCGCTTATCAGTTTTTTTTACTGGCTTAATTTCATTATATATGATAAATGCAGCTAATGCAGCAATATCTATCATATTGTAGAACATTGAAAGTGGCCAGCGGTTTGTTGACCGTCTGCAAGAATATGTGCCAAGCGTTTAATCCATTGTATCCACGCCGGATTTATTAGTATTGTAATCTAAAGTAACTATGGACTTCCTTTTTTCAATTGTATATACATCGCAAGTGTAGTGCATTGTAGACAGCTAAATTACCGCTTTATTCTTCTTCGGATCATATGAGCACAGTGATACATCGCCTTCGTAGTAGCCAAACAATAAGCTGCAAACTGCACGCGCAGGACTTTTCAGGAACTCAAGTGCCACAAATATTTTATTTGAGCGTACTGAGTGGATAAAATGATTTTGAATCGCACAGCCACCATACCTTCACTCCGTACTTGGCTGGATTAGACGCAATGTATTGTGCCAACCGTGTGTGGCCTCTATATTGAAATAAGCTGCCGCAAAATTGACCAGCAACATTTGCCAAACATCGTCAATAGCGTTATCGAAGCGAATGAATTTTTTGACGAGCATAAATCGATCTTATGATAATGCGGCTTTGTATATTGGAGCATAGGTTGATCCCCACAGTTCCTTAGCTAGCTCCTTATTAGATTTAGACAGCCCGTCATACAACACGATAGCCAAATATACATCGAACACTTTTAGAGTGATTGTTTTCCATTACTTTTTCTTCGTAGGATTTGCCGAATTCCAAACAGTTGTTTCTACCCTCGCATTTTGATTGTTTTCCCGTATGATAATATACATCATATCTTCGGTGATGAGCGTGCGGAATATGGTGAAGCGGTTATATGTATCTTTCACTGGTGCTGGTATCCTTCTTATAGAGTCGACCACGTTATGAGCACGAATGCGGGTATCCGGTGGTGCAACTTTGCTCCATTTCGTGCCATTTTTATATGTAGTGGCATGAGTACTTTCTAATTCATCTTTGTCTTCTTCATCTAGCTCCTCATTGATTTCCACATACGGTTAAATTTCTCATCAACGTCAAGGTTTGGTTGATATGTTACGTCATCATTATCTTCAACCTCGACGTCAAATGCAACATCATCTTCATCATTGTCACTCTCCTCATCATTCATAAATTCGGCAAATCTATCATCGATAACACGTCTCTCCTTCTCAGTCGTAGCGCGTACTATGATGTATCATCATTTCCGCAACATCCAAATTTGAATCTGTCATTTTTCTGTATACTATATAAACAAATTTAAAAATTCCACGCTGGATGTTCTCTGGTCAATATATGAACGTTATATGGTTTGGTTTATTAAACTTAGGAACCTTTTATACTGTTTTTTACTGTTTTTTTAGTTTTTTTGTTTTATTAGAAATGCAAGGTCCGTAGGGACCTTGTCACTAATCCACTAAACGTCATTACACCTCAATAAAATGTTAACTATTGCTCGTCTCGCTTTAAAAATACCTTTAATCGATTCAGCAAACGTTTTTCTTGGAATAGATTTACGGGTCAGGTATTCAACCCAAAAGGTCCCCAGGGACCTTTTCACAAACAGAAGAGTTAATGGTGATAATTTGGAACCTCTAACTTAATTTTCTAGAAAATTACATTCCAGAGAATAGCGTTATTCCACCTTTGATAGAGAACTTCTTGCTATATATCTTTTTCTTAAATATTTTAGATACTTTTTGGAAGGTCATAGTTTTACGACTTTATTCTTGGATCTAATTCTAAGAAAATCAATTAAGAAAATTCAACTTGGCCCTACAAAAAGGTTGTCAATCAAAGCTCTACCGTCAAACTGTATCCAATGTTATTAGAAAGTATCTGGAGAATTTGGCCATTGATAGAAAACGTGGTGTGAGAAGAAAGAAAAGTCCACATGATATTTGTTAGCCCATTATAATAGGAAGCATATTGAAAAGAGCAATACCTGCGGTAGACCGGTTGGCTCAATGCTTGGACCATTTGGAGGGAAATGTTAAAGCTAATGTATCTTTGAAAACATACATAGGCTAAAATGTTCCAGACTGGAACACTGTAAAAAATTCAGAGTCCAAAAATGGAGCACGCAAATTGAACGCTTGTTTCATAAAAAAAAAAAATGATGACGAGACGCATGTATTTTCTGATTTTTCGCAGCCTCCGTGTCGAAATTTTTATATTGCCAATGCTCGAGGAAAAGTCGAAGATAAGTTTGTGATCCCAAAGCAGACGAAATTTAAAAAAATTATGGTATGGCAAGCAATATGCAGTTGCGGCAAAAGTAACAAATTATTTGTTACCACGGGCTCTATAACTACCGAAATTTAAATTAAGCAGTATGTGCAAATAAAACTACTTCCTTTTGTGTGCCAATACAATATGTCCACATATTTTTGGTCCGAATTGACATCCTGTCACTACGGTAAGAATGCTCTTGAATGGTACACTGGACCTTAGGCCAGTGGATTTATATCAGGCTCTTGTAATAAGAGAGTTGACACAAAAAAGTGTCAAAAACCACTAAAAAAATCCCTAATGGAAGTATTTTCGGAAAAGCTCCATAAGTTCATAAGTAGTGTTAAGAACTTCAAAAACTATCTTTTTTTAAGTTTTATTATAATTTTATATAAATTTATTTAATATTTAAACATTTTATGTATGCATGTAAGATCTATGTAAGATTTTTTAAATCTCAATCCTTTGCAAAATGTAACAAACACTGAATTCTGCCATTTAGTATTAGTTTTTCGCTCAAACTATAGAAAAATGGGAAATTTGATTACATATTTAAAATTTGTACATTCAGGTTCATACGTGTACCAAATTCCATAATTTTGCGATGGCTCTTTCTATTCCACTTCCAATTTGTATGGGCACGATTTACTCCATGCTTTCTCTCTGCATCCGTCTACATTTCTGCAAGTCTGGTTAAACAAAGATTTTTTACTAGGATTAGTGGAAATGCTCTTTGATGGAATGAATAATTGCATACCAAGCACTTGTTGACCACAAACGTCGCGGTAAGACATGTATGATGGAGTATTTAGCGTTGTTAAACTGCAATCGAGGCGAGTATTTGCAATGTCATAACCGTGGCTGAGACATGGACCTAAATCACACACTGTAATACTATGCCAACGAAATAGAATGTTTAAGTGCAGATGTGAAGAAAAAACCATCACTTTTGGCCAGAAGATAGTGCTCGTCTATCAAGTGATTGTAAAGGGACTATTCTCGTTTCCAAAGCTGTAGAAATGGCTTGTCGGAGAGAGTTTTGGATTCAACAATTGAAACATACACTTATTTTGAGGAACTTGAGAGATCTTATTATTTGGCAGAGAAACTTATTGGATGAAGTATGTTGTGAAATAAATGTTTTTTTTACAGAAAAAATAGCTGTTATATAAAATCTCAAAGCCATAATGATACATCCTTGTACATACTTACAAGGAATTAATGTGATAAGCACCCATAGCTGCATACTTATTGTGTTTCTTTAATTTTGTATAATACTATCTGTTTTTACCCGGTCCTGTCCGGGATCCAAAGGCCTTTGACTTGAAAAATGGTTTACTATGCTTACTAGGCGCTGAGTACTTAGTCCCCAATGAACCATTCCTCAAAAAAATTAACGTTCTCCCCAAAAATTTGGGGGAACAAATTCATTTTTTATTTCAATTTAAAAATTTGTGATTTTTTAATTTAGAAGTTTTTTGTAAGACGCTCAAGTTTTTTTTTTTTTTGAATTTTATTTATTTTGGAAACATCAAATATAACGGAATCGTTTGCAAATTAAAGGAATCAGAACTTAAAAATTGAATTACTTCACTCAATAAGTGATCATCATTGAGCAGAGACGTCAAAGAAAAATGGAATATGAATGCGACGTTTAAAATTGTGCCGCAAGGTTGCTTTAAGCAACGGTTTATAGTATATGTATAGTATTTATTGCACATACGTAGATAAAACTTCTCATAAGACTTTTCACTGATCTGTGTTCCGCCAGCAAGTCGCGTCCGCGTCCGCGCGTTTGTAGCTACACTCGAGCTGCCGCGCAGTTGTTGTCAACCTATTTTAATTGCCAAATTATATTTTTCAGATCATCCGATATTTTAGCTTATGCTATTGAAAAGAATACAGATTTTAAATACGTTTATTGTAGGACATATATTGAGAGCAGTATGGAGAATTTGTTCATTTCTTTTGGGGACCTTTTTTTTAAATTTGGGGAATTTGTTTACCGTGAAGTTATTCTCCAATTTTTTGGGGAATAAGTTCATTTTTTTTTTTTTGGGAATTTGTTCCTTGGAGACTAAGTACTCAGCACCTGCTTACCATTACAACTAACTATGTTTATGCGTGGATTATTTTGAGTGTGTGATGTCTAAAAGTTACGAATTTTAGAGCTTTGGGATATATAACATTTCTGGTTTTTCCTTTTGGTGCGTATACGAAAAGATTGTGCTGGCTCCCAACTCTGGAGCAGGCGACATATAATTGTCTATGAGAAAAACAGGCAGATTCTAAGTTGATACCTGCTACCGTAAGAGATTGTCCTCTTATGTACGTTATGTTAAGAAAAACTTTTTGTACCATATCTTGAAATGAAGAAACCAACTTACAAAAGTTTTCTGGTAGGGATATTACAGTCGTTTCAGGAGTTTCGCATTCCCTGGAGTCAGCTTGTCTTATCCGTTGGGCCTGAAGACGTTGTAGAGTCGTTTCTGGAGTTTCACATTCCTTCGACTAAGCTTCTCTTGCTGGATTTCTAGACGCACTTGAGTAGATTCAGGCATTTTCGCTTCTCTTACAAAGCTGGCCTTGATCGTTGGGCTTCAATACGTTATTGGGGTTGCTCAGGTGTTTCAGCGTTTCTCGACTCAGATTGTCTAACTCGTCGAGACTCAATACGAATTTGGGTCTGATCGGTTTCTCTATAGTTCTGTGTAGTTTAAGCCTTTTTGCATTTGATACGGCCTTTGTGCTATGTTTTCATGTGCAAGGCACAATTGCAAATAGTTCTTTTTCCACCTTTACAACTAATTTATATAGTGAAAAAGATGAAATGGAAATATTTATAATAGGTTGCTTTCCAATGTAGCCAAAAGGCTTGATGGAAATAAACGTTATATTTTGTTTTCCATTCTAGTTAAAAAGGCGAGATGCAAATATTTATAATTGGAGTAATCCTACAGCGGTAGTCAACCTGTATCTGTTCACCCATGAAATAAATCTGACTAATTTCGGGGTGTTGCAACTCATTTTCCATTCTAGTTAAAAAGGCGAGATGCAAATATTTAGAATTGGAGTAATCCTACAGCGGTAGTCAACCTGTATCTGTTCACCCATGAAATAAATCTGACTAATTTCGGGGTGTTGCAACTCATATAGTGAAAAAAAGGCAAGACGGGAAAATTTGTAATAGGTTGATTTAAAATATTTATTTAATAATGGTGTAAACTCAAGACTAGTAAGTAAAGAGATCCGTTGAAAAATAAAAATTTGTATAGCGGTCAAACAAACAAACAAACAGAAAATGAATTTTATATATATAGATTCTTGAAATATCAATATTGATTTATAGTTACGATAATTTGCTTGCAAGTCATACAAGCTAGACAGACAGGGTCAGTAAAAATATATAGTTTAAACATCTGTGCGTAAATTTACTACACTTACCCATCCATATAAAATGTAAGCTCAACACAAACATTTATATTTTTCTATATGCAAGAAGAATATTTGTATGTACCCTTTTCGGTAGAGTGGCATGAATTTCAAATGTCGTCACAGTGCGGGAAATGTGAATATTTATAAAATAAAATTTGTGGAATCTTATATATATTTACGCTGATCCCTGACTCACTGACTGACTGACTGATTCTGTAACGCTGAAATAATACACACACATAGCACTCCCTACAAAGCTATGTGAAATACACAAACAAAATTTAATCTTTCTCATTTTATACAAACACACACACAATTTTCTCTCTTCTTTGTTACCGACCAGTGCTGCTAATAAAATTTTCTGAAAATCTACAATTTTGGAAACTAAATCCAAAATTGTAATTATTAAAACAAGAAATTGTCAAGAAAATTTTACCGCTTATAAAACTCGAAAAAATATTACAAAAGGAAGCAATAAAATTTATTTATATCATTCATATTACGAATATTATTACAGCATTGGTTATTTCTATATATAAAAATGTATTAGTGATGAAATTTCAACGAAAAAAATTTAACACAGCGATCAAATAAATAACTTTGTTGACATGTATCTATAGCTGAAACATATAATATAGGTTTAAAGTATCGCCGTAATTAAAACTTAAATCTTAAATGGAGATGCTATTCAAGGTGTTCCCGTTTTGAAACGACTTGACCCAGAATTAAATCTATACATATTTTGTAATTTACATTTACACTGAACTAAAACTATAAATTTTCGATTAACAACCCATTAATTATTAACCCTTGAAATCCTAATCATTATTCTAACAAATTTAACAAATCATTTTAACAAATTTAACAAATCATTTTAACAAATTGAAAAATCGTAGAAATTAAAATAAGTTGTCAAAATTAGCAGCACTGCTAACGACAATAGCACTACATATGAAGATTTCGTGTTACATATGGAATAAGATGAACGCAAAAAATGCATCAAAAAACTAATATCTATTCAAATTCTTCTTTAAATTCCCTTTGTTGGTCAATGAAAAAATTCTGCAAAAAAAAAGTAATGAAGGAAATTTTAAACATTTTTATCAAAATTGTTTTGTATTGTTAGGAGTGCTTTCGCTCAGGTTCTCTGATGGCCAGCAAAGAGTGTGCTTTTTTTGATAAATATTTGAAAGAAAAAGAGATCTTCAATGTGGATTTTGTTGTTGTCTACCGTATGATTTCATATAAAGCTCTGTTTAAAATTTAAATTATTCTAACTTTGCATAATTAAATTACATTGTAATTTCAGAAGAGAGGTGGGAAAATAATTTTTTTTCATTCATAATATTAATTTTTGCATAATTTGCTTTCAAAAAATGTTGACAACCATAAATTACGTAAATAGGTATATTTAAGATTTTAATTTGAAGAATTTATTGAAAGAATTAAAGGCGATTTGGAATAATAAGTTTTTTTATGAAATAAAACTAATACGCTCTGATTTTTTATTTTTTGGATTTATAGATAACTTTTCAAAAAATTTAGTTCTCTTTTTCAGTTTACATGTATGATGAACTATGAAATATTTTTTTCTCTTTTGTGTAGGTGTATTGGTGTTTGCACTTCCTTAAGGGGTGGTAGGTTATAGAACCTTTTTTTGCATTTCTCTTTCTGAATGCACAACATGTCGAGCGTGTTGTGTCAAAAATTTAAGTAAATCAGAGCAAAACTTAAAACGAAACAGCGTTTCCAGCGACCGGCTTCATACGTTATATAAATCAGTTTTTAGAAAACTTTAAACCGATTTTCTCGCAAATAAATGTTCGAAGTCCGTGAACACCATAACTCAAAATCTACCTGACCGATTCTTTTGAAATTTTAGACACTATATCTACACATAAATCATCAGGTAACCACGGAGAGTTTTTTTAATTCCATTTTCTTCCCCATTTTTTAACAACAAATTCCCGAAATTGTATAACAAAAATCGTTTTTCACTTCAAAATGCTGCAACAAAAAATTTTAAAAAACTCTTCGTCACTACCTCAGGAAACATGTCGCCTTTGAAATGCATTTCGATTTTTTATTTCACATGATCCGGTAACGAGTTATGATGTTCACCGCAAAAAAACAACGCCTCCGGAGATTCCCTATCACGGACTTATTTATTAAAATTTTTGTTAGTTTTTATGTATTGTCGATCTTGTGTTGTAATAATAATTATACATTTTCTAATACTAGAAAAGATAATACTTTTATGCAATGTAAGAGAAATTTGGAAAAAATTGAAGACAGCGCTAGATGGAGTAGCTACTTTCGAACAAAGCGACTTGTTCATCTTCAGCATCCTTCTGCCTATTGCTTCAACTCATGCTTAATCAACTATTTAACTCAACATTAGAAAGAAAAGAACATGAGAAATGTTTTTTCTTTCTTTTCATACGAGAGTTAGAACGAACAAGCAGAGTTTTTTCCAATTTATAGCTTTCTCTACATTAACATCGCTTTGATCAATTACAAACCTCGTAATGTGAAAAAAGCTCTTTTTGTTTTGCCAAACGTCCCATAGATGGGAACTGTAATGACATGTGAAATCTTAACAGATTTATCACAATTGTATTGGACCGTATGTTTTGTATGTTAGTTTTTATGTATTGTCGATCTTTTGTTGTAATAATAATTAGTTATTTATAGTTCGGTTCGAGATCATGTATACATTTTCTAATACTAATTGAAAATTTTTTCAAAGATTGTTCAAATGTTATAACGTACATATGAAATAAATAAAATAATTATGAAAATACCACTTTTTTTAACTTTTAAAACCCCACCCTTTAGAAACTTTTAGGAACCTTGCTCTAAAACGTGTTTTTTATGTTATTCTATTTTTTTACAGTACAATGGAGTTTGGTTCTAACGAACTCGGCGGGTCTGACCAAATTAGTTAGACTAAGTTCGTTATAACCGTAGTATTTTTTTGCTTTGTCCGAAAGGTTTAAAAACTTTTTTTTAGTTGAAAAAGTTTATTTATTTTGATGCATTTTAAAAAGTTATAAAACATAAATTAAATTATTAAAAAGATACATATTATTAGTTTGCCTTAATAAGACTAAAATTACCGAGTGTCTATCAAAATAAAATATTTTTTTAAAATCATATAATATTAAAAACTCCTTATGTATAGAAGCAGAAAGTACAAAGCAAAGGTTGGCTACTGGCAAACTTTTGCGAAAATATACATAAAAGGACCTTTTACAAAACTTCATTTGAAAATCGAAATTTTTGTTTTGTATTAAAATTAAATTAAATTAAAATTAATTTCTTAAAAATATATATACAGGCATGTCAAAAATTTCGATGGAAATCGATTTGATTTCGGAGTTACTATTTCGATCAATATTGTTTTTGCTTCTTCAGTTTTTGTTCGTTTTCATTAAAATCGATTTAAGTTGAAAATTCGTTTTTGGGCGATAGTATGGCAACGCAACGTAAACATAAAACAGATGATTGTTGTAAACAAACAAAAAAATAATAAAAATTGTGAAAATATTTTGTAATTTTATTTAAAAAAAATTAAAATGCCCGGCATATCAATAGGTGCGGTAATTGAATAAAAGAAAATCATAATTATGTTGAAAAACTGCGTCGACGACATTTGATATATCAAATACATTTGTGATATCAAGTCTGCCCAGTAAGAGTCCACAACAACCCGGTCTCCCTTAACAAACCCCCTGGCTATATGTTGATGGCATTCCATGAACTCAATAATATTCTTTCTTGGTCTGCATTCCGATGTTTTCCCCTTTAACAACAAATAAGTTAAAATAAATGTTAAAATAAAAATAAATACTTACATGTTTTCTAATTTATTCTTAATTTTTTTTGGTTTGTTTTGGTTTTTTCTGTCAGAGTTGATTTTTGTAAGAAAACGAATTATTTTGTACGATTAAAAAAAGGTGGCAATACAACGTTAAATCGAAATCGTTAAATCGTTTTCGATTTTGTCATTTGATCATGACTTTCTCTTAATTTGGTAATAAAATAAATTTTAAAGCTATAAGTGTATTTATTTTGCAAAAATATAAAATAAAACTAAATTCTTTATTTGTTATAAGTTGTGTTTATTAGTTTTTTGGTGCAAAAGATACTGAAAATTTCAATTCCACTTAGGAAATTGAAAGTGGTTTTATTCCACAAAAAATGATCGATTTTAATTTTCTAAAGAAGCCAAATAGGAATTCAATTCCACTTTCGTTACGATTTTGGTTCTGTGACATGCCTGATAATATAGGAAAATTCTGAAATTGAAAAAAAAAATTGTTTGTTAAAGTCAAAAGTTTGATATAACCACTTTTCGCTATAAGAGAAGCAATTTGTATGAAAAATGTGATTAAAATTCTTCGGACCGAAGAAATTCTTCGCTATAAACAAAAATTAATTAAACCAGGCTTCGTTATAAGCGCACTCCATTGTATTAAATTTTAATAATTTTGTGAATCTCCAATCTCCTCACTTTACCCGGCCTTCCCACGTTCAAGTCAAATTGATCACACATACAACAGTCAAAAAATTGTTAAGCAACTGTCCCATTGAAAAATTGAAAGAGAGAATTGAAACGTATGATTGTTTAGTAAAAAAGAATAAAAAAGTATGAGTGCATTACAACCTGACAGCCAAAAATTTAACGTGTGAAGGGCGGGTAATATCTTAAATATATTTACGCTGATCCCTGACTCTCTGACTGATTGAGAGACCGACTGATTCTGTAACGCTGACTAAAACGATACGGTTCTAATTCCTAGGATTGACCTTGACCCAACCGACACCACATTACCTTTCATATTAAAACGCCGCCAGTTTCCAGTAATTCCTGCATACGCAATTACCATAAACAAGGCTCAAGGCTAGTCATTTGATTACGTTGGCATAAATTTGGAGACCGCGGTATTTTCACACGGTCAACTGTATGTGGCTTTGTCACGATCAAAAGTTGCAAGCCAAGTTAAGATACGTATTCAATCGAACCCACAGCAAGGAAAACTATTAAATGACCAACGATATTTCACACAAAATATAGTTTTTCAAGAGATTCTAAATTGAAAAACTTTTTTGCCAAATATTTCTTATCTGTTTTGATACTTATGTACATATATAATTTCTACAGACACAATATTTTTTCACATGTACATATGTAACAATATAATTTTCAATTTACTACTATATTAAAAGAAATATAATTTATTATAAATATTTCGTGTATTTAAATTTAAACTGTTTTATTCATAATTTTTAAATGGGCGCCTAGGCGCCACACAATCATCTAGTATAAAATATTTGTAGAAAGCTATTCGCTTTAATCTATTAATTATTTCTCGTCGAATTATCTTTTCCTTGTAGCAATAGCTTTAATTTTAAATTCGATCCACTCTAATGTAAATTTCTTATTCTAAATCATTTTCCCAGTAAGCTACTTTAGTTATTTTATTTGTATTTTTCTCCACTAAATTAACTAACTCCCACTATACTTCGTTAGTATGCAAATAAATTCTTTTTGTTTTATTATTCTTTTAATGTTTTATCACAAAATACAAAATCTCCTACTAATTGTATTGCTGGTATCTGTTGATATCTGTGTATTTGATTTAAATTGCCAATAATTAGGCAAGGAATGGGTTAACATTGTTTGATTTATTCCAAATTTTAGGAACGGATAATATACATATTTTGTTATAATATTATAAGTACCGCTTTAAAAAATTCAACAGTATTTGCAAAATATTAGAATTTTTGAATTGTCTTTTATTAGCTTGGGGTCATATGTGACCCAAATTCCAAAAGGGTTAAAGTGGTCATATTATTTTTGCCGAAACCTCCGGCTATTAATATAATATATAGTATTTAAAAGTGGAGAACTGATTAATATTTGATATAAAGAATTTAGAAAGATTACATATAATGAATATTTCACAAAAATCCCATTTTTCTCGAAATCCGCAAAAATAAAATCCTTGTCAAAAAAATTCTGGCATAGGGATTTACATAAAAATTCACACTGTTAATCTCTAACATGTATTTAACAGAACCTTAAAGCGCCAGATCCATTTTTATAAATTTTATTTAAGAACATTTTTTAAAACTTGAAAAAAGGAGTTTGCAAAATTTTATAACAAAAATTTCCCATTTTCGGGAAAAAATAATTTTTTAACATTTCTATAGAAAAAAAGTGTCTTTTTTCCTGAGGTTAACATATTGCGGTTATTACAGTATCGAAGGTATGAAGTTTTAGCTGGGTATGTTACATACCGTCGGAATGGTAAATTTGTCTAGTTTCTCAGTATATGTTTTATTTTTAAGGTTTTATAAACACTTACACACTAATAGGAAAAAAATTCAAATTAGTGCATATGCTAAGAATTGAAAAGCCGCTGTCTTGAGCTACAAAACCAAAAAGTTCTTAAAGAAAAAAACTAAGCTTTCTATTGAACAAAAAAGCCTTTTTTTGAAAAAAAGTAAAAAAAAATTTTTGATTTTGCAAAAACAGTCAAAAATTTTTTTTATTTTTTTTAAATTTTTTTCCGAAAGATTGAAGAAATAGCTATCTAAACTATTTGGGTCAAATTTTGTTAAGAACAATAGGTAAAAAGTTACATGGATGAGAAAAAACACCTGTTTGGCCAAAATGTCAAATTTTGACCCCCCCCCTCTCTCCCCTAACTCAGAGAGTTCTTGACCGATCTTGTTGAAAAATTATGTCTAAACTACTATCCAATAGGACTAACCTCATCCCGATCGGAAGACATCGGTTTCAAAAGTTGGGTCACTTGACACGAAACGCCCCATATACATACATTAAATATTCAAAGTTTTTTAAAAGCAAATATATACCATACATGCAGATCATTTACAATGTCGTTTTCAATATAAACGTAAGCATATCAAAAACATGAATTAAGTACATGAATACACCATATTTGTTATAAAATTCGTTCTGTATGTGTATGTAAGACTAAAGAGAGTTTGATATTATAACCTAGTGTAAAAATGAAAAGGAAATAAAGTGTATGTACATCATTTTGTGGCTTATGATAATGAAAAATAAGTTTTAAGCCGTAACACCTGTAACTTTCTTGCTTTATTTGGTTTTGCTTGAGGTGGACCCAAATGCCATACAAACACTTGTATCTCCAAAAAATAAAAGACATCATATTAATAAAATATCATAAGTATGAGTAAGTAAACAAAATGTTCAACATCAATCAAATGTCATTATGGTTTTTATTTGAAATGAAATGAAGTTTTTTTTTCTCAATGTGATGTGTTTTGTTGATGTGCGCTTATAAACATTTTATATGATTGTTTGCTTTTTTTATACCCTATACCACTATGTGGTTTGGGTATAATGACTTTGTGTTGCTGTTTGTAACAACCAAAAATATTTGACCTACACCCATCTTTAATTATACCGATCGAATCAGAATCACTATCTGATTCGATTTAACGATGTCCGTCCGTCCGTCTGTGTGTCCGTCCGTCTGTGTGTCCATGTAAAGCTTGTAATCAAACTGCAGGTCGCAAATATGAATATATTTTAATGAAATTTGGTGTTAAATCTTTTATCGGCCATGGGATGAACGCTATTGAAATTGGTGGGAATCGGTCCATGTTCAGACCTAGCCTCCATACAAATGACCCCTATGAAATCAACATATATTGCCATAAGATCCAAATTATCATACAAATCTTATTCAAATTGGGTTTGTATGTATATATTACATCCATTAATCAGTAGTCCAAAAATGATCCCTATTGGACAACTCTTAGTCATAGGCCCCATATAGAGCTGCTTCCCGATCTTCTATCAAAAATTTGATTCTTCTCAAATTTTGTTTGTATATATTTTTGCAAAATACAAGAGACTTTACCAAACATGGCCAGGATCGGTCCATTTTTGGGCCTAGTCCCCATATAGATACAGCATCCGATATAAACTTTTTCATATCTGCAGCCGAAAAATTTATAAAAATCCCACTCAAATTTGGTTTATGCTAATTTTTTATATCCAGTTAGTTGGGCCTGAGAGATAGGGTCTCTAAACGCATGGTATAGGGAATCGTATAGTAGGTCTAGACCGACTATAATTTTCTTACTTGTTTTTTATACATATATACAAATATTTTTTTTTTGTATCATAAACTAAGTGCGTAAAGCGTTCTCTAATTGATATCTTTGGGTATACATACATATTTTCTTTTTCTGAATTTAAAATGAATTTTTGAAAATGAAGGGAGAAAAAACGTACGTCAAACTCGATTTTTTTTTTGTCATTTTTTATTATAAAGTGAAAATTGTGTGCGTCACTAAATCTTATTTAAAACATTTTACTTTCTAAAGTTTTCACTTCGTTATCGCACGTTTTTCCTATATATTTAGCTTGTACACTTTTTTGTTCTACACTATGTTTTTTTTTTGTATTTTTAAATAATTTGGTCTTTCCTTGAATATTTTCAATATATTCATGAGTTTTGCATATTGTGAGTGCTTTGAATGTTGCTTGTGAAATGAAAGTGTGAAAAGAGTGTCGAATTGTGGTTTGTTTAGCACTTTGGAAGAAATTGCTAACAAATTACCATAAAATTATTTTAAAATTTTTAAAATAGCTTGAAAAAATCTATAATTTATTACACTTTATTTTAATATTGTTAACTTAAAATCTTCTAAATGTTTTTATGCAACATGTATCTGTCATATACGGTCTGACAAGGGAATTTCTTTTAAAGTTTCTTGTGTTCTAGGATTTTGTTATCATCACATTAAACTTGTTTATTTCTGTTCATTTTGATAAGTTTATTTATTTTTTAATTTATTCTTTGCAGATTGGCATCAGAATGATGTATTGTGGCCAGTTGTACTTAATGGTATCCTGTTACATTTGAAAGTAAGTTTCAATTAAAGTATTTTGTTTTTTTTTTTTTGCAATAAGAGTGTTGATGTACAAGTATATCTAAAGCTTTCAAAAACTTTATTACTCTATAAAATTTTTTTCTTTTGTATCATTAACAAAACAAAAACAAGTAGGGGACTTCCATTTTAAAATAACAAATAAAACAATATTTGAAGTGTTCAATCTATTTACAGTCGATACATTTTGGCTTGCATGTTCTATCTTTTTAAATACAGTAATACACATATTCATTATTCCCGAAATATGGCCACTCAAAAGGAGAAAACATTACTAAAAATTCACTGTGGCTTAATATAACTGCGTTTATCTTCGAAAAGAGTTCAAATATAAACTCAATTGAAATCTCATTAAAAATGTATTAAGTCGTCATTTAAAATGCCATGTAATAACATTTTATATGCAAAAGGTAAAAGGTTGTTATTAAGTGATTTAAATTGTGGGATGTAATATCTTAAAAAGCGTTGATATTGTGATACTTCGTATTAGTTTTGGGAGTTTATGAATACGAAGGCGGATCAATAAGTCCGTCCGTTTGAACTACCGTCGCACAGTGGCTGAAAATTGTTTTTCATTGGCCAAAGTTCTGTAACTTTTGAATCGATCAAAATATTTTAGTAATTCTGGGTTGGTAGATATTTACTCGAACTTAGGTCTGTTTTAATTTCATTAAAATTGATTGAGTACTTTTTAAGAAATTCTAGGCTACAGTTGAACATTTATTTTTTTTTTTAACTTTTAGCGTGAAATATGGTTTTTTCTTTTTTTTTTTATTCATTAAAAAATGTCATATTTAGATTTTGAAAATAATTACAAGCATGTTTTGTCATCTATATATATAAAATTCATTTTCTGTTTGTTTGTTTGTTTGTTTGTTTGTTTGACCGCTATACAAATTTTTATTTTTCAACCGATTTCCCTGAAATTTTGTACACGCGATCTGTATACCCCAGGAAAGGTCGCCATATACTTTTTACCGGCCACGCCTACTTTCACGCCCACTTTTTATGTAAAATTCATTTTCTGTTTTATTCATATTTGTTCACTATACAAATTTTTATTTGTTAACAGATTTCTCTGAAATTCGGTACACACTATCCCCGTACTCCACCTAAGGTCACCATATACTTTTTATCGACCACGCCTACTTTTGCGCCCACTTTTTCGCCCACTTTTTATATACAATTATTATTTTTCAACGGATTTCTCTGAATTTTGGTATACACGATCTTTGTATTCCAGGCCAAGTCACCGGGTGATTCTTTCGGCCACACCTACTTTTACGCCCACTTTTTATATACAATTCATTTTCTGCTTTTTGGTATATTTGTTCGCTATACAAATTTTTATTTTTCAACGGAATTCTCTGAAATTTGGTACACACTATCTCTGTACTCCAGAAAAGCTCGCCATATGCTTCGTACCGGCCACGCCTATTTTAACGCCCCCTTTTTGTATACAATTCATTTCGTTTTTTGGTATATTTGTTCCCTATACAAATTTTTATTTTTCAACCGATTTCTCTGAAATTTGGTACACACGATCTCTCTGCTCCAGGGAAGGTCGACATATTCTTCGTACCGGTCACGCCTACCGTTACGCCCACTTTTTGTATACAATTCATATTCTGTTTTTTGGTACATTTGTTCGCTACACATTTTTTTTTAAACTGTACTCCAGAGAGCTCGCCATATAATTCTTGCCGGCCACGCCTACTTCTACGCCCACTTTTCATACAAAATTAATTTTCTGTTTTTTGGTATATTTGTTCACTATAGAAATTTTTATTTTTCTAGGGATGTCTAAAATTTGGTCACATGATTTCTATACTACAGGGAAAGTCACCATATGCTTCTTACAGGCAACGCCTACTTTGCGCCAACTTCTATGTATATAAAACTTATTTTTTCCTTTTATTTGTTTCTTTATTTGATTGCTATACAAACTTTTATTTTTCAATGGCTTTCTCCGAAATTTAGTACATATTCCAGGGAAGGTCGCCATATGATTTTTACCGACCACGCCTACTTTTACGCCCAATTTTCATATAAAATTCACATTTTGTTGTGTGGTATATTTCTTCCCTATACAAATTTGTACTTTTCAACGGATTTCTCTGATATTTGGTTTACACGGAAATAACTACACGGTGAACAAATTTCCCAAACTTAAAAAAAAGGTACCCAAAAGAAATGAACAAATTCCCTTTTTTTTTAAATCGGAAGAAAGAATGAACTTACTCCCCAAATTCATTCTTAAATTTTTACATATTTTTATTTAATGAATTTTGTTAAATATTTATTTTAGTAAACATTTGCATACTGCTCTCAATATATGTCCTACAATAAATGCATTTAAAATGAGTATTCTTTTCAATAGCATCATTTCGTTGCGCGGAAGCTATGCACACGGGGAATACAGCTTAGCTAGAATATCGGAATGATATGAAAAATATATTTTGACAATTAAAATAAGTTGGCAACAGCTGCGCAGCAGCACAGGTGTGGTTGCCAAACGCGCGACCGCGGACTCGGACGCGACGGATGCGGACGCGACGCGCTCTCGGAACACAGCTCAGCTAAAACATCGCAATGCTCTAAGAAATATGTTTTAGGAATTAAAATAAGTTGACGAGAACTAAGCGGCAGCAGGGGTAGTAGCTGCGAGGAGGCGGCGTGGGGCGCGCAGAAGCGGACGCGACGCGCTCGCGGAACACAGCTCAGCTAAAATATCGCAATGATCTGAAAAATATATTTTGGCAATTAAAATAAGTTGACAACAACTGCGCGGCAGCACGGGTGTGGCTGCCAAATGCGCGGAAGCGGCGCGCGGCGCGCGACCGCGGACTCGGACGCGACGGATGCGGACGCGACGCGCTCTCGGAACACAGCTCAGCTAAAATATCGCAATGCTCTAAAAAATATGTTTTAGGAATTAAAATAAGTTAACGAGAACTAAGCGGCAGCACGGGTAGTAGCTGCGAGGAAACGGCGCGGGGCGCGCGGATCACGGACGCGGACGCGACGTGCTCTCGGAATACAGCTCAGATAAAATATCGCAATGCTCTAAAAAAATGTTTTAGGAATTAAAATAAGTTAACGAGAACTAAGCGGCAGAACGGGTAGTAGCTGCGAGGAAACGGCGCGAGGCCCGCGGACGCGGACGCGACGGATGCGGACGCGACACGCTCGCGGAACACAGCTCAGCTAAAATATCGCAATGATCTGAAAAATATATTTTGGCGATTAAAATAAGTTGACAACAACTGCGCGGCAGCACGGGTGTGGTTGCCAAACGTGCGGAAGCGGCGCGCGGTGCGTGACCGCAGACGCGACGGATGCGGACGCGACGCGCTCGCGGAACACAGCTCAGCAAAAATATCGCAATGATCTGAAAAATATATTTTGGCGATTAAAATAATTTGACAACAACTGCACGGCAGCATGGGTCTGGCTGCCAAACGCTCGGAATCGTGCGCGGCTCGCTCGCGGAACACAGCTTAGTGAAATGTCGTATGATAAATTTTATCTACGTATGTGAAATAATTACCTGTTGATCAAAATAGGCCACACATATACTATAAGCAGTTGCTTAAAGAAACCTTGCGACACAATATTAAACGTCACATTAGTCTTTCATTTCTGAAACTCTTTCATTTCTGGGCTCAATGATGATCACTTATTGAATGAAGTAATTCAATTTGTAAAAGTTGTGATTCCTTTAATTTGCGAACCATTCCGTTATATTTGATGTTTATAAATAAACTGAAAAAAAACTTAAAGCGGTTTCGCAACTTATTTTTGAAGCATTTTTGCTGCAGCATCTTAAAAAAACTTCTAAATTAAAATATCAAAAAATTTTTAATTGAAATAAAAAATGAATTAACTGCCCATACAAATTTTTGGGTAGAAAGTTCATTTTATTGAGGAATTTGTTAATTGGGGACTAAGTACTCAGCGCCTGGTAAGCATAGTGAACCATTTTTCAAGTCAAAGGCCTTTGTATCCCGGGCAAGACCGGGTAAAAACAGCTAGTCTATATATATAAAATTCATTTTCTGTTTGTTTGTTTGTTTATTTGTTTGTTTGTTTGTTTGACCGCTATACAAATTTTTATTTTTCAACCGATTTCCCTGAAATTTTGTACACGCGATCTGTATACCCCAGGAAAGGTCGCCATATACTTTTTATCGACCACGCCTACTTTTACGCCCACTTTTTTTATACAATTCATTTTCTGCTTTTTGGTATATTTGTTCGCTATAAAAATTATTATTTTTCAACGGATTTCTCTGAATTTTGGTATACACGATCTTTGTATCCCAGGCCAGGTCACCGGGTGATTCTTTCGGCCACACCTACTTTTACGCACACTTTTTGTATACAATTCGTTTTCTGTTTTTTGGTATATTTGTTTGCTATACAAATTTTTATTTTTCAACGGAATTCTCTGAAATTTAGTACACACTATCTCTGTACTCCAGAAAAGCTCGCCATATGCTTCGTACCGGCCACGCCTACTTTAACGCCCACTTTTTGTATACAATTCATTTCGTTTTTTGGTATATTTGTTCCCTATACAAATTTTTATTTTTCAACCGCTTTCTCTGAAATTTGGTACACACGATCTCTCTGCTCCAGGGAAGGTCGACATATTCTTCGTACCGGTCACGCCTACTGTTACGCCCACTTTTTGTATACAATTCATATTCTGTTTTTTGGTACATTTGTTCGTTCTTGCCGGCCGCGCCTACTTCTACGCCCACTTTTTATACAAAATTAATTTTCTGTTTTTTGGTATATTTGTTCACTATAGAAATTTTTATTTTTCTAGGGATGTCTAAAATTTGGTCACACGTTTTCTATACTACAGGGAAGGTCACCATATGCTTCTTACAGGCAACGCCACCTTGCGCCAACTTCTATGTATATAAAACTTATTTTTTTCCTTTTATTTGTTTCTTTATTTGATTGCTATACAAACTTTTATTTTTCAATGGCTTTCTCCGAAATTTAGTACATATTCCAGGGAAGGTCGCCATATGATTTTTACCGACCACGCCTACTTTTACGCCCAATTTTCATATAAAATTCACATTTTGTTGTGTGGTATATTTCTTCCCTATACAAATTTGTACTTTTCAACGGATTTCTCTGATATTTGGTTTACACGGAAATAACTACACGGTGAACAAATTCCCCAAACTTAAAGAAAAGGTACCCAAAAGAAATGAACAAATTCCCCCCTTTTTTTTTTAAGCGGAAGAACGAATGAACTTACTCCCCAAATTCATTCTTAAATTTTTACATATTTTTATTTAATGAATTTTGTTAAATATTTATTTTAGTAAACATTTGCATACTGCTCTCAATATATGTCCAACAATAAATGCATTTAAAATGAGTATTCTTTTCAATAGCGTCATTTTGTTGCGCGGAAGCTACGCGCACGGGGAATACAGCTTAGCTAGAATATCGGAATGATCTGAAAAATATATTTTGACAATTAAAATAAGTTGGAAACAGCTGCGCGGCAGCACTGGTGTGGTTGCCAAATGGAAGCGGCGCGCGGCGCGCGACCGCGGACTCGGACGCGACACGCTCGCGGAACACAGCTCAGCTAAAATATCGCAATGATCTGAAAAATATATTTTGGCGATTAAAATAAGTTGACAACAACTGCGCGGCAGCACGGGTGTGGCTGCCAAACGCGCGGAAGTGGCGCGCAGTGCGCGACCGCGGACTCGGACGCGACGGATGCGGACGCGACGCACTCTCGGAACACAGTTCAGCTAAAATATCGCAATGCTCTAAAAAATATGTTTTAGGAATTAAAATAAGTTAACGAGAACTAAGCGGCAGAACGGGTAGTTGCTGCAAGGAAGCGGCGCGAGGCGCGCGGATGCGGACGCAACGGATGCGCAGGCGACGCGCTCGCGGAACACAGCTCAGCAAAAATATCGCAATGATCTGAAAAATATATTTTGGAGATTAAAATAAGTTGACAACAACTGCGCGGCAGCACGGGTCTGGCTGCCAAACGCGCTGAATCGTGCGCGACTCGCTCGCGGAATACAGCTTAGTGAAATGTCGTATGATAAATTTTATCTACGTATGTGAAATAATTACCTGTTGATCAAAATAGGCCACACATATACTATAAGCAGTTGCTTAAAGAAACCTTGCGACACAATATTAAACGTCGCATTAGTCTTTCATTTCTGAAACTTGAATTTGACGTCTCTGCTCAATGATGATCACTTATTGAATGAAGTAATTCAATTTTTAAAAGTTGTGATTCCTTTAATTTGCGAACCATTCCGTTATATTTGATGTTTATAAATAAACTGAAAAAAAAACTTAAAGCGGTTTCGCAACTTATTTTTGAAGCATTTTTGCTGCAGCATCTTAAAAAACTTCTAAATTAAAAAATCAAAAAATTTTTAATTGAAATAAAAAATGAATTTACTGCCCATACAAATTTTTGGGGAGAAAGTTAATTTTATTGAGGAATTTGTTAATTGGGGACTAAGTACTCAGCGCCTGGTAAGCATAATGAACCATTTTTCAAGTCAAAGGCCTTTGTATCCCGGGCAAGACCGGGTAAAAACAGCTAGTAATGTAATATTTTTTTAATGTTTACACAAAAATTTCTGCATTAAAAAAAAAAAAAAAAAAAAAGTAAAATCGACTGGAAATTTTGCTATTACTACTGCAAAATTAAAAAATTTTTTGCTGTCAAATTTGCAAATTTTTTTACACTCAAAGAATACTTCCACTTAAAAAGATTTATCATTTTTTGCTGTTAAATTTTTTAATTTTTTCAAAATAAATCTGCCGAACCTAAGCGCACTGATTCTGATTTTGATATAAAAATAAGGGTTTTTATTTTTTTGAATCTTTCTTATTAAAACATTTCATACATATAAAAAAAAACTGCAATAAATATTAATAGCATTTGTAACAATGGGATGTTCTGTTTATTATTGTTTTTTTTTTTTTAACTAATACTATGTTTTTCGTACTTATAAATATTATTCATGAAATTATAATTATTATTCATTTTATTCAAATATTGATTGCAAATATTCCATATTTTGTTCTGTGTTATTTCTGTTCTTCAGTAGTTTTTTGACTTGTTCATATAGATCCCGACGTTCCACTTTCCATTTATTTCGAATACTGGAGATGAACGGATTTGACGTTGCCAATAATATATTAAATAGATCTTCATTTGTGGAATTTCGTGAAATTTTTCTAGTATTGTGCTCTCTATAAAATCTGTAATCCTTATTCCTTTTTTCCTGAGCTTCCTCTGATAGGACTCCAAGTGGCACCAAATGATATTTAATTTTTTTTTTTTGACTTATTATTATTAAATTTTATTCACTTCTATGATATTGTACAAGGCATCTAAATTCTAACCCGCGAAGCCATTTGGCTTGTCTGCAGGAGATTAACCTAAAAATTCATTTAATGTTATTTTCTCTCTCATTGCGGTTTTAAAAAATGATTCTTAATAAGTGGTTTTCGTTTATATTTATTTGTTATAGTCATTGTATGAACTGGCAGCGTATTTAGAATTGTCGGTAGTGTTACAGTTAAAGTGTTTTTCCATAGTTGTTGTAGTACCGTTCGACTTTAAATCTTCCCTGTACTCGACGTCTTGTGTTGTTGCAATGCTCGATAACATGAAGGAGTCTAGTGTTGTTGAAAAATTCATTTGAAATTGTTGTATAGTAAATACTTTTTACGTTGAGTACACTTAGATCTTTTGCAAGGTTTTCGGGAGCATGAGTCCTGCGGCTAACGTTGTTGGTGAAGTCGTTTTGGGTGATATTGTTGTTGTTGCGTATGTTGCTGTTGTTGTTAATGATGTTGTTGTTGTTGTTGTTTTTTGAAGTCAACTTCTTCGTTGCACGCAAGTACTTCTACGATTATTCTAAATATGAAAATAAGGTCTAAATCCACTCCTGTTATTTCAGATGCTGTTTCTGGATTTGAAAAGAATCTTCTTGCGTATTGCCATCATTTGTATTGCCTGACCCTTGTTTTGGCTGATCTATAATCAATCCAAATTTGCGATATTCTTCATCTTGAACATGAGTCTTTTTTGAACTTCTTAACTCCTTGTTGGTTTCGTTGTTTCTTATTGATCCTGAAGAACCGAAATCCAAATCATAACTTATTTTTTTGGCATGTGTTCCATAAGTCGTATTCTTGCATGTAGTGGTGATAATCCAAATTCATATACATCAGTATTATCTAGTGATTTTGTCGGGACTTGATTTAATTGGCTTGATGTTGCTTGGCATATGATGTACCTGGATGCAGCTTTCGTGTTAGTCAAAGCTTTTACATCTTTTGTTGTCAGCATTAATTGGTAGCTTACTTCAATTTGCTGCCCATCTAACTGTAATTTTAATGGCTGTAGTGTTGCAATTTGGGCCTTGATATCAGTAACTTCTTTGTTAATGGCATCATGAGTCTCGTTTTTGAATTCAAATTTGATTGGCCTGCAGTACTTCGTAGAAGATGGTGCCTCATTTTTCCAAATATCTTTTGTCTGCGTTGTACTAGTCGAAGGCTCTGAATTTTCCAAAATCTTTTTCAATCGCAATGGTACAAATGATACCATGAACATTAGGGTGCCCCTTAATAAAAAAAGTGTTCAAACTGTCGGTCTCACCCCCTAGAAATATGCGAATAGCAAAAAAAACTGAGAAATACAAAGTCTTGGGCCAATCAAAAGACGTTTAGACGTGGCGCAAAGCGATTGAAAATTTCAAATGTGTATATATGGGGAAAATATGACTTTTTTTCAGATTTTACGAAAATTTCGTTTTATAATTTAATTTTTCCGACAAGCTGTTACATAATTCGGGATCAGTATTAAATTATCCTTTCAAAAGGCTATAAAACTTCAAAATCGTATGAAACCTCGCCAAGAAATAGCAATTGCCCCAGACCACTTTTGTGGCAAAAAAAAAACTAGGTCATGAAATTTGATGGCATTTTTTTCAACTTTGAGAAATTGATTAAAGCCATCATTCTTTTTTGGTCTCTATACTTATAAGTACTCAGATATGAAGTATTGTTTTATTACCACGTTGTTAACCTATTGCGCATTGAGACCGAAAATTGGAAATTTTTTTGATAAAATTTTTATAACTCCTTTTTCAAGTTTGCAAAAATTTTCTTAAAAAAAATTTAAAAAAATTAATATATTACTTTAAGGTTTTATTAAATACATGTTGCAGATTA
This sequence comes from Cordilura impudica, assembly GCA_963682025.1. Classification (NCBI taxonomy): domain Eukaryota; kingdom Metazoa; phylum Arthropoda; class Insecta; order Diptera; family Scathophagidae; genus Cordilura; species Cordilura impudica. Next base: position 122,377,467 of record OY821517.1, read on the forward strand.
ACTGTATGAATTTTTAAGTAAATCCCTCTACCAGAATTTTTTTGACAAGGATTTTATTTTTGCGGATTTCGAGAAAAATTGGATTTTTGTGAAATATTCTGTAAATGTACTCTTTCTAAATACTCTATATCAAAAATTCATCACTTTTCTACTTTTAAATGTTATATTTTATCCTAATAGCCTAGGGTTTCGGAAAAAAAATAATATGACTCCATTAACCCTTTTGGAATTGGGGTCACATATGACCCCAAGCTAATAAAAGACAATTTATGCAAAAAATTCAAATATTTTGTAAATGCTGTCCAATTTTTAGATGCGACGCTTAAAATATAATAACAACTTAAGTCATATGTCTAAAAAATAGGACGTTTTTTGAAATTCATTTTGATTTAATTTTGTAATTTATTCCATTAAGAGTAGTATTAATTTAATATTACCTTTTATATATATTATTATATTTGAAATTTACTTTTATTTAATAAACTATTTAAAACTGGGAAATAAAATGTTAGAAGTTTGAAAAGATTGTAGGTGACATTGAAGATAATATAAAGCGACCGATTATTAAAAATCAAAAATGTCAACCATTATATAATGTATAATATAACCATTAAGTAATGGCATCTTCACCGATTGACCTGAAATTTTTTTTTTTTTTTTTTTGCGTTTTTATCAATATCCACCAAATTGGTGAGTAAGACCGCAAGATATTCTACTATTACTTTATTATATAAAGTAATTTTATAACAAAATTGGTTAAAAGTTGTTTTAATATATATTCGCAAGCAATAAGTAGATAATTGCACCAAAGATATATCACAATGGATTATTTTGATCCCAGGAGCACTGAATGGTTTACTATATGAAAGTTAACCGAATTATTTTTCTTAAATTCTAAATAGTGGTATCAACGAGTTTAATAGAAAAACTCGTTTTCGTTAATTTTTATTTAAAAATATCTTAAAATCCAAAGCTGGCCTTGGCAAATAATGGGTTAACGTTCTCCGATTTATCCAAAATTTTTGGAACGAAACTTCTACACATTTTTTTTATTATATTTTAAGCGTCGCATCTAAAAATTGGACAGCACTTACAAAATATTTGAATTTTTTTAATAAATTGTCTTTTATTAGTTTGGGGTCATATGTGACCCCAATTCCAAAAGGGTTAATGGAGTCATATTATTTTTTTCCGAAACCCTAGGCTATTAAGATAAAACATAACATTTAAAATTAGAAAAGTGATGAATTTTTGATACAAAGTATTTAGAAAGAGTACATTTACAGAATATTTCACAAAAATCCAATTTTTCTCGAAAACCGCAAAAATAAAATCCGTGTCAAAAAAATTCTGGTAAAGGGATTTACTTAAAAATTCACACAGATAATCTGGAACATGTATTTAATAAAACCAAAAAGTAATATATTAATTTTTTTAAATTTTGTTTAAAAATTTTATCAAAAAATTTCCAATTTTCGGTCTCAATGCGCAATAGGTTAACAACGTGGTAATTAAACAATACTTCCTATCTGAGTACTTATAAGTATAGAGACCAAAAAAGAATGATGACTTTAATCAATTTCTCAAAGTTGAAAAAAATGCCATCAAATTTCATGACCTAGTTTTTTTTGGCACAAAAGTGGTCTGGGGCATTTGCTATTTCTTGGCGAGGTTTCATACGATTTTTAAGTTTTATAGCCTTTTGAAAGGATAATTCAATACTGATCCCGAATTATGTAACAGCTTGTCGGAAAAATTAAATTATAGAACGAAATTTTCGTAAAATCTGAAAAAAAAAGTCATATTTTCCCCATATAAACACACTTGAAATTTTCAATCGCTTTGCGCCACGACTAAACGTTTTTTGATTGGCCCAAAACTTTGTATTTCTCAGTTTTTTTGCTATTCGCATATTTCTAGGGGGTGAGACCGACAGTTTGAACACTTTTTTCCCTCCATATAACGAAGGGCCACCCTAATGAGCATGTATGAGTCCGAAATATTTTCACGCGTCGTAGCTAGTTAATATTTTTATGATTTCCTTTAAAAAAAGGAAAAACAGTAAACGGTGAATATAAAGCCTACTTATTCGACCAATTAAAAAAAAAAAGTAAGAAAATTATAGTCGCTCTAGACCAACTATATGATACCCTATACCATGCGTTTCGAGAGGGAATCATCGATCAAACTTCGCTGCAGCAATAACAGCATATAGCAAATAACCATGAGTCGAATTTTAGTGCTATTGATAAAAAAAAAGTTCATATTTGATGTTATATTTACATCGGCACAAGTCTCTTTCATTTCTCAAAAACATCTATAGCGAATTTGAAAGTATCGATGCAATATTTTTGTTTTTTAATAGATTTAAGTGGAGATCAGGAATCAGCTTTACATGGATTATATTTTTGTTCTACTATTTATCGGGTATAGTGGACTTACATCCAACTAATTGGATATAGAAAATAAGCATAAACCAAATTTGAGTGGCGTTGTTAATAATTTTTTGCCTTTGAATATGAAAAAGTTCATGTCGGATGCTATATGGGAACTAGTTCGAAAAATAGACCGATTGCGATCATATTTGGTAAGCTCACTTATTTTTAGTGCAAAAATATATAAAAAACCAAATTAGAGAAAAAGCTGATAGATTTAAGTGAAGATCGGTTAACAGATTTATATGGGGGCTATGACTCAGAATTGTCCTATATTTTTGGTCTATTGATTAATTACAATATGACAATTTGGATCTTATGGCAATTTAAGTTGATTTCATATGGGTCTACACGGCTTACCTGCACACATAGCCAGACGGACGGACATCGCTAAATCGACTCAGAAAGTAATTCTGAGTAATTCAGAAAATAACTCTGAGTCATTCGGAATTCTTAGTGGATCGATAATTACAGATGTGTCTAGGTCAAATATTTTTGGTAGTTACATTTTATCAGCACAAAGTCATTATACTCTGACCACATAGTGGTATATTGTACAATTATCGTATTTTGCCAAGATGAACATACTTTTTCAACAAGTCAGTGCAGGAGTGCCCACGTGTGAAGCCGCCATGACAAAATTCCATGAATTAAGCCAAAAATTGCTAACTCATCCGCCATGTTCTTGTAATTTAGCTCCCAGTAAATATTTTCTATTTCCAAACTTAAAGATATCTCGGAGAGAGACTTGGCAGTAACAAATGAATTATTGATGAAACAAATGCTTATTTCGAGAACCGCTGGACAAAGTGAACTTTGTTGAACAATAATTTTTTTTTTGCTAAGTAAAACTGTCATTCTCGAAAAGCGGGCAATTAATTGATTTTTTTTGTATTCTATTTTATATCTATAACCAGTTCCACTATGTGGCGAGGTTATAATGAGTTTGTGCTGATGTTTGTAACTACCAAAAATGTTTCAGCTAGACACATCTTTTTTTATATAAATCGACTCAGAATCAGCATCGGAGTGGATTTGACGATGTCTGTCCGTCCGTCCGCCTGTGTGTTACTGTAATCAAACTACCGCACAGTGGGGCCCTTTGACTTTTTTCGTTGCAAAAATCATAACTTTTAAACTAATTAAGATATTTTAAAAAATAGAAACGATTTTGAAAGATGACTTCTTTACCTTTATATATCCTATCATATCAAGGTTCAATATTTATTTACAAAAATAGTGCAAAAACACCCAAAGTTCTCAAAATTCAAAATTTCGCATGTAAATTTTTTTACTTAAGCACTCAAAGGACTTATAATTTCACAATACATATTGTTTACATCCGAAAGTCTAGAAAAAAATGCCACTCTAATATAACATGTTAAATTTTTTAATAATATTACAATTACACTTTTTTGAAATATTTTTAATATTAATATAATAATGCTATCTTATATATTAAATCTTATATATTAAAAGAATTTATGAATAAACTTTGCATTCAAGATTTTTTTCAATATTTTTCTTCTCTCAAACCTCTATAACTGAGTTCTAATTAACGCGGGCTATTGACATAGGTCTAAGAACACTCAGTGGATCAAGCTCCTTCTTTAAACTGCTTAAGTTCGTTGGGTTTGAGGAAAGTTATGCGTGGAGAATCAACTTTACTTTTACTGCACGTTAACTTATCTTGGCATATTTTGGCATTACTGTACGTTAACTTCTCTTGGCAAATTTGTTAGGTTTGAGGAAAGTTATGCGTGGACAATCAACTTTACTTTTACTGTACGTTAACTTCTCTTGGCATATTTTGGCATTACTGTACGTTAACTTCTCTTAGCAAATTTTGGTATTATATTATAAAAATTAATATAATATAATACTGCGGAGCAGCAGGGGTCCTCTAGTAGATATTAAGTTATTTAGTATATTTTTCTTAAACATTAACATTGGGAGCGATATCTAACAGAATTAACATATCGGAGCTATAATTATGTTCTTCCAAATCCTTTCGAGATCTTACATGTCTTCGTGATGAAATAAGTGGGTCTGAAGAGGCCGCCAACATATTGAAAATGTCATCATTCTGTCTAATCCGTGACATCTGCACGTATTCGTGAATCTAAATTTTTTGTAGTCATTGTTCTTGCATTCCTGGGCTTTTTCTGACAACTCTCCATTCAATTAAATTGTTACCATGAACTAAAACCATATGTACCATAGTTTCTTCTCAGGGTACATTTGAGCCAAAAGTTGGGCAGTTTTTGATGCATAATCATCAAACTTTGGGTGATTTGCCATTTCTCTAGAGTTTATAACATTTAGGATAATTGCAAACCTTTTTATTGTCGACCCCAGTAATTCGACCCCATTTTCAAAAAATGCTCTGGACATATTACCATCGTTAGTATTTCCATACCCCTGTTTGGGCAGTATCTTTCAGTACAAGCTTCTTAAGATATTCATTATGTATATTTTTTTTTCGACGAGATAGCTTTTCTTTTGGTTTTGCGTTCTTATCAGAACATTCTCCTTCTCGCGAAATTGTATACGCTAGTTTAAAAATAAACTCCATGTACCTAATTTTGGCATGTAACGGAGAAATTCGATATTCATAGCTTGACCCCAGTAATTCGACCCCGTTTTCAAAAAATGTTCTGGACATATTACCATCGTTGGTATTTCCATACCCCTGTTTGGGCAGTCTGCTTTCAGACCAAGCTTCTTAAGAAATTCATTTTGTATAATTGTTTTTCGACCAGATAGCTTTTCTTTTGGTGTTGCATTCTTACCAAAACATTCTCCTTCTCGCGAAATTGTATACCCTAGTTAAAAAATAAACTCCATGCACCTAATTCTGGCATGCAACGGAGAAATTCGATTTTGAAAGTCTTTCTGTGACTTTTTGCACTTCTAAGTTGACGAGGTAGCTGCTATTTTATTTAAGACTATTCCATCAATCATTGTAAGAAAATTCATAATCAATCAAAACAGTGTTTCCATTCTTCATTTCAGGAAGGGGCTTGCGATCGCTACTACTTTTGTAATGCCATATCTTGCCATTTTGGTCTTTCGCGTGGTTAATGGATAACGCTTCTGACAGATGGACAGTAGATATTGCTTCTGCGACACCCTGAGGTTTCCGTTTTCTTGTGTACGACGAACACTTCCAAAGATTTTCCTGGTCTTTCTCTGGTTCGATCAGTAGATGTATGGGTTTTTCGAAGATTTTAAATGTTGTGAAGCCATTAAGCCAGGTTAAATGCCTTTTCATGAAGATTTCCTTTGTACGATTGGAGGCTTTCCATTTTGTCTTAATATTCATGAAAATGGTGTGAAGTTTTCTTTCTTCCTGTTCTGGTAAAACGTCTACTTCTTTTACAACAACCAATTTAAATGCGCTTTCGTCTTCCGAGCTTCTAAATAAATCAAAAATTTTGTTAAGACATTGTTGCACTTCATTTTTTTAACTTTTTACTAAAATATTGTGTGGTCTTTTATTGAGTCAAATGCCAACTGGCCAGTACGGAAATGTAGGTCAATATATATCAGTCTACTTACTTTTTTTTATTTTATTATCCTGAATTCAGTAACCGCTAAAAATAGTACAGGTAGCGCTAACGAATATTCGTTGTTTTAAATTTTTAAGTGCAAATTTTTTATTATGTTAACTGCATTTGTTGACCTGGCTCTGGTCAAAAGTTACTAATTGTTGCAAAATACATACATTGTAAATTTTCGACCTTTAAAAAATAATTCAGGTAGCTCAAGCTAATTTTTTTTTATTTTAATTTTTGAGTGTGAATTTCTTATTATATTGAATTCATTAACAGAATTTGAACACTGAAACTTTTGGACGCTTAAAAACAATTCAGATAGCGCAAACGGATTTTTATTGCGCTGAATTCATTACCAAAATTTTGATGATCATTGCCTTCCAGAATTTGTAGTTTTTATTATTGCCAATACATAAAAATTACAAAATATTAATAATCTTCTTAAAAACACTTCGCCATCTTATCAAAATGAAAGTAAAATATGAAAAAAAAAAAAAATTAAAATTTCTGTTTTCAAGCACCAAAAAAAAAAGAAAGAATCGTGAAAAATAATATAAAAATCTGCAAAAATTTGATAATATTTGCTATTTTATAGCCTTTAAAATAAGCCATATAACTTAATAATCGATTAATTTTTCACTGAGTTATGGCAAAACACGTTTACTCATCTATCGATTGTATGTCAAGATGGTTTTACAACTGTATGGTTGTTGCGTGCAGACTGACAAGTATATGTAGCCAAGTTCACTTTGACTAGTTACAGTATTCTATTAGTGAACCACTTGAGGTAATATCTAAGTAAACAAATTTAAACATTTTTAGTTCTATTCTATCAAATTAGAAAAAAACTACCAAAATATAGTATATTTGAAAAACTGAGAGTGTAGAAAAAGTAAACGAACAAATAACATAATTTTTATTCTGTTTTATAAAAAATAAAAATACCTTTCAAATTTCACCAAAAGAATTATCGGTTATCTAGTTTGCCTACAATTTGATTTGAAAGAGTATATTTTTCAAAAAATTTTGCGCTTTTTTCTGAAAGCTAAAAAAAAATTCCAACTTTGCGGAGCTCTATCATCCATAATTTTTATACAATTTTAAAACCGTTTATTGATTCTTAATCTCTGAGAAATTCTCTATCCTGTACATGCATTGATTTTACTGAATGCTTCTATAAAATTTTTAATTTTTGCCACGCTATTTGGGGAAAGGCGCCACTTTCTACCGGTTGCAAATATTAATATTAACTAGCAGATTCCAGCGCTCGAAATTCGAGTGCAATTTCTAGGCAGCTTTATTATTCAACTTAGCCAATTCACAAACCAACACTTTTATGGTTAATTATTATTATTATGAAGATAAACTCATTAACAAACACATTTACAAATTTAATAAAACACACATAGCATATGTATAATTTTATGTATGTGTTAGTAGCAACTTTAAATGCAACTTACTCAAAATAAAAGACAAAATTAAAAAATCTGCAAATCTGCAAAAAGGCTACAAAGAAATACCATTCAAATAATATACGTTTGCTCAAAATCGGGATAAAACGGTAGAACAAAACATTGGTCACAAGAAATCGCCTAGCCTATTAATATTATAGATTATAGCAGAGGCCAGCCCTTCGAGTGCAAGTTTTAGGATTTTTTTTTTTCATTTAGTACATAATCTTATAAGAGCCTAAAGGTATGCTAGTCAGTTTTTGCCAATTCACAATTCAAGACTTATTAAATAAAATCCATTAAACTTCATTATAAATATTTGTTGAACACAACACACAGAATAAATATAAATGGGTTTGTTAATAAATAATTTTAAAGGAGCCTAAATGTATGCTAAATCAATTTTAGCCAATTCACAACTCAACTATATGTTTCATGAACGTGTTAGTAGCAACTTTAAATGAGCATTACTCAAAAAAATGGTCCAGACGGTGGAAATCTGCAAATCTGGTAGACAGTTGAAAAGAAATACCTTTCAAATAAGGTATGTTTGGTCAAAATCGGTTATTTACTACAGTTTTTGAATCGGTCACAAGAAATCGCCTTGCCAATTAATATTATAGATATGAGCTCTTATGGGTCATATGATGAATCGGAGGAATCGATGCATATTCGGACATTGCCCCCATACATATAACCCATATCAGACTAACTTAATTTTTCCCAAGATTCAGATTAACATGTACAGTATATCGAACAATTCGGCGTATGTTTGTGTATTAAATCCTGTTGAACAATTTTTAGTCATAATCCCCGTATAAAGCTGATTTCCGATCATCATTTAAATCTAACAAATAACAAAAATTTTGCATACATTTTTTAAAATTTGGTTTATATGGTTGATTTTGAGAAAAATCGTGACTACTAAAAATGGTCATGATGAACTTTTTCTTATCTGCAGGCCAAAATAAATAACATTACCTATTTGGTTTATGCTTATCTATATCCATTTAGACCTCAGTTATATCGGACCTTTATTGAAGCTCATGGTATAAGGTATTAAATAGTCGGTCTATACCGACTGTAATATTCTTACTTTATATACTATTGTATATAATTTTTTCTACTTTATTCTTTATTTGACTTTGAATTTTTATTTACAACTTTGGTATACCTGACGATTATGTGCTAATAACCTTTGACATTCGGTCATTTTGATTATTTTAAACTTCTTTAATTTTTTAATACGTGGGCTCTATATATAATTCAAAACAAACATACTTTAGTTAAAAGAAGAATATTATTAATTAGGTTTTAATCCTTTAGAAATAGATAGAGTCGAAAATATGACAATCATTTCATAGTGAATGACTTTTTCCTTACATATAAAAATCTTAACACTTTAACTGCTATAACCTGTTCAAGCCTTAAATATCTGACAAAAATAAAATACAAAATTGTTTTGTCAGACTTCGACCTGGCAAAATGCTATTCAAAAATTGACTTGTCAGGCACCCTTAGAACATATTTTAATACATTTGAGAGCCTGGCGATCATTATAGACCAATCAAAAACGATAGGCACTACCACAAAACTTATAACAGAATTGATTTTTTAGTGCCATAGGAGTATGTAACTACAAATAATCGTTGCGGTTGTAGCGGAAATCACAATAATTTTAATTGTGGCCATTGTGTACAGTAAGCTGTCAGGCCTTTTTGACTGACGTGGCAGCGAGAATGTTAAAAGTTAAATCTTGCTGTAACTTGTTTAACGTACAATATTGTAAAAGTTATCTTTTTTTTTTAAAGATATAAAAATAAACAGTATTAAGTATTTGGAGGAAATTTTAAGTGCCGTTAATGTAGGACATACATAAATATGTTCATTTTCGCTCAACTCAATTTATGGCACTTATTTAAGCATTATTCGTGAAATTTCTTTAAATTTTATTATCAAATATTTACACTTTTATTCAAATTTTATGTTAAGTTATTTACTTAACGTTTTGTATATTATTACCATACTATTATATGTACATTGTATTTACATAAACATTTTCCAAATTTTGCTACTTCGCCAATTTTATGGTCTGTAATTTATAACTTTGTTTTGTGATTTATGCGTCTATTAATAAAACACAAATCATTTTATTTCTCGGCATAAAATTTTGTTTAAATATTTTTCTGTAAAGAGCTGTATGCAGCTTGCTAAGGAATCAAAAACTTCATATAAAAAAACGCTTCAGAAATGCTTAAGGAATTCTTCTGTCTAAAAATTTCTGTTGTTAGTCTGCAGCTTTTTAAAAAAGTATTATTGTTTTTACTACTTTTTTTTGATGTAAATTAAGTTAGGCAACCCAGGCTTCGAGCAGGAATATCAAATTTTTCGTTCTTTCTGAACGGAATTTTGACAGGAGAGGTAAGCATAAACAAAATGTAATAAGCTTAAAAAATTAGAAGTTCTTTTACAGTTGCAAACATGGTTGTTTTCAATTTCAACTTCACAATTCTTAATAATTGACGGAAAACAGCTGATTGCTACTGTTGCACTGAAAGGTACTTTTGTGCTTTTTTTTCTTTAAGAAATTTATGAAAATTTTCTGCTAAGATTCCTTAACAAGCTGCATATAGCTCTTAAAAAAGATATGCACAAGTCGGCATAATTATTTTGACATACGCAACTGTGATATTTTCTTGTCTGTGTAGTACGTTTGATTGAAGTAACGGTACACGTGTTTGCTCAAAATAAAATGCATAATTACACCTAAACGCATACCCAATATTTTGTCGTTTACGCTTTGCATTCTCTTTCTGCTGAGAAGTATTTTGACAAAATCTTTGTGGCAGTGTTCGCACATGTTTTAGCAAGTGACAGTCAAATAACTTTGGTATTTAAATTTTATTGACATTTTATTATAATAATAAAATAAAATATTGAATAAAAGTTATTGGAAATCATGGGAAAAACGTTTTCGTCTATGGTCCCTCTGATCAAGCCTTCCGTCCAACTGTGGATATATTGTGCGTTGAAGAGATTACCGCCTCTGTAAACGAAAGGGTGGAAGAAGATCCAAATTAATCGATCGCCGTGGTCGCAGGAATTGGGGGTCTGTCCATCCACTACGTGGAAAATATTGCGCAAAGATATTGGCCAACATCCGTATAGGATCAAGATGGCGCAAGGAATTAAAGCCACGAGACTATCTTAGGTGTCGTTCTTCCGCCGATTGAGCTCTAGACCAGCTGGAAACTGACTCGATTTTTTATAAGAAAAAATTGCCACATATGGAGTGAGACCAATCCCGAACAAAGCCTACGGTTTACATCCTGTTGGAATCATCGGACGATATTTCTTCAAAAATGAAACCGGAGCTCGCGGTACTGTAAATGGAGATCGTTACCGTACCATGATCAACAATTAATGTTTGAAAATATGAATGACATTGATCCGCGATGTAGTTTCAACAGGATGGCGCTATGTCCTATACGGCGATCGCAACCATCGACATATTGAAATCAAAATTTTCCGTGCGATATAACACTTCCCGATTATTTCCTGTCGGTCTACGCAAATTACTAGTTTATCTGTAATATTAATAGGCTAGGCAATTTCTTGTTACCGATGTTTTGTTCTACCGTTTTATCCCGATTTTGACTAATCGTATATTATTTGAAAGGTATTTCTTTTTAGCTATTCACCAGATTTACAGATTTTTAAATTTTTTCCTTTATTTTGAGTAAATTGCATATAAAGTTGCTACTAACACATACATAAAATTATACATATGCTATGTGTGTGTTTGTTAATGTGTTTGCTAATGAGTTTGTTATCTTCATTCACAATAATAATAAACCAAAAAAGTGTTGGTTTGTAAATTGGCTAAGTTGAGAAATAAAGTTGCCTAGAAATTGCACTCGAATTTCCAGCGCTGGAATCTGCTAGTATTGATGAATTGACAACTTGGAGGCCAACATTGTTCTTGTTATTCGTGATATACGGCCATCAACGCTCGAAAACATGGCCCAAAATTGGACGTCCAGAATGAGCTTCGTCAAGACTAGCCGCGCTGGCCATATGACCGAAATCATTTTCAAGTTTTAATGCCATGTATTGATCCTTCGAATAGAAAAACTAAGCAAAAAGAATATTTTTGTGTGTTATATTCAAGTTCTATAGAGCTTAAAAAACACTCTATAGTAAACAAAAAAGTGCGTAAGCCAAACTCGGTGATCTTAAAAAACTTGTAATTCTAATCTGCCAAAAATTAATATTTTGTATTTGATCTAGATCCAGCACCCGTCCGTTTGTGTCCGTCTGTCCGTCCGCGTGTCCATATAAACCTTGTATTCAAACTACAGGTCGTAAATATGAATATATTTTATTGCGATTTGGTATGTATGCTTTTATTTGCCATAAGACAAAGGATGAATGCTATTTACATAGCGTTGAAAATTGGTTAGTGTTTGTTTATTACACCCATTAATCAGTAGTCCACAAATAAACCCTGCATGACAATTCTTATTCATAGCTCCCATATAAAGCTGCTTCACGGTCTTCACTTACGTCGATCAAAAAGCCAAAATATTACTCAGAATTACCCCAAATTTGATTTATATTTTTTGTTGTTGCAAAACGTCACTTAGTCACTTAGACTTTACCAAATATGATCAGAATCAGTCCAATTGTCGACCTAGTCCCCATATAAATATAGCAATCGATATGAACTTTTTCATATCTGAAAGCAAACAAAATTAATAACAATGTCACTAATGTATGGTTACTGCTAATTTTCTATATCCAATTAGTTCGCCCTAATACCTTTTCTGCAAACACGTAGTATAGGGCCAGTCTAGGGCGACTATAATTTTCTTAATTGTTTTTGTTTTTAAATATGCAAGATATAGACATCTGAAAACCTATTTGTGTATAACAAACATTTTATATAGGTCAGATTTGTAAAGGAACAAAATGTTTTATCATGGTGTCTGAGTTTGGCTTGGGGTGACTGTATGTACTAATCACTAAGATCAGGAAAATAATTCCGCAATGAAAACTAAATATATTTTTTATTACTTTTTTATAACCTTTAACTGTTTAACTGTTTGCAAATTCTCAAACTGCTTAAAATAATAAAAATAATGAAAATAATACTGTGGGTGGTAATTAAATGTGGCCGTAGTTAAAAATAACGTTTACTTATACCAATATTTATACATACATACATTAAATTAAATTAGCTTAAATTCCAACATAAAAAAAAAACGTGAAAGCACATTTTTAACTTAAACTAATCGAATAAGATAATGTCAAAGAAATGTTTCTCAATTTTATACAGCTACGAGGGACGGTTTTTTGATTTGTTAATAAACACGTAACGTGTTTGCACTGATTTATTGCTTTTGAACGATATTATGATCGTCATGAAAATTAAGAGTATAAGCACAATCAAGCCGTTGAGGTGATTTTCATATAAAATTAACATACAAATTCACACCACACTGACATAAAATATCTTTTATTTTCATTGCGGAATATCTTATGTTACATATATTTTTTTTAACTTGCATTCATATTTTTACAAAAATTCTTGCCGAATGCCAGTTTTCTAAACTAACACCAAATTTTTTAGATTTTTATTAATAATTGATAAAAAAAAAAAATAGTTATTTTCCAAACAAAAAGTAGATCTAAATGTAATGTTTCTAATTCATATTTACTTACCTTAAATATGTATTAACGAAAGTAGCATATAGCTTTATTCCTAAAACAATTGACAGCAGTGAACTTGTGGAAAACTTTGCCCTTGATGTTTTGGGTATATATTTCCGCAACGTAAAAACATTCTACGCCGGCCTGATTGTATTTATACTCTAATATAACACATTTTTTATATTTCTTGGATAATAAGAATTAGTTTTAAATTTGGAACAATTGGTTCTAGTGATAGAAATGACTTATTCTGTGTACCTTTATTATAAGAATTAATTCCAGCAAAATTTTGCAACATTTATGCAAAGAGAATAATTTTCACTTATTAAAAAGAGAAGCTTTTATGACAAACCCTTATTAATTTTTTTTTTTGTGAAATATTAAAAAAGAACTACATTGCACCCGGAAGTTGTGATTATTTGTCTAGATCAGGGGCCGGCAACCTGCGGCTCTTTAGTTCCATACACAAATATTATTTATTTTATCAAAAAAAAAAAAAAAAAAAAAATATGAATCTATTAACGAGGATTAGGCACCGATTTTCTCAGCCACTTATACTCGACTTGTCTTATTTGCTACGAAAAACTGACACACAATAGGAAATCAGATTTAGAGAGACACTTTACTAAAAAGCATACTCAGTTTGTTAGTTATATCCAGCCAGTGGAAAAAAAGTTGTCGACGAGCTCCGAAAACAAAAACAGCATTCTAGTTCCATGTTAGGTAACTGGACGCAATCTTCAAGTACAATAGAAACTGCTCATAGATGCTGAGTATGTCAAAGATTGCTTCACACGTGCATCTGAAGAACTGTTTCATGATTTCAAAAACAAACCAGAAATCTTGAAAAAGTCAAAGATTTGCCATTAACCGCTAATATAGATAGAATAGCTAAAATGTCTTCAAATGTAACATATTTGCAGGTGGAAGATATTAAACTTTCTTCTGCCTTACCACTTGCTATAGGTGAGTCTTGCGACATAAAAGACACGGCACAAGTTGACCTTTTTGTCAGGTATATGTCTTCCCAAAGTCCAAAAGAAGAATTTCTACGATTGATACCGCTGTCGGGATAAACTAGAGGGGAAGATATAGAGAATGCCGTACAAAAATGCCTTGAAGACAATAAGATCGATTTAAATAAAATCGTTTCAATAGCAACTGATAGAGCCAGAAGTACGACAGGAAAAAATAAAGGGGGCAGCAAATGTTCTTCATAGCAAAATAAACCACCCAATTCTTACGTTTCACTGCATAATACATACACCATGAATTTGGTACTCAAGATTGTTAACAGCATCTTGTCGAAAGCACCCTACCATCGTCAGTATAAATATTTCTTAAACGAAATGGAGACTCAGTATTTCGACCTCCTTACACAGTACAACATTTTTAAGCTTATTGATTCGGGACTCAATTTTGATAATTTTATGAGAAAGTAGCCTAAAAAATAAGAACTTCTGTATCATTCGTTTGGTCATGTTACATCAACAAATAATTTTAATATTTTTTTGAAGTTAGTAAGTATCGTATAGGGGAATTTGTCACGTTTTAGGCTTTTTTTTCGGCATAACTCGAGAACCACTACTCGGATTTCGCTGAAACAATTTTTGAAAAATCAAGAATTACAATTACTTTATATAACGTTTCGCTACATAAGCAACAGTTTCGCAGTTATAAATAAATGTATGAAGAAAAAAAAAAATATTTTTTGCCTAAAATTTTTTTTTTTTTTTTTTTTTGTAAACTTTATTTTGCATGAAAAAAACATTCCGATTCATATTACAGCTATTCTTACACAGAAAATATGTGATTTTTATATGTTATCTGTGCGTGGAAACAAAATTTAGAACATTTTCAATTATTGTCACTATCCATCCTCGTTGAAGTTGACGCTTGTGGTTCTGATGACCTTGGTTTCTTCGTAGGTTGTTCATATTCGTGTTCTGAGTCTGCATCATCATCCGAGTTAGACGTAATATTCAAGGGCATGTTTTGTTCAGTGTGTCCACCAATTTCAGTGTCATCTTCATCTTCGGTGCTTTCATCTTCAAACTGCATAATTTTAGAACTCCACCAACAAACCTCCGCAAGCAATGCATCCAATTTTTTGCCTTTGAATCGCTTTTCCATTGGCATGGTCACCTGGTGGAACCTCTCTCCTTGTTCGTCCGATTCCTGAGGTAATTGTGCCAAAAATGTATCAAGGTGGAAATGCATGAAATGTAATTTTAACGTCATGGATGCATTGATTTTCCCAAAATAAATCAGCAAGTTGTCCACTCGTGTCTGTATGTCATCTCGCTGTACACGGTTCTTTCCTAAAACGCCTTCGATGACTTGTTTCAATGCGTCCCATGCACATAGGTGGTTATAATGGTTCGAAAGCATATTTGTGAAAGATTCGCTTTTCATTAACTTTCGTATATCCGGTCCATTGAGAATACCTGTTTGAAATATAAAAAAAAAAACATTTTCGAAAAAATTATTGGTAATGCGAATTTATCGAAGGGAACAAATTTAGATATGATAATATTTAAATACAGACAACGATACGTACCTTTTCTAATTTTAGCTTCACTGAGTTTTGGAAAGATGGATTTCAAACAGTCATAGGCGTCATAAATATCTTTGACTACCACTTCGACGAATTTCCCAGCTATTCCTAATTTCATGTGGAGCGATGGCAACAAAATATCAGCTAGATCCTTTCTCAAAGGTTCATTACGTAATTTTAATTGTTTCTCCAGCTCGGGAGTTCTTGCTTCCCAATCTTTACATTGATATTGATTCTCTGCATATCGCGAATCCCAATTACAAAGGAAGCAGAAGTATTTTGGAAAACCGCCCTTTAATATAATGCCTTGTATTATGTTGACAACCTTTAGATCACAACAAATCTTCCATTTGTGTACATTGTATTTGATTTTCTCCAAAATTTCGCCCAATGTTTCATACGTTTCCTTCATAGTTGTGCTGAATCCCAATGGAATGGACGGTTTTTTGTTTGTTTTGTGCAACAGCACAGCCTTCAAACTTGCAACTGAACCATCGATGAATAAACGCCAGTCGGCAGCAATATAATCCATTCCCAATTTTTTCACTAAACCTGGTATATCATGGCAGTAAGTGAACGTATTTGCTTCGTCAAGGGAATAAAATTTCTGAAATTCAGCTTGGCGTTTTCGGTATGATGTTGCGCTGACATTTTGCTGTGTGAGTTTTCTGCTCTTCAAAAATGATGTCAACATTTGGGATTTTTGTTGTGATAGTCCCATCTTGGCAACAATGTAATCCATTTCGATTTGTGTTAGCGGTTGTGGTGCATTTTTTTCAATATCGGGTGTCCAATCTGCATCATTTACATTGGTCGGATTGGTGAAAACGGTTTCGGCTGGCAGGAACACAGTATCCAGACTCGGAGGTTTAGGTGTATCGATATCACCAGCGCGTTTAACTGGAAGTGTGGCAGTAAAAGCAGCAATGTATACTTTTGTTTTCAATTGTTTTCTGTTTAATCCATGACGAGAATTTATGCATGCGTAGCACCTGGATTTATTATGTCCACCTAGGTCTTCCACCCAAATTACTGGCTTCATAAAAGAAAACTCTCCACCTTTTCCATGTATCCACATTATAAGGGTATTATAACAATTTTTGCACACTGTGTTCGGCGTAAAATTTGCACCACTTAAATCTGCTTCATCAAAATAATGACAATACGCTGTTTTGAATTCCTCACTAAACAAGTTTTTTCGACCCTTTTGGTCTATTTTTAGGACGATATGACCACAAACGTAACAAAAATCATCCAATTTTGGGCAATTGTTATTTTCCACATTGAAATATATTATATGTTTTGTTGTTATTCACTTTTAAAAAACCGGAAAAAAAAATAGCTTGTTATTTGTTCGTGTTCGTCGGCAATTGTTGAATGACAAAAACCGATCAATGAACACCTATAAATACTACGTATATTTCAATATTTTACTGCCAGGTACTTATGAATGGGCGCAAATTTCCGTAATTTCCGTAAAAAAATTATTCAGGTAACTAACGGAAAACCCCAATTAATTTAAAAAGTGCACTTTCCTTTTTTCATTTTTGTCCACGCACATTTATTAGCGTTTATTACTTTGCTACCGCAATCATAAAAATCAAATAACCTTTTGTTTATTACATTTTTTTTTTTAATTCTGAAAATCATAAAAAAAGTCATCAATGTTTTTTCCAAAGAATTTTGTGCATATCTCGAGCAATTTTTTGAAATTCATACCTTCACTTAATTGTGAATAAAAGCGAAACGTGTTCATCGATTTTCATGATTTATGTCTCATTTTGTTCATAGGTTATGTGACTTTACGCAAAAGTAATAGGACTTGGCACTTTTGACCGTTTTAGATTTTTTATGAATTAAAAAAAAAAAAAAAAAATTATAGGCAAAAAATATTTTTTTTTTCTTCATACATTTATTTATAACTGCGAAACTGTTGCTTATGTAGCGAAACGTTATATAAACAGATGAAAGTAATTGTAATTCTTGATTTTTCAAAAATTGTTTCAGCGAAATCCGAGTAGTGGTTCTCGAGTTATGCCGAAAAAAAAGCCTAAAACGTGACAAATTCCCCTATACGATACTTACTAACTTCAAAAAAATATTAAAATTATTTGTTGATGTAACATGACCAAACGAATGATACAGAAGTTCTTATTTTTAAGGCTACTTTCACACAAAATTATCAAAATTGAGTCCCGAAATCATGCGTTGTACTGTGTTATTTACAAAAAGTGCGATGGCTTTCCAAAGGTAAGATGTTGAAACGTTTTGCTTTGTGCTGGAATGAAATAAATACATTCCTAAATGAAAAAATCATTAATCACCCTGAATTTGAGAACGAGAAATAATTGCAAAAGTTTTACTTTATGGGGGATATCACAGCGAAAAAAAAGAGCTGAATCTAAAACTGCAAGAAAAGGCAACCTAGCCTATGTTTTGGTAGAAGAAGCAACTCAAAACCAGATTTGATTTGATTTGATTTGAGCAATTCAAAACCAACTCTAGCATTCATAGTAAATCCTCTCAACACAAATAGTAACGAAATCCACATTCAGCCATTTGGAATTGATACTGGATCTCTAGTAATGCAATTGATCGATTTGAAAAGTAAAGCTTTGTGGAGTGGAAAATTTACAGAGTTGAATAGCAAGCTGAAAGAGTTGTAGGTCCAGAAATATATGTACGTAACGCAACAAAAGTGGACAGCTTTAAAAGAAATGCCGCGAGTTGAGGCACTTATATTCGACGCATGAAATAGTCTTCCAGATTGCTACAGTGAGGCGAAGAAGTTGGCATTTGGAGTGCGGACTATCTTCGGATCGACATACGTGCGAGCAAGCGTTCTCTTGAATGAATATAATTAAAAGTAAATTAAGAAGCCAACTAACAAATGAAAATTTAGAGTCATGCTTGAAACTTAAAACAACAAGTTATGAGCCAAATTTATTCAAACTTTCTAAAACCATGCAAAACCAACGCTCCCATTGAGTTTGTTTGCTACTTATATATGAATAAATAGATTTTTTTCTTATGAATAGATTAGTTTTTTTTTTTTTTTTTATCAAAAAACTTTATTTATGCGAGTACATACTATTTATTGTTGGTAAGAAAAAATTTTGTGGCTCGTTAAAAACTTTGATATTTTGTAAGTTGCAATTTTTGGCTCTTCCGACTCAAAAGGTTGGCGACCCCTGGTCTAGACGGATTATATTCAAATAGCTTGTGTCTTCACTAAATATGATCATAATAGTAATTAAAAAGAAGTACGAAAATTATAGTATTATAATCGATCTAGATCGACTATACGATCCCTAAACCATGCGTTTAGCTCAAAGGTCTTATGTCTAACTAATTGGATATAGAAAATATGGAGAAACCAAATTTTAGTGGCATTGCTATTAATTTTTTTTTCTTGCCTGCAGATATGAAAAAATTCATATGAGATACTATATTTATATAGGGAGCTTTTTAACTACCCAAAAGTCGCCTTTTTAAACTAAGCGTTTTTGTTTTGTAGTGGTATTTGGGCCTTTTAAACATATGCTCAAAAAAATTCTACATATTTGAACAACTTCCCTGCAAATTTAAACTTTTTAGTCAAAGACAAAATAATTCGTTCTCTTATTCGAAAGTAAGACCATGATTATATAACAGGAATTATAAATTTATTAACAAAGATTTCTATATGACAAGAAAAATTCCGAGGGTAGCAATCTTGCTATAGAAAAAACCATTACAGCAATTCTGGATACTAGCAAAGCCCAGTTCTCGCAAAGAGTGCAAAACGATTTATACTCGTATATATAGTATATTTGAATTTTTTTAGGGTTTATTGTCTAATAAATTTTATGCAGGAATAAATCCATAAGAAAAATTATGCGTACATTTGAAATATTAATAGAAGTAAATTTAATTTACATTAAATATTGCTTGTTTGTAACTGGTAGGATATTTTTTGCGTTTTAGGATCTCTAGCCGATTTGGCATCTACATAACCAACTTTAAAGTATCCTCTTTACTGAATTTATACGGCTCATCCAAAATGATGCTTTTTGATATATCATTTGAGGTTATTTTGTGCTGATGGATTCTGCGCTCCCGTAGATCTCCAATTCCTCAATTGGATTAAGATCTGGTGATTGGGGTGGTGATTTCAGCTGATTTTTAGTGTTGTAGAGCAACCACAGCTTGACATTATGCGTCGTATGTTTTGGATCATTATTATGTAGGAACTACAAGTGCCGTACAACCCCAAACCAAAATGTCACCTCCACCGTTTTTAAGCGTTGGCAATAAATTTTCTTTATTTAATGCAGTTCCACTAATATAACTTTTTTTCGTTTAATGCCGAAAATTCTGGAGCCATTTTTACATACTTATCTGCAAAGGCAATAGGTGTTTTTCCATTGACATCGGAAACGAAGGATTCTTTGACTTTTTAATTAATTTGGGAAGCAGTAATTCTGTAATTCTGACATTCTCTTTTACGGAGGCCACAATAGTTTGGAGGTGCATTATATAGTTTTCAATAGAAATATAATGCCGTCAAATCAACTTCAATACAACAAGTTTATAGTCTACTAAAATAAAATATATGTAACAGACCTGTCTTCCGACTCAAAAGGTTGGCGACCCCTGGTCTAGACGGATTATATTCAAATAGCTTGTGTCTTCACTAAATATGATCATAATAGTAATTAAAAAGAAGTACGAAAATTATAGTATTATAATCGATCTAGATCGACTATACGATCCCTAAACCATGCGTTTAGCTCAAAGGTCTTATGTCTAACTAATTGGATATAGAAAATATGGAGAAACCAAATTTTAGTGGCATTGCTATTAATTTTTTTTTCTTGCCTGCAGATATGAAAAAATTCATATGAGATACTATATTTATATAGGGAGCTTTTTAACTACCCAAAAGTCGCCTTTTTAAACTAAGCGTTTTTGTTTTGTAGTGGTATTTGGGCGTTTTAAACATATGCTCAAAAAAATTCTACATATTTGAACAACTTCCCTGCAAATTTAAACTTTTTAGTCAAAGACAAAATAATTCGTTCTCTTATTCGAAAGTAAGACCATGATTATATAACAGGAATTATAAATTTATTAACAAAGATTTCTATATGACAAGAAAAATTCCGAGGGTAGCAATCTTGCTATAGAAAAAACCATTACAGCAATTCTGGATACTAGCAAAGCCCAGTTCTCGCAAAGAGTGCAAAACGATTTATACTCGTATATATAGTATATTTGAATTTTTTTAGGGTTTATTGTCTAATAAATTTTATGCAGGAATAAATCCATAAGAAAAATTATGCGTACATTTGAAATATTAATAGAAGTAAATTTAATTTACATTAAATATTGCTTGTTTGTAACTGGTAGGATATTTTTTGCGTTTTAGGATCTCTAGCCGATTTGGCATCTACATAACCAACTTTAAAGTATCCTCTTTACTGAATTTATACGGCTCATCCAAAATGATGCTTTTTGATATATCATTTGAGGTTATTTTGTGCTGATGGATTCTGCGCTCCCGTAGATCTCCAATTCCTCAATTGGATTAAGATCTGGTGATTGGGGTGGTGATTTCAGCTGATTTTTAGTGTTGTAGAGCAACCACAGCTTGACATTATGCGTCGTATGTTTTGGATCATTATTATGTAGGAACTACAAGTGCCGTACAACCCCAAACCAAAATGTCACCTCCACCGTTTTTAAGCGTTGGCAATAAATTTTCTTTATTTAATGCAGTTCCACTAATATAACTTTTTTTCGTTTAATGCCGAAAATTCTGGAGCCATTTTTACATACTTATCTGCAAAGGCAATAGGTGTTTTTCCATTGACATCGGAAACGAAGGATTCTTTGACTTTTTAATTAATTTGGGAAGCAGTAATTCTGTAATTCTGACATTCTCTTTTACGGAGGCCACAATAGTTTGGAGGTGCATTATATAGTTTTCAATAGAAATATAATGCCGTCAAATCAACTTCAATACAACAAGTTTATAGTCTACTAAAATAAAATATATGTAACAGACCTGTCGACGTTGCATAACTCCTGGAATTCCCCTAATTGTATAATTAACATACTGCGTTTTTTCCGTTGTAAAAAAAAATTAAGGAGAAGTGTTCCGTAAGTTTTTTGAAAATCAAATAAAATTCGGAATTTGTCAATGGTAAAAAGTTCGTAACTCACAATATTTTATTAAAATTGTTATTAATATTTAAAATTTTAATTTTCAAGTGTACCAATACTATTACTAGCACGTGTATGTCTCAATGATAACGTCGTTTTTTATACCCTCCACTCCAGTGTGCAGAGGGTATATATAAGTTTGTCATTCCGTTTGTAATAATTAGAAAAAAAATTCTGGACCCCATAAAATATATATATTTGTGATCCTTATAACAAGCGAAGTTGATATAACGATGTCCGTCTGTCCGTCTGTCCGTCTGTCCGGCTGTCCGTCTGTCCGTCTGTCCGTCTGTCCGTCTGTGGAAATCACGATGACGGCTTCAATCGGATAGCTAGGGTGCTCCTTGGTATAAAAAATGATTCACTAACATCCTGAGAAGTTTGCTATTTAAAATCGTCCAAATCGGTTAATCTGGTCCCGAGAATTGAGCGAAGAATTAAAAAGTCATGAGAAAATATGATTTGAATATGTGTTCTTGTGATAACGCCCTCAATAGACAGGGCGCTTGTTTTTAGTGAGAATGATTCACTAACATCTTGAAAAGGTTCCTGTTTTTAAATCATGACAATAGGTTTCATA
This sequence comes from Cordilura impudica, assembly GCA_963682025.1. Classification (NCBI taxonomy): domain Eukaryota; kingdom Metazoa; phylum Arthropoda; class Insecta; order Diptera; family Scathophagidae; genus Cordilura; species Cordilura impudica. The sequence continues at coordinate 122,399,966 of OY821517.1, forward strand.
GGTGCCGAGAAATCACTGAAAAGGTAAAAAAAATATGACGTTTTCCTATATTGTTTTCCTAAATTTTGTATTTTGTCATAGCTGTGCATGTTGTTTTTGTGGTCGTTGTGTTAATAATATAAAAATTCATCAATATCAATATTTTTTGGTGTAATATTTAAGTTAATTAATTAATAAAAGAAACTATATAAAATCAATATCAATATTCTGCGATTTTTATAACATCACAAAATGTTACAAATTGATACATACTACTGTTGCCAATATCAAAATACTATAAATAATATTCATATATTTTGTATATGTATATCCATAATAAGCGCATATTAAAATCGGTATTTTATTTTATTTTTACAAAATTCTGAAATTTTTAGAGTTGAAAAAATAGTATGGTTTTAAGAGTTGTATTTTTAGTACATGTATAAACCCTGCATACTTGCTTTCAAAAGTAGTAGGTAGGTAGGTAAGCCATAAAATATTTATTTACCCTGTAAAAAAAATTGTTGTTTAGAAAAATACTATTTTTTGTCAGATGTTAAAAAAAGATGTTAATTAAAATAAATTTTTAAACTTTGTTATTTAATGTCGGGACGGAGGCAAACGCCATTCCGAAAATTTTGTTTCAACAGTTATCCACATTAAGAATAACCGCGGAGCTCAGCTCAATCAATGTGCAATGATCGAGCCTTGCCCTGGGAAACATGCGTTTATGCTTTTCTTAACACAAACGCCATTCCCAACTACCAAAAATTTTTGACACGAGCTATTCACATTATGAATAGTCGCGGAGCTCAACTCAATCATAGTGCAATGATGAAGCTTCGCCCTGGGAAACATATATTCATGCTTTTCTTAGCACAAACCGAACTTCTTATGGCACATTAAAAATAAACTAATTGAGAAGTACAATTCATCATTACGCTGTATTATAATACTATTTTCTTATTTTACTAGTAGCTAGTAAACAAACTGATCGTATCATTGTGAACGAAATAGAATTGAAATTGTATGCAGATTTGTTTTACTTAGTCCGAGTTCACACAAGGCAACTTTTGTTGCGCAATTCTTGAGTTTGTAGATGTTTGCGGTGAGGGGAATAAAAAGGGAAAAATAATTGCCGGTTCTCGGATATTTCAAGCAATTCTCTCATTCGCTTTTTTTTTGTTGAATATTTGACATTTCTTTTCATTCGGTGTTTCGCTTCTTGGTGTGAAGAATTCGTAATTATTGTTTACTTTATTAAAATAGCCTTTAAATGGAATCGGGACTTAATTTTTTTCTTTTGAATTCATTTTTCAACAAAACCAATTAAATTAATTTATGTATGTATGTATTTAATTTTATTATTGTTCCTTACGACTAGAGCACAAATGTCAAATTATAAGAAAATAAAAACACAACAAAACAGTAAAATTGCCGAAGAAATTGTCGTGTGTGGACATAAAAGCAATTTCAAAAGAGAATTGCCAAAAAGTTGCGCAATAAAAATTGCCTTGTGTGACCCCCGAATTAAAAAACCTGTTTCTACAGATAGTGAATAAAATCCCAGTAAGCATTTTATGCAATAAATGATCATGTAGAGTCTTTTTGACTCATATGTGCTATTAAAACAGTTATAAATGCGCCCTTTTGCTGATCACAAAATATTCTTTTGTTGGGATTAAATATTACCTTACCCGCGAATCTTCTTGAGAGTCCTTTTTATCCGCTTTTCTAATCAGTTTCGACTCATTTTTGAGTCTTATTTAATGTAATTTTTCTATAAATCACTTTCTAAGAGAAAGCAAAAATCATTATCTAGTGTTTTTCTAATAGCGCATGTGATTAAGCAGTTTTTAATTATCAAAAGTGCTCGAAGAAGACACAGTAAGGTATTTTTTGTTAAAACAATCTTCGAAATGATGACTGGGATATCGTATATTTTTGTTAACACACAAACATATGCATAGCAGCACGAGTAAACCGAACTCAAATTGGCTTCTTATATGTATACAGCCGAACAAAAATGAAAATACTCACCAAAGAGTAAAGTAAGCAACAATTTCATTCAGTCTTATGGAAGCTTTTGAACAAAGCAAGTCTATGTCGCGTTGTCTTGTGAATTTTTACATTGTTTTTTAATAGGTACTAGTGATGCCAGGAGATTTTTTCAGAAATCTCTACGCTTATGAAAAAAATTCCCTTTTTTCCCTACACTACTTTTTTTAAAATTTATTTTTAATTTGTACAATTTCAATTATGTAAAAATAAAAAATAAGATAAAAATATCATGAGAATTACATAAGAATAATATAAAAAACATACAGATATTATAAAAAAAATATTTTTGCAATTCTGTTTAATTCATCTTTTTGATATGGTTAGATGTGCATTTAAAATTTACACAATTAAAGGTGTGTTTACACTATGTGTATTTTCCATATGTAAATTCAGTTTTACGATCCATACGTAATTCGGCGTGTGTGTCAAAATTGGCGTTTTACATACAATTCATCATTTTGCGATCAAACGTACATATGTATTTCCGTATGACATAACCTCTAAATGTAAACAACAGCTGATTTAATTTGTGAATTTACAAAAAGTTATTGTTAAAAATAAAGTAATATATTTTTTATATTTTTTAATTGTTAATTAATATTAAACAATTTATTTTTCTTTCAATATTTATCTTTATAATTTACTCTGTTTTTCTTTCGCCACAAGCAGTATTGTATTTTAATATGGTTGTCATGCCAAAATAGAACCCGCTCTAATTGAAAAATTTACATATGTTTTGCCAAATGTGTTGTACATAAACAGTTTTTGAAAGGGTTCACACTATGTGTACAAATTGCATGTGCTAAAACAATAAGAAAAACACAAGCAAAACACATAGTGTGAACGCAGCTTAATTAAAATGGCTTGCAAATGAGATGTTACAACTCAAACAGAATATTTGTTCTTGGTTTTCAGTGTTGCCGTTTTAGCTTTTTAGTTGCTAGATTTAGCAACTTTTTTTGTCGTTTAGCATCCAAAATTTATCAAAAGATGCTAGATGCTAACTTAGAATCTTTTATTAATAAAATGTTGCTTTTAGCATCTTTTAATGGTATTGATATGTTTTTATTTCTCAAAGTGTAGTACAGTAATTTTGTGTACTACTCCTTTTACCACTCTGCTCGTTTCTTTCAACAAATATAACAAAACATTTTGAAATAGAAGAATGTAAACACCAACAACAGTTTTTAATGAATTTGAAAGTCGATTGCCAAAAAATATTATTGTATTAAAAAATGCCAAAATTTTCAGTACAAAACACATTAAAACGGGTAAAAGAACAGATAACCAATATATTAGAAGAGTTTAAATTTATATCATCTGAAACAGAAAAAATTCAAATCCAATGGAGTTATATCACAGAACAAAACTGGGATACAACACTGAATATAACCTCCTTATGGATTGAAAAATTCTATTGGCGAAAATCCATTTTAGGAATCAATATTTGTGTTGTCTATATTAGTTTTGTCTTTCTCAAAAGCCGAAGTTGAACGTTTGTTTAGCTTAATAGCTTTAATTAAAATCAAACTTCGAACAGAATAAAATCCGAGTTGTTATGTTCTGTAATACGTATAAAAGAAGGATTGAAATTGAAAAATTGGTGCTGTCACACTTACAATATACCGAGCGATGTCGTTGATAAGAGTCGATCGTCAGAAATATATCAGAGCCAAGAAGAACTTGAAGATGAAGACATCACAGAAATGTTAGATTCCATAAACCAATTATTCTAATATAATCGTATCTTTTGATAATGTAATTTCTGTTATATTTTAAATAAAAAAAAAATCCTCTAAAATATTTAATTTAAGTTTAAAATAAACTCAATTTGATGTTAATAAAAATTTCAGATGAAACCCAAAATAATTTTAATTAAAAATTAAAAAATATAAATCGAAACATATGTTTTATATTAATTTTTCGATTTAAAAACCAAAGAATTTATTAATAAGTATATAATTTTTCAGTATAAAGGTAATGAAATTTGAAAAAAAAAATTTAGCATCCAGTACGTTTAAGCATCTTTTTTTGCAATTTAGCATCTTTACAATTTCAAATTATGGCAATACTGTTGGGTTTAAAAGATTTTTTATAACAGTGGTTATAAGCATGTATACTTAGATCTGATTTATCGCATTTTAATATATTTTCAAAAGCCTTGCATTTGCATTTATAGTCGTCACCTTTGACCTGCTCCAGCCATCCATTAGCTTCTCGTCTCTCAACTAACTGAAGCAAAATCTTTATGTTCTGTATTTCTTTGATGTGTTTTCAGCATCATCGAAAAACGAATCGGACATTTTTCTAAAATTAATTATGTTTCTAAATTAATTATGCTCAAATTTATAATATTTTAATGTTATGCACAAAACAGTGTTTTATACTTGTCATTGTTATTAAAGAATCCACATATTTACTTCCTTCATATTATGGAGTTATTACCAGACTTAAAAAGACTTTAAAGTTTAAAATTAAAAAAATTATGCGATATTTAACAAATACATTCAAAATAGTTTTGACTGAAATTTTTGGCAGTTTTAGTTTTGCCTTGTATCAGTAAAATGTTCAGATATTAACTAAAAAAAAACAGTTTGTTAAATATTTTCATCTTAATTATCTTAATTAATTTAAAGACACAAAGATAGATTTAATACAATAAAAAGAAGTAAGAGTTGAAAGTTGATCTATGCGGACTCACAAATGTGCCCTATACTAATAGGTCTGGAAAATTGAAAAGGATTGTAAAAAATAAAATGCACCTTTATATTAAAAAATTTAAATTAAAAAGAAAATTACAAAATAAACCATTTACCTGGTTAAACTTAATATTGTTTGTAATTATCTGGATCAGGTTAGTATTTAAAATGGGATAAATCGGGAGTCATTCTGCCAATTTATGACCTAAAATATGTAGACAGACACCTCTATAAAATGCTGAAAATTCAGAGCATTTGTTGTAATAATTCAGTAATAGGTTTATCAAAGTGTTTACATATTCAAATATTTTTTATACATTTGTTACAAATAGTGCAAGAAGTCCAGATATTAATGTAAACGTAAAACCCAGGTGGAGGGTATCAAAGATTCGGCATAGCCGAATTTAACACTCTTACTTGTTAAGACTGATATTGAAATTTACACGTAGATATAATTTGATCAAGCAATTCAATTTAGAGAATAGAAAATAGATACACAGAGAGAAAGACACAAGTACATGGATTAATCAACTAAGAAAGGTAATTCGAGCTAATGAAATTTTTTAGGAAATAAATCAGTCACTTCTTCTCAGGCAGCAGGATTGCAATATTAAAAATCATTTATTTTCTTTTTCAAACTCAAAATTATTATACAGTACTTATTTTTGTAAAATAAAAATATTATCCGTTCCTAATAATAGGATTTCTCAAGCTTTTGTTTGAAGCTAAATCTCTTTCCGCCGAATCATTTCACTCTAGGCTAAATCCGGAGACTTCGTAGCCCAATTCATGGACTGTGCCCTGGAGCAACAACTTTTTTGAATAGACATTTCTTATTGTTTTATATGACTAAAGTATTGTGCAGAACAAAAGCAGCAAAATTAATGTAAACTTAAAAGTTGTTTTATTTTCGCATGGTATTCAATTTGCGAAAAAGTTATTTCAATAAATTATTAATTATTTAAGTGCAATTTACGAAAAAGTTATTTCAATAAATTATTAATTATTTAAGTATTAACTAAAATATAAATTTCAAAAGAACTTAAATTATTTCTGTTTACAAAATGAAAAAACAAGTCTGATCTAAATATAGCAATTATATAACACGTTATTGTAATTTATTTTTACTAGCAGACCCCAGCCCTCGAAATTCGAGTGCAAAATCTAGGAAAATTTATTTTTTCATTCAATTATAAATATCTGGTGACCACACAGAAGGTATATAACTGGCCACTTCAGAATTCAACACAAATTTATTAATACACACAGCATTGTATAGTTTTATGTATGAGTTAGTAGTAATTTTAAATAAATTTTACTCCAAAAAAAAAATGTACCAGATGGTCCAAATCTTGAGTTAAAAATAAACAATCGTTGTTGTTAATGGAAAATCGTTTAAGATGAAGATGTTAAAAATATGTACAATGATTCTAAAAACAATATTTATGTAACATATTTGGCTCAATTTTATCAGCAATACAAAAAAGTGAATTTGGTGATTTTATACGTAAACATTTTGCACAATTTTCAGTTTTTTATATGAAATTTTATCGAAGTATCTTTACATTTTCGAACGTCATTCCTCGCTTATTTGAGGCACCAAATTCATTATTAAACTGCTGCAGGTTATGGCGACCATTTTAAGCCTAAGTAGTGCGACCCACTCCATCTATTGAGGACAGGAGAATGTTGTCAGCAGAAAGACAGACAGTATCAATGAGTTACAAACGGATTGACAAAATGAGGATATAAAAAGGACTTTTTGGACAGTAATATTGAAAAATTGGACAAAGAATTAATAAACACAATCTCTTATTTACGAGCTAAGACCTAAATTGTGGACAACATTTGTCCAAAATTGTTTAGAAAAATAAGGCAAAGAAGAACACATAAATTATGGACTAAAGACTAAAAATGCTTGTTGTATTAATTATGAAACTTAATCACAAGTTTATATTAATAATAAGATAAAACAATTTTCAACAAATTGTTTTTCAAATCATTTCAATTATATTCTTTTTTCAAAGCAGCGCTTCTCCAAATGCACAAATTGTATTAAATTTACTATTCTTGATTCTCTTAAAATTAGTTAAAATTTACATATTCTGATTTGTACCTTAGCGTTTTATTAAAAAAATAGTTTTTAAAAATAAATTACATATAAATATAGTCGCGTACATAGGAAGGTAAGATTCGTATTTTTTTTTTTTTTTTTTTATTTATTTATTTTTTTTTTTTAAGGTGGTGAAAATATCATAGAGCAGGCGAAATACAAACCTAAAGTTCGTATTATGCTAAAGCCCAAAATAAATAATAACTCCGGCTCGTAATTCTATATAGAGTAACAATGTAACAGTGCTTTATGCTTTTAAAACCATAAATAAAATTTCAAATACATGTAATGGAAAATATTACAAAAATATGCAATACAAATATTATGTATTATTTTCAATATTAAAAAACCATAACATAAATATTGTTTGTTTTTTTTTAATTCAAAATTTTACCATAACAATTCTCACGTATTCATGTGTACTCATGTGTACGACTTTGTATTTGGATGTGCATGTACACATCTGGTTCCTTCTTTATTCCCAAACCAAACAAAGGAATAAGTAATTCTATAAATATGTATCTTTTAATATTAGTTGTATAATAGAAATTCCAACACAAAAAGGATTTATTTAAAATACAAAATTTTTGTGTAATCTCTCAAAAATATATATTAACATTCAAGATTTTTTTATAACAAAAACTGTGCCCTTGTATTTCGGGGAGCTCTTAGTTAAGAATCATCCTTGACAATTTACATTTGTATATTAATGTATGTAGAACTTATAAAAAATTATAAACATTATAAAAACGTGTACAATGTAAATAAAATGAAAGGTCTCCTTTGCTCTGTAATACTTATGTATTTGTAGCATATGTTCTTTTGTTTTGGACATACAAATACTTTTTTAATATTTTGTGGTTATACAAATATGTAGGTTGATAAAATATACGACCAAAACAATATAATCCCAGGAACCAGAAATAATAGCTAATTTAAAATTTTTAAAGAAACAAAAGCATATAGAAGTAAATGTTTGAGAACTGATTCTAGTATAACCACATTGATTCTTGAGAACTAGTACTAAAAAGTGAGCTTCAAATGATTTTTTAATTGGCATTATTATTAAATGCGAAAATCTTTTCAGTTTAATTTTTCTGATAATTTTTTAAGCCAATGGTTGTTTTTTTTTTAACAATAACAATTATTTTCTTATAATTTTTTTAACGCCAATAGTTGTTTTTTTAACAATAACATTTATTGTTATTCGAAAATTAACTAAAAATTAGAATAAAACTTCTTAGATAATATTAAAACATAATCATACGTAGGCTGCTACTATTTACATTTTGAGAAAAAACAGGTAAAAACAAATATTTATCATCAAAACTAGCTGAATTGTATTTTAAAATTTTTGACATGAATCAATTTTACATCATATCAACTGCTTTTTCAGTCGTAGAAGTACGTTGACCTCGCAACTTATTTTTCATGTGCTGGAAAAAATGGGGGTATTGGGTACTAAATCAGAAATGTACGGCAAATGTTTGTCAAAGTTTTGAGCGCTCAAAAGGACACTTCTATGAGCGGACCTGTAAGATTTCATAACAAAATTTTGACAAAATTGAATTGGTGGATTTGTAACTTCGAACGATGTACTGTACTGATAAGTGGCTTTTGCTATGCAGTGGCGTAAGGAGCTTAACTCGCGCCCGGGGCACATTACCTTTTTAGCGCCCCCCTCCATTCGAAAACCATATAATATTATATGTAAAATATACTCGCAAATTAATAAATAAATAAATTAAACTAAATAAAGTCATAGTCTGAACCTAGGCTTTAAATTTGAAACCAAACATGTAGTTGAAAAAACAAGACTAGATTTTTAAATTTTGAGATTTTGATAATCTAGAATTAGGTAAAAATATTTATGTTACACATTTGTAAAGAAATATTTTAAAAACACGGGGTTTTAAAATAATAAAAAAGTAAATATTTATTATCTCTAAGGAGATACATACACTCCGTTTCACTTGTATAGCACACTTGGCAAGATGCATTTCATTTCACGATAGCTTTTAAAATAATGAAAGTAAAGAATATTTCTTGGCTTGAATTTATAAAGTATTTAGTTTATATTAGCAGTAAACAAAAGCAAAATTTATTGAGTATTTTTCAAGTTACAGGGCTTACAAAGTAAATAACCTAAAAATAGCACGTACATTTTGTTTCATTTGAATAGCACACTTTGTTTTAAACTATATTAAATATTATTTGGTTCTTTTTAAACAACTTGTTTTGGGTTAATTATAAAGGGTTTTTCAATAAGAGCGATACAAAAGTTTTTTTTTAAATAAAACAAAAACGGTTTTGGATATCAATGAAATTCTTTATTCCTGTGAAAGTACGTTCGATGCCATAATGTATGGAAATCGATCTGTTTTGCATGGCCACCGCGGGCACGCTTGCAGAAGTCCAGACACTGAACCCAATTTTCGACGGTTTTCAAGCATAAATCGACCGATACTGCTGCAATTTCACGTTCGATATTCGTACGAAGTTCATCAATCGTCGCTGGCTTGTTGACATAGACCATAGACTTGATGTATCCCCACAGGAAATAGTCCAAGGCGTCAAATCGCACGACCGAGGCGGCCAATCGACTGGACCATTTCGTCAGATAACACGTTCTCCAAACTTGGTTTCCAATAAATTGATTGTGACATTCGCTGTGTGGCTTGTGGCGCCGTCCTGTTGGAACCACATGTCCTCCAAGTCCATATCATCCAACTGGGGCCAAAAATATTCGGTTATCATTGAACGGTAGCGATTCCCATTCACAGTAACGTGCCGGTCTTGATCATCACGGAAGAAGTACGGCCCAATAACGCCGCCGGCCCATAAACCGCACCAAACCGTAATTTTTTCGGGATGCAATGATGACTCATGGATATTTTGTTTATTGACGAAGCCATTCAGCCAGAAATGAGCCTCATCGCTGAAGATGATTCACGAACATACGACGCTTCTGGTGGTCAAGCGTCTTCAGTTCTTGCGTCAATTTGATCTTGTAAGGATGTAGGCCAAGATCTTTTCGCAAAATTCGCCACAACGACGTCACAGAGATGCCCAACGCTTGAGAACGACGTGTGTAGACACATTTGGGCTTTCTTCAACTGAAGCCTCAGCGGCAGCAATATTCTCGACACTACGGCCACTTCTTTGTCTCACTGGCACGGGAACATTTTGTACTGTGACTGTGGATTCAAATTTTTCCACTAGACGCTCAATTGTTGATCTGCTAGGACGATTATGACGACCATAAATTAGACGTAGCGCTCTTAACGTTGAGGCCACTGACTCCGAATTTCGGTAGTAAGTTTTAATAATTTCGACTCGTTGTTGGCTCGTATATCTTTCCATCATGAAATGGCAAACCTTACTGAAGAGAAATGTCAAAAGAGCGGCAAGAAATATGGCGTCGTTTGCTGTCCCTGTCTTTCTACTTTTGTAGCGTCCCTGTTGAAAAACCCTTTATCTTATATATTAAAAGAATTTATGAATAAACTTTACATTCAAGATTTTTTTCAATATTTTTCTTCTCTCAAACCTCTATAACTAGAGTTCTAATTAACGTCGGCTGTTGACATAGGTCTAAGAACACTCAGTGGATCAAGCTCCTTTTTTTGAGCTATTAACTGCTTAAATTCGTTAGGTTTGAGGAAAGTTATGCGTGGAGAATCAACTTTACTTTTACTGTACGTTAACTTCTCTTGGCATATTTTGGCATTACTGTACGTTAGCTTCTCTTGGCAAATTTTGGTATTATATTATAAAAATTAATATAATATAATATAATGCTGCGGAGCAGCAGGGGTCCTCTAGTAAATTATTAATTTATAAATCTAATTTAATAATGGGTAGAACCTCCTTTGTTAAGAATAACTTCATGAATCCTATTTGGTAAGGAATCATAAACCTTTTTAATATAGTCAAGGAAAATTAAAGCCCATGCTTCCCGAATATCCTGAATTAAGTCAGCTTTGGTAGAAAACTGTCTCCCTGCCTCATAAACTTTTCTGGCCAACCACCGCCAAACATTTTCGATAATGTTAAGGTCTGGCGAGTATGGAGGCCAGTTAAAGAGGTTGACATTTTTTGACTCGATCCACGATTTGACAACATGGGCTGTATGAAGTGGAGCATTGTCCTGTTGAAAAGTCAATGGCAAAATTCCAAAAAGACTTTCTAGTGGGAGAAAATTCTTTTTCAAAAATTCTTTGTACGATTGCGCGTTCATCTCGGGAGTCAAAAATTGAAGCTCGCATGTACCAAAATAGGATGTGGCTCCCCAGACCATAACCCCGCCAACTTGCTGTGTAGATGCTCCAATTGATGGGTCTTCTTTCTTAAATCATAGAAGTGATAGTTGTACCCGTCAGGGCCCTCCAAATTAAATTTTTTCTCATCAGAGAATACAATGCGCTGCATCTGTTCCATGACATCTAGTTTCTACAGAAACTAAGCCGAGCTTTTTTACGTAGAGGGGTAAGTGGTGGTTTTTTCTTTAACTTTAGGTGCTTCAGATGTTTAGCTTTGGAAATCACCCACCACACACTAGTTTTACTTGCGTTAACTCCAGCTTTTGCTTTTATTTTTTCAACATAGATCGCTTATCTGCATTGGAAAGTACACTATTTACACGACCTTTCATATTTTTTTTCCATAATCTGAGCTATTCTGAATAAAATTATATACGACTTTTCTACTTCTTCCAATGTTTTTTTTGTTTTATTTAAGACGCAGAGAAGTCACATTCCAGATAAGTTTTTTTTAATTTGTTCCTCGTCCGCTTAGGTTGTACCACGACCCATTATTATTGTATATTATTAAAATATATTTAAAATATTCAAAATAATGATTTACTTTATCTTGCCGATGATCTGCACGACGTACATCAAACTTAAACGCAAATGTGCTATTCAAGTGAAACAGAAAATGCATTAGAATTTGAAGCAAATGAAAATGAAATGAACGGAAAAATGTAACGGAAAATTCGCAGAGCTTCAATTTTGTCGCAGAGAATGTGGATAGGTAGACGAACAAAATAGTACAAAACAAGTACAGTTCAGTCAATGAATATTAGTAGATAATCAAATAGAAACAAAAAATTGGTGTGTGCTATTCAAGTGAAACGGAGTATATAATAACATGATTATAATACATTAATAAAACTAATTACTATGTGTAAATTTTCATTGCTTTTGATGAAGCAAATTTATCAATAATATCATCAAAGTTGATCAATTCAAATTTTTCTCTTTCCACACTTAAAAATGCTAGGTCACTTAGGCGATCTTGTCCCATCGTTGATCGTAGATATCAATTGATACTGAGATAGTCAGGAGTATTTGAATTGAAGTGCCACTCTCACGTTTGGAAAAACATCTTCTTCATACGAGATTATAAAAGTATGAAATTCGAATGGAATTTTAGATTCAATTTCCTTTCTACTACAGAGTAACATTTTGCAGTCACATATAAGAGTTCTATTCCATTGAAATCTGTGTTATAAAATTCTACCAAATTTTTAAAATTTTTTTCAAGGTCTTTATCAACATTATCTTTGTTTAATAAATTTTCAACATCTAGTAGAAATCCAAATTTGAAATTGAGGCCACTTAGTCGTGTATATCGGGTACATATTTCTTGTTGGAGACGATCAAGAATGCTTTTCATAACGCGAGAACTTTCACTTTCTGCGGAAAGACCAACATCTCTAGCCAATTCTCGGGGCATTTTGCGGCGTCTTCTTACACGTATTGTTGTATCTATATCCCATTTTTCACAAAAAAACTTCGGTTTTTCTATTGCCTTTTCACAGAGCTTGTCTCGAATTCCATCTAGTTCCATCTAGTTCAATCTCTAATAATTCAAGATCATGGAACGCATCTCTAAAATTCATTCTAGGATCGTGTAATATGAGCCGCACACAATCAATCCTCCTTAAGATTTCATACCAGAAATTAACTATAAACAAAAAGGAAATGGGTAATTCCATGTCAAATCAACCAATGGGTGTACACTACCTTCTCCAAATTGTATGATTTTTCGTAGGAAAACAGATTATTACAGAACTAAAATAAGTGCAAAGTTTGAGGGCACTGGCACTTCTGTATCCGGAAATATGTAGTCTTGAAAATCGTAAAAAAAGGTCAAAATTTACAAAGTTGTACTTACTTAATTATAATTTTCTTGAAAAGTATTATAGTTACGCAACTCATCAAGGTTGCATTTGAAAGGTTAGTTAATTACCTTTAATTTGATATACAACATGATTTTTTTTTGGAAAGGTCCAAGGTCACATCTCTTGACCTATAATTCGGGAGGCTATAGCTGTAAAAACGACAATTTTAAAAATCTGAAAAAAATATATGTTTAAGATTGGTTCCTTCCCTAAAGCTCCAAAAAATTTCAGACTGGGGGTATGCTTGGATCCAGAAATATTTATCATAGAGTAAAAGTAGATATTTAAAAAGTCGGTGCTGTTACTGTTACTGTTTATGAATGTGGTTGGTTGTGCTCGTGAGCGTCGGCGGGCTATGCACGCACGCCGCTATTTGTTTCTGGTTCTTTAGCTCTGTACTGTACTCAGTACAGACCTGTGTTAGGGTTGGTTTGACAGGTAATTATGTTAGAGCGAGACAACAGTATAAATGTTGTCGGGTGTGGTTCGTAGTGTCAAATAACTTGGATATAGAGAAATTATTGAAAAACGAGAAGTCAAAGGAAGCACCACGAAAAAAAAAACCATTCTAAGCACGTTGCTTTAAAAAACCACATGTGTTGCTATAAAATCAATATTTTTAAATAAAACCAAAAGTGTTCAAAGTGATTGTTTTTTGCCTCTGTAAACAATATGTCATTTAATACAATATATTGTTGTAATCCATTCAAAAAAGTTGCTCATGTCCGGAATGCAAGAGGACTTCGAAAAGTTCAGCAATGGATGACTGGAATTAGTAATAACATTTCAATATCAAATAAAATATGTGATATATGCAGAAGAGAACTTTATAAATTAAAAGGAAGTGTAAACAATAATATTCAATCTATGAACGAGCCAGAAAACGAGACTTCAGACTCGGAAAGTGAAGCATCAGTTTCGGGAGATGTTCGAATTTCTAAGTTAAACGAAAGTTTAACATATTTACAAGACTCTCCAATATGTTCGAGAAAAATTCCATTAAAAGGGTATACAACTAGAAAGTTAGAAAAAATAACAACATCAATTAAAACCAACATTTTCCCAAATTCAACACCTTCAACCTCTCACGTATGCCCAGAATCGGAAATAATCGAACAACTAAAAGAAAAGTTTAAATCAATAACTAAAAACAGTGATAAAATTCAACTTTTAACTATTTTACCTAAAAGCTGGACATTGAAAAGAATGGAGGAGGAATTTCAAATAACAAATTTCATGGCACGAAAGGTAAAAAACTTGTTTGAGACAGAAGGCGTATTGAGTACACCGAATCCAAAACTTGGAAAACGATTGCCATTAGAAATTGTTGATGTGGTGAAAATCTTTTATGAAACTGATGATGTCAGCAGATGTCTACCAGGATGTAAAGACTACGTGTCAATAACAGAAAATGGTGTAAAAGTAAAAAAAAATAAAAGACTTTTACTCGGAAATCTTCGAGAAGTTTATGCTTTATTTAAAGAAAAACATGAAGGGATAACTATTGGAATTTCTAAATTTTGTGAACTTCGGCCAAAAAATGTGGTTCTAGCAGATGCGTCAGAAAGCCATAATGTATGTGTTTGTAAAATACATCAAAATACAAAACTAATGCTCCACGCAATAAACCTGAAAAAATTGACAGAAAATGTGCAGGATTTTGTGCTGGAAACTTATAAAGATTGTTTAAAAAGACTTATATGCAATCCCCCATCACCAAATTGCTACCTTGGCAGATGTAGCATGTGTCCAGATATACAAAATTTTAAAAAGAAACTTGGTGAATTATTATTAGAAAATGAAATTGATGAAATCATATATAAACAGTGGATAAGTATAGATAGAGACTCTTTGGAAACTATTATTAAAGAAACTGATTCTTTTCTGGATTCTTTATGCGAAAAACTGCAAACTCTTCTACCCCATTCATTCTTATCTAAAGAGCAGGGTGCATTTATGGCTCACAAAAAGTCTGCGTTGGAAGAAAATGAGTATTTAGTAATTTGCGACTTCTCCGAAAATGCAACTTTTGTGGTTCAGGATTCTGTGCAAGGCTTTTTATGGAATAATAGCCAGGCCACACTATACCCAATAGCAATTTATTACAAATCAAATGGAAAATTAGAAACTACAAATTTTATAATAATATCAGACTGTCTAATACATAATACCATAGCAGTTCATTTATTTCATCGCCACCTAAATGAGTTTTTAAAAAACAAGTTTTTGAAAATACCAAAGAAAATTATTTATTTTTCGGACGGTTCTTCCGCTCAATTTAAAAATAAAAAAACTTTGCCAATTTATGCCATCATAGCGAAGATTTTAATTGTTCCGCTGAGTGGCATTTCTTTGATACCAGTCACGGCAAAGGACCTAGTGATGGTCTTGGGGGAACGGTAAAGCGTGAAGCACGAAGAGCCAGCTTGCAACGTCCATTCGAAGATCAGATAACTACTCCTCTCCACCTGTATAATTGGTGTCAGCAAACTCTTCAGAACTGCAACTTTGCATATTTAACGGAAAAAGATTATGAAGAAGAAGAGAAATTGCTAACTGATAGATTTATAGGATTACGTACAATTCCGGGAACTCAAAAGCAGCACAGCTTCATACCAATTTCAAAAACACAATTACAAGCTAAAATTTATTCCGCTGATAGCAAATTTGTAATTGAAAACATTTATAATAAAACTAAACAACAACAACAGCATTCATCATAATAATGTCAACAACAACAACAACAGCATTCATCATAATAATGTCAACAACAACAACAACAACAACAACAACAGCATTCATCATAATAATGTCAACAACGCCAACAACAACAACAACAACAGCATTCATCATAATAATGTCAACAACGCCAACAGCGCCAACAACAACAGCATTCATAATAATAATAATTCACTTGTTAAATATCTACCTTTACTCTATGATAAATATTTCTGGATCCAAGCATACCCCCAGTCTGAAATTTTTTGGAACTTTAGGGAAGGAACCAATCTTAAACATATATTTTTTTCAGATTTTTAAAATTGTCGTTTTTACAGCTATAGCCTCCCGAATTATAGGTCAAGAGATGTGAACTTTGACCTTTCCAAAAAAAAAAAACATGTTGTATATCAAATTAAAGGTAATTAATTAACCTTTCAAATGCGACCTTGATAAGTTGCGTCACTATAATATTAATCAAGAAAATGATAATTAAGTAAGTACAACTTTGTATATTTTTATAGTTTTTCCCGATATTCAAGACCTCATATTTCCGGATCCAGACGCGTCAGTGAACTTAAATTTAGGATTTTTCTTATTTCTCGGATACACTTTAAAATCCCAAATTTCAGCCAATTTGGAAACAGTGATGTAAAAAACAGCCATATTTTAAGTTGAGTTCAGATGGTTTAACCCAAATACAAAAATTGTTTTGGTTTAATTAATGTGTTTTATTATACCCTATACCACTATGTGGTTAGGGTATAATGACTTTGTGCTGCTGTTTGTAACAACCAAAAATATTTGACCTACACCCATCTTTAATTATACCGATCGATTTAGAATCTCTATCTGATTCGATTTAACGATGTCCGTCCGTCCGTCCGTCCGTCCGTCCGTCCGTCTGTGTGTCCATGTAAAGCTTGTAATCAAACTGCAGGTCGCAAATATGAATATATTTTGATGAAATTTGGCATTTGATCTTCTATCGCTATGAACGCTATTGAAATTGGTGAGAATCGGTCCATGTTCAGACCTAGCCCCCATACAAATGACCCCTATGAAATCAACATATATTGCCATAAGACCCAAATTATCATACAAATATTAATCAAATTGTGTTTGTATGTATATATTACATCCATTAATCAGTAGTCCAAAAATGATCCCTATTGGACAACTCTTAGTCATAGGCCCCATGTAGAGCTGCTTCCCGATCTTCACTTAAATCTATCAAAAAACAAAAATATTGCACAGATTTTTCTCAAATTTGGTTTGTATATATTTTTTCAAAGTGTAAGTGACTTTACCAAATATGGTTAGGATCGGTCAATTTTTCGACCTAGTCCCCATTTAAATATAGTATCCGATATGAACTTTTTCATATCTGCAGCGAAAAAAAAAATTTGTAAAAATGTCAGTCAAATTTGGTTTATGCATATTTGCTATATCCAATTAGTTGGACTGAAGAGATAGGGTCTCTTAACCATGGTATAGGGTATCGTATAGTCGGGCTAGACCGACTATAATTTTCTTACTTGTTTGCTTCTTTGCTAGAGCCGAGCAATTTAGCTCTTTGATCTTGTATAGCAAAGTATGTTGATCGAACATAATCCAACTCTATTTATACTAAAATTATGCTTACAAAATGTTTTGATATAAAGTGGGTTTGTGTAGCAACGGACAGAACATCTATGGCTAATTTTACATATACATTACAGCAATCATTGTGCAACACCAAAAGGGTTGACTGTTACAGCTGTTAGGCTCTTGCATTATTGTATAAGCAGTGCTGATCGTGTTGGTTCTTTTTATTGTTTTGTGTGTAACATGATCACTTTTTATATTTAGTAACCAAAAATGTTCTTGTTGGTAGTGACGAATATGTTCTACGCTACAGAACAAAGTTATGAAACTAAAAGTTAATATATTTTTCAATAGAATTGTAGCTTCGCTTCTAGTGTCACTTGTAGTGGTAGTGTGCTCTGCTAATTTTTCTAATTCTACTGTATTCTCTAGCCCATCGACTGGCGCTCCATCATGTTTCAGATCCACGTTTGACAGTTTTTGTTAAAACATTTTTTAATAATTCCCTTCGTAACGTTGAACGTCAGAAAAAGAATTATATGTTTGCAATTATTCCAAAACATGTCACAACGATTGGATCTTGTTTAACTGCAGTAACTCCTACTAAATTCAATTTCTTTCCATTATTCTTTATTGAACGCCAGATGTGTGACCTGCCATCACGGCAGCATTATCGAAATTTCACGGAATTTAATTTCTCTAAAATTGTATTTTCGATCGAGGCATCCTTATCATGTATTTCAATAAAACCCAAAAAAGATTATTTGATGAAAAATTTTTTATAGATAAAATCAACATCTACATACCTAACGGGTGGGCGGTGTGTGGGATAAATCATCTCATCCTCCCTCGTAAATGTTAGATGTTTGTATTTTGGTAATTTTTAGTTGTTTTTATACCCTCCACATCTCAGTGGCAGAGGGTATATATAGGTTTGTCATTCCGTTTGTAACGCATCGAAAAACTAATTTCCGACCCAATAAAGTATATATATTCTTGATCCTTATCACAGCTCGAGTCGATATAGCGATGTCCGTCTGTCCGTCTGTCCGTCTGTCCGTCTGTCCGTCTGTCCGTCTGTCCGTGTGTCTGTTGAAATCACGCTCATTCAAAAAAAAAAGCATTTACTTAGGTCAGGTTACGAAAAAATTATTTGCCATAATTCCCACCAGGTCGGTATTGAAATCGGAGTAAATCGGGAGCCTCTGCGCTGAGAAATGAACAAAAGTTTATAGATACCTCTAAAAAAAACATGAAACCTAGTGTTTTCTTGTAATAGTTTAGTGGTTGAACATACAACAACATAAAAAAAGCCACAAAAAAAATGTGATTCATACATATTAACAATAACAAGAACACAACTACCATGAGCTATGTTAATAGTATTGCCACAAACCGAGGTGGAGGGTATCAAAGATTCGGCACAGCCGAATTTAACACTCTTACTTGTTTTTTGTTGTTTATGTATTTAATTGTGCTCGTCCCTAGGAAGCCGAAGTGAGCTAGCTGGTATCACTACTGCAGTGCCTTTGGGGCAAAAAATTAATGAACAATTTTATACTTGACTATAAACAAGGAGATAAAAGTAGCATTATAGTGAATTTTCGTACGATTTTTTGCGTTTAAATTTCCATTTGAAGAATTAATTATTTTCCTGCAAAGCTAATTTTAAATTATGCTGACTCTATCCTGATGAACCATAGTGTATATAAAATTTTTATATTCAAGTGTACGGACACTCTTTATAGTATCCATAAAAGATGTACATATTTCACTTTCCACGACAAACTGTAACAAAATCTCAAAACCTTATCTGCATTTGTTACTAGAAGTGTTCAAGTTGGTGGCATTTCATCCTTCTTAATTTTAATTTCCTGTCCACATTTGTTTATATATAGTACATACATATAATATAAAAATATTTTTACCACAATTTTATGAACGTAACTATAGTTATTTACCTCCCACAATTCGAAGACTAATCAAACGGGTTTTAAATGTCACATATATCTATAATTATCACGAGTTTTAATTATATTGCTCACTCGAACAATCCACAAATGCTACAAACATCTAGCTATCAGTACGTATGAGTAACTTGCAATTAAATATTTACTTTAACCGTTACATAAACTCATATACATACTAACATACATTTGTGTAGTTGTTGTGAAGAATATACGAGTGCTAAATAATAAAATTTGCGTCATAATGCAACACATTTAGATAAACAAGTTACACTAGTTAAAAAAGTTGAACTTTGTGTTTTACTCACAACACTGGTATATTCGTATTTGTGTGTGTGTGTGAGTGTGTGTGTGTGTGTGTGTATGTGTGTGTGTGTGTATGTGTTTACTTTAATCAACGATATTTATTTTACTCTTCTATGTCATAAAGATGAATTGATTGCTGTCATTGATGAATAAACCAAAGCAATATGAAGAACGAAAATAAAAACTTAAGAGACTTTTTGCTCCCATGTGCGAATAATGGAGTGTGTCTTTGGAGTGATAACAAATACATGTAATAAATTGAAACACTATTTGGTTGCATACAAGTACCTTCAACTTCACAGTCTTTTTGAGATACGCGAAAACCATTGTCTTACATTAATTCATTCTTCAATGTTACTTTGACAGACTCTATGGCACATCGCTTCAACGCCCAAATTCCAATTTGTATTGCTAAATTATGTTATTGAAAAAGGAGGTACTAATTGAATATATCCCTCTTTACCACAAGTTTTTTCAAAATGGCTGAAAACAATGTTTTTTGTTTGTTTGAAAAATATGCCAAACATCCATCCAATCAATAGACATAAATAGTTATTAATTTTATTGTGTTCATGCAGAAAGGGAATAAATCCCTCAAAAGAATTACACAAAATATTTTCAGGCCTGTTTTATATATTTTGTGCTTTATATAGTGTTTCACAGATTTGCACAAATGGTGATATGTACACTGGCGACATTTTAAATAGCAAGTTTAAAAAAAAAATTATGAACACACTTATAGGCTTGAACTACGTTTCTCATACCTTTTGGCATCTGATCCGAAGCAATTGAACTTTGATTCATCCGTCAAAAAAAAAATATTGTTAATTTTAATTTTTAGGATTTTTTAAATGATCCTCAGCAAATTTTAAACGTTCCGTTCTGTTTTTTAAAGCATGTGTGATTTTTTTCTGGCAATGTGCCCCAACAAATTATTTTCACGCAGCTTTTTTTAAGTGTGCTTATGGATAAATTAAGGTAAAATTGTTCCTAAATTTGTTTCCTAATTTTGGGTGCAGTCAAAAAAGGATTCGCCTTCCACATTTGCTTTTTTTTTAATAGTGTCTGTATTTTTGCTGAATTACACATTTTTTTCTGGAACATTTCAGCTTTTCTTTGAGATATTTATGGACAAATCTTTGATATCCTGAAAAAAAAAAAAATATATAAATTTTTTGTTGGCTCATTAAGTCCTGGGGACTTTCTATTTTCAAGTGAAGCGATCGAAGTGTGTCGCTTACTGGATCAGCAAGATTAGAAACAATCGATTGGTTCAAAAACAAAACTTTGTGCCAGGATTACGCAAATTTCATAGTTCGTTGTATAGCTGGATGTGTTGTCTATCAAAATTGGAATGTTATTACTAGGGACCGGATTCATGTTTTTTGTCATGATTGTTAGATCAACATAAATAAGGATATTCTATTTATATTCTCGAATCAACAAATTTTCAATAAAATGCCAGCGATTTGTTAGAGCAGATTTTTTACTATTTTGCTAAAAATGCATAATTTTTTAATATTAAGTGCATATTTTTAAATTTTTGGTGCATATTTTATGTATGTACAGATAATAAGTCCCTAGTTATTACATTTCTTTCTTAAAATTTCCGTTAGCTTCCAAAAAGGGGAGGAGCATTTATCCAACGTAGAAAGAAGATCGTACGAGATGTTTTCAAATTTACTCATATCTTCGCAAATAATTTTATTAAGCCTTTTCATATCATGTAAATCATCAGAGTCTATAAAGCATTGTCAGGTTTTTCTTAGACTGTTTCTTTGTAGTATTAAGGATTTTAAATATAGAGGTAATGAATTTCTTGAGAAGGAAGGTGATTTTCTTGGTACACTAGTCTTGAAATTTTCTAACAAAGTATCAATATGTTCCTCAAGTATGATATCTCTTGTATTTGGTAAGGGGTATCTTGAGAAGGCATTCCAGTTTTTTTTTTATTAATATATATTATTTATTTATTTTTTTATTAATATTATATATATATATATAATATATATTGTATTGACCTCAGCGCCCTAAAGGCATTATTGAGGTAAGTTGGCAAAAATAATAAATTTAATTCACAAATGTACAAATAACAAGTTATAAGTTTAATTTAAATACAAGTTCTAAAAATATAAGAAATAATAAATACTTTATTATGATACATAAGAGATATTTTAATATATTAATGCTTGAAGCATGAGGTCTAAATCTAATCAATTTAGTTTTATCAGGGTTGATTAAAAGTAGATTTAACCATGCATATTCCATTATTAAAGCTGCGTCCCTTTCTATATTAATTTTTAGTACTACATCATTCTTGTAGGGATAAAATGCACAGACACCATCTGCAAACATAAAAAGTTTTCCATTTAATCCAAGATCTTTTAAGTCATTCAAATATATATTGAGAATAGTAACGGTCCTAAACCACTGTTTTCTGTTAGAGAAATAGTTTTTAAACAGCAAAAGTTCTGGCCCTTGAATGCCATAATATGTTAGTTTATCTAACAATATTTGATGATCAACAAGATCGAATGCCTTAGTAAAATCATAAAACATTCCAGTCACTCCACTAGAACCTTCATCTAAACTTTGGCAGATACATCTCACAACATTTACGACAGCATCTTCAGTACTACACCCTCTTCTAAAACCAAATTGCTAGTTATACAATAAGTACTTCTCTTCTAGGTACAATAAAAGTTTGTCGTATATAATTTTTTGAAATATTTGATCTACTGAAGAAAGAACAGCAATTGGTCGAAATTTAACAACAGTTGATGCATTAACCTCTTTGGATATGGGAACTATTCTATGTACTTTTAAACTATTTGGGTATAGTAAAGTATTGATCATAGAATTGAAAATATGAACTAAAATTGGTGCTAATTCTTTCCGACATTCCTTAATAAATTTTGATGATATATTGTCACAACCCGGGCTTTTATTAATTGTCATGTTTGTTATAACTTCAAGGATATCAATTGAATTACTATAGTTAAGATTAAAACGGTAATTTGTTTGAGAAAGTTTCCGAAGTTAATTTACGGTGTCACCTGGACAAATTAAAATTTTTTGCTTAAGATCTGCTACAGACTTTAGAAAATACTCGTTTAAACAATTCTCTTTTACTTGTTCATTCGAGATTAAAGTACCATCTGAATCCTTTAGGTTCATTTCGCTGATTTTTGATCGACCAAGAGTATTATTAATAAAATTCCAACATTTCTCAGGATCATTTTCTACTTTATTTAAGCTCTCAGCATAAAATTTATCTCTACATTTCTTAGTAGCAATTTTAATTACTCTACTTATTCCTTTTAACATTTCATCCTT
Organism: Cordilura impudica; assembly: GCA_963682025.1. Classification (NCBI taxonomy): domain Eukaryota; kingdom Metazoa; phylum Arthropoda; class Insecta; order Diptera; family Scathophagidae; genus Cordilura; species Cordilura impudica. Next base: position 122,422,919 of record OY821517.1, read on the forward strand.
ACTATGATTAATTTTCGACCTACGTCTTTTTTCAAAAACTTTTGTTTTAATATGATTAACTCTTTAAGGTTTTTTGTTAATTCAAGGGGTTAATTTAAAACTTAACGGTATTTTAGGGTTTTTAATAACAGTTGAATGGTTTATTGTAGAAATCAAACAACTTGTCAGGCTTGAAGCATTCCATAAAGAAAAATTAACCGGTAAATTATTTTTTAAATAATCTCTGGCGTTTTCATAATCGCAATGTGTTTTTTCGATTTCTATATATTTATTTAGTTGGAAATAACTTTTAATTTTACTGCAGAGCATATTGAGATCTGATAAGATACATTCAATTGAATCAATGTAAATACGCTCAGAAAAGTTACTAAAAACATGATCTATACAGGTTTTTTACTGATAGGTTTTGTAATCAGATTATGAGCATTATTACAGTCATAATTTTTGAACGTTGAGGACCATTCTATATTATGAGGACTTTGGTAAACATCAATGTTTTGAATCGCCAACTATAATTATTCGGTTTAGAGCATGATCGTTCAAACATGTTTAAAAAATCATTTTGATTGCATTTTTGTGATCGATAAAGAGAAATTATTTTTAAAGGCTTGTTACCAATTTTTAAATTACACAATGTCAGAGCTATAAGTTCAACATACCTCTCACCCCTGCAATTTAAAAAATTTGAAATTTGCTTTACTAAAATTAAATTTCCATAATGGTAAAGTATTAATGCTGCGAGTTAGCTTTATGTTGACTGGTAGATGATCTGAAGTTATATTATATCGATTATATTAGTCAAGCGTAGAACCTTGTCTATTGATACAAGCAGAAACGTACATATGACCACTAGTATATATCATATGAATGTCATATGACTCTAATTTTTCATACAATATGTTTCCCTTACAATTTGCCCTGATGCATCCCCAATTTAGATGCCTGCTATTAAAATCGTCTTCAAGTATGTATTTTTGTCCACCCGGAAAATAGCATGTATAAATACTAGGGTGGGCCATATTTATGAATAACTTTAATTACAAAAGATAGATTTAATCATGGAGAATTTTTTGAAACCTAAATGTTAAAAATAATATCCTTTAGATGCCTGCCATACCTGGTCTATAACTGAAGCCAAAACAGGTTGATTAATTGCAATAATTTAATTTGTTATTTTACTTTTAGTTTTTGAAGTTCTTGCGATTTATTTGCGTATACACGATCCTTCAAATATCCACACAAAAAGAAATCTGGTGGTGTTTTGTCGGGTGATAGTCAATAGCGCGTTGCATAGTCTTGCGGCAAAATTTTATGTACCAGTTGTACCTTGTATGTAAACAGCAATGTATTTTTTTTTATTATTCCCCGCAGTGATACGCTTTCCCGAACTGGTTTGATATTATCTTGGCTTCATGCTTCAAGCTGTCTTCCACTCCGAGATAAGTCACTAACTGACCCCGATGACTGAAAACGATCGACTAGATTGCGTACTTGATCTCGTGATGGTACATTTCTGGTGTTAAAAAATTTCGAAATTTTCTTTGAGTTTGAATTATTGAATTTTGATTAGAAAAAAAACTAAATAATTTTTACTCGTTCCTCAATTGTATGCGTGGCTAATCCATCTTCCAAACGATGTTTCTAATATTGAAAAATAAAAAGAGAAAAAAAAATACACTGTGATACGTAATATTAAAGAAGAAACAACTGTGACATTTTTATTTATTTTTTCAATTATAAATCAAATTAAAATTGTGATTTATGCCGTATATTTTTATTGTGTAAAACTTTTTGTTTTTGAAAAAAACTAATGTGAAAATTGATGAAAGAATATTTATTAAATAAAATTCATCCCTGAAGATGCTGGAAAATACCCAGCGAAACGTCGGAGTTTGAAAATTAAATAAATAGTATTTTATTTACTTTTTAAAAATAGTGACCTTGAAAGCCCATTTAGAAAAATTCTAAAACACATAACAAGATAAAAAGGCTTATCAAAAATGCAATGTTCAGCGACGTATGGCCCATTGTGTATTTACAATATCGGAGAAATATATATATATATATTTTTTTTTTGATAAAAAATTAGGAATTGGAATCATTTTACTCATTTTAATCATTTTACAATTGCGAAGATTTGTGATAAGCTCCAGAGTTCGACTATATATTTCCTGCGTTATCAACAAGTTGTTGTTATTTTTATTATTATTATTATTGTTGATGTTGTTGTTGACATTATTGGTATTTCTTGTTTGCTAGACTCCAGTTGTGCTTGGTACACTTTGATGTAGAATGTTTGGGTAACTTCTATTGTCGTTGGTGTATGTAGCAGCACCAGTATTGTTAATAGTAGTGCGATGAGGTATTGGTTGTGCTCGTTGTCTTATTTGCCCCGCACTGGGCCACTAATCGGAGATCGACCTGTTGGGACCGTTTTAATTTGCGCATTTAACAACAGATTCCTTGCAGTCGAAAGTATTGTTTGGACCTAAAAATATATATATATATATATATATATATAATTTTTATTTTTTGTAGAGAATTTTCAGATGTGCTATTTTAAATGTTAGATTCAACAATTTTTAATTATTGTATTTAAAACTATATAAAAATAACTACAATACTAAAAAGAAAAAGTAATTGTACATGATAACAAAATATTTTTTTTTTGTCTAATTTAATGTTCGTTAGTAAACGAGCTATTTCAAATATCGCCACTGTACGTACATAGCAACTTGCTGTATCATTTCTGTATGTGTGATACGTAAATGGGCAAACAGGAATATACAAAGTATATCGGATTATTTTACAACTGTGTATGACAACACATTCGCACTGAATTTGTTGTCTACACCGAAAATACTTCAACTACGCCCAGCTCAACTTAATTTAGACACATAATCACTTTCAGTATGTACACTGTGTGGGCAAACTGCAGGTCGCAACTGTAAGCATACGGTACGTAAACCCTCAAGGGCCTTAGGGCCCACAGCACTTGGGAGGGCACACGGAAACCAGGACATTCTTGTATTTTTTTGCATGAAAAAATTTTTCTTTTTTTTTGGCATTAAAAAATTTACGATTATTGAATGTTTGCTTTACTTTTTCAAATAATAGCTGTTTTAATGGTATTACCTTAAAATTTTAATAACGTATGTAGCTGAACTTTCAATGAAATTGAAAGAAAAAACTTTGTTGTAAAAAATAGTTTTTGCAGTTGTAATAAGCAGCAGTTAGATATTCGTAGCATTTAAGCATTAATCCTTTTGTTGCTTTTACACTTTTTTGATTTTGTCTTCAGTTCCTAATAAGAATTTACTAAAGGAACATACATTCCAACATTATTATTAATTGTGGAAAACAATTTTGTAAAAAATTTTGTAAAAAATTGTTTTTGCAGTTGTAATAAATAAGTAGCAGTTAAATTTTCGTAGAATTTAAGCTTTACTCCCCTTGTTGTTTTCACAATTTTTTGTTTTTGTTTTTGTTTTGTTGTTTTCACAATTTTTTGATTTTACCTTCAGTCGCGAATTCGAATTTACTAAAGCAGGAGTACAAAAAATTGCGAAAAGCGTTAAATATTAATATGAATTAGTGAAGACATGTAAAAAAATCCAAATAATATATTATTAAAAATAAATATAGATTTTTACAGAACAGAAAGATATGTGTATCTAATATAATTCATTTAACAAATCGAAAGTAAAGCTTATGAATAAATATTCTCCTAGCCATTGGACTATTAAATAGCAATATGTAAGAAAAGAAACATGCAAGTGGTGCACAAAAAAGAAAGAAAAAAGTGAAAAATGATGCCAAAATGGGTGAAGAATTAAAAAAAAATCCCAAATCTTTGACAATTGGGTTTTACGCGAATATCAACTGCAAATAAAACTTGCATTGTTACTGCAACGGCTACTGCGGATCTTGAAGAACCAACTTCAAAGATTAGCAACAATAAAGATGAAGTGAAATTGCAGGTTGTAGAGGAAGACATCAATAAAATTGAAGTTCACATAGGTGATATTAACACAGGTAATTTATAGTGATGTTATGTACATATTTCAAATACAAGTATTTTGAAATAAAATTAATAAGTAAGGCAAATGTTCCTATTTGCGGGAGTGTACAAAATGCTGTATACACAGTAGTTTTTTTATGTGATCGAGCCTAGTAGACAGTAAACCTAGCGGTACCATGCGTTTGCTGCTTTTGGTTTTGCACTGTACAGCTTTATATTGCTTATATTGCCTTTGAAGTATGACATGACTAACTATTGCCATTAAGAATTTAAGCATATTGATTGTTCCACTTTAAAAGTTTATAAAATGAGTATTTCTTATTACATTCAATTATTAAATGAATTATTGTAAGATAAAAAAGTATACTGTACATATTATTTCGTTATATTGTTTCATTATTATATATTTTTTCTTTTGAAATCAAACTCCTGAAATTAAGAGCATGAATTCCCGAAGTAATGCGTTAAAAATAAAATAAAATTAAGAAAATTACATTTTTCTTGTATATAAATTAATGCTAAAAATGCTATATTGTGTTTGAATTTTTGTTTGGCATGTGTCTTGGTTGGAGATTCCCAGAGAAAAGTCAATTTGGGAGTAGATTTTCTGATTGGAAAAATGCTATGGAACGAATTAAAATGCATGAGGATTGTGAAGCACATCGAATGCGTGTGAAGATATTGATAAGGAGACGTAGTGTTCATGGACGAATTGATTCCGCATTGAAGATTCAATTTAGAAAAGAACAGGAATATTGGGTAAAAATATGCCATCGACTTGTGTCAGTCATAAAATTTATTTCATCAAGAGGATTAGCACTTCGTGGACACGACGAAATTCTTGGTTCGCAACATAATGGCAATTATTTGGGAATGTTAGAACTAATAGCAATATATGATGCGTTTCTCAGTACACATCTGGAAAAATATGGCAATCAAGGCAAGGGAAAACCATCGTATTTATCTGCAACTATATGTTATAGAAATTATGGGCGACAAAGTTTTGAACGATATAGTTAATGATGTTATTGAAGTCAAGTATTTCTCGCTAAGTGTTGACTCAACACCAGATATAATACAGACTGATCAGTTAACTTTAATATTACGATATGTGTCAAATACAAACGTCGAAGTAATGGAACGTTTTCTAACATTCATTCCTATTGAAAGTCACAAAGGAGAAGACCTAGCTAACACTTATTGTTTGAACGAATATAGAGAAAATTTTGAGAAATACGTTATAAGAGTTGAGGAGATTACTGATACGCAATGGACTGATGAAAAGCAGCGCAAAAGGAAACGTAAAATGCAGTTTGATGAAGGTACTTCGGAAGATGTTGTACGAAGAGGAAATGAAAAATTTTAAATAAAAACATATCTAGCAGTTTTTGATATGCTTTGTGCAGAATTCAAGAAACGGTGAAATATGTGAATTATTTGGTTTTCTCACAAATTTCCTAACGAAATCTGACGAAAAGCTGAAAATTTCTTTCGAGGAGTTCAGAGTATATTATTCGGATAACATTGAAAATACATTCGCGGTTGCAATGCTACATTTTAAATATTTCATTTTACAATTAGGAGATATTGAAATTGAAAACTTCGTGCCCGCGGAGAAATCATACAAAATAATTTTTGAAAATATGCCACAATCAACATTCCCCAACGTAATGACAGCACTAAAAATATATCGAAGCCTTATGATCACAAACGCTACAGGTGAACGCAGCTTTTCTAAATTCAAAATAAATTAAGAACTGTCATCATTCATCAATGACCCAAAAGCGATTGTGTTCTCTTTCTATAATTTATATCGAATACGATATTTTGAAAGACTTAAATTTTGATTTTGATGTTTTAAAAAATTTCACCAGTAAAAAAATGAGAAAAGTAAATATGTAAAGTCAACATGCGAAGTACAGAAAAGTTGTTTAATTTTAATTTGAAAAATACTAAATATCAGTTATTTAATTTGTTGTACTATCTGAAAAAGTATGAAAAAATGAAAAAATAAAATAAAATACTAAGATTCAAATCTATACTTAGCAGTATTTTTTTTAATTTTTTATATATGTATATAGGGCGCCCATGAGAACCAGTGCCTAAGGGCCCATGGGTGGCTTAAGACGGCACTGCTCAAGGGGAACCGCTCAAGGACGATCTCTATCCAAATTTAAAGCAAACAGTTGCATGTTTAGATCTAGGCCCAATACAAAAGTCTTCTATGGATGTGTTTAGTCCAAATTAAAACTTTGTAGGATTATTTTTAGTCATAGTCCGCATATAAAGCTGCTACCACATCTTCATTTAAAATTGTTAAGTAAATGCGGAAAGTATTTGGGGAATATAATTGACTTGACATTAATTGCTCATTTTTCAACCACCTAGCATATGGTTTATGTTTATTTTCTATAGTCGGTTCGTGCCGAATATCGCTTTCTAACTTGTTTCCATAAAAAAATGTGTCTTTGATTTCATGAAAGATGAATGAGGTTACGAGATTTTAGTATCAGTGCATAGACATTGAATTCCGAAATAAACTAAAATCATTCAGGAAAGTAATATGATATCCTATGAATATTATATAATAAACAGAAGGATGTGATAACTCCTAGAAAATTTTGACTAGACATGATCAAAACGGTCCGATTTTGAAAAATAGTTATCTACAAATAACTACAATTGCGAGTTAATAGCAGTAGTAAACTAATCATTTTTACCGCGGATAATTTACAGTCGTAGGCTGGTACTCTTCAAAATTGCTTTATCTAGTTTTGTGATTTTTTTAGAAAATCGATTTTAGCGACAAATCTTTCAATTCATATTCCGCCTATACTACACTCTAAAAATTGGAGCAAATTAATTAAATTAATTAATGGAATCCAGAACGCAGTCGTTAAATGTAGTGGATATCGAAAGCCTTCAGTGAATAGGTAAAGAAGGGGAAGCTTCATCTATGTGGGTAAGGAAAAGTTACATACCATTCTTGGTTTTATAATTGGTCTAATGACTATGAAAGTTGATGCCCAAATTAGAGAATCTTTTTTTTCTTTAGTTGCTGCGGGCGGGAAAATCTTCCAAAGATAAGAATGATGTCATCCATTATGTGTCGCCTACTCACTAAAAAAACTGCCTCCCCGGTCTTCAATCACTCTCACCGCGGGACTGCCGTTAGCTATAACATCACGGGGTTGGTTAGCGCTTTAAGCTACTCCTGTATCTTGAGCTACTGATGCTCTTATCAGCTTTCTCCTGTCCTTTCCCATTCGTAGCTACTGGTTGATGCTGATTACAATTTCACTGTTCCTCGAATCTGGGACACTCAAAGTAAACGTGTTCCGCATCTTCACGTATTTCTGGGAATCTTGTGAACAGTGGTGAGTCATCGAGTCGGAACTTGAAGAGGTAGCTCCTAAAACCTCCGTGGCCGGTTAAGAACTGTGTCAGGTCATAATTAACTTCTCCCTGTTTGCGGTCCATCCACTTCTTGATACTTGGTGTTATCCCACCTTCTTTGCGAGTGGTTTATTGTTTCATTTCTTTCCGTGCGCCTCCTCTCTTGTCTACCCTCTTCGGAGTTTTCCTCCTTTGCGACGCAGATTCTTTGCATTTCCTCTGCTGCTAGGTCGATAGGTACCAGACATATTATGTCAAGTGATAAGGTCCTGTACCTACTGCAGACTCTCAAACAGTTTTGCCTGAATAATGATAGCATGTTTCTCCTGGAGGACCTCTTAATAGCTTTGGCCCAGATTGGGGATCCATACAGCAATATGAAGTTTACTACTCTTGCGATCAGGATCCTTCGGCTCTGATGGGGCCCACCAGTATTTGGCGTTATCCTTGCAAGTGCGTTGCCAACTGCTGCTGCCGTTTGGCATGCATATTCCATATGGGTCTTAAAGCATTTTCTGCGAGGATGTGATTTCCACATTACCTGATTCCAGTTTCAAGATCTCCTTCTTCCTGCATCCACTAATTAGGAGCTGCGAGTTCTAATCAAACTGTTTTCAGCCAGTCTCCTATTAAATGGGTGGTTGCGTTCGCAAACATCTGCACTTCGTCCACGAAGCATACGGCTATGTCGTCTGCGAATCCTATGATTTCAGCCTACTCGGGAATTTTAACATGGTTGTACATTATGTTTCACAGCAACGGCCCCAGTACTGAGCCCTGTGGTACCTCTGTCGAGGTCTCGTATGAGACCATTCCCACTTCCGTTTCATACCAAAGGGTCCTATGTGTGAAATAGTCTCCTATGATCTACATGAGGTAAGTTGGCACGTTAAGCTTCATTAGTGAAAGTATTATGTGGTTCCAACCCGCGTTATTAAATTAATTTTTTATGTCCAGGTAATTACCGCACAGTATTTTTTGGCCGCGCCCTTTTCCTCTATGGCCACTTTCGCCATTTGTCTCACCCTGTTGATGACATCTGTTGTCGATCGGGCTTTTCTGAATCCATATTGTCTTTCTGAATCCATATTGCTGTTGTTGCTGCTACCTGCTGTTCCTGCGCGTTTGTTCTGTTGTTTTATGTGTTGCTACGTCATTGTTGTCCTTTTGTGTGCTGCTACTGAGGGGCACATGGTAACTCAGAGTGCGGCTGTTCAGTGTTGTGTCCTTTGTCTTTTTTATGTCTATATGTTTTGTCGTCCAGCGCCACCAGTCCCGAACTGTTTGGAGTTCAACTGGTAGTAGCTTCGGCTACGAAGCCTGGCCGGAGGCTTTATTCTGGTACCACGGGTGTCAGGAGTCCCTGGAATTTTATTCCAGGCTGGCAGTGGTGCGGCCCGTATGGGAGCATCGTGGTGGCTGTGGTTTAGACCCAAATCGCGGGTTGAGCGCAAGCTCGGTGTGGAGTTGCATTGCGACCGGGTGCCGTGACCCATAGATCGGTAGGAGTTTTAGATAGTACTCCGCTCCTCATCCAAGGGGGAGGTCATGCCCAAATGCATGCCTCAAATTGGTACTCGTACTGCGAGGGCGCCGATGGACGCATAGTTTCCACCCGGTGTTAAGTGCACCGTGACTCAGGCCACCGTGGCAGGTACTCACGTGAATCTTGAACACATCTGTCTTTCGGACAGTCCCCGTGCACTATCCATCAGTGGTAGAAGCCTATTATATATGACTCTTTCCAGTACTTCTCCAATAGTATCCAGTAAACAGATCGGCCAGCAGGAGAATGGTTCTCCAAGGCGCTTGTTCGGTTACGGGATTAGGACGAGCTTCTGTTTCTGTTTAGAGACTACTGCAGGAGTGGTATTGATAAAAAAACTAACCAGAGCCCGTAGTTCACCTGCTTTATTAATATCGAACGCTTCAAAGAAGACGACTTCTATTGCTAGGCAGACAATCTGGAATGCCTGGCAGAAGTGAAGCCAACTTTTAGTATTTAAAATATTTCAGTCATTTTGAAACGGATGGAGCACAATTGGTCTTTTTGCCGATCTAATGTTCTACATCGGCGAGCTTGTTTTTCCATTTCAGGATCAAGGGAAAGTAAAATTTTATGCCATAAATATTGAGTCGTATAAGCTTTGTGTTGTAAGCAATACTCAAGAGATAATATTTTGTTTTTGAAACACCGTGGATTTTTCGAATTACCAATGACAGTAACTTTTTTATAATCACCGGTTACGTTACAATGTCAATCGTTATTTTGAACTTTTAAAGCCTCGTGTTTGAATTCGGCAAAGCTCGGAAAAGGAAGTCGCTTTCATCAGCGATAAATATTTCTGTGGGCTCATTTTTCGAAATCAAATTCGAATCATGTGAATCACGTGATATTAGGGCACTAGATTCAGCATTTGTCTGAACCACAGTGAAAGGACTTTCTCCACGTTTGCGCACGCAAAGTCATTGACTTTTCTAGAATTGCTTCTTTATTTTTTAAAATTTTATTTATGGTGGCCATAGAGCACTTATATTTTGCGGAAAGTTCATCCTTTTCAATTTGTATAGTTGAGCAATAACAATTAATTTTTGCTAAATGTTTAAATTGGTGTTTTTCTTCCGCTCATTTTTCACAAAAACTTCTGACAAATTTTTTAACCTCGTGGTGAATTAATAAAAGCATATGATTTATATTTATTTTGGATGTACTAATTATCATTTCTGGAAATTTTCAAATAACAATTAACCAGCAGTGTCGGAAGTGATTTCCGAAAAGGGTTTTTATTTTTTACCGAAAATAAACGGAATTCATTTAAACGGGAATTTTTCCACGAATGTTATATTGATATTTTTCATTGTTTATTTTTTGAGAGTAATTAAGTGGGTAAATCAATTATATGGGGATCAATTAAGCGGAAACTACTGTATATATATATCGATAAAGTTGAGTATATAAAAATTCTCATAAATTATTAATAAATGGGTACATCGTATTTGAGCCAACCAAAACTAATTTTACAAATGCAATACAATGGAACTAATGGAAACTAATGACTAATGGAAAAACTATATAAAATATTTCATGTTTTTTATAAATATGGATTTAAAAGCTAAAAAGTAATAAAATCGTTTTTATTTATTATTATAAATTTTTGGTCAATTGTAGTTTTTCCTTAGTTCAATTTTTTGTAAGCTAAAAGCACCTCATATTCATTGTGTAGTTAAAAAAAGCAGTTGTTATTCCAATTTTCCCAACATTTCGTAGATTTTTTGCCTAGTCCTCAGGGGTTGTTCACTTTTTAATATAAAAACAGAAATTAATATTAATACAATATTTTAATGTCTAATTAATAAGTTTCAACGTACAATGTAAATTTGCATTAAACTATATTAATTACATTGAACATGAACATAAAACATAAAAACACAAAAAACGCACAAACATTTAATCACATCTTGTTATTTCGTACCACAGTTTTATTTAATTGGAACTTTGTAGCTTACGCTTATATTGTTTGTGTCCTCTTTCAGATTCATATATTTGTTTATTTTTTGTTGTATACAAAGGCTTTCTAAAGTGTTTCTCTTTTTTCTATATTTTCTCTGTTTAATATCTTAACTTTATCAAAGTCAGCTATGTAAACTGTGTTAATTATATGTTGTGACAATGCTGTTGTTTCTTTCATTTTTGTTATGTCTGTCTTATGTTCGCCCATTCTCGTTTCTAGGGATCTCTTTGTTGTTACTATGTAAATTTTTTCACAGCCTTGATTGTCATTTCCTTTACATTGTATTTCGTAAACCACATTGCTTTGTTGTTCTCTTTCAATGGGCGCCTTAATTTTTGAGAATATTGACTTCAGTGTTTTATTTGATTTGTATACAAAACATATGTTTTCTGTTAATATCGTTGTTTTTACCTTTTTTCTGTCAGTTAGTCCAGGGATGTATTTTAAACTGTAGAATTTTTTATCTTCATTTGAGTTATTGTTTTATTGTGATTGGTATTGTTATTTTAAATTGTTTTGTGTATTCTCTATTAATTTTTGGATGATTTTCATAGTAGGTATGTTGTTACTGTGGGAAATTACATCGCTTATACAAAAACTCTAGATATAAAACTTTTTGTTGTGCTAATAATTTGATTTTTTGACTGAGTTGCGTGAAAATTCATCAGCCTGCCAGATGCAGTATCTTTTGCATACCAATCGAAGATTATTTTTTTTTTTGCCGCTACGATGTAGTTTAGTGTCTAAGTAAGCAATTTCCGTATTATTTTGCATCTCCATTGTAAATTGGATCTTAGGGTGAAAGTTATTTAGAGTGGACTTATGATAGCTAGTATGCTATCTACATATTAAATTATGTATTTTATGTGAATGATTTTGATTTTTAATTCAGCAATCACATTGTCAGGTAGACTGTCAAGTATTATATCTGCTATTGTTGGAGAAAGGGGGTTGCCCATTGGCGTACCGAAAATCTGATTATATATTTAATCACCGTATATAAAATAATTGTTATCATTAAGGCAGAAGTTTAATATTTAAAGGAATTTGGAACTTGATATTCTTGTGAATTTTCTAATAGTGTTCCATTTCTTCATATTAGTTTTTATTGCCATGTGGATTGGGATATTCATAAATAATGAAACAACATCAAACGATACAAGTTCATAATTTTTTACTTTTAAGTTTTCCAAAATAATGTATTTTAATACTTTTCTTGTTGACCATAGAGGTGTTCCAATTTTGTGGACTTTGGGTAGTCCACAAATTCGAGGGGCCATGGCTGCTGAACAAAGTATTTGACATTTTTGTCATAAATTTTTGAATTACTAAAAAATAAGAAAATTTAAAATGGACACAAATACAATAACATTTTTTTAATAAATCATGTCTTTGATATGAAACAGAAAATTTCAAAAAAAATCTGGATTTATGATCTAGTTGCGACATGAGTAATTTAAAAACTTTTGTCTATAGAAATTAACTTTTCATAGGAAATCTCAACCAAAAATCGCGAAAACTGCAAAAACATTTTCATTCTTAAAAAGAAAAGTAATTTAATTTAATTTAATATTTATTGAGACTTTTTATGCAAATAGTAACAGAAAAAAAAAAATACATTAAATAAAGAAAATTTAAGATTATAATGTAATGTCTTAAAACTATGAATGAGTAATTTACCGTAACAAACTTAACAGTAATGGTATGATATTGAATGAGAAAAAGAAAAAACGCCCTTGCTCCATAGGCTAGCCATAACGATAGAGTAATCTATTAAAATAAAGTTATAAACTTAATATTAGTAAAAAAAAAAAAAAAAATCTTACGAGCTAGAAAAATAATAATAATAAAAACTAAAAATAACTGCTAATTAACCCCTGTGAGTACCAGGGTGAGTTTTTTAAAAAAATCCGGTGTAAGAGCCGACAGATCACTAATTTCATGGTTTAAACCAAGAGGAGACAAATATTGAGTATTACGCCAATTGTAATTCCTCTGAGATTGTGCAATTTCTTTTAAAACAGTATTATCATGCATGTATAATCTATTATTATAATTCTTTATAATGTCAAATACGTAAGAGCTCATTGGAAGCACTCCCGACTCATTGTAAATAATTAAATTTGAAAACTTTTTTGTTTTTGATGAAAAATTTTTTCCAATACAAAATCTTAAAATCTTTCTCTCAAAAATTTCAAATTTGTTCATTAATGTCGGTGAAATAGAAAACCAAATAGGAAATGCATACAACAAAACTGGTCTCATACATGTTTTATAAAGTAGTAATTTTGTATTAACTGGTAAAGTTTTATTAGATAAAACTCTGCCAAGACATCCTTTCACTCTGTTAACTTTATTTAATACAAAATTTCCATGTTCATTAAACTTAAAAAGCTTATTAAAAATAATGCCAAGATATTTAAAACTGTCTTTAAAAGGAATTTCAATACCATTTAAAAACAACTTTAATCGTTTGCTTTCTGGAACTACGAAGTAAGCACATTTCCTCGACGCATTTCTGAGACAAGTTGCTTCACTTTTTGTAGCATTTATTTTAATACCCCAAAAATCATAAAAATCTTTAACTTTAAATAGATGTCTTGATACAATTTGTAAAGCTTTATCAGGAGACTCATGATGGGCGTAGAGAAGAGAATCATCTGCATAGACAATACCAGTAGAGTTTGAAAAGTTGTGGGGAAAATCATGAATTAAAATGTTATAAAATGTGGCGCCAGAATTGAGCCCTGCGGAACTCCACAAGAAATAACACCAAAATCAGAAAAATAATTATTTAAATGTATGCAAAACCGTCTATTGCAAAAATAACTCTTAAATAATTTAATAATATGTATATCAAAACCAATTAAACTCATTTTGAAAATTATACCTGCGTGAAACGCTCTATCAAAGGCTTTTTCGACATCGAGCGAAACAACAACTGTGCAACGACGCTGTCGTAAATTACAAACTATAAAATTTTGAAAGAGCGTGTAAAGTAGAATGTCCTTTTTTAAATCCAAACTGTAAATTTGGAATATACGAGTTATACCGATATCCATTTTTTCACGAATAGTTTTTTCAAAAAATTTACCTAAGTTCGAAAGCAAAGAAATGGGCCTTAAATTGTTAATATCGGAAGAATTTGTTCTCTTTTTGATAGGAATTATTTTTGAAATTTTCCACTTATTAGGAAAATATGCATTATTTAAACAATTATTAAAAATAACAACTAAAAACTCAAAGGCCTTCATAGGAAATTTTCTAATTAAAAATTTGAAATTCGATCGATTCCTGCAGACTTTTTATTATTCAAAGAAATTGAATGAACAACAACGTTATCTAATTTTACAAATTTTATGCAATTTTGATTATTCAATGCAGAAAAGTCATCAGTAAAATTAAATAATGTATCGTCAACCAAAGATTCCACAAAGTTTTCAATTTCTGAGATATCTCTATCAATACAGGTACCACTGTAAATTTTTGAAAAATGTTCTTTTAAAATATTTAGTTTAATTGTCTCATTTTCTAAAACTAATCCATTTACAGGCAAATCCCCAATTGATGTACGTTTTTTATAACCTAGAATATTATAAATGTTCTTATGAGCAAGAGGTCCTGGTTTGATGTTATTCAGTTTTTCATTAAAGCTTTGAATTTGCTCCTTACTCACCAATTCTTTTATTAAAATGTTTAGAAGTTGAATTTGTTTAGAAATTAGTTTATGTTGGTCATTATGTCTATTTAAAGTTCTGTTGAAGATTTTTCTCAAATTTTTTTTTTGCCAACCATACTTAATTTTTAATAAATTCTTCACAAAATTAGAAGCAACAAAACTTTTGGATTTATATTCTATTTCTTTAGAATGAACATCACTACAAATATTTACAGTAGATGTAAATTTTTCAATGTAATAATCTATTTCAACATTAGATAAATTTCTATTTGATGGAGGAAAGTATTGTAGAAGATCAATTGTAATATCATTTTTAAATAAATCCCAATTGGTATTCTTAAAAGATGTAAATGAACTTCTTTCATTTCGAATAATATCAAAATCAAATAATTTTAAATATTAATGGAAAATGGTCTGAAAAGGATGGCAAACTATTTATAACATAATTTGGACTAAATAAGTCAATTAGATTAGAGCTCAAAAGAATATGATCTAAAAAAGAACAACCATTAGGGTAAGACGGAAAGGAATTGCAAAGTCTTATAAATGAATGTGAATTTATCTGAAGCCAATTATAAAATGCATTACCATTCGTGTTATTTAGAATATCACCCCAAGAAATATTCTTGGCGTTAAAATCTCCACCTATTATAGTTCCGTAGTTTTGCGAAAAAGTGGCTATATTTGAAAGGTCATCTAAAATTAGGTTTACACTAAAGTTGCATGGGAAGTAAATCGACCCTACTAAAAATTTTTTATTTATATTATGTACTGAAGTGCGAATTTCAATAAATAAATTAGGAAAAGCCACATTAGATATCTCAATTTTGGAAAACTGATAATTTTGTTTAATAACAATACCTAAACCTTGGGAGCTATTATCTCTGATAAAGCTGTAATTATTCAAAGAAATTTTTCGTTGTTTTAAATGTGTTTCCTGAATAAAAGCTAAATCAATATTATTGTGTTTAAGTAAATTTAGTAAATCTATTCTTCGACTTGTCTCCACAAGAGATCTAACATTATATGTAATAATTTTTAATACATTATGGACCATAGGTAGTTAAAACTTCCTGAAATAGACTTTTGCATTCGGCTTTTGTCTGTGATTTGGACATTGATGAAAATTTTTTTATGAAATTTTTTATTCTTACTTCCAAAGAATCCGGCTCACATAAAATTTTAGCTATTTCTAAAAAGTCAATTACAAAACTAGGTTTATTTGAAGAATTGCAATCTTTATTAAAATAACTTGAAAAAGTTTTACTAGGGTCTATAAAACTAAAATTAATAGCATTAGAAACATTATTTGATGCCTGAATTCTTTTCTCTTTAGCTTTATCTGAAATTTTCCGCTTCAAATCTAAATAGTTCTCAAAAGCAGGACAACCGCGCCAACTAGCTGGATGGCCAGATTTCTGACAATTGAAACAATGTGGAAGACTGTTTTCACTGGGAGTTAAGGAACATTCTCCAGGACCATGGTGTAAAGAACATTTAACACACGTGTAAGAACGATTGCAATACTTAGACATGTGACCCCATTTCTGACAACGATAACATTGAACTACTTTCTGATTTTGTTTAGGTTTCTCCCAAATTATAACCTGATTTAAAATAAAGCGAATATTAGAGAACTCGTTTGAACGTTTACCCTCTTTAAGCGTAACTAAAAATAAACCAGTCTCTAAATTATTCTTTTTAGAAAAGGACGTCTGAAATTTAAATACAGAATGAACAGAATTAGGAACCAATTTATTTAAATCATCATGAATATCATTAATATCAGTATCATAGTAAAGTCCACGCAACACTAAAGACTGGCGCCTCATTTCTGTAGGTGTAAATGAATAAGATTCAATTTTCTTCTCCCTGAGTGACTGCATCATCTCTGAATGTGCCGAGACATCTTGTAAATAAAGTTTGCTTTTAGAATTACTTTTATTAACAATTTTAAAAACAAGACCTTTGGTTTTCAACTGATCAACTAAGCTCTTAATATTGACACCATAAAAAAAAATAGGAGGACAGAAGTTTTTAACGTTCTTTTGCTTTTTGAACACCGGATTAGATTTTACATTGTTTTTAATAGAGTTTTCCTCAACATTCAAATCTTCTAAAATAGAAAATCTATTTTGACTACAGCTAGGTCTAATATCAGAATCAGCAGGACGTAATTTTGTTAAATCTATTTTCAAATCTCCTTTTGAGTTTGTTTTAAATCTTTTATTTTTAACTAGTTGAAAATTTACCATATCATCACCTGAGTCCAAAGTTTCATCTTGAGAAAAATAGTCATTTGTCATATCATCATCATTTGTATTTGAGCGCTGACTGGTGTTATCTGCTTAAAAATTTTGTATATTGTTTTTGGAAATCATCCCAATACCATTATTCTTTTCAAATAACGGGAATGAACAACTGGAAGAGGTGGACTCATTCACAGAACTTTGGGTTGCAGAGCCAGTTAACGAATTTTTTTTTGTCACATTAAAATCAGCCGTAGAGTAGTCGTGGTTCCAAAATTTATCCGGTGGTTCTTTAATTTTGTTACACAAAGGAATTGTTGTTTTATCCATTATAAAGAATTCAAATCAATATAAATTGAATATAATTGTATTTTTTGAAAATTATTTTTGATTTATTTTTTTTTTATTTGAAAATAACACAACTGCTTGCTATGAAATTCAATCAATTAACTTAATTTGCCTTTAGATTTGAATGCTGCCTTATATGTACATGGAACTGCTTTCGTTATTGAAACAAAATTGGGAACAAAATATACAAATCCCTTGATTAAAGGTTTCGTAAATCAAGATCCCGGAATTTTTCGGAACCTATTTCGGTATGGGTTTTCAATATTTTTTTTTTTCTTAATTTTTATTAATTACTGGGATCGTCGCATTCCATATCGAGTAATATCAATCGAAATTCAATAGTCTGGTTTATTCTTGAAAGAAGACGGACAAACGTCAGACCTTGTTTCTCTTTTACTTTTAACTATGGGCCATAACTATCGAAATTTTTCGATCGAAATTATTTTTTTTATTGTCCAAAATAAAATACCAAGAGCAATTTTACTCTGTTAGCTGTGACAGGGTAAAACGACTCTTCTTATTTTATTTTGGAAAATAAAAAATAATTTCGATCGAAAAATTTCGATAACGAAATCTCATAAATGTCATAACATATATAAGTCCGAGTTCACACAAGGCAACTTTTGTTGCGCAATTCTTGAGTTTGTAGGAGAGAGGGGAAAGAAGAGTGGTATTTGGTACGGAGTTGCTTGTACTCGGCAACTCGTTTTGTTGTGCAATTCGTAATTATAAACACGAAGTTAACTGCAGCTCATTATTTGACATTTCTTTTTATTCTTTTCTTCGCTGTGAAAAATTATTATTTCATTTATTTTATTATTTTTTTTATTATTTCATTTTTTCATTGACTTCCATTTTTTCACACAAATAGATTTTTCACTTTGGACCAATAATAAATTCTTTTTACACGAGCTGATAAAGTGAACTGTCAAAAATGTAAAAATTTGCAACCAAAAGAAAACGAAAAGTTGCGGCAATAAATATCTCTGTGTGAACATTAAGGCAACTTTAAAAGAGAATTAAAAAAAGTTGCGCCACAAAAATTGCCTTGTGTGAACCCAGACTAATATTAATAGGCTAGGCGATTTCTTGTGACCGATGTATTTTCTACTGTTTTATTTCGATTTTGACCAAACGTATATTATTTGAAAGGTATTTCTTTTTAGCCGTTTTGCAGATTTACAGATTTTTAAATTTTTTCCTTTATTTTGAGTAAATTGCATTTAAAGTTGCTACTAGCACATACATCAAAAAATACAATACTATGTGTGTGTTTATTAAATTTGTTAATGTGTGTTTTTTGTGTTGATTTGTAAATTGGTTATAATTGATTAGCATACCTTTAGGGTCTTTATTTAATGAAAAAAAAAAATTTCCTAGAATTTGCACTCGAATTTCGAGGGCTGGAATCTGCTAGTATCTATAAAATAAAGAAAACATTACAAAAAGAAGCAAATACAAGCAATAAAATTATTGTCGGTCTAGACCGACTGTTTGATACCCTACACCATGCGTTTAGAGAAATGGTCTTAGGTTCAACTATTTGGGTATAGAAAATAAGCATAAACCAAATTTAAGTGGCATTGTTATTAATTTTGTTGTCTTCAGATATGAAAAAGTTCATATCAGATACAATTTTTATATGGGGACTAGGTCGAAAAATGGACTGATTCTTGTCATATTTGGCAGGGTCACTTATTTTTTGATTTTTGATAGATTTAAGTGAAGATCGGGAATCAGCTTCATGTGGGGGCTAGGACTAAGAATTTTCCTATAGGTTTTTTTTAGAACTAAATTATATACCAAAATTCATCAAAATATGTTCATATTTGCGACCTGTAGTTTGATTACAAGGTTTACATGGACACACAGCCGGACAGACGGACGGACATTGCTAAAAGATGGATCTATGCCAAATATTTTAAGTAGTTACAAACATCAGCACAAAAGCATTATAATAGAAATTTACATTGCCCTCCTCAAAATTAAAATTTCTTTTGCACGTCAGCCTTTTAATTTAATATTTTTTTTTTACACTTATAGATAGCATCGTTAATTTTGTACAATGGAAATATGAAAGTTTATTCTAAAACGTGATATGTTAATTTTATGTAATATAAAATTTTTAAAAACGTGAGATAATTATTTTTTATTCCGTTTTTATAAGAAAATTATGATGGAATTGTCATCACGTTCAGATTTCTTATTTGCTTTTTTTAAATAAATTTAAAAAATTATTTAAAAATTTAACTTAAAAAAATTATTTTAAAATACAGAGTTTATGATGAGATTCTCGAAGAAAAATATGTCGGGAATCGAGATTTGTGAATCCCGAAAAAAACTGGCATTTAGGAATTCCCATTTGGCATCTCTAGTGTTAACGCTCCCACTGTTGTTCACTGGCAACTTTGATTTTTCGGTAGCTCATAATAAAAATTCTGTTTGCTTTAGATATTAAATGCTTTACATATTAAATGTCAAAGGGTATGTTTTTGCAGGATATGACTCAAAAGAAACCTTGTAAATATTTCCGTTAGTATCATAGTAATTAAAAAAATGTTTTTTGCTTTAAAGTTTAAACAGAAGTCCTTCAGTAGCAGAGATCAGAATTCACTAACAGTACAACAAGACACTGAGTGTGAATGTATGAATCTTCGAAAAAGTTATGAATTAGATCTTTGTTATGTACCAGTATTACATAAAGTTGTTCATAAACGTAATTTTGCTGCTAATGACCCAGGTCATTTAGTGGTTCAATCAACAACCTAATCGTTATTAAAAAACAAAATTTTGGAATCGCGTGTTAAAATTCGGTTAAATAAACAAAAGTGTTTCTTAACATACATATACATTTTTTTTTAATTTAACGTAATTTTTTCAGACAGATTGCAATTAATACTATAATTAATATGCGTATTTTGATTTGCATTTACACAGCTGTTGAAATTAATAGCCCATTTAATTTTTTATTGACTTTTCAACTAGGATAAGATATTGAATTTATTTTGAACATATTTGAATTCTATATTAAATGTGCTATTTTTTTAGGAAATTAAATAATTGTGTTTTTATTTATAGAAAACTAAAAATTTCATTTTATACAATTCAAAATAATACACTTGTTTTTTATACATAATAAGAAATAACACGTAATTTTTTTAAATTCTTTCTTTTAACTCATATTCTCTGTCTGTCTGTCTGTCGTGGATCACCCCCATTCCCCCTTATCCAATTGATCTAAAACTTGGCCCATAGCCTTGTTGTGAATTCAGACTAATTTTGGAGTAGTCACGCGTAGTCACGCACAGTCACGAGGTGATTTAAACCACATTTCCCCTTATCCGATCGATCTGAAACTTCGTCGATAGACTTGCTGTGACATAGCCAAGCACAGTCACGCATAGTCACACACAGTCACGGAGAGATAAAACCTCACTTCCTCTCATCCGTTCGATCTAAAACTTTCTCCATAGACTTGTGGCCAAAGATTAATTTTAAAATAGTCACGCACAGTTACGGAGAGATTCAAAACTCATATGCAGAAGGAAAGAAAGAGTTTTAATAAAAACTTTGTTTTTATGTGTTAGGTTATTAATTTTAGGGAAAAGTATAATACTTCTTTTATTTGTTTTAAAGTGTTTTTATATCCGGAATGCCCATCTTTATTATTTAAAACAACTATGATTCTCTTGGGCATGGACTCTATTAATTTTTAACATTTTTCAATAAGAATACGCTGTCAGCTACTTTTTACTGCATTCCAGATTCGATTTTTTTTTTGTCAAAACCTTTTCTTTTAAGCTTCTTTTCACTTCCATCCAAAAATTCTCAATTGGGTTGAGATCAGGAGACTGAAAAGCCATTCCAAAATATTAACACCGTTCACAATCTTTCACAATATATTGCTTTATTCGTAGTATCTGTGATTTTGTATAAAGGTCCAACACCTTACCACGAAAAAGGTCCAAAACCATGATATTGGCGACTCCGTATGTAACGGTTTTTTCCACTTTACATTTTGGTCTCTGGACATTATGTCAGCACCAACGCGGTTAATTTTAGTCGCATCACTCTATCGTATATCTTTAAAATCACCAATGGTTCTGTTGCGGAGTTTGGCAATTGTTTTCTAACATGTATTTATATTTTTGTTGTATTTAAAAGGAGCTAAAAGCACTAAAAACGAAAAGCGAATAGCGCCTATTTAACGCTTATTTTAAAAGGCGGCTTTTACGACCTGTGACGTAAAATTGCAATAGTCTTCCTTAAAAATATTTTCGTTAAATAGGAGTATTCTTTCTGGTATGCTACGGCAGAATTAGCTTTCCAAGTCATAAAATGCAGCATTTTTTTATTATGTGAACTACGCCTTTTTTATACGGCAAGAATGTTTATAACATAAGAATATAAAACAAGAATATTTCGAACAAAGCAGCATATGAAAATATCTTCATCGAAATTTTATTCTTGAAACTAGCCAATTTCCTAGTATTCCAAGGAGGTCCAGAAAGGTTTTTCAAAAATTTTTTAAGAACACATAACTCAATAAAAGACAAGTAAGAAAATTATAGTCGGTCTAGACCGACTATATGATACCCTATACCATGCGTTTAGAGACCCTATCTCTTAGGCCCAACTAACTGGACATAGAAAATAAGCAAAAACCAAATTTGAGTCTGATTTTTATTAATTTTTTTGGCTGCAGATATGAAAAAGCTCATATCGGATGCTATATCTATATGGGAACTAGGTCCAAAAATGGACCGATCCTGATCATGTTTGGTAAAGTCTCTTGTATTTTGCAAAAATATATACAAACAAAATCTGAGAAGAATCAGTGCAATATTTTTGTTTTTTAATAGATTTAAGTGAAGATCGGGAAGCAGCTCTATATGGGGCCAAAGGGATCATTTTTGGACTACTCATAAATGGACGTAATGAATGCATATAAAACCCAATGTAAGTAAGATCTATATGAAATTTGGATCTTATGGCAATTTATGTCGATTTCATAGGGGTAATTTGTATGGGGGCTAGGTCTGAACATGGACCGATTCTCACCAATTTCAAAAGCTTATATACCAAATTTCGTCAAAATATATTCATATTTGCGACCTGCAGTTTGATTACAAGCTTTACATGGACACACAGACGGACGGACGGACGGACGGACGGACATTGTTAAATCAACTCAGAAAGTGATTCTGATTCGATCGGTATAATTAAACATGGGTCTAGGTCAAATATTTTTGGTTGTAACAAACAGCAGCACAAAGTCATTATACCCAAACCACATAGTGGTATAGGGTATAAATACATCTTGTTATAGACAGCTTCAGTCATTTGATCAATAGCACGAGTTGTACCAGTAGATAACGATAATAAATCTTGCCAATTTGTATTATTTATAAGTTGATCATAAATAGTGTAATTCGTTTAACACACATTTTTTAGGTGTGTTTACAAGTCCAGAAGGAATAGATATATTTAATTCAATAGTAGGGTGATATCCATCTTCAGGAATTTAAATAGGGTTTGAGCACTTCGTATAACATTCAGAAACTTCATTAACAAATATTAAATCCAATAATTTTGAATGATCATTAATAATTCCATTTAATCGAAAAATATGTAAAAAAAAAAATATATTAAAGAGTTCATCAAATTTATCATTTGGTTTAGTCGGAACAAAGTATTTTTCTTCAGGTAAAAACTTCCACGAAATTGAAGGCAAATTGAAATCTTCAAGAACAATAACAAAGTAATACGGATTGGCAGTACGTAGAACAAATTTAATAGCTTCTCTATGTTTCACATATAAAGACTGTGGAGACGATGCAGGGATGTATGAGCAAGTAACAAATATTATTTTATGATTGAATTTAATTAAAACTGCAATGAATACGGTATTGACAGAGGAATCAATTAATAAAACCTCAGATCATAGGACACTAGAGACAGCAATAAGAACACCACAGCCATTCATCACATTGCAACGGTCACGTCTAAAAATATTATATGTAATGCAAAATATTTCAGTATTTAACAAGTAAGAAAATTATAGTCGGTCTAGACCGACTATACGATACCCTATACATGGTTTAGAGACCCTATCTCTCAGGCCCAACTAACTGGATATCGAAAATAAGCATAAGTCAAATTTGAGTGGGATTCTGGATATCGAAAATAAGCATAAATCAAATTTGAGTGGGATTTTTATCAATTTTTTCGGCTGCAGATATGAAAAAGTTCATATCGGATGCTATATCTATAAAACTGGACCGATCCTGACCATATTTGGTAAAGTCTCTTGTATATTGCAAAAATATATACAAACAAAATTTGAGAAGAATCAGTGCAATATTTTTCTTTTTTGATAGATTTAAGTGAAGATCGGGAAGCAGCTCTATATGGGGCCAATGACTAAGAGTTGTCCAATAGGGATCATTTTTGGACTACTGATTAATGGATGTAATATATACATACAAACCCAATTTGACTAAGATTTGTATGATAATTTGGATCTTATGGCAATATATGTTGATTTCATAGGGGTCATTTGTATGGTGGCTAGGTCTGAACATGAACCGATTCTCACCAATTTCAATAGCGTTCATCCCATGGCCGATAAAAGATTAAATACCAAATTTCATAAAAATATATTGATATTTGCGACCTGCAGTTTGATTACAAACTTTACATGGACACACAGACGGACGGACGGACATCGTTAAATCGAATCAGATAGTGATTCTGATTCGGTCGGTATAATTAAAGATGGGTGTAGGTCAAATATTTTTGGTTGTTACAAACAGCAGCACAAATTCATTATACCCAAACCACATAGTGGTATAGGCTATAAAAAGGTATGATTAAGTCAAGTTTTAGTAAATACGATAATATGATGACTTATGTTAAACTTTCAAAATATAAGGTTGACACTTTAGTTCTCAGACCGCACTAATGAAATATTTTCACCAGTAAGATGGTTTAGCTTTTTGGAAAACTTGCATCAGTTTGATGAAGGCGGCCAATACAGTTAGAATTTTGTCTAAATATATATTCTCGAACCAATGTATTTTCAGGCCAAAAGTTATGATCAATAATACGGTTAAAAAGATCATAACAAACGGTAATTTTAAAGGATGTGATAGGTTGTGAAAAATGATCTTATATGTCGAAATTTCAGGCATCAACATCTTCTGCAGTAGTTTCAATAGCTAAACATGAGATAAAAACAGTTTTTTTTTTTGGCACTTCAGCAAAGCCCAACGGCAAAGCGTACTATTTGATTCTCATTGAGTTTTACTCATTGAGTTTACTTTTGATAAAAGTAATCTCTGGAGCATATTCCCCCAAATGGAAGGTTCAGAAATAATTCTGGATCTTTTTTGCATTGCTTTTTAAATTCATCGAGTTTTCGTATCACATTTCGTTTATCAAGCGAATCTTCCACTGCATTAAGAAGTTAAAACAATTTTTTTTCTTTATCGAAACAATCGATATTATTATTTTTTTCTTATCTTTATACCCTATACCACTATGTGGTTTGGGTATAATGACTTTGTGCTGCTGTTTGTAACAACCAAAAATATTTGAATTAGACCCATCTTTAATTATACCGATCGAATCAGAATCACTTGCTGAGTTGATTTAACAATGTCGTCCGTCCGTCCGTCCGTCTGTGTGTCCATGTAAAGCTTGTAATCAAACTGCAGGTCGCAAATATGAATGTATTTTGATGAAATTTGGTACATAAGCTTTTATCGGCCATGGGATGAACGCTATTGAAATTGGTGAGAATCGGTCCATGTTCAGACCTAGCCCCCATACAAATTACCCATATGAAATCGACAAAAATTGCCATAAGATCCAAATTGTCATATAGATCTTACTCAAATTGGGTTTGTATGCGTTCATTACATCCATTAATGAGTAGTCCAAAAATGATCCCTTTGACTCCATATAGAGCTGCTTCCCGATCTTCACTTAAATCTATTAAAAACAAAAATATTGCACTGATTCTTCTCAAATTTTGTGTGTATATATTTTTGCAAAATACAAGAGACTTTACCAAACATGATCAGGATCGGTCCATTTTTAGACCAAGTCCCTATATAGATATAGCATCCGATATGAACTTTTTCATATCTGCAGCCAAAAAAATTAATAAAAATCCCACTCAAATTTGGTTTTTGCTTATTTTCTATGTCCAGTTAGTTGGGCCTAAGAGATAGGGTCTCTAAACGCATGGTATAGGGTATCGTATAGTCGGTCTAGACCGACTATAATTTTCTTACTTGTTTTTATTTGAAAAAGATTAAACACATCACTATTTTTTAGGAAAAATTTCCAGTTAATAAAAAACACTACACAATTCAATAATTTTTTTTTTGTCATTTGGTAGATCTTTTTACCGATGTATCAAAAATTTAATTATTACAAAAAAATTAATAAATTATTAAAAAAAAAAAAAAAATTATATTTTCGCATTGTTTTCCTTTTTTCTTTTTTGTTTGTGTGTATCAATAATTGTTATTAACATTCTCTTACTTTCGGTGTTTTGTTCTTATTTTCTTTCATTTATTAATATTATACGTGTGGATTAGGGTGGCCCTTAATAAAAAAAAGTGTTCAAGCTGTCGGTCTCACTCCCTAGAAATATGCGAATAGCAAAAAAACTGAGAAATACAAAGTTTTGGGCCAATCAGAAAACGGTTAGTCGTGGCACAAAGCGATTTAAAATTTCAAGTGTGTTTATATGGGGAAAATATGATTTTTTTTTTTCAGATTTTACGAAATTTTCGTTCTATAGTTTAATTTATCCGAAAAGCTGTTATATAATTCAGGATCAGTATTAACTTATCCCCTCAAAAGGCTATAAAATTTTAAAATCGAATAAAACCTCGGGTCACATATGACCCCAAACTAATAAAAGACAATTTATGCAAAAAATTCAAATATTTTGTAAGTGCTACCCAATTTTTAGATGCGACGCTTAAAATATAATAACCAAATGTGTAGAAGTTTCGTCCCAAAAATTTGGGATAAATCCGAGAACATTAACCCATTATTTGCCAAGGCCAGCTTTGGATTTTAGGATATTTTAAAATAAAACTGTCGTAAAACGAGTTTTTCTATTAAACTCGTTGATACCACTATTTGGAATTTAAGCAAAATAATTCGGTTAATTTTTATTTATTTAACCCTTCAGTGCTCCTGAGATCAAAATTATCCATTGTGATATATCTCTGGTGCAATTATCTGCTTATTGCTCGCGAATATAAATTAAAACAACTTAAGTCATATGTCTAAAAAATAGGACGTTTTTTGACATTCGCTTTTATTTAACTTTGTAATTTATTCCATTAAGAGTAGTATAAATTTAATATTACCTTTTATATATATTATTATATTTTAAATTTACTTTTATTTAATAAACTATTTAAAACTGGGAAATAAAATGGTAGAAGTTTCAAAACATGTAGGTGACATTGAAGATAATATAAAGCGACCGATTATAAAAAATCAAAAAATGTCAAACATTATAAGTAATGGCATCTTCACCGATTGGCATGAATTTTTTTTTGCGTTTTTTATCAATATCCACCAAATTGGTGGGTGAGACAGCAATAAATTCAACTATTACTTTATTACATAAAGTAATTTTATAACAAAATTAGTTAAAAGTTGTTTTAATTTATATTCGCGAGCAATAAGCAGATAATTGCACCAAAGATATATCACAATGGATTATTTTGATCCCAGGAGCACTGAATGGTCAAATAAATAAAAATTAACCGAATTATTTTTCTTACATTCTAAATAGTGGTATCAACGAGTTTAATAGAAAAACTCGTTTTAGGTCATTTTTATTTTAAAAAATGGGCTAATGTTCTCGGATTTATCCCAAATTTTTGGGACGAAACTTCTACACATTTGGTTATTATATTTTAAGCGTCGCATCTAAAAATTGGGCAGTACTTACAAAATATTTGAATTTTTTGCATAAATTGTCTTTTATTAGTTTGGGGTCATATGTGACCCCAATTCCAAAATGGTTAATGGAGTCATATTATTTTTTTCCAAAACCCTAGGCTATTAAGATAAAATATAACATTTAAAAGTAGAAAAATGAAGAATTTTTGATACAGAATATTTCACAAAAATCCAATTTTCTCGAAATCCGCGAAAATAAAATCCTTGTCAAAAAAGTTCTGGCGGAGGGATTTACTTAAAAATTCACTTAGTTAATCTGCAACATGCATTTCATAAAACCTTAAAGTGATAGATTAATTTTTTTAAATTTTGTTTAAGAAAATTTTTTCAAACTTGAAAAAGGAGTTTTAAAAATTTTATAAAAAAAATTTCCAATATTCGGTCTCAATGCGCAATAGGTTAACAACGTGGTAATAAAACAATACTTCATATCTGAGTACTTATAAGTATAGAGACCAAAAAAGAATGATGGCTTTAATCAATTTCTCAAAGTTAAAAAATGCCATCAAATTTCATGACCTAGTTTTTTTTTTGGCACAGAAGTGGTCTGGGGCATTTGCTATTTCTTGGCGAGGTTTCATACGATTTTGAAGTTTTATAGCCTTTTGAAAGTATAATTTAATACTGATCCCGAATTATGTAACAGCTTGTCGGAAAAATTAAACTATAGAACGAAATTTTCGTAAAATCTGAAAAAAAGTCATATTTTCCCCATATAAACACACTTGAAATTTTCAATCGCTTTGCGCCACGACTAAACGTTTTTTGATTGGCCCAAAACTTTGTATTTCTCAGTTTTTGTTCTATTCGCATATTTCTAGTGGGTGAGACCGACAGTTTGAACTCTTTTTTTTCCCTCCATATAACGAAGGGCCACCATAGTGTGGATAGTTGACCTTTATGTTGTTTTATTTTTTTACCTGATTCAGCTTGAGGTCATAAATTTTCAATAAAATAAAAACGAAAGGAGTCTTTTCCCTTTAATATAATTATCTTATTTTATTTTTTTTCCCAATATTTCTATAAACATCGTTTACCATCTTCAGGGGATCTATTTCAAAAATATATATGTACAAAAACATTTATATATTAATCTAACCCATAAAAACAAAGTTTTTATTAAAACTTTTTTTCCTTTTGCATGTGAGTTTTGAATATCTCCGTGACTGCGCGTGACTTCTTTAAAATTAATCTGTAGTCACAACAAAACTATGGGCCAAGTTTCAGATCAATTGGATAAGGGGAATGGGGTTGCCGCACGGCAGACAGACAGAGAGTATGAGTTAAAGGAAAGAGTTTAAAAACAGCATTATCACAAACAAACATTAACAACATTTTTCTATTATAATTACTTTAAAAATTAAATAATCCGTTTAAAAAGCTTTTCACCACTATATTGTACTGTCCAATGACTTTTCATTGTTGTTTTATTTTGATCTGTGTTTCTCTATTATCTGTCTGTAAATTTAAGCACATTTTTCTGTCAGTTTTGTAATTAAGTCTCTTTTCTATTGGCGCTTCAATAATATGGAGCATTTCAAGTGTGTATCTCTTTGTATAATTATTCTCACCCACTAATACTTGTACGTCGTCAAAATTAGCCTTATGACCACCCAATATACAGTGGGCTGCAAGAGCAGTTTTTGCGCTAAGTGTTTTTCAGTTGCCTTGTGTTCAGATTTGTGCGACAACATTCTAGTTTTAAGTTTATTCCTGATTGTGCATTATGGCTTATGTTGGAATCATCACCATTACAATTAATTTTGTAGAATAAGTTAGACTTTTTTTCAATTTGTGTCCCAACAAAACATTCTATCGTCAAGCGGAACGGAGGAATTTTAGATATTGAAGTTCCAAATTAGAACTAGTAATTTTTGCATGAAAGCCTTTAGTCATTTTTGTGCCATTTGAAATATAAAGTTTCGATTTTTCCATTTGAACATAATTCTTTCAGCAACTTTTTTTTCGGTGTACTGATAAATTTTTTATCTTAAACGAAGAATTACTATTCCAACTAAGGATCACCAAATTAAAAACAATTGTTTTTTAATTATTAAAAATACTACGGCGTCTAATTCGAATTCAGTTGAAAAATCGCAGTCACAAATATCCAATATTTCACACAACTGATAAATTAGAGCCACCCTAATGTCTATTTGAGGGAGCCAAATGTATCCCCCAATGAATGGAAATAATTTGGTATAAATATCTTGGAAAAACGTTCTTTTTTGATATATATCTTGGAAAAACGTTCTTTTTTGATATATATACAAAATAATAAAAATTGCATTTTATTTCTAACCATACAATCCGACCTTAACTGACTCACAATAATGCTGTGTTTCTAAAAAATCAATATTAAATACTGAATAACATTCGAAACGTCTATACTAATCAAATTCCATCCCGACTTCGAGTTATTTGCTTTAATATTTTCCAAAATTATGGTTACCTTTTATATGATGTAACATGTGTAATATAAGACTCTTTCATATTAGGTTGGTAACAGGTGCCTTATACCTTCAGGATATGATTGATTTGATTTAGATTATAATAATATTTACTTACTTATTCCTGCATAAGAATAGAAGAAGAAAAATAATTTTGTACAATTCACATATAAACACAAACAAACTACACGTCAAATAAATGAAGAGGAAATATATGTAGGATGACAATCGAAAATATATGAGAAATGATAACAACGACAAGAAGAGGAAATAATCTAAGGTTATCAAAAAATAAATAAAATAAATAAGTAAAAAAATATAAAAATGCGCTATGATGAAGAAAATAAAAATACCTGCTGCCTGAGAACAGTAAGAGGAAAAATCTATAAAATTTATGGTAATGAAGACTGCGTATAACGGAAGCTAATAGAATAATTTGTTTTTCCTTGTATGTTCTCCAACAAAAATCTTATAAGCACGCATAGAATATAAACAAAAAGATTGTTTATGGCTTTAAGATATTAATACGTACTTATACTATTCACCTTTATTTTTGCCAGATTGAACAAAGGTTGTGTTCTAATTATTTTTTTTATGTTGTTGTACAAAAGAACACAGCTATTTTTTTTTTATATAATAACCTATTTAATATGTAAATTAGTGCGGTTTCTGCCCTTTAGACTTCATTTGTTACTTTATTGAATATTGTAATAATTATTATTTACTTTTGTGTTCAATTCAGCGATCCAAACTTTTTAGAAACAAACAGCGCAAAACAGTACATCAAAAAACTCTGAAAGACTCTAAATTAGACTGATATTTCATGTTACTCTTTAAGTGTTTATCAATAATAAAAAAAAATTAATTTGTATTACAACTGTTGATTTTAGAAAACATCAATAGAATTTCAGAAAACGTCAATTGCATTTTAGAAATCATCAACTTTCTCATTAGCAAAAAATGATTAAATTTGTTAAATTTTCATATACTGCACAAAAAGAAAAAACGCACAAAACAAATCGCACAAAAAGAAAAATGCACATAAGAAGGCCGCACAAAAACAGGTTTGAGTGTATTATCCATCATTTATATAAAAAAAATTTATAAAAACTAAAGCGAGTCCGTATGGCCGTTCTATCCGGCCGATTTCCTTCATTTTTTTTTTATGAAAGGTACTTAGACCCAGATATGTCATCAATCATTGAAATTTACTCAACTCTCACCTTACTCAAGTTATACTCAAACGCGATTCTTCCCTGTACATTTCTTATGGGACACATTCACTCAAGCAATTCGAATTCTCATAGCTCCTCTTCTAATGAATGGATTTTGATCGTTACACTCTCAGAACGCTCAGTGGATCAAGCTCTTTCTTTTGAGCTATTAACTGTTTAAATTCGTCGAGTTTGAGGAAAGTTATGCGTGCAAAATCAACTTTACATTCAATTTTTTCAAGATTTTTTCAATATTTTCCTTCACTCAAACCTCTATAACTAGAGTTCTAACGCAGCGAAAACCTCCGCTTGAATATGGATGGGTATTTTCCCATGTGCAATTATAAAAATTAATTATAAAAATTAATATAATATAATATAATGCTGCGGAGCAGCACGGGTCGTCTAGTATACATATATAAAATTCATTTTCTGTTTGTTTGTTTCTTTGTTTGACCGCTACACAAATTTTTATTTTTCAACGGATTTTTCTGAAATTTGGTACAGACGATCTTTGAACCCCAGGGAAGGTCACCGGCCTAGCCTACTTTTGTGCTCACTTTTTATATAAAATTCATTTTCTTTCTTTGGTATATTTGTTCGCTTTAAAAATTTTTATTTGGTAACGGATTTCTCCGAAATTAGGTACACACGATCTCTGTGCTCCAGGTAAGGCCACACCTACTCTTACGCCCACTTTTTATATAGAATTAATTCATTTTCTGTTTTTTGGTATATTTGTTCGCTACACAAATTTTAACTTTTCAACGGATTTCTCTGAAATTTGGTACACACCATCTCTATATCCCAGAGAATTTAGCCATATGATTCTTACCGGCCACGCCTACTTTTACGCCCACTGTTTTTAAATTTTTTACGGGTTTCGCTCGAATTTACTGCACATAAGTCTCATATCCCAGCCAAGATCGTCATATATTTTTATCGGCCACAAATATTTCCATCTCGCCTTTTTAACTACATTGGAAAACAAAATATTACATTTACTTCCATCTCGCCTTTTGGCTACATTAGAAAGCAACCTATTACAAATATTTCCATTTCATCTTTTTCACTATATAAATGAGTTGAAAAGGTGGAAAAAGTTCTAACTGCAATTGTGACTTGCACATGAAAGCATAGGGTATAGGCCGTACTACCTCAAATGCAAAAAGGCTTAGACTAAATAGAACTCTAGAGAACCCGATCAGACCCAAATTCGTATCGAGTCTCAACGAGTTATACAGTCTGAGTCGAGAAATGCTGAAACACCTGAGCTAACCCAATAACGCCTTGATGCCTAAAGATCAAGACAAGCTTTGTTAAGAGAAGCGGAAATGCCTGAATCTACGCAAGTGCGTCTAGAAATGCGGCGGCTAAGACAGGCTGAGTCCAGGGAATCTGAAACTCCTGAAGCGACTGTAATATCCCTACCAGAAAACTTTTGTAAGTTGGTTCCTTCATTGCAAGAGATGGTACAAAAAGTTTTTCTTAACATAACGTACATAAGAGGA
The DNA here is from genome assembly GCA_963682025.1 of Cordilura impudica. Classification (NCBI taxonomy): domain Eukaryota; kingdom Metazoa; phylum Arthropoda; class Insecta; order Diptera; family Scathophagidae; genus Cordilura; species Cordilura impudica. The sequence continues at coordinate 122,455,298 of OY821517.1, forward strand.
CAATCTCTTACGGTAGCAGGTATCAACTTAGAATCTGCCTGTTTTTCTCATAGACAATTACATGTCGCCTGCTGCAGAGTTGGGAGCCAGCACATTCTTTTTGTATATGCACTAGAAGGAAAAACCAGAAATGTTGTATATTGCAAAGCTCTAGAATAACTAAAATTCGTAACTTTTAGACAGCATAAACTCAAAATAATCCATGCATAAACATAGTTAGTTGTAATGGTAAGTAGGCGCTAAGTACTTAGGCCCTAATGAACAATTCCCAAAAAAAAAAAAAAAAAAAAAAAATAATAATGAACTTATTACCCAAAGAATTGAACAAATTCCCTAAAATTTTGAAAAAAAAAGTTCCCGGAAGAAATGAACAAATTTCACATACTGTTCTCAATCATTTTAAATTATTTTTTTTTATTTTGTTCAAATAGTTTAAATAACATGAATTATTCAGAGTGGTTTGTTCGGCACGACAAATGCAGTATTCTCCATGATCAACAAGAGAACCGGTTTTCTTATATGTTTTGTAATAAATATTTATTTATTTTTTATTCTTGTCACTAGCCAGTTTCCTAGTATTCCAAGGAGGTCCAGAAAGGTTTTTCGAAAATTTTTATGAGCACATAACTCAATAAAAGAATACATCTTGTGATAGACAGCTTCAGTCATTTGATCAATAGCACGAGTTGGATAACGATAATAAATCATGCCAGTTTGTATTATTTATGAGTTCATTAACCCTAGTGTAATTCGTTTTCACAAAACAGAAACTTTAACACATTTTTTAGATGTGTTTACAAGTCCAGATGGAATGGATAAATTTACTTCAATAGTAGGCTGATAACCATCTTCTGGAATTTAAATAGGGTTTGAGCACTTCGTACAACATTCAGAAACTTCATTAACAAATATTAAGTCCAATACTTTTGAATGATCATTAAGAATTCCATTTATTTGAAAAGATGTAAATCAAAAATCCTTAATACTTACTTATATGTAAGTCGTCTAAAGAAAGGATAGAGATCCTTTAAAGACTGGTTGTGAAAGAGGTGGAGGATCCTTATAGCAGTAAAAACATCTTTGGCTAGTAAACAAATTCCTTTAGTTAATTTGGATTCATATTTGGACCAGATTTGCATTTCAATCAAGACTGCTACTTATGAACTTTTCAGTTGTGCTTCATATATTCCGCCTAAAAGTTCGGATGATTTGCACACAGCTCATGCATTTAATATTGCTCATCTTGCTGACCGTTTATGTGATGGAGCCAGATTATGTGTATTGGGTGACTTTAATCTATCTGATATTGTGTGGTCTGAAGTTACTGAGTCTGTTGTATTTCTTCCAAATAATGTTGATCAGTCATCTGAGATTAACCTGATTGATACAGTTTTTACTCTTGACTTGCAGCAAATTTATACTATATATAATAGTCTTAATAGAATTTTAGACTAAGTTTTTATAAGCTCAGATTTTTCAGAATTTTCTCTCTGTCAAGTTGATTTTCCAAATTCTGCTTACACTTGTCATCATCCTGCCTAGGAATTTGAAATTGAATTTTATGAAGATAAATGTAACAATGGCAGTGATGATTTACGTTATAATTATTATGCTTGCGATTTTGATTCCTTAAATTCTTATATTAATAATTGTAATTGGTATAATTTACTGAATAGTAATATTATTTCAATTTGTTATGACTTATTTCTAAAAAATATTGCAAGTCCAAAAATTCATCGACTCCCGTGGTATACTAAAGGGCTAAAAAGTTAGAAAAATCTTAGAAATAAGTTTCATAAAAAATATAAAGCCTCAAATAATGACCGTGATAAGCAAAATTTTCTACACTATGAACGAGAGTTTAATTTCCTCAGAAAGTTTTTATACAACCAGTAGATAATGAGTTTTAATAGCTCAATAAGGTACAATCCAAAGCGTTTTTGGAGTTTTGTTGATTCCAAAAGAAATAATTGCTCAATACCAGTTCTAATGACGTATAATGGTTTAACATATAATACGTTGTATGATTCGCTTAATCTCCTTGCCAAATATTTCCAGTCTAACTTAAATGATGATGTTTTTCCTATTTCTAACTTTGATATTAGAAGTGTTGATAGGTTTTTTGATTTTGGGTCGTTGCAAGTTTCAGATAAAGATGTTGCATTCGGTATAGACAAGCTTTCTAATTCATTTAAATCGGATAATGATGGTCTTTCTGATTTTCTGTTGAAAAAAAGCTTGTTTTAATTGATTTTAACTCTGAATATAATTTTTAGTAAATCATTAAGGTCGAGTTATTTTATTAAAAAATGGAAACATACGATGATATTTTCAATACTGAAGTCTGGGAATAAAAATAATGTTGAGAATTATAGGCCTATTTCTAAATTGACTAATATTGCAAAAGTTTTTGAGCATATTGTGTACAAAGAACTTTTTTTTTTATCATTTAAAGCGATACGTTTGCGTATCTCAGCATAGGTTTATGGCTGGGAGATCAACTTCCACTGACCTAGCTCTTTTCACAAATTTTTGTTTATCTTGTTTCGAAAAAGGTTTATACGGATTTGGCGAAAGTTGATCGTGTTCCTCATGAACTTCTTATACTAAAGCTTTCAAGGATTGGTTTCCATGGAATCTGTTCTAGATCTTTCATTTTGACCTCAGGTATGCCGCAAGGTAGTATATTTCTGATCTTCAGGATGACTTAAATAGGGTTATTTTATGGTATGATTGTAATGGCCTTCCTTTTAATATTGGAAAATGCTTTTATATGACGTTTCATAGATGTCGACATATTCTTCTTTATCAATATATAAAGAAACATCATGTTTTATCATCTGTAGATGAAATTTTAGACTTAGGTGTAATTTTTGATCCTAAGCTATCATTTTGTAGTCACTTAAATTATGTGATACCAAAATCATATTCAATGTTTGATTTTATTCGTCGAAACTCAGATAATGTCTTTGATCATTGTACTAGGAATACATTATTTACTTCTTTTGTTAGATAAAAGTTAGAATACGCTTCATTTATTTGGAGTCCTTATGCAGCTATTCACATAAATCGTATTCAAGTTAAATTTATAAAGTATACTCTTTCATTTTAAATGTTCAGTCTGCATCATCTTCTATTCCTTCGCTTTCTGTGCCTTATGAGAGTAAGTGTGCTCTATTTTCAATGAAAACTTTGGAAGTTAAAAGAAAGATATTTTCTTTAAATACTTTACACGGTATTATTTGTGGTGAAATTGATTGCACTGAATTGTTACAATTAATTAAAATTTATATTCCTCCAAGGGTGTTATTGATAAATTCTTTTATGTTGATATGCATAATACAGATTATGCAGAAAGGCTTGTAAATTACTGTTCCCCATACCCAATTTAGACTTATTTTAAATAATGTTAAGTTCTTTTAATAAATATATTTTTACGTTTTCTTGCTAGTCTGTACGGATAATATTGTCTCCATAGACCGAAAATATATATAAATAAATAAAAAAAAAAATATTAAAAAGCTCATCACATTTACCATTTGATTTAGTCGGAACAAAGTATTTTTCTTCAGGTAAGAACTTCCACGAAATTGAAGGCAAATTGAAATATCCAAGAGCAATAGCGGTGTCATGCGGATTGGCAGTACGTAGAACAAATTTAATAGCTTCTCTAAACATATAAAGACTGTGAAGACGATGGAGGGATGTATGAGCAAGTAACAAATATTATTTTATGATTGCATTTAATTAAAACTGCAATGAATTCGGTGTTGAAAGAGGAATCAATTAATAAAACCTCAGATTATAAGATACTAAAGACAGCAATAAGAACACCATCGCCATTCATCATATTGCAAATATATTTATTGGAAAATATTTCAGTATTTAAAAAGGTAGGATTAAGCCAAGTTTCAGTAAATACGATAATATGATGACTTATGTTGAAACTTTCAATATATAAAGTTAACAATGAAAGTTGGAAAAAATAATCCATAAACTCTATGCGAACAAATGTTTTCGTAAACTTTTCATTATCTTTATTCTGTTTCATTTATACATTTTGAGCCAAAACGTGTAGCTATAATTGTGTTTGTATTATTTATTAATCTTGTATTTTGTTTCCTGTTTGTAATTGTTCATAACTTTTTTGCGTTAATTATGTATGATAATTGCTTGCTATAAGTGAGAATGTTACAGTGTATGTTGTACATAATATTTGCTATTTTCGTTTTTGTTCAACTCATAAAAAACATGTTTAATATTAATTAAATGTGTTTTAGTGTTGGTTTAGACTCAATAACGCTACACGACGTATACGTGATGTGTATTTTAATATTTATTTAATGTTTGTTATGGTCCATGTTGCTCATACGCACGGTTGGTCAATTAATTAAAAACAATTACGAAAGAATTCTTTTAAATTATAACTAAATAATTAAATGTAAACAAATGAAATATATTTAATGATGATAGTAACAAGTATGTTTTTGAAAGCAAGGATTTGGCTTTTACAAATCAGTCAATTAGCTTAACATTAATATGAAAAGAAATCAGTTGGCATTTTATATAATTGGTGTATTAAATGGTGCAATTAAATGTATGCAATAACTTTTATATATTTTAATTAATACAATACTTAAAGCAGTTAGTGACAACTGAATATGAGTGTGGTTCAATAAATAGGTAATATTTTGAGAAATAAATTTAAATTAAATTAAATTTAAATTAAATTTTAATTTAAAATTTATTGTTTCTTAAAATGTCTCTGTTAGTTCAATGTACTTCATCCTACGTTTCTCTAATTTCTTTATCACTTTCAAATAATAGGATTCCTTGATATCATCAAAATAGGCATTTGTCTGATCACTGATTTCATGGAAATAGAAAATTGTCACTAGGGCTTAATTCAGAGAATATGCGGGTAAGGTAGTAATTGGCCATAATCAGGTTATTATTCTCGTGAAAGACATGGAAAATGAGCTACAACCAGGAACCGAAATTAATAGTTATTTGTTAACAAAAAAATCATATAGATGTAAGTAAATTTCAGAGAACTGATTCAAGTACATGATGAACCATCTTTTATATCGGCATGGCAATATTTAATTACTTTAACATTTATCAACCGACACACAGTGGACCATTTCACGAGAAGGCGGTCAAATATCCATAACTTTTGATTGGATTGGAATCTTGATACGCGGTTTTCTTCGTTTGGTTGGTGGGACTTTAGAGACTTTCATTTTTGCTATAAAACGTAAATACCGACTGATAATAAAAAAAGTTATATGAAGTTAAAATACATTTTCATTTTAAGTTGAACTTTAGTACAAAAGTGAAGTGCTAAAAGGTTAAATTAATTTTACAACTAATAATTTTTACAAATTTTGTAAGTAAAATTTTGTCAGAAAATGCCAAACTTGGGCCCTGTAAACTTTTTAATCCTAATGTTCTCCAGGGCCAAAGTTTGGCTTTTTTTTAGAGAGCCCGAGTTAAAATATAATTTATTAAGCAGCGAACGTCAAATTTACCTGATATTGGTTCAATATAGAGAAGTTTCAATGAAAATGTCATATGTTTTTACTTTAGTTAAAAATGAGCTCTCAAAAATAAGTTACTTTAATATCCAGTCTTGGTGACGTTTTTAGATCTTTGTCTTGCTATGAGAGCATTCAATGTACCGTTTTTTTTTTTTCAAATTTGATGAAAAATCTGTAATTTCTTCATTGTATATCTAAATTTCTTGCAGGTTACAGTTCTCAAAAAAATGGTTGCTCAGTTTGTGTTAAATTATATCGTCTACATCTTTTTGTTGGAAATAAATATCAGCGAGATCTCCATAACAGTATTTAGTCATTGTTCAAACTGTAATGAATAAAAATTGTGGAAACATTATTGTATTGTTCCTTTAAGGAAGCGTCTTTTGATAAGCGACGTTCTAATGAAAGAAATCGATTGAAGGCGATGCTATGTGAGTCTCCTAAAGCAGATTTCTCCATGCAAAATGGAAGTCGTACTACGAACCTTCCATCTTTGTCGCGTGTGGAGTGCTGATTAAAGTAGGCTTCACATTGTGCATCTTCGGGTGACAATTTTGGTTGTGGGCCTTCGATCTCCTCAAGTTTCCAAAACCGCTCAATTGCGATATTCATTCTATCTTCTTCAGTCAGAACCCCGCATATTGCTGCTGATAGATGTTGACCAGATACCTTTCCTGGTACTATCCAGCCGAAGGTCGTATTTTGCAATACTGGAAGGTCGCTAGCAAGTTTAATTTGTCCAATTGCTAGTAGTTGGTGATAATATTCGGCCCCCAACAGAATGTCCACCTTATCTGGACGGTTGAACGTTGGGTCTGCCAATGATATATTGTTTGGAATAGACCACTTATCAATGTGAATAAGCTGAGCAGGTTGAGGCGAAATTATTTGTGGCAACACAAATGCCTCTAGACGTGCTGAAAAGTTGTTGAGTCGGGATTGAAGAGTAATGTTGACTCGATGTTGTACTTTGGTCTGGTTTTTTCCAATTCCATTGATTGAGATAGATGTACTCTTTGCTGAGAGTCCGAGCCGGGCAACTAATCTTTCTGTAATTAGGTTGACTTGCGATCCGGAGTCAAGAATAGCCTTACATTCGGTTTCCAACCCATTTGCCTTCACCTTTACTAAGGCTGTTCCGAGTAAAACATAGGGCTTTTGGCTTGCAGAACTTAATGCTGTGCTCCTGACTTCAACTGCTGGTGTGGTAACAAGAGAGGTCGCTGGTTCTTTGGACTGATTTTTAGGCCATGTTGAAGGTTGGCGTTCTACTTTGGTTGAATTAATTGATTTATTAGAAGATTTTCCTTGTTCTGTGGATGTAGTGGCATTTTTGGGGGTTTGTTCCAAATGAACCAGCGTGTGGTGCTTTTTCCCGCATTTTTGACAGCGGCTTAAAGTTGTACATTGTTTGGTAGAATGATTGCTGTTGAAGCAATTTACACATAACCTTTGCCTTTGAGCAATGTTAAGTCGGTGTCTTGGGTTAAGCGATATAAACTCCTTGCAGCGATATAGTGGGTGAAATTCTGTTCTGCAGCTGATGCATTGACGAATATTCTGATGAGTTTGAGCTGTAAGTGAACAAGTTTTGGTATTGTTGACCGAAGTTCTCTCTTTATATCCCATTGCTTCAAGAGTGTGGAAGTAGTTCTCGAGGAATGTTAGGAAATGGTTGATTGTTTGTAACTCCTTTGGATTTGGGATTGATTGTTCATATTGTGTATGAACTGTTTTGTCGACCTTTTTAATTAAGATGTGTATTAGAAGTGGATCCCATGACGTAATCTGGAGACCCATGTTGGAGAGAGCTGCCAAGCACTCCCTTGTTGTATCGTGCAATCGCTTGATGGCATTTAAGGTGCAGGCGCCAGATGGCTGATCGAGCAGTCTTTGAATTGCCGTCGTCACCATAACTCTTTTATTATTGTAGCGATCTTGCAGCAATTGCCATGCCGCTTGGTAATTTTCTTCGGTGAGAGTGATATGGTTAATGAGATTTGCTGCTTCGCCAATTATGTTAGTCTTTAAGTACCACATCTTGTGAGCATCGGACATCTGTTGCTCATGAACGATTCTGATAAAGAGGTCAGAAAAGGAAGTCCACTTCATATAATCGCCATCAAATTTGGGAATAGCGATAGTAGGTAGTGGTAATAAAGTTTGTCTCACTATAGTTTCCGGAGTTGAGGAATGGGGGTGTCTATTAGCACTTGTTAGCTGGATGATTGCTGACTGAGCCTCCTTCTCGAGGTGAACATATTGCATTGAGTCATAACCAGCTAGGTCTGGATCAGGGTATTTGTCCAGTATTTCGTCATTAAGTTTTTCTAATTGCTGCCATAGCTGGATAATTGCAGCCTTCTTAATCTCATAATAAGATTTTTCTTGTTCAGCTTCCAGTTGCAGACCTTCTAACTGTCGAGTTAAAGCTGCCATTTTTCCAATAGCCCGGCTGATGAGTCCATTGTGACCACCAGCTGCGCCAGCTTGTGGTGGATCTCTTTTCATGGTTGTGGGTTTTGATAGATGCTGGATGTCTGATCCTTGGCCTTGGTTGTCAAGCTCACGTTCCATGAGAGTTATGTATTTTGATGACATGGTCTGAATTTTATCATAGTAGTTGGAGGCGAAATATTCATCGGACGTATCTACATCCTTTAAACTCCGTAACTTATTGTCGGCCTCATCAAACTCTGCCCACGTTGCCTTGAGCCTGGTCAGTCGTTCCTGGTAGTAGGTTGGGGTTTTGCGGCTAATGGAGTCGTTTGTAAAATTTCGTATGATACTGGCGATATTATCGCCAATTTCCTTCAGCTGACGGAGGAGCTGCGTTGCGTTTTCCATAATGTTTGTGGTGGTCGCCGGTAGCTTTCGTTTGAAAAATTGGTGATTGTGGCCTTGAGCTGGTAGCTATCGGTTCAAAGCTTGGTGATTGCGGCTGGGGGGATTGCGGCTGGGCGCTGGTAGCTGGTAATTGAACGCTGGTGGACTATGCTAAAATTGCAAGTCCTGTCACGGTCGCCAAATGTTAGAGTGTAGGCTCGTTTGCCTCACTCAAGTTAAAAAATGTTATTTATCTTGGTGGTACACCAAGATAGTGAAATTGTGTTTTTACTTTTCCAAGTGTTGTACAAGGATAAGTATTTCGGTAAGAGTATTTTTTCTCAGGGTGGTACACCAAGAGAATAAATATTATTAACGCATTCAATTATAGCTATCAGTAGAATGAAAATTTTTATTATTTTTTACGCTCTATATATATGAATTAAAAATACATGAACAAAAAACAATTAAAATTAAAATTACATAAACAAAAAGAAACAACAAAAAATAAAAATTAAAACTAAAACCGTAAATTGTTTATGCAGCAGCAAAATGTTTTCCCATAGCCAGTCAATGCATATATTCCGCTAGCCAATGCAAGCAAAGAATTTCATACTGTCTGGCTGGCAATTTGAATCGCACGTGTAGTAAAATATTTAGTATAAATATCAATTATGCTGGCGTATGAGTTCTCACGCATTGCTTGCCCAAACGGTGAGAAAACAATCGCATTGAACACAATCAAAAATATTTAGTATAAATATTCTTGCTCGTGTCACAAATTGTGCTGACGTATGAGTTCCTTGCCTGACTAAACGGTGGGAAAACAACATTATTAAACAAACCAAAAATATTAAGTATAAATATTTTTGCTCGTGTTTAATTGTGTTGACGTATGAATTATTTGCTGACCAAACGGTGGAAAAATATTGTTGCTGAACAAAACCCAAACATTCATTTAATTCCATTGAAGATTCGTTGTCTTAAATGAATCATAAGGAATTAACAATTATTATAAATACTTTTTCTTGCAACTATGTAAAATGCAATTTTTTATCTTTTGTTACCACTTTTTGAAACATAAAAAACCCAGACCCTAACCCCTTTTAAAAGGTGAAGCATACCTGCTCATATCTTAAAAGTATGTGCCGCAATAGGTGTTTGCATGTTATTTAAATTTTCTTTCCCATTTTAAACTGTATTTGTATTTTGAAAAATACCTATGGAAATGCACCTGTCAAAATAAAAAAGAATTTACCCATTAATATAATTTCGCAATTAAACGCATTATGTCTCAACCCTTTTTTATAAGTATATAACAACTCGTATTAACTCTACCGTTTCCTTTTTCTGCCAGTATAAAAAACAAATAAACTCACGCAAAAAATACACCGGTACGACCAACTTCGGTATTCATAACACACAGACGAACGGACGGACGTGGTGAAGTCGACTCAGAAAGTGATTTTGAGTCGATCCGTATAATAAAAGATCGGTAAGGTCCAATATTTTTGGTAGTTATAAACGTCAGGGCAAGCCCATTATACCCTTACCACATAGTGGAAAACTTTTGTATTCATAAATTTTGCACAAAATATCTGACCTTGGGTCAGAAAAATTGTTCCGGTGCACACGAGCGTAAAGTGGCGGGTATACAATGGGGTATAAGAGTGCAGGGGAGGGTTCGGACTACAGAAGAGTGCAAGATTTTTTAATGGCTTTTGATGGGCAGGCGTTATGCTCTATAAAGTAGGAGATTTTCGGGAAATTTTGACCTTTTTACAAAAATTTTTTTTTTTAATTTTTATATTTGCAACATTAATAGCTTAGAAGTTACAAAATTATATACATACATATATGTATTATTTTACTTTAAAATCTTTTAAAACAAAAAAGTTACAGTCATTTAAAAATTTAAATTTACAAAGAAATTTTTAATTTTAGCATAATAGTGACAAAGTCCATTTTCGAAGACCCTGTTCGCTGTGATATAGTTGAAATAGAGTCGTTATTTTTTGACTCCCGAGGCTCACGTAACTTTAAAATTGGTAACCATAAAAAAAATGATTTTTGGCCACCTTCTCAAAATATGGTCCACAGTGCGACAGTGCCACTGTACATTGTCGTTCAATTGTATTAACTCAATATGTATACTGTCAAAAATATCACTGCCAACACCCATATCGTTCCAATGAACTGTGTGAAGCGGTAAGAGAGAGAACCCAAGTGCTTCGTATTGTCGCTGCGCGCTGCATTTTGTCGATAGTGGAATCAATTTGGGGTGCATCGCGAGGGACGATATGCATTTGTTCCCGTATAAAGTGCAATTGAATAAAAAAAAAATTGCTTAAAACCCATATGCATAAGGAAAGAAAGAGTTTTAATAAAAACTTTATTTTTATGGGTTAAATTATTTGATTTGTATTTGTTAGAAATGAAATATGAATTGAAAATACGAGCAGACCTCACTTCTTGTTGGAAGAATTCTTATTTTTGTAACGCACCGAAAAATTAATACGCGACCCGATAAACTATATATATTTTAGGTTCTTATAACAACTTGAGTCGGTATATCGATGTCCGTTTTTCCGTATGTCTGTCGTCTGTCCGTATATCTGCCGTCTGTCCGTATATCTGTCTGCCTGTTGAAATCACACTCATGTACAAACTAAACCATTTACCTGGGTAAATTTGTCATTATTTCGAGCAGGTTGGTATTTACTATGAGGTAAATTGCGCATCATTGTGTCAAGATATGACGTAAAATATGGAGACCCTTCTAAAAAATGATAAAAATGCAGTGTGTTTTTTGTAATAATTTTGTACCTATTAAGTTTATCAAATTATTTACTTTCTTAAATATTTTGTGTACATTTGTTATAAATAGTGCAACAAGTACAGATATTAAAACCCAACAAGTTCAGATATAACAAGTAAGAAAATTATAGTCGGTCTAGACCAAATATACGATACCCTATAACATCTCTCAGGCCCAACTAACTGGACATAGCAAATAAGCATAAACCAAATTTGAGTGGGATTTTTATTAATTTTTTCTGCTGCAGATATGAAAAAGTTCATATCGGATGCTATATCTATATGGGGACTAGGCCCAAAAATGGACCGGTCCTGACCATGTTTGGTAAAGTCTCTTGTATTTTGCAAATATATAAACAAACAAAATTTTGAGAAGAATCAGTGCAATATTTTTGTTTTTTTGTTAGATTTAGGTGAAGATCGGGAAGCAGCTCTATATGGGGCCTATGACTAAGAGTTGTCCAATAGGGATCAATTGTGGACCTTTGATTAATGGATACAAACCCAATTTGACTAAGATTTGTATGATAATTTGGATCTTGTGGCAATATATGTTGATTTCATAGGGGTCATTTATATGGGGACTAGGTCAGAACATGGACCAATTCTCACCAATTTCAATAGCGTTCATCCCATGGCTGATAAAAGCTTTTATACCAAATTTCATCAAAATATATTCATATTTGCGACCTGCAGTTTGATTACAAGCTTTACGTGGACACACACAGACGGACGGACGGACGGACGGACGGACGGACGGACGGACATCGTTAAATCGAATCAGATAGTAATTCTGATTCGATCGGTATAATTAAAGATGGGTGTAGGTCAAATATTTTTGGTTGTTACAAACAGCAGCACAAAGTCATTATACCCAAACCACATAGTGGTATAGGGTATAAAAACACTCATACCAATTTTTTTTCGCTGTTTGCTTTAATTTGCTCAAGAAAATAAAAATCAAAATTTCGACGAATCTGGCTTTTACTGTATATGGAAGAGGTTCTCTATCATAGGGTTTAATCAACAATTTCAGAAAAATGAAATTTAACATATGCAAGATATTTTTCAAATTAATTTTTTCCCTTTTAATGTTTATGTGAAATCTGCAAAAATGTATTTGCAATATTCAGAAACACATCAAATAGTTGCATCAAAAGTACTGTAAAACGACAATAAAGAAATTTTAATGAATTTCTGTTTCATGGTTGCATTTAAATTTGCATGTACATACTTCAATGGAAAAATGTCATTCTTAAAAATGCATAACATTTTCAATGTTATTGGACCATAAAAATAACAGGAAATTTTCATTTAATTTCAGCACGCGTACAAATATTGTTGAAATGTGATGTGTATATATATAAAGATAAAAATTTTCGTTAATATTATACAATGGCACGAATTTTAAATATTTTTTATTCTTGAATTAGGCCAGTAAAAAATTCGGATTTGAAATAGGTTAATATCATAATATTAATTCGAATTCTCTGATGTTTAAATAATGTAAAACCAAATATATATTTAGTTAATAGATAAATATCAAGCCAATTATAAAAATAAAGTAGAAATATTGCAAAGAAAACTCTTGCACATCTATGTGGAAAACCGTTGGCCTTTATTTGCAGCATTAATCATGGGAATGGTTCCAAATGCAATGAATTGGTTTATGAAATCTCAAATAAAACTCAAGAATACCTGGATTTGGGTATAAACTTGAATCTACGAATTAAACATTGGCAATAAAGTTAAAAACTAAACTGTCAAATCGAAACAGCAATGTAGATAAATAGGCTAAAACTAACAAATAAAAGTTCTTAAAGCGTATGTTTAAAAAATATACTTATGTAAAATATGGCTTTAAGCAAATTCCCTGTGTTAAAAATGTTCCTAGAAAAGGACAAATTATATAGGAAATTTCAAGTTTGGTACAATAATTTAGTACAATAATTTACACATTACAAATTAAAAATCATTTAATTATATTTCTCGTAAATTCATATTGGCGACTAAATATGGTCCCTTTAAATAATAACTTTCAATATAAGCTTCCAGATTACAAACATAAGACAATCTCGCTCAAATTTTGTATATACTTATTGTCATTGTGAGTTCAAGAATAGATGAATTTGATGAAACCTTTTCTCAAACCTTTAGTTTATGGTATCGTAGAGATGGCAAAGCCAGACTTTAAGTTTCTTATATTTTTTAATTTCTTTTATAACCTAATTTATCTTTTAATTATTAACTAGAACGTTATTTCGCCATAGCCTACATTACAAAAAAAATAGTTTTTGCGTGGCTTTAAATATTCCGTTCACATTTGCAATAATATTTTCGCTATGATATTAGTAATGTGTGATCTTCACGCCCAAAAATTCCATGGGATCCACAAAAAACCAGTAGCTCCCACCCATCAACGATTTTACACCTTTATTAGTTTATAAATATTGTTACAAATTATTGAGTTAGAAATTAGTCAAACTCAATATTAAGAATTTTAAATAAAGCAAAAAACAAATGTTCTAATAGTGTTTGGTTTAAAAAAATTTGATCTTGAGCTTAACTAATTTCTAACGCAATCGTTAAATGATAATAATAAAATAAGATTATTTATTTTCATAGTTGTAAGAAAAGAAAACAATAAATTAATAAAAATAAGAAACTTATAGTCGATCTAGACCGACTATGCGATACCCTATTCCATGCGTTTAGTAAATTGGTCTCAGGTTCAACTAATTGGATATAGAAAATAAGCATAAACCAAATCTGCGTAGAATTTTTAAAAATGTTTTGACTGCAGGGACGAGGTCGAAAAATGGACCGATTCTGACCATATTTTTTGTAAAAACATATACAAACCAAATTTGAGAAAAACCTGTGCAATATTTTTGTTTTTGATAGGTTCAAGTGAAGATCCAAAAGCAGCTTTATATGGGGGCCATGACTAAGAATTGTCTTATAAGGTTTATTTTCGGATTGCTGATTAATGGATGTGATAAACCGACACAAGCCCAATTTGGTCGAGATCTATATAATAACTGGAATCTTATGACAATTTAAGTCGATATCATAGGGGTCATTTGTATGGGGACCAGGCCTGAACATGCAACGACTTCCATCAATTTCAACAGCGTTCGTCCTGTTGGCGACACCAAATGTCATCAAAACGTATTCATATTTGCGACCTGTAATTTGACTACAATGTTTACATGGACACACAAAAGGACGGATGACGGACATACGGATGGACAGACATCGGCAAAACGACTCAGAAAATGATTCTGAGTCAAGCGGTATAATAAAAGATGGGTCCAGGTCAAATATTTATGGTTGTTACAAACACCACCACAAACTCATTATATCCTAAACACATAGTGATATAGCGAATAAATACCAGCGAATAAATATCAGATTAAAACACACACTGAATAAAAAACTCGTATATATATGTAAAAACATAGCTCAGACCAACAAACACATATTTTTATTCTGATATTAATTATGTGTGTTTCTAAATATTGTACGGTGCCAAACACAATCATGGCTGTGTTTCGTTTTAATATTTCGTTATGTACACGAACATGTTTCTATCACGTATTTTTTGTTTCGAACACACATAAACCACATAGGTTCGAGTGTGGCATTATTCTAAGTTCGTGTTCTAGCACGTGTACTGCTAAAAAAAAACAGAACATGATTAATAAACAGGTTCGAGTACAGCTTTACTTTCAGTTCGTGTTCTTGAACGCGAACAGCTAAAAATTAAAACATTATCCACTCCCAATCGGAAAAATTCGATACACTCCTATAAAAACGACAACAATTGTTTCAACCAAATTTATTAAAAAAAATCTAAAATAATTCATTAGCAGTTATAAAAAAAAATAATAATAAAGATAATAAATATAAAAAAAAAAATAAAAATTAAAAAATAATAAAAAAAAAAAAACAAATTGAGTCATAAACAACATATAAAATTTCTCTATTTTATTTCTATCTTTTTATTTTTATTTTATTTTTATTTTTATTATTATCTTTTTATTCTTATTTTTTATTTTTAATGTTTTTAAATTTAGATGTTCGCGTGCATGAACATGTTCTGTTTTTTTAGCAGTCCACGTGCAAGAACACATACTTAAAATTAAGCTACTAGTCTGTGTGGTTTATACAAAAAATACATGATAGAAACATGTTCGTGTACATAACGAAATATTAAAAGGAAACAGTCATGATTGGGTTCGGCACCGTACAAAAATATAAAAACACACATAATTGATATGAAAATACAAATACGTGTTGGCTGCTTAAGAACAGAACATTGTGTGTTTGATGTGTGTATTTGCTGAACCTTGATAAATACTGAGGGCACGCCGTTAACTTTGTTACTTGATCATTAAAATCATCAATATCGAAAACAGCATTTTTTTTATATAAGTAAAAATATAAAATAATAAATTTAAAAATAATATATTGATGTTTATTATATTCGCTTTAATGAAGAGCAGTAATAACACGTGTTCAAATATTTATTAACGCTTTCGATCAGTATACATTTATGAATGCTCACTTTATTACGTATAAATTCACTTCAATACTATTGATTCAAACATTTTTATTCCCTATAACACTATGTGACAGGGATGTAATGAGTTAGTGCTGATATTTATAACTACCAAGAATATGTGAAATAGACCAGACTTTAGTTATACTGTTATCGTAATATTCATCCGTCCGTCCGTCTGCGTGTCCATGCAAATGTTGTTATTATATTACAGATCGCAAATATGAATATAATTTGATAAAATTTGGTATATAGGCTTTTATCGAGCATAACACGAACTCCATTGAAACTGGCGCAAATTACCCCTATCAGGCCGCCTGATTAGAGGCTACCATAGCTACCAAAAACGTGATAGAGTAAAATCAATTACAGATTCGAATTCAGCCCACCAAATTACCCTGGGAAAGATATTTGGTTACTCCAGTCCAAAACCTTGTTGGCTAGTGTAATTAAGCAATTTTATAGAAAGACTGTTCTGGTTCGAACAAGGCAGATTAATCGCCGGTATTCGCCCACAGAACATTTATGCTTAGCACAATGGTCTATGCAAATCCTCTTGTGTTTGACTTTTCAATTTTTTAATTAAATTCAATTTAATGTTTATTTTTCAAACGCCTTAGAAAGAATGATAAAAATTAAAATCTGCATTTGGCTACCTAGAATTTTGCAAAATCATCGTAGTCGTCTAGTACGTAAAAGAGAGAGTAATAAGCATGAGATAAAACGAAATCACAATATTTGTGTGTAATTCAATTTAGTGATGATAACTAAAATAAATAATGAAGATTAATTTTTACTTGGTATTTTAAGAAAACATAATTGAACAAATTAAAGGTAATTATGAAAACTAATAAAAATAATGTTAATGAATAATAAAATAATAACAAGTCAGGCTGCTATAGAACTCTTGCAAAATAATTTTTATTTATTCTACCAATATTGTGAAAACTTGTATTTTAATAAAAAATTGAAGTTGATCATTAATTTTTTTTTAAATGCTAAAAAATATTAACTTTTCTAAATATTATTTACCGAGCAATACTTATATACTCACACATTAACAATATCTGAATTCAGAATAGGCTGGGAAGCGGGGGCGGTCCTATAACAACCCGACCCGACATAGAAAATTACAAATTTGAAAAAAAAAATTTCTTTATTTCCCAACATAATATACTTTTAGTTCGATACACCTTTCTCAGCGATATTCTATAGCTTCGATACTTTATTTATTTATAGCAAAAACGAGGCAATGAATAGGGTACATGATGAGGCAATTCGAACTTTAATTCATGGATTTTGGTCATCACCATAGTGGATCTGTGAAGTGGTGCACTGTCTTAATTAAAGAACACTTTCTTTTTCGCCAGAATGTTTCATACGCATTTGGTAACCACAGAAAAGAGAAAAGTCATAGTTATGGGAAAAGTTAATACATATTATAACCAAAGCGTTTCTAATCATATATATATATATATAACGAACGTCTTCCTTGGCTCCCACGATAATGTCCATATACATGTACTGTCAATAAATAAATTACTGCGTCTTTTGGCCGTCGAAAATAAGCTTTGAAACTAACAAAAACTAAATAAAATATTATATCTAATGCACAGAAAGAAGTTTGCATCTAGGACATTACAGTAGTGGCGGTAGTCCTAAAGGATGTGATTTGTTCCTTAAATGTCATCTAATAGATGTTACGTTTACAACCTCTTGCTAGCCTGCGAAAAACAGGTCCACGGAACTAATCATTTCATTATACCCTATACCACTATGTGGCATACCACATAATGACTTTATGCTGCTGTTTGCTACTACCAAAAATATTCGACCTAGACCCATCTTTTATTATACGGATCGACTCTGAATCACTTTCTGAGTCGACTTAGCGATGTCCGTCCGTCCGTCTGTGTGTCCATGTAAACCTTGTAATCAAACTGCAGGTCGCAAATATGAATACATTTTGATGAAATTGGGTATATAAGCTTTTATCGGCCATGGGATGAACGCTATTGAAACTAGTTAAATTCGGTCCATTTTCAGACCTAGTCCCCTTACAAAAGACCCCTATGAAATCGACATAAATTCCCATAAGATCCAAATTATCATATCGATCTCAGTCAAATTGGGTTTGTATGTGTTTATTATATCCATTAAATAGTAGTCCAAAAATAATCCCTATATGAAAATTTTAATGTCATATAAAGCTGCTTCCCGATTTTCACTTAAATCTATAAAAAAAACAAAAATATTGCACAGATTTCTCTCAAATTTGGTTCGTATATATTTTTTCTAAATATAAGTTACTTTACCAAATATGGTCAGGATCGGTCCATTTTTCGACCTAGTCCCCATATAAATATAGCACCCGATATGAACTTTCTCATATCGGCAGCCAAAAAGATAAATAACAATGCCACTCAAATTTGGTTTATGCTTATTTTCTATATCCAATTAGTTGGACCGAAGAGATAGGGTCTCTAAACCATGGTAAATGGTATAGTGTAGTCGGTCTACATCGAATATAATTTTCTTTCTTGAATTTTTTTTTTTAATGCATTATGTTGTTAGTAATTTTATTTTCAGTTGCCAAACCTCTTAGAGGTTTTACAATACTTTTACCCCGACTTGGAATTTCTCAAACCCCCCCAGAATGGTGAAGTCTTTTGACTCACCAACTAGTCTTTGAAAAATTTTATAAATTTCTTATTCGTAAGTCTGAAATGCAATACACATTAACATTATGCAGTATTTTTAAAATCAATATTATTTATATATTTTCTTCTATTTTATTTTATTTATTTAGAATTTTCTTAATGGCGCTAAAAGAAGCAAACGCTTTCATGTAGTGACGGAAAAAAGATTTTGATCACAATTTAAATTTTAAATTTGTCTTACTTTTACGAGAAAAGTAAGTGAAAAAAGGAAACACAGGCAAAAATTCACATTTGACAATATGTTTAATTGTCATTGCCTAACTTTTTTTTAAGATTAATCAGTGCGAATAATCTCGTTTTTTATTACGATAAAATTTCATTGTAAACTCTGTTCAAATTAAAAAAAAAAACATTTCATACCTCTGTTTCCTCTTAAAATACTTAACATACATATTTTTAAAGATATAAGATAAAAGTTAACAGTTTTCTTTATTTTCCCCAGCTTACCCTAATTTGAAAGCTATTAAAATTATAATGTATTAACCTTTTATTTCCTAACAAAGATATTCTCTTTTGCACGTTTGCTAAAGAAAAGCTTTTAAGGAATAAACGAATACGTTTTCCTAGATATAATACTTAAATACATAAAAATAATTGTTGTAACATTCAAACATTCCATAGACAGACTTTTGTTGTCTGTGTGTAATTACAGTGGAAACACGATTGTATATACCATACAATACATTGGAGAAATCCGAAATTATTAAAAGTTTTTTTTATCTAAGACATTCAACAGACAGTTAGCTATTTTATTTAAATTTAATTCTAAAATACAGTTTTTTTTCTTTTTATCAAACTTTTGACTATCCGACATGTTTCGCTTTCGTTAAACTCGGATTATCGGGTTACTACTGTTTGTACCTTCCTTCCACAAGAATTCTTTATTCATATTAAGGTTTGATAAAGTCAAACGGACACGATGATTGATGTGAAACTAAATTATTGTTTATGATTTTATTATTTGGTTTATCAATTAAATTGTTTCTTTCATCTTATTTAATTTGATTGATAAATTGTCTCTGTTTAGGAGAAGTGTGACATAAGGAAAATTTATGATGTTAAAATTTTCATATTTTATTGATATTATTTGATATAAACAAAGTTAATAATTTAGTTAACTTCTTGTAATTATTGCTTTTCAGTGATATAAGTAATCCTTGGTGTGCGTACATGTACGACGACGAAGCCAGAATAACCCGACGGCGGCAGTAGTTTGAAAAAATTACTTTAGTAAAAAGTGGCAACCTTATAAAACATATTTTTTAAGTTTTAAGGCCACACGTTATTCAGTTTTTTTTTTGAGTCATCAAAATAAAACAACCTCCGTGAATTTGTAAACATGGCAAATTTGGTCGCCGCACAGTGGACCATTTCACGCGAAGGCGTTCAAAAATCCATAACTTTTGATTAGATTGGAATTTAGCCATGCGTTTTTTTTTTTGTTTGGTAGGTGGGACTTTAGCCTTTAATTTTTGCTATAAAATGCAAATATCGACCTATAATAAAAAAAGTAATGGAGGGTTTAAAATACATTTTCATTTATAGTTGAATTTATGTACAAAAATGAACTGTTAAAAAGTTAAAAAAAAGGCTTTTTTTTATATAATGTCTTGTTTTTCAGTTAATTTTACTACTAATGCTTTTAAAAATAATACTTTTTAAAATTTTCATAAGTTAAAATTTGTCAGAAAATAAAATATAATTTATTAAGCAGCGAACGTAAAACTTACCTGCTTTTGGTTCAAGATAGAGAAGTTTCAATGAAAAAGTCGCATGTTTTTACTTTAGTTAAAAAATTTTGTATTGTATTTTTAAATATTTCTATATGATTTTTATTGTAAATTTAGAAAATGCAAAAATTTCTAAATCAAGAAAAATTGTTAACTATATAAAAAAGAGTATAACTTATTGTTAGTGTACTGAAAAATTTCTTTTGAATCAAACAATTTTAGTAAATATATCTTCTAAATAGCCTTGTATAGTGTAAAAAGGCAGGATCGCCATATAGTGTAGGTGGGACGCCAGCTAGGATCACCAAATATTATAAAAATCGCTGGACCGTTATATAATGTATGCCTTGTAGCAATCTACGTACATAGTGGCATTTAAATTTAATATAGTGTATGTATGGGGGCAGGATCGCCATATAGTGTAAGAGGGGGCACGATCGCCATGTAGTGTTAGCTTGGCAGGATCGCCATATAGTGTAAGAGGGGGGCAGGATCGCCATATAGTGTAATGAGGGGTGTACAAAAGGATACTAAGATTGGGTGAGAACCGGACCAATCTCAGGAGGAATTTCGTCAAGTGCTTTCCTCAAAGCAGTTCCCGCGTGCACGCTAGATGCACTTTTTATACAGCACGTAGGCAGATTATGCCAATGTTTGAACCCTTTGGCAGAATATGCCAGTAAAAAGAGAAAATCTCTGTTTGGTTTTAATTATAACCCTTTCAAATCAGAATTATAATTGATTTATTTATTTTAAAATGCTGGTCTTTTATATCATTATAATTTAATATTTTTACTTAATTTAAATAATAGTCTTCTCTTTTCTTTACATTCGCATATTACAAATTCATTAATTTTTGAACGTTGGGCTCAATAGCCAATCAGAAAACGTTCAATAATCAATTTAAATTTTTCCCCTCAAAATTTGAGTGACATTCCTATTTGTCATGGGTTATTGACACAATTTGAATTTTCACAAATTTGTCATTTTGCATTCCAGTGATATTTAATTACACAATAATTTATTGTTTTGTAATTCAACCCTTTACCGAAGGTTAGTGTACTTTGTGGTATGTGTAGAATGAAAAGAAAAGATATGCAAAAAAATAAATAAATGTAAACAAATAATTACAAATAAATATGTGCATGTGCATATAGTAAACAAAAATAAACAAAAAAATATAAACAAATAAAGATGAATAAATGAAATAAATAAAGATAAATGAAGATGTGTGTAACATCATCACACCCCTACCCTTAAGATGAAATTTATGGGTTTTAGAAAATTCATGAATTTCATTACTTAAAATAAAAATATTATTTTTGTTTCTCTTAAACTTAGTGATTATTCTAATTTTGTTTTTGTGATATAATATTATATAAAAAAAATGTAATAAGTAATTTCTATATCTATTTATTAACAATATAAATAAGTAAGTTTACTATGTGCTCTTATGTGTAGTAATTAACAATCTATACAATTTTACTTTTTCATTTACGTTTATAATTTTAAAGTATTATTATGATATGATTTCATATTTCCTTTTACATATAAAATTGAATTTTCATTTTATATCTATTAAATTTCTCATTTAGATTTCATATTAATTACATCAATCGAAACATGTATAATTTCATGTGGTCAATGACATGGCAATTTTCATCTTTTATTTTAAAAATAATTATTTTCTTTTCGAAATTACGATAAATTTTAGTCATCTATTCTATGTCGCGTGGTGTGTCCTTTTGATTCTTTAAAATTTTCGAGGATTTTCCCTCATTATTTTCTCATATTCTATCTTATCTTTCGGGGTTCGTTACATAACATATATATACTCATATACTCTTCGTCACTTTTCCATTATAGTGCGAATTCATTATTTCATTTATATTTTCTAGATCATAGCTATCATTATATCTTTCATTGCGACCTTTGTCTACAATGTTTATCAAATCATTTATTTCCTATATATATTAGATGTCAGTTTCTTCACGTCGAAATCTGGATTTCGCAGAATTATCACTGTATCTTATTATATCAGGCACGTAGTTTCTCCATTATCGAATCTAGTTTCGATGGATTATCACCACGTCATAAACGCGCAAATTTATTGATTCATTTTATACCCCTATTATATATTCTTTATATAATTTCCTTTCAATAATTTCCTGATGTACACACACCGATCTTGGAGTGAACATTTCCAATAGGCGCTGCCATCTCTATCGTCTGTCCTAGTTCGTCAGTCATCACCAGCGTTTTTATTATCTCTTTTATTATGTTTATCTTCTTTTATAAATTTCCTGTTTTATTTTCATTGTCTTTATTTTCTTTTATAAAAAGTCTTTCCTTTATTTTCACCATTGTCATTGCCAAAAAAAAAATGTTGTTAACAATATTTCATATACATAAATTTTCTTAATTGATTTAACATATTATATTCAATTTTCATTTAATTCTATTATGATTATGATATTAATTCCATAATAATGTTTTGTATTGTCCTTTTTTTTTATATATTTATATTTTATTTTCTACAATTTTCTCTTTGTCTAATTGTGATATTACTTTAATATAACAATTTTGTTGTGATAACTTTACATTATTATTTTAGTTAAAAAAAAAATTTTTGTTGTTGTTTTATTTTTTTACTTGATTAAAATTTTTTTTTTTAGTTTTGCAATTTTCTATGTCTCCAATTTTCCGATTTCTCAATCATTAACTTAATTTCTATATCCCTCGTCGTGGTAATTCTAACGTCTTCGATGGTTGGAGCTCTTTTCATCCCTATAAACTTCCACCATCCTATTAACCATTTTAACTTCTCTTCTTCGGTTAGATTATCGTCATCATATAACAATTTTTGCTGCTCTTTCCGTTCATCCATTTCTATGCTGATTCTAACTCTGTTCTTTGTAGGCATCTATATAGTGGTGTAGGTGTTTACAGGATCGGTGTTTGCAGGATCGGTGTTTGCAGGATCGGTGTTTGCAGGATCGGTATTTGCAGGATCGGTGTTTGCAGGATCGCCATATAGTGTGAAAAGGCAGGATCGCCATATAGTGTAGGTGGGACGCCAGCTAGGATCACCAAATATTATAAAAATCGCTGGACCGTTATATAATGTATGCCTTGTAGCAATCTACGTACATAGTGGCATTTAAATTTAATATAGTGTATGTATGGGGGCAGGATCGCCATATAGTGTAAGAGGGGGCACGATCGCCATGTAGTGTTAGCTTGGCAGGATCGCCATATAGTGTAAGAGGGGGGCAGGATCGCCATATAGTGTAATGAGGGGTGTACAAAAGGATACTAAGATTGGGTGAGAACCGGACCAATCTCAGGAGGAATTTTGTCAAGTGCTTTCCTCAAAGCAGTTCCCGCGTGCACGCTAGATGCACTTTTTATACAGCACGTAGGCAGATTATGCCAATGTTTGAACCCTTTGGCAGAATATGCCAGTAAAAAGAGAAAATCTCTGTTTGGTTTTAATTATAACCCTTTCAAATCAGAATTATAATTGATTTATTTATTTTAAAATGCTGGTCTTTTATATCATTATAATTTAATATTTTTACTTAATTTAAATAATAGTCTTCTCTTTTCTTTACATTCGCATATTACAAATTCATTGATTTTTGAACGTTGGGCTCAATAGCCAATCAGAAAACGTTCAATAATCAATTTAAATTTTTCCCCTCAAAATTTGAGTGACATTCCTATTTGTCATGGGTTATTGACACAATTTGAATTTTCACAAATTTGTCATTTTGCATTCCAGTGATATTTAATTACACAATAATTTATTGTTTTGTAATTCAACCCTTTACCGAAGGTTAGTGTACTTTGTGGTATGTGTAGAATGAAAAGAAAAGATATGCAAAAAAATAAATAAATGTAAACAAATAATTACAAATAAATATGTGCATGTGCATATAGTAAACAAAAATAAACAAAAAAATATAAACAAATAAAGATGAATAAATGAAATAAATAAAGATAAATGAAGATGTGTGTAACATCATCACACTTGATTTTCATCATCTATAAGTTGTTTAGCTTCATCGTCTAATTCAATAGAGGTAGTTTTCCATTTTTGGCGAATGTTGCGCATATATGGATCTGAAGTGCACAACAAAATAGTGATAAGGTCTTCCTTAGTACAACATCTGGACATTTTCCTTGTGTTGTGCTCGCGAAAGAATCTGTAGTCTTTGTTCCTTTTTTCTTGCGCTTTTTCAGATAGATCTCCTATTGTAGCATATTGTTTTGAATTATTTGTTCCCCATGGTACAAAATTTCATGAACTGTGGATGACATATATCTCCAAGAGTATTTTTCATTGTAAAATATAGCTGTTTTATTGACTTACTCTCCCATTTTTTTTTGCATTTATCTTTTTGCTGCATGCTAGAACTTGTAATATGATTTTGTATCGTCTTATTAATTCATGATCAACACCTGTGATAGATGCTGCAGTTTCTGGATCGGAAGAAAATCTCGTTGCAGTATTTCCATCATTTGAGTTTCCTTCTCCTTGTTTTGGTTGGTCGATTATGAGCCCTAGCTGTAGATATTTTCCTTGAATTTGTTTTTTTTTTTTTTGCTTTTTTGTTTCTTAATTTTCTTTGCTTTTTTCACTGTTTCGCCTAACGGACCAAATTCTAAATCATAACCCAATTTAAGAATATGCTCCATGAAACGTATTCTAGCATGAAGAGGGGGCATTCCAAATTCGTAGGCTTCCGTAAAACTATCGTCTTGTGGTGGGGTTGGCTAAATTGACTTGATGTCTTTTGGCATATAACTAATGCACCTGGACGATGTCTTTGTTTCGGTTAAAGTTTGTGCAAATTTTCCATCAATCATTGTGACACATATTTTAAAATTTACTTGAATGTCTTGGTCACCAAATGTAAATATTACTGGTTGAAGTTCTTTATTTACATAGATCTTTTATTTTTTGCAATTCTTCAGTTATGACATTTTTTGAATGTAAATTTTATTGGTCTGAATACTTTGTTGAAGAAGGAATTTCATTTTTCCGTACATCAATTTCTGTTGCTCTACTACTATAAGCCGCTATAAATTTTTGTTAAACGCAATGGAACGATAGATACCATTAATAAATTAGCATTTGATGAAGTTTTGGCATTAAATTGCTTGTATATACCAGAGGATCTATCACATCCCCATTTACCCGTAGAAATTAAAGTAATGCTGCCATTTAAAATTTTTTTTGATATGTAAACATCTATACGCGCAGGGGGGTAAATTTCTATTTCACAATACAATCACAAAAACAGCGTAACTCATATAGGTGTGACCTGAAGCAGATAACGCTGTGTGACTTATGATTGTATTGGTGAAGAAATTATGATATGTTCTTTTCTAAACATTTTCCAATTGTCTTTCAAAAAACATCAATTGTATTTCAGAAACCATCCATATAATTTCAGAAAACATCATTTGAATTTCAGAAAACATAAATAGAATTTCAGAAAACATCAATATAATTTCAGAAAACATAATTCGAGTTTCAGAAAACATCATTTGAATTTCAGAAAACATAAATAGAATTTCAGAAAACATCAATATAATTTCAGAAAACATCATTCGAGTTTCAGAAAACATCAATTGAATTTCAGAAAGCATCAATAGAATTTCAGAAAACATCAATTGTATTTAAGAAACCATCAATATAATTTCAGAAAACATCATTTGAATTTCAGAAAACATAAATTGAATTTCAGAAAACATCAATAGAATTTCAGAAAACATCACTTGAATTTCAGAAAACATAAATAGAATTTCAGAAAACATCAATATAATTTCAGAAAACATCATTCGAGTTTCAGAAAACATCAATTGAATTTCAGAAAGCATCAATAGAATTTCAGAAAACATCAATTGAATTTCAGAAAACATAAATAGAATTTCAGAAAACATCAATATAATTTCAGAAAACATCAATATAATTTCAGAAAACATCAATTGTTTCTCAGAAACCATCAATATAATTTCAGAAAACATCATTTGAATTTCAGAAAACATAAATAGAATTTCAGAAAACATCAATATAATTTCAGAAAACATCAATTGTATTTCAGAAAACACAAATAGAATTTCAGAAAACATCAATATAATTTCAGAAAACATCATTCGAGTTTCAGAAAACATCAATTGAATTTCAGAAAACATCAATTGTATTTCAGAAAACATCATTCCAGTTTCAGAAAACATTATTTGAATTTCAGAAAACATAAATAGAATTTCAGAAAACATCAATATAATTTCAGAAAACATCATTCGAGTTTCAGAAAACATCAATTGAATTTCAGAAAGCATCAATAGAATTTCAGAAAACATCAATTGTATTTAAGAAACCATCAATATAATTTCAGAAAACATCATTTGAATTTCAGAAAACATAAATAGAATTTCAGAAAACATCAATATAATTTCAGAAAACATCAATAAATTTCAGAAAACATCAATTGTTTCTCAGAAACCATCAATATAATTTCAGAAAACATCAATTGTATTTCAGAAAACATAAATAGAATTTCAGAAAACATCAATATAATTTCAGAAAACATCATTCGAGTTCCAGAAAACATCAATTGAATTTCAGAAAACATCAATTGTATTTCAGAAAACATCATTCGAGTTTCAGAAAACATCATTTGAATTTCAGAAAACATAAATAGAATTTCAGAAAACATCATTCGAGTTTCAGAAAACATCAATTGAATTTCAGAAAACATCAATTGAATTTCAGAAAACATCAATAGAATTTCAGAAAACATCAATTGTATTTCAGAAAACATCAATTGTATTTCAGAAAACATCATTTGAATTTCAGAAAATATAAATAGAATTTCAGAAAACATCAATAGAATTTCAGAAAACATCAATTGTATTTCAGAAAACATCAATTGAATTTCAGAAAACATCATTCGAGTTTCAGAAAACATCAATATAATTTCAGAAAACATCATTCGAGTTTCAGAAAACATCATTTGAATTTCAGAAAGCATCAATAGAATTTCAGAAAACATCACTTGAATTTCAGAAAACATAAATAGAATTTCAGAAAACATCAATATAATTTCAGAAAACATCATTCGAGTTTCAGAAAACATCAATTGAATTTCAGAAAGCATCAATAGAATTTCAGAAAACATCAATTGAATTTCAGAAAATATAAATAGAATTTCATAAAACATCAATAGAATTTCAGAAAACATCAATTGTATTTCAGAAAACATCAATTGTATTTCAGAAAACATCATTTGAATTTCAGAAAATATAAATAGAATTTCAGAAAACATCAATAGAATTTCAGAAAACATCAATTGTATTTCAGAACACATAAATAGAATTTCAGAAAACATCAATATAATTTCAGAAAACATCATTCGAGTTTCAGAAAACATCATTTGAATTTCAGAAAACATAAATAGAATTTCAGAAAACATCAATATAATTTCAGAAAACATCATTCGAGTTTCAGAAAACATCAATTGAATTTCAGAAAATATCAATGGAATTTCAGAAAACATCAATTGTATTTCAGAAAACATCAATTGTATTTCAGAAAACATAAATAGAATTTCAAAAAGCATCATTTGAATTGCTGAAAACATTAATTGTATTTCAGAAAACATCAATTGAATTTCAGAAAACATCAATTGCATTTCAGAAAACATCAATTGAATTTCAGAAAACAGCATAATCGACTTATTTTTTATGCACTGGAAAATATGATGTTGATGTTTTCTTTAATTATTATATGTTTACACATTCCCTTGTGATCGGACTCACATGATCAGTATCAAGTGTATTTAGCAACCGTTCTGCAGTATGTTCAAGGAGATCTTGCAATTTTATTTCTGCTGAACTTGAAGTGACGCTAATAGCAGATTGTGAAGATAAGCATTCTTTTTTGGCAGAAACTAATTCTCGATACTCTGGAAAAATCCCAAAATTATTTTCATTGGTTCGCTTCCGCAATTCCTAATATTGATTTTTGGTCAACTTCATGTAGTTAATTTTTTATCTTCAACTGGTGTAGGAATGCTTTTCAAAATCTTCTTTGTGCGCCTTGGGCTCGCTTCTACTATTTTTTCAATTATTTCAATTTTATTTTTTTTTATTTTGGGTTGGTTGAATTTGGTGCGAAAATGAATCCTTAATAATTCTTTGAGAAATTTGTTCAGCTTGCGCCTTCGAGATCTTTTACTACATCCTTCAATTGGTTCTGCTGGTCGACCGTTTTTTCTACTTTCATTGATTATTAAGTTCCTATAATAATCAGTCTTGTTGACGATTGTACATCTTTCCCTTGCTATGATACAAAAGATGTAATTTTGATACAAAAGATGTAATTTTTTCTTTTTGTATTTAAATTTCTTGCAGGTTTCAATTCTTAAAGAAATGATTGCTTTGTATGTGCAAAATTATATCGCCTACATCTTTTTGTTGAAAATAAATATCAGCGAGATCTCTATAACAGTACTTATCCATAGTTCGAACTGTAATGAATAATAATTGTGGAAACATTATTATAATCTTTTTTGCAATTATGTAAAATACAATTTTTTATCTTTTGTTACCACTTTTTGTTATTTAAATTTTTTTCCATTTTGTCAGGTATTTAAACGTATATGTATCTGTCAAAATAAAAATATTTTACCCATTAATATAATTTCACAATTAAGCACATTGTGTCTCAGCCCTTTTTTATAAGTATATAACAACTCGTGTCAATTTTACCGTCTCCTTTTTCTGTCAGTATAAAAAACATATATACTCACGCAAAAAAAAAATACACCGGTACGATCACATTCACAAAACACAGACGGACGGACGGACATCGTTAACTTATTTTGTGATCAGAAAATGATTTTGAGTCGATCCGTATGGTCCAATGGTCCGGTGGGTATAGGTCCAATATTTTTTGTAGTTACAACCGTCAGGGCAAACTCATTATACCCTAACCACATAGTGGAAAGCTTTTGTAATCATAAATTTTGCACAAAATATCTGACCTTTGGTCAGAAAAATTGTTCTGGTGCACACGGGCGGAAACTGGCGGATATACAATGGGGTATAGGAGTGTAGGTTTCGGACTGCAGAAGAGTGCAAGATTTTTTTGATGGCTCTTTTAAGTAGATTTTAGGGAAATTTTGACCTTTTTAATTTTTTTTTTTTTAATTTCTAAACGACTCAGTGTCTTTATATTTCTAACATTGTCTTTATATTTGAAATAAAAAAGTTACAGTCATTTAAATATTAAAATTTACAAAGAAATTTTGAATTTTAGCAAAATACTGAGAAAGTCCATTTTCGAAGACCCTGTTCGTTGTGATATACTTCAAATAGAGTCGCAATTTTTTGGCTCCCGAGGTTCACTGGTATTTAATTTCAAATGAATAATATCACTTTAAAATCGGTAACCATAAAAAAATGATTTTTGGCCGCCTTCTCAAAATATGGTCCACAGTGCGACGAGACGTATAGAAATGCAGCGGTAGTTTGAAAAAATTACTTTAGTAATTTAAGTTTTAGGACCAAACGTCAAACTTTCCTTAGTTTTTTTTGAGCCATCAAAATAAAACAATCTCAGTGAATTTGTAAACATGGCAAAAATTGGTCGCCGTTATGTAATTTAATACTTTCTTTTGAAAGGTCTCAGTCAAATCAATATTAAAGTCGACCAAGATTCTACTGTGGAGGAGTCTGCTGCTTCGTTTATAACTATATCGGGTGACAAAATTTAAACATGGCCGGGCGAGCTGCCAAGACGAACGCCTTAGTGGTCGACGGTTGCGGTGGCTACACCGGAAAGTGGTAGAAAATCCACAAAATGGTATTGTATGATCGTCGACTGAAGGTACGTGAGACAGCTGAAATGATAGTCATAGAGATGAGAAAGTTGTCAGCATGATGGGCCGATTCGTAACCATAAATGAGACATGGTTCCACTTCCACTTCAAACCTGGACAAAGGACCAGTAAAAACAGTAGACTGAAATGGGAGAAGCTTGCCCAAAAAAGGCGAAGACATTTTCATCTGCAGTCAATGTTTGGGATGCGCGTGGAATAATTTGTATTTGTAATGAAAAAGGAAAATACAATCAACGGTAACTTATTGTACATTGTACATTTAAGTGATGAAATTGAAGAAAAATAGTTTCATTTGATGAAAATTAATGCGTTGTTTCATCAGGATAATGCACAAATTCACACATCCAGTATTGCGATGGCCAAAATTCATGAATTAAAGTTCGAATTCGCTCATCACGCACCTTATTCGCCAGATTTAGCTCCCTCGGATTAAATTTGAAAAAATGGCTCGATGGTAAAAGATTTGACAACAATGAAGAGGCGGAGTCTGAGGTTGATGGCTATTTTAAGGAGCTGGATAGTTCTTACTATAAACAGGGTATCAAAGCTATTGAATATCGCTGGGAAAAGGATTGAGAAATAAAGAAAATTTTCCCCTAATTTCTTTGTCAGGTCGGATTGTTCTGGGATCGTCGTCGGAAGTGTTTGAAATGTTTACTTAGGATAATATACATATATTGGTTAAGTGAATTTATTTTTTTGTCTTGTTCATTCAAGTTCTTGTCCAAACAATTTGATTCAATTTATCTATAGCACACACTGACATCGTTGGTGTTTGAATTGTGTAACAAATATACACAATAACTTAATATGTATACATACACGAATATATAGTTTGTTGTTAATATGTATGTATATGGGCGTGAGTATTAGCTGATAACTATCATGAGCACTT
Organism: Cordilura impudica; assembly: GCA_963682025.1. Lineage (NCBI taxonomy): Eukaryota > Metazoa > Arthropoda > Insecta > Diptera > Scathophagidae > Cordilura > Cordilura impudica. The sequence goes on from OY821517.1 coordinate 122,486,304, forward strand.
GAACACGTTTGTTTACTCTGATTGCACTTAACACAATGTAACACAAAAAGCGTTTGTTTTCGTTTAACTCTACGTCAAATATTTTTGCAATTTAAAATTGTATGAAAGAAAGGTTCATCCGATACAATTTGCTTTAGCTTATGCTTAACTCTTTAGAGGTCATATATTTAGATCATCTCTCTTCGAAACTGTATAAATTGAGCTAATCGTTGTAAGTTATATTACAATTAAAAAAAAAAAGTGAATGGTTTGTTAATTTTTAGGACATGTTTTAGGATGGTTCGAGGTTCAACAATTCATGGGAATTGCCGGGAAAATTATTAATAAAAATATTAATAATTAGTTTTTTATTGTTTGTTTGGAGATCATGTACATATTTTCTAAAGATAGAAAAGAAAATAATTTTGTAATGCAAGAGAAATACGGAACAAAAATTGAAGACAGCGCTAAATGATGTAGCCACTTTGGAACAACACGACTTGTTCATCTGCAGAATCCTTCTGCTTTTTACTTCAACTCATGCTTAATCAACTTTTTAACTCAAACATTTTAAAGAAAAGAACATGAGGATTGTTTTTTCTTTTTTTTTTTTCATACGAGAGATAGTATGTAGCTTTCTCTATATTAACATAGCTAAATCAATTACAAGTCTTGTAATGTGAGAAGCTTTTTGTTTTTGCCAAGTTCCTCTAGAAATTCTCTTATTAAAAAATTACTCACAATTGCAACAATTAGTTTTTTATTGTTCGGTTTGAGTTCATGTGTATATTTTATAATAATAGAAAAGACAATAATTTTGTCATGTAAGAGAAATATGGAAAAAATTTAAGACAGCGCCAGATGAAAATATTAATTGCAAAAGAATCACTCCACTTAAAATTGTGTATGTAAAATACACTTAATTGGTACCCAACTGTCTATATTAAAATTTGTATTTTTCTGATAATAACAAGCGGTGTGAGCATTCATGTGCATTTGAGAATTTTAAGAATTTTTTTTAGATTTTTTAGGTCAGTTCGGGATCGCTGAAAATTAAAGATATTTTTTTTTAGACATAATTAAGGAAACAATTTTTTATTTATACCTCCAGAGGGAATATTTCAGTTTGTCGTTTCATTTGTTTGCGACCGCATAAAATATATATATTAGGGTGGATCAATTTTTTTCTTCAAAAATCGTATGGCTGAAACCTAATCTACATGAAATTCGAAGAAGAATTAACCAAGAAACCATGGGTCTGTTATCAAATCCTCTCCGGCGCAAATCAACCTAAAGATTTTCTGCTCCCATTATTCTATAAACTGTAAAGCTGTATTAAAAAACGATATCATATTATTCAAAAAATACAAAATGATCATAAAATTCTGTAGTTTTCTTTGGAATTTATTATTTTATGTCATGAATGCAAACAAAATATGTTGCTGAATACAACATTTAGAATACAATGAAAGAAAGACTGCTAGAAATTTATTTAAAACAAATGCACTAGACTTGAAAGATATATGCACTATCATGTCATTAAATTCAACTAACATTTTTATTTGTTTTGACTGTTAATAAAATTACATAGAAAAATTACTAATAAATCGGTATTTTTTTTTTACGAAAAATAATCTTTTATATTAAAAGAATTTATGAATAAACTTTGCATTCAAGATCTTTTCCAATATTTTTCTTCTCTCAAACCTCTATAACTAGAGTTCTAATTTACGTAGGCTGTTGACATAGGCCTAAGAACACTCAGTGGATCAAGCTCCACTGCTTAAATTCGTTGGGTTTGAGGAAAATTATGCGTGGAGAATCAACTTTACTTTTACTGTACGTTAACTTCTCTTGGCATATTTTGGCATTACTGTACGTTAACTTCTCTTGGCAAATTTTGGTATTATATTATAAAAATTAATATTATATAATATAGAGCTGCGGAGCAGCAGGGGTCCTCTGGTATTACTGAAAGTAATTTAATGTTTTTTTTAATCAAGGTTTTAAAAGTTAAAAAAAAGTCGTTTTTTCTTCATTATTTCTTGAAGATATGAATAGTATTGTATTATTTATTTCATATACAGTTAAGGCAAAACATTTGAAGAATCTTCGAAAAAAATTTAAATTAAAAATTTTAATAAATAAGTCCGTGACAGCGAACCTCCGGAGGCGTTGTTGTTTTGTGGTGAATATCATAACTCGTTACCGGATCATGTGAAATATAAAAATCGAAATGCGTTTAAAAGGTGACATGTTTGCTGAGGTAGTGACGAAGAGTTTTTTTGCAATTTTTTTTTGCCAGCATTTTGAAGTGAAAAACACGATTTTTGCAATAAAACTTCGGGAATTTGTTCTTCAAAAATCAGGAAGAGAAGAAAACAATAAAAAAAAAACTTCGTGGTTACCCGATGATTTATGTGTAGATATAGTGTGTAAAATTCCAAAAGAATCGGACAAATAGATTTTGAGTTATGATGTTCACGGACTTCGAACATTTATTTGCGAGAAAATCGATTTAAAGTTTTTTAAAAACTGATTTATATACGATATACCCTATGAGGGCGGTCGCTGGAAACGCTGATTAGAAAGAATTAAAAAAATATTATGTAGGTAAGAGACACAAATTTGTATTTAAACCTTCCATTTACGACCACTATGATATTATTAAACAAAATGATTAACAAACCCACCCACAGATCAAAAACACTGAATTTTGTCATGTAGTTATTGAAATATCCTTTTGAAATTAAGCTCATTTGTATCTAATGAATCATTTTGTCATTATATAAAGAATAATATTTATAACCTGAGATGTTTAGTAACTAACCAATCTGATTTGTTTACATTCAATTTTAATTTGTTTCTGAGTCAATAATTGACATATTGCGCACAACCGTCTTATAAATCTTTTTGAAGTAAAATGTCAATTATTAAAATTATTTCAATGAGACATAAAATAAATTAAATTCGTATTTAGTCCCATGTCTTAAATATAATTCCTTCTTTGTTTTTGGCTTTAAATTAACAAACGGAAAAATAAAAAAAAATCAACCATCACTGATAACAACTAATGATAAATAAGAACAGAATAACTTTTAAGCCAAATAATTACGTATAAATTTATAAATAGCCGAGCACACAATGAACAAGTGAAAAGAAAACGCCAAGGCATTTTAAGTTAATCTATATTATTTTATGATGACTTCTATGATGATGGTGATGTCGTTGTTGATAACACTCTAGTGGTTTCTGTTATTATTGTGTATTTTGTATATACTTTGGGCCTGAAGGCTACACAAACTGTTTGAAAAGCTGTATAAATGAATGCAATTAGCATCAAAAGCACGGCTGGATATTATAAAAACTTATTGTGAAACAGTGGTTGAGGGAGTGTGACTTCGATAAGATTCGTAAAAAACTTTTTTGTTGATAATTAATCTCAATCAATTGTGATAATGTGTAGTGAAATTGTTGCCAAATTAGTAAACTATTTATTATATTTGTAGTGTTATCTTCGGGACATTTATTTAAAAAAAAGCAACAACAAAATGAAATTATTTTAATGTTATCCGTCAGTGATATAGTTAAGTTTTTGGGCAGGTTTTTCGAACCATCTTCGAAATGTATATTATTTTCTTCTATTTTTTCTATTGTAAATAAATCTGGCAACAATACCATGAATAATCTCTTAATTATATATATCCTGTCGTTTTAATTTGTGGGCCATGTTATCGTTGTAATTTCTAAATATAATATGACTGAAATGTAAAATATACAGTAACCATATTAAATGACTTACTGACCGAGTAACTATCTAACTAATGAACTTTTTAATTAACTACTGAATCGTACATAATATTAGCCACCGATTTCCATTACAAGCCGTCCTTTTAAATATATAGAGACCAAATTTTGTTATTTGCGAAGACCTGAACATAAAAAATGATCACACAATATATCTGAATGGTTCCAAAAAATTGTTATGGTTATTTTCTTAAAAGCTCTCCCGTAATACCACATAATACAACATACAATTTTTATACCCCATACAACTCTATGTGGTCACGGTATAATGACTTTGTACTGATGTTCGTAACTACCAATATTTGACCCATCTTTTATTATACCTATTGACTCAGAATCACTTTCCTGATCGTCACTTAAATCTATCAAAAAAAAAACAAAAATATTTCACAGATTTTTCTCAAATTGGTTTGTGTATGTCTTTGCAAAAAATAAGTGACCTTACCAGATATGGATCGCTCCATTTTTCAACCTAGTCCCCATATAAATATAGCATCTGATATGAACTTTGTCATATCCGAAGTCAATAAATTTATAACAATGCCTCTCAAATTTGATATATTTTTATACCCTATACCACTATGTGGTTTGGGTATAATGACTTTGTGCTGCTGTTTGTAACAACCAAAAATATTTGACCTAGACCCATCTTTAATTATACCGATCGAATCAGAATCACTTTCTGAGTTGATTTAACAATGTCCGTCCGTCCGTCCGTCCGTCCGTCTGTGTGTCCATGTAAACCTTGTAATCAAACTGCAGGTCGCAAATATGAATATATTTTGATGAAATTTGGCATATAAGCTTTTACCGGCCATGGGATGAACGCTATTGAAATTGGTGAGAATCGGTCCATGTTCAGACCTAGCCCCCATACAAATTACCCATATGAAATCGACATAAATTGCCATAAGATCCAAATTGTCATATAGATCTTACTCAAATTTGGTTTGTATGCGTTCATTACATCCATTAATGAGTAGTCCAAAAATGATCCCTTTGACCCCATATAGAGCTGCTTCCCGATCTTCACTTAAATCTATTAAAAAACAAAAATATTGCACTGATTCTTCTCAAATTTTGTTTGTATATATTTTTGCAAAATACAAGAGACTTTACCAAACATGATCAGGATCGGTCCATTTTTAGACCTAGTCCCTATATAGATATAGCATCCGATATGAACTTTTTCATATCTGCAGCCAAAAAAATTTATAAAAATCCCACTCAAATTTGGTTTTTGCTTATTTTCTATGTCCAGTTAGTTGGGCCTAAGAGATAGGGTTTCTAAACGCATGGTATAGGGTATCGTATAGTCGGTCTAGACCGACTATAATTTTCTTACTTGTTATTTTATATATCTAATTAGTTGGACCTAACAGATAGGGTCTCTAAACGCATGGTATAGGGTATCTAGATCGACTATAATAATAAATTTATAATAAATGTACACTGTACGAAGTTCGTAATATTATGAAAAAATAGTGTGTAAAAAATTTAGAAAAATAATGGTTAAATATATCGCACCTGTACCTCTAAAGTGAGTCAACTCAAAATTTTTCAAATTTCACTTTTTGCAAGAAAACGATACACAGTGGTCATATCTATCCACTGTAAAAATCTTACATCGATTTTTCTAGTCTTTCGCAAAAAAATGTGTTATAAGAGTAGCTTCTTTAGAATCCACTAAAAAGACATATTTGGAGTTCCACTCAAAAAACTTGTTATTTTTTATGATCACTGAAAAAATCGCAAAAACAACTACTGTTGTATACTTATTATTCGCAATTCTTTACAATGAAACAACTGCTTTTAAATTTTATAGTAAATATTAAAAAAAAACCCGTTTTTTGCCTTTACTGAAAAGTTGTAAATTTTGAGTTGACTCACTTTAGAGGTACAGGTGCGATATGTCTATTTTGTATATTAATTATTTTAATGTTACTTTTCATAGTATTCGAAATTTATTTAAATTCTTTTAATTTATGGCTTTTTTTGTACAGTTTATGCAACAACATTTTTATAATTTATAAGCTGCTTGGAATCTATATATCTTTGTTTTTTTTTTTTTTTTTTAATTTAAAAATAAGAATACGAAAAAATTTTCGAAAACCGGTAAGATTATTTAAAAACAAATTTTTGGAAAACAGGGTGAAAGTACAAGGCCAGTGTAGTCTCCAATGAGTTTGGCTTTCTCAGGCCAAACTGTTTATATTCTCTCAATATCTTCATGTTTGTTCGCTTAGTTGTTTAGCTACAACTCAAGTACCATTAATAATTTCTCATTGCATTCTCGAGCAAAATTGTAGCTAAGGCTTAAATAAATTATTTATCCATGTACCTAGAATAAAAAATACGGACTTATGTTTGATTTAATAATAAAGATATCCACTCTCTTCTAATCTAATAATAAATATTAATCATACGCCATAGATATGTTTTGTTATTCTAAAAATTGATTAAAAAAGGGGAAAAAATTCCTAATTTTTAAGATCAGATATTAACCCAATTTAATTTTATGAAGATGTTTGCCGAAGAATGAAATGAAAAATCATCAATGGTTCATAGAGCTAAAGCTAAACAACTAAGCAAACAAACATCAACGTAAAGATTAAATATAGTCATAAAAAAATTTTTTGCCTGAGAACGTCACACCTTTTGAATGTTTTACTATTCTGGCCTAATGCTTTCACACTGTCTTGGAATTTCTTATTGTCCAAAATGGCTGCTGCACTGCGAAATTAACCTTTAAATTTTAATACCATTTATACTATTTAAAGTTTTTTAAAGTTTTTTTTTACCAATATTTATTATAATTTATTATTTATGTATTTTTTATTAAAACGGTTATAAGAGAAATGATGAAAAAGTCTTATTTAACCATTAACATTGATGAATTCAAATAATGGTTATGATTAACAATTTCTTCTTCTTTATTTGCCTATTCGATTTTCGATGTTAGTGACCAATACAATAACATTTCAATAAATTCATAAGGTTTTTAAAATTTCAGCATAACCGTCTCTATTTCTCGCCTCGCTTATATTTCCTACATCTCGGATACCAGTCCACGCCTGAATATTTTGAAGCCATGTTGTTTCCTTTCTGCCTCTAGTGGGTATTCATTCAATATTTGCTCTCGTAATAACTTGTAGCATCTTATATTTTGGGTTTCTCATAATATGGCCTAAATATGCTGTCTTTCGTCTCTTTATAGTAGGGACAAGTTCTCTTACGCGGTGAACTTTTCTTAAAACTTCGCTATTCGATATAAAATGGGTCCATGGTATTTTGAGTATCCTTCGATAAATCCACATTTCGAAGGCCTCCAGTCTCTTTATGTCCACTGCTTTAATGGTCCATGCCTCCATCGCATATAGCAGGACTGACCATACATATGACTTGATAAATCTTAACTTCGTTTCAAGATTAATGTCATGACTGGTGAAAACTTTTTTATATTTAAAAAATGCGTCTCTTGCCATTTCGATACGGTATGTTATTTCATTTGAACCATCCCATTTGTCATTCAGCGTAACGCCGAGATATTTAAAACTATGTACTCTGTCGATTAATTAACAATTATCATAAGATATATAGGGCCGTATGCAAAAAAAATTAAAGTGTACTTCAAGTAGACTTTATCAACAATTTTGTATAAAAAACATACAATAAAGTCTACTTGAAGTACACTTTAATTTTTTTTGCATACGGCCCATAGTATTTTCGTTATTTTAACCAATTAAAGTGGGAAAAAATTTTTTTTTTTTTGGTTATTCATCATTATAGCAACCAAAAATAACCATTATCGAAAATAATTTATTTTTTGGTTATTCCTACCCGGATACATAACGTATTTTTGATGGAAGCATTTCTAGGAGAGCTGTGGTTCAATTAGTAAACTACCTTAATTAAAATACTTAAAGTTTAATTATTAATCCACTTTTCCAGTAAATAATATTTTATTTATAAATCTAGTAAACAATTCTTACAAAACTGCCTGTTTTGCTTACTTTACCAAAGATATTTTAATTCCTTGCCCAACAAACCCGTTACAAATGCATACATTACATCAAAAATACGATATGTATCCGGGTAGGAATAACCAAAAAAAATTATTTCTGATAATGTTAACTAAAAAATTTTTTGGTTGCTATAATGATGAATAACCAAAAAAAAAAAAATATTTCTCACTTCAATTGGTTAAAATAACAAAATACTATATATCTTACGATAATTGTTAAAATTTCCATAAAACAAATAAACCGAATTTAAGCATGACCTTTTCTTAAAAAAAAAATTATTTTCTGTCCCTGGTTTAAAATTAATAAGATAAAAAACATTTTAGGTATTTTCATGCTTTTTTAATTAAAACCAATTAGTAAATGAAATCAGCATAAATATAAATACGTACAATCACATAGTAGAATGTACAAACCACACATCACATATGGCAACTCTTTGCATAAATAATCCAAAATTCAAGAATAACGATTGTATGTTTGGACAGAGTTGTATCTTCTGAAATTAATACGAAGTAAAAGCTGTATGACATGAAAACTGATTCTTAACTACACTACTCATAGGCCTGATTTTAGGTGAGTGTGTTAAAGCGCTGATCAAAAAGTATGTGAGATAAACCCAGATTTATACCTTACAGTCGCTCTAAGTACAAAAATTTCATATTGTAACAATATAATCAATTATAAAATAACAATTATTATAATGTTTAATATAATCACTGGTGAAGGCTAAAATGCCAGAAACTGGTCTGATTAGGAATACATAGCAACTATGAATTTTAGAAAAATATGCGTTCTTCTATACCACGCACCATTTAAAACAAAAACTGAAAATTTGCATATTAATTATATGTATTATTAATTGCAACATGTCTGTAAAAGGGACTTTAAATCTAACAAACATTTTTGTTTGTTTGTTTCCTTTAATTTGTTTACATAGTGCAATAAGTCCAGATATTAATGTAAACATATGATATGATTGTAACACTATAACTTGTTAAGTTTAAACTGGTTCAAAATGCATTAGATTTTCTTTTGTTTTTTACAGAATGTATTAAACACTCTCTCTATATTTCGTTTGGATGGTTAATATTATTGTTGAAGATAGCTTTAAAATCGCCCTTACACTTTTGTACGGGAATATGTCTAAAATTTTTCAAATTCAAATTGTTTTTCCCACTGGTTGTGTACTCATAAAAATACAATTATTGATACCAACATTGTCTATATATTATATAGAGGCCTGCCAGCATAGAACAAAAGAGGTTTTTCCAGGAAATATCGGCTAAAACACGAAATAGCTGCTATATCAAAAGACGCTGAAATACGTCCTCACTAAAACAAAACTATGAGTAATATATGGGAGTTTTGATTCAAAAGTCATATATACCACCAACCAACCCACTAAAATTTTAAGGTTTTATTAAATAACAGGAGCTTTTAAGCATGATCGTGAATATTTTATATTTTATACAAATGTCTTTCATATGATATCCCGTCTGCAAAAAACGACCGTTGTTGGGTACAATTTTTTAACGAGATTGGACAGCGAAAAAAGTACGTGTTACTTAATTTTTTGGTGTTTTATAAAATATCCAAATTTCATAGTGACCTGTTATTGCCTTCTTTATTTATCATGACTTCTTGCTCTAAAATTGTCTTTAAGTTCTTAAATTATATATATATTTCCTTTACTTATAAAATTTACATAGTAAAAAAATTGCAAATTAGATAAAAGTTCACGAAGAACAAAGGGCATCAACCAATTCTCTCCACTTTACGATCATTAGCTAGGATCTGTGCTTGGTTCCAAGTCAAATTACGAGATTTGCTTTAATTTTTCATCATTATTATCCATGTGTTTCGCGGCCTACCAGGATTTCTATGGCCCCGGGGAATTCAGTGTAGTGCATGTCTTGCGATTTCGTTAGGTGACCTTCTCAGAATGTGACCTATCCATGTCCATTTGCACCTGCAGATTTCCGATTCAATTGGTTTGCAGTTAGCCATCAAGAGCAGTTGCTCAGTGGTTACCCAGTTCGGCCAGAAAATGCGCAGAATTTGTTTCAGGCACTTATTGCAGAAGGATTGCAATTTCCTGCCTGTAGATTGCACTGAACTCCATGTGCTGCAACCATACAACAGTACCGATTTAACGCCACAGTTAAAGATTTTTAGCTTTGCGGTGGGGGTTATATTTTACGCTCTCCATTATCTGTGCAGGAAACGGAATGCGGTCCGGGATTTGTTGATTCTATCGGTAATATCGGCACTGGAATCCCCGTCTTTGCAAATTGCGCTGCCGAGATATGAAAAGGAATCTATATCCTCGATAAGCTGTCCTTGGAGTGTTAGGAGTGTCGTATTGCTCGTGCCAATTCGCAGTTTTGTTTTCTTTACATTTATTTTGAGTCCAATTTTATTGGCATTGATATATAGGTGCTGAATCTTCTATGCTACATCATCGAAGCGGTGTGCAAAAAGGCAAATATCGTCAGCGTAGTCGATATCGTGGAGGAACTCACTCATGTTCCAGCGGATGCCATATGGCGGAGTTTGTTTGCTGAAGCACGCAATCCAACAGCAGTAGAAATAGTGTGGGAGACAAAACACAGCCTTGTTTAACTCCTGTGTTGAGCTCGAATGGTTGGCTGTCTTCGCCTTTGTATCGTACTTTAATTGTAGTTAAGCCAAATCGAAAATTTCACTGTCCTTATGCTATATTTGCGCTACTCCGATGTTCTTTATATATTTATATCGTTGCATTTTCGTTATTCGTGTACATTTCACTACTTAAGAGTAACAGCTGCATATTTGATATATGAAAAATATAGCGATAAATTCCAAAAGTCATGTCTTAATGGAAAATCCTTCAACTTCAAGTACATATATATATTATATCCCCTTGTATGAGCATAAAGTATCATTTGGTCGGTTTCAATTACCATTACCGTTTTCAATTTGCTACTGCTCTTGTGGGTCAGTTGTTTGTTGTCAATTTCAACATTTACATAAGTGAAATCTTTGTCATGGATTCTAAGTAAACCTACATAAATACATACATATGTTTTTATTAATGTAATTATTTCTCCATACATCTCAAATGATTTCATATACTTCTATCGTTATAGCTTCTGGCTGTTGATATTATATTTGGCTTAAGCTTTATCTTCTAATCGGATATCTTTATTTTCTCTACATACTTTGTATTTTTATTCGTTTGAAAAAAAAAGAAAGAAAACAATTTCACTGTGGCTAAGATTTAAGTAATTCAATACTTTTGTATTATTTCTTATGGTAATATCTTTTATTTTTTTTGGAAATTATATTTAGATTTCTTTCTTTCAGTTTGATATTTTAATGTCTATATGAAAGTCAACAATTTTGGCCACTAAATTCTTAGGTCGTTCAGTAGCTAATTGTTTAAGTGCCGGCTGTTCTATTCAATTAATATTCAAAATGTGTTGTGTATTAAGACAATTTCTATGAATTTAATGTTAAGTAGACACATGTATGGTTAATTATATTATAATATAATAATTTTTTTTTTTTCGTTACAGATTACTACGTTCATACTCGTATATCAATTGAATTGGCGAAAACTTAAAACGTAAGTAAATAAAAATATTTATTTATTTCTTTGATATCCCAAACAACAATCTTATAATAAAAGTAATTGGAGACAGATACTCTTAAAATATATGCAGCACGAATTTATTAATATTAAAAGGATATTAATAAAAATGGCTCTAGGAAATATTGCCCAATGAAAAATCGAAAAAAAAGAAAATTATTAAAAATGGCAAAAAGAAAAATGTAAAATCGCATATGAAAAAATCAATATTTTCCATATGAAAGTTGACTCTAAAATCAATTAAAATTATGCAAAATTAAATATTAATTTATATAGAAGTTTATTTTTCGTTATGGAATGTATTGATGTAACTAAAGGGTCCGCCAAATAACTTTATTTTTTTTGAAAATGCTATAAAAAAAACTACTGAATATTATCTCAAATTTCTTTTTTTATTTGAAAGTACAATCCTTCCGGTTAATAATGGAAAATAATTTCATTCAAATGGCTGCCTCGGCTGGCCATGCAGTAGCCTACACGATCGGTCCAATTTTTAAGCACATTATCGATTGTGTGCAGCTGTATTTCACCAATGGCTTCACGAATATTGTCCTTTAAAGCGTCAATTGTCTCTGGCTTGTTGGCGTAACACTTATCTTTGAGGGCACCCCACAAATAATAGTCCAACGGTGTCAAATCGCAGCTCCAAGGTGGCCAAACGACATCAGCTCTGCGGCTGATAATGCGATCTTCAAAAACAGGACGCAAAACATCGAGTGTAGCTTCGGCTGTGTAGCTTCGCACGTAGCGCCGTCCTGTTGAAACCAAATGTTGCCAATATCCTCCTCTTCAATTTTTGTGAACAAAAATTCGTTCAACATGGCCCGATAACGATCGCCATTGACTGTAACGGCCACTCTTTGCTCATTTTCGAAGAAAAATGGCCCAATTATGCCTCTGGACCAAAATCCGCATAAAACAGTGATTCGTTTTGGCTGTATCGGCTTTTCAATGTATGCGTGCGGGTTTTCTGTGCCCCAAATGCGACAGTTTTGCTTGTTTACATACCCGCCAAGATCAAAATGAGTTTCATCTGAAAAGATGATTTTTTTTTTGGCAAAATCGGCATCTTCTGTTAGTCGATCGCAGGCCCACTTAGCGAAGCGAAAACGCATTGGATGGTCAGTTGGCTTCAACTCCTGAACCAATTGGACTTTTTATGGTGTCATACCAAGGTCTTTATGCAAAATTCGTCTTAATGATGCCTCCGAAATGTTCAATTCTTGAGAACGACGGTGAATTGATGGCGCTTCACGCACACTTTCTGCCACAGCAGCAATATTCTCGGGTGTACGCACTGTTTTTGGCTTTTCACGCTTTGGTTTATCGATGAGGATGCCAGTTTCTTTCACTTTTTTTCACAAGATAACGAACATACGGAGCTGACGGTGCTTCTCTTCTTCCAAAATCCGTACGAAATTTTCGCACACATTCTGCAACATTACCATGATTTTCAAAGTAATGTCGCAATATTTCCCAGCGTTGTTCAAGCGTATACACAACCATATTCGTTCAGCGGAAGGATAAAACTAATTATCTGTCAAATCAGACATGAGCTAAGTGTTACCATTCACGAAATAAGCACTAGTTAAAAAAAAAAAAACGTTTGATGGCGGACCCTTTAGAAGTATACAATTAAAAAAAGAAAAATATTGAAGAGTGTCTTGTACAACAAAAAATGGTCCATAAAGTTGGTTCATTTCACATCTTTTCATTTGAGGGAATTTTGTATGGGACAGCTATTTGGGGACCATTTTTTTCGAGTTTTCATTGAGCGATATTTAATAGGGCCAACAAAAATTGCAGCGTGACCGCGATTATCTGGGATGGTCGAGACTGGATAATCAATTTTCCCGGTTAAATAAGATACGATTTTGTGTATTTTTTTTTAATATTACTTTATTTAATAAATAATTTTTTATGCGTTTCAATAATGATAAAAGTATCCAAGGATTTCATGTACATTAGAGCGCCTCACTCTGTATGGAGAGAAAAAAAAGTGAAAAAGTGCCCTGCTAAAAATCTACCTTGGTTTGTTTTATAGCGACTCCCAAAATATTTCTGGTCTAGCGTTAACCCATTCCGAGCTGGGCCGTTTTTAAAAAGGGTATATTTTTAGTTTTTTGAAAATATTTTCATTTTTTCTAGGTCAACAAGACGCGTTCAACGGTATATAGAACATCCAAGAATGTGCTAGCTGTTGTGATATTAAAAAAATATATAATTTTTGATGGTTTTGTATTAAAATGAGTCAATTAGAAAATCAAATGAACATATTTTTAAACATTACTCGGTTTAAAATAACATTAATTTATTAATTTTTGCTTAATAGTGTCTAATGGCGTGGAAACAATGTGGTTAAACATAGGCAACTTGGGTATTAAAACTTTTCTTTTCTCAAGTACATTTCTGCTCTGTGAAAAAATAGAATGTTGCTAACTTAATGCATTTTTCACGCTGCTCCGGAGTAAAATTAAACAAGAATGTGGAGTTTATTAAATTTAGAAGTGAATTTAGTTTCCAAATGATACCAGGATAAATTTCAAACCAAAAGCAAAAAAAAAACACTAGACGTTTTCTTTAATGCCATGATTTTTTCTCGTTTAAGAACAAATTAATTATTTCAACTACATATATTCCTATTGTAATTTAATTGATATTCTATCTTCCTCCAAATTGAAATTTTGCTTAAAACTGGAATTTGAGCCTTATTCCATATTTCCAAAATCTCATTTATTTTTAGTTTAAAATAACTGGATAGGCCAATCTTTTTATTTTGTGCTCTCATAAAAAACAAATGCCCTATTATTGCGCACTGCGTTGGTAGTTTAGTTTTTTCTAATTTTTGAGCAGAAAAAATTTTTTGTAGCCATTTTTTTTAATGAAATTTCTTTTTAAAATAATTAATTTATATTATTTTAATTTTTGTCAAACTCAAATACCTCAAAATAAGTGCATGTTGATAAATCAATTTTTGAAACTTTCGATGACATAAAGTTTATACAATAGATTTGTGTTATTTTCAATGTTGATTTGATTTTCTAATTAACTCATTTTAATACAAAACCCATCAAAAATTACATATTTTTTTGAATATCACTACAGTTAGGACATGCTTGGACATGTTCTATATATCGTTGAACGCGTCTTGACAAAACCTATCATGTCATATCCATATTGGATATGTTGATCTGGAAAAAATGAAAATATTAAAAAAAAAAAAAAATAAAAAATAGACCTTTTTAAAAACGGTCCAGCTCGGAATGGGTTAACGCTAGACCAGAAATATTTTGGGAATTTTTATAGAACAAACTATGGTAGATTTCTAGGGGAGCACTTTTTCACTTTCTTTTGTGAGTCGCTCTAATGTACATACATGTATGAATAATATAAGAAAAAAAAAAACATAATTTTGTTTGTCTCTTAATTATACCCTTCACACCACTGTGTATGTACATCAGTTTGTCACTCCGTTTGTAACGCATCGAAAAATGCATTTGCGACCTAACAAAGTATATATGTTCTTAGTCCGTATAACAACTCAAGTCGATGTAGCAATGTCCGTCTGTGGAAATCATACTCATTTACAAAAAAAAAAGACGAACGTTTACCTGGGCGAAGTTATCATTATTTGTCGCTATTTCAGGCAGGCTGCTATTGAAAATGGGGTAAACCTGTCATCATTGTACCAAGCTGTGTCCAAAAAGAAGAAGATACTTCTAAAAAATTCTAAACAGTCAGTGTATTTGTTGTAGTAATTTAGTTTATCAAGTTGGTTAATTTTTAAAAAATTTTGTTTACATTTGTTATAAATAGTATAAGTGCACATATTGCCACAAACGTAGAATTCATGTGGAGGGCACATTACTTTAAATTCCACACTTTTTTTACAAGCTTTTTAGGATGGTATAAATTTTAATTTTATCCTATTCTGTAATGCCGGACTAGATGCATGTATTGCATCTTTCAATGTTATTTGTATATAACAATTAAATCATCTTCATCAGATTCTTCAGAGCCAATTTTTCGCTTAGGTTCATCAGAGGGATTTGTTATAAGAATAATTTCTTTTCTGTATCCTCAATGGTAAAATCGTCCGCTAAATTCATTATTTCTGTTATACTATGAAGGTGTATCCATTATTACCATATCAATAATAAAAATTAACAAATTTTTTAAAGAAATGTATTGCATTGTTATGTGTACCCATATACAAACATATTTGTTTCAAAGTTGTTTTTATTATATTTTAGTTTGATATATTGTAAAAAGCTTAAATTGTATAACTCTTTGCTTGGATTCCTTTTACCAAACAAACTATCTACTGCTATTGGCTACAGATGAGGTTTGGTAACTTGACCCAATACAGCTTTTGAAACTAATATGTCACAGTTTTTGCTTTATTTAAGTGGATTTTACTTCATTTCGGACATATCCCTATACATCTTCATTTTCTGGACAGAAGTGACTGCGTCCCATGCATTAGCATTAGCCTATTGTGCTATCCTGATGTAAAATACATTCTTAAATTATTCTCTATAGTTTGCATTACGGTTTTGCGATATTGGCTCCATTTCGCTTCCTGATCCATTGGTTGGATCAAAGACGATGGAAAAATTACACAACAACGTTTACAGCCTTGGATTTCTGAACACCTGGATGCGCCAGACAGTTGTTCAATAGCTGACGGATTTTACTATCCTATTTTAGACCGATTTTCTTAAAATGCTCTCTCACTTCTGGTACAAAATTGTTGTTAAGCCGTTCTAGAAATATTTTCTGTGTTATTCAAGCTTTTGTGTTGGCCTTATAAATTACAGGAAGCTCGTGAACAGGTTTTAAAGCTCTTGAATGAGCGCTTTTTCCGATAACTGACGCTTTGAACTTATTAGCAGCATCTTATGTCCATCTATAAAGTGCTCATTACATCAACCTGCTATCAAGCAAACATTACTAAAAAAGGCCTGTTTCTTGTTAATTTGCTCAACGATGAGTTTAACACATAAACAGCTGAATAATTTTGTTCTTCCGCCAAGTCGTTTTTTAAAATTTTGTAACCAGCCATGAGAATATACACACTCTGAATTTATGTTTAATTTAGAATGTAAGATTTTAACTTTTTTCGTTATCATTAAACCAGAAATTGTTTTTCCTTTAAATCATTCATGCCAAATGAATTCATAAATTGCGAAATCCACTTTTGCTTCTTCAGTAGGCTCTAAAGTTTTTCTTCTTCGAAAGCCAATATCACTTTTAACACAAAACTTTAAAATGTTGTCTTTGTTTTTTATAATGTCATAAATTGTTTGTGACCCTACTTCGTATTTTTGTGAAAGCATTTTAGCATTTTAGAATCATTAATTGTTGTATGTTCTTCTTCTTTATTTTTAAAAATATTAACATTTTATACAAATAAAGAAATAAAATAACAATGACATATAGACGTCTGTTATATAGAAATTAAGATAATAAGTATGTATAAACATTTTTCAAAATATATTTATAGTTGTATATATGATCAAAATATATATAATTGCAGTAGATATGATAATTTAGTAAATAATTACACAAATTATTCAATTATCATTTTTCTATACTTTAAAGCATTTTCGACATAGTTATAAATCCTATTCTACACATTGGATATTTTACCATTCAAAATGTTTATAAGTTCATTTTCATTGAGATATGGGTTTTCAAAGTATCTGTTTCGAAATTCCCAAAGTATTGGGCATTTTGCCATAAAATGTTGTAACTTTTCGTCTTCTCTAGTATTACATAAAGTGCAAGTTTTATTTTCAGTTGTACTAAATTTATTTGCGTTTAATGGTAACAAATCTGATGTTGTTTTAAAAATTATTGCAAGTTGCCTTTGGTTTTTTATATTACCGATATAATTTACTGGCAAGTTATGGTCCAAATTTTTATAAAAACGCGATATACTGCTTGAAGCTTGTTATTTCATATCTTCAAGTGTTTATGATTTTAATTCTTGTAGCAATAAAGTTCCTTTTTGGGCCCATTCTTGAGCGAAAACCTCTTTAGACTCAAAACTTATACCAAATTTCCTGCCCATTTCGTTTATTTCCTTTGCCCAAAATAAATTATTTTGTAACGTCATCAAAGACAATTTATGTTTTTGAAATAACGTTTTGTATATATAATTCATATGAAATTCAAGCGTGTAAAAATAGTTTGGTGTAAATTCCGATAGATTTAAAATTCTTTTTATAAAGCACCGTTGAAGTTTATCTACTTCATCATACAAACAGTAGCCCCAGACTTGAGCAGCGTATGCTTGTATTGAACGACATACTGCTTGGAAGAGTTTCCATTTCACTTTTAGTGTTATATTGGGCTTATTCATAAAGCTGCTCCACGGTGCACTAATGCTATTTTTAAATGAAATGTTTTTCTTCTCAACATGTTTGTTAAAACCCAATTTTGGTGTCAGGATTACACCCAGATAGTTGTATTCGTTCACTCTTCTTACTTCTTGATTTTTGTATACAATTTTATCTCTCGTGGACGGTCTGCCAGATATCCTGAATACCATCATTTCTGACTTTAACATGTTAACTTCCATGTTCCATTGATCAAAGTAGCTTTCTAAATTTTTAACCATATTTTGCATAACGTCTATATCGTCTGCTAGCAATACAATGCCATTTACATAAAGAAGTAAACGCACATTAACCCCGTTTATTACCAATTATTATCATGAAGATCATTTAGGTAAAGTGTAAAAAGCAGTGGTGACAGTAAGCAGCCTTGCTTAACGCCAGTATACGTCTCAAAGTATTCTTATAATTAATCATCTCAACTTTTTCTTCAATAGCTAAGACTTTTCTTCGGCTTTTTACCGCTGATAAGGATGCCATTATATAATTTAACACTAATAATCGGCACTTTCAACATTTCTTATGTCAATTAAACACTAAAACAGGCAACGGGTATACGCTTCTGCCTGATCGTACGCAAACGGGAGAATTTCCTATTTCGTTTTATTCATATGATTAACTTAAAAGTAATTGAACAAAAAAAAAAAATTCTATACTCAATGGAGGAAAAGTATAACCTTGAATTTTGTATTTTTTGTATTTAATAACTGATGTTCCCGGTTATTGGATCACGGATAAAGGAGGTCATACTGTATTATATAATTTTAATATACGAATTAATATGCTTTTTTCGTTAATATTTATTTACTTATTTATACATATCACTAGACCTCGGAATTTGCATATTAGCATATCTTTTTATTGGAGTAAAAATTCGTCTCGTGGAAATAGAAATGAAAAACGTGTGCATATCAATTTTTTTTTTTTGCATATTTGCATAAAAAGAATATGTTAAAAATATGAAAAAATATTCAGGATATGCCAAAAATTTGCAAAATATGCAAAACATGTTAAACAAATATATATAATAAAAACGATTTAAATGCTAATAAACATAGAAATATTCCATGAATTAGAGATTTAGTTCTTATTTCATTATTTCATTTACATTATTAGTGTTCTACATTTCTCAGGTATTCAAAATTGACAAAAATAAATAGTTACAAATATTTGAATATGTGATAGGTGCGTATTTATATTTTCGAATATTTTCATATTTAACTGGTTTAATGGACGAAACATCTGTTCCGATATTAATTATACTATTTAATTTTAAAATAATTTTAAAATCCGGATTTCTTTTTATTATTGCGTCAAATTTCTTTTTTAATTCCGCTGCACTTGAACCAGTTTTATTTAGAATAACATATTCCGCTTCTTCCAATAATTTTATCGATTTAGCCAAGGGTACACTTTTCGCCTCTAAGCATGTTATTATTTCTTGCAGCGTATTACAATTTGACTTTAAGTATATAAGGTCGGCAAATAGCTTTAGATTCTCGTGAAGCTCCTTTGCCTGCTTCCGCTTTTCCGCTTCTTCAGGATCAAGCATCTCCTAAAATAGACATTGAAAATAAAAATCAATATATTTTAAAGTGTGTGTTTATTGAAATCTTATATTAAAAAAATTTATGAAAACTAAAGTCAGTCCGTCTGGCTGTTCTATCCGGCCGAATTCCTTAATTTTTTTTTAATGAAAGGTATTTAGACACAGATATGTTATCACTCATTGAAATTTACTCAACTCCCACCTTACTCAAGTTATACTCGAACGCGATTCTTCCCTATACATTTCTTATGGGACACATTCACTAAAGCAATTCGAATTCTCATAGCTCCTCTTCTAATGAATGGATCTTGATCGTTTCACTCTCAGAACACTCAGTTGATAAAGCTCTTTCTTTTGGGCTATTAACTGCTTAAATTAGTTGAGTTTGAGAAAAGTTATGCATGCAAAATCAACTTTACATTTTGCAACACGCAAGTTAACGTACAGATTTCATTGCAATAATTGCATAACACATACCCTGTGTTGAATTGTGAATTGCCAAAAATTTGAATACCTTTAGTTGGCATACAAGGTGGCCTTTATTTAAATAGATTAAAAAACATTGAAAGAAATAAATTGAATAATAATTTAAAATTTTCTTTGAATTTGCACTCGAATTTCGAGGGCTGGGCTCTGCTAATGTATGTTTAAATGTTTCACTGTATAAATTACAAATGTACTGCTTTTATGCCATTAATATTTTCATCGGGGTATGACGCGTTCTAGCGGTAGCTCTTTGTTAATTATATTTTTATATAACTCAACGCGAAGAGGTGCTTTAAGAAATATTTTCTTTATTTGTTCATAATAGATTACAAGCCCTTTGGGCCAAATTAATCCAGAAAATACATACGGCAGTAAAATAAAAATAGAAAATCTTATAACTATTACAATTCATTTCTAAATAATTATATTTTCCATTACTTAAAAATAAAGCTTCTGAATAAAATAACACCGTAAGACAAATTTTAATTTTTTTTTAACACATGAACAATACCTAATACACGTGAAACTAGAGGCCCTCTGGAGTAAAACTGTGTTTACAGTTTGTCATTCCCTCATCATTTGTCCTTTTTAGAGGACTTTAAAGTTTTAAAGGACATTTAAATAGAAAAAAAATATATACTACTCATCCTACGATGCTGAGATAAAAAGCAAATGAAAGAGGAGACTCTCCTCAATTTTGCAAAAATATTTGTTTTGTTATATCAGGACAAAAGGACCTTATTGAAGTCCTTTCAAAATTTTGTCCTTTAATATCCTTGAGAATTTCCAGCCATTTCATCCAGAAAAAATATATGTTAAGGACATTAATGTACGCCAACACGTTGCTGAATTTCATTCTACTCACTTTGTTAGTTTAGTGTAGAAATAATTTTAACTTCTACTATACAAAAAAAAAATTTATATGTAACTCCCTAATATTAACCAATTTTCTTTAAATAAAATCTAACACATGAACAAATGGATATATACATAAAACTGGACTCCCGGTGAACTAATAGAATTTTTAGTATTTTTTTAGTATTTTTTTTAATATTAAAGAAGTACAAAAGTAAAATTCGACTTAACCGAAAAATTTGGATATTAGCATCCTTCTCAGGCAAACCGTATACATTTCTGTTGGCGCTTATGAATAGTATTGGTATTGCGACAAAGTGTCCAACAATACTCTGCCAACATATGGGAAGTATTTTTTCCTTTAAACCGATTTTCAATTGTGGCGAGATCCTGGTGAAATCGTTCACCATGGTCGTCACTAAAATCACCCAAATTGCTTGGGAAAAAATCAATGTGACTATCCAAAAAATGTATTTTGAGTGACATGTTGACACGCATTTCACCAAAACTACGGACCATTTTACGGACAATCTCCTTGTAATTTTCTGATTTGTTGTTGCCCAAAAAATTTGTTGTTACATCCTTGAAGCAATCCCACGCTTTTTTTTCCACTGTTGTAAGAAAATTCGGAAACTCCTTACAATTCATCAATTTCTTTAATTGTGGTCCGTTAAGTACACCTAAAAAAAAGAAGTATTGCTAGCTTTACAGTTTATACGTACTAATTTATAACTTACCAGCATCAATTTTGGCATTGCTTAATTTTGGGAAAATCGTCTTAAGGTGCATCATGGCTTCTCCTTCACTAGCCAGAGCGCGAATAAAATTTCGAATAAGCCCCAATTTGATATGAAGGTGTAGAAGAATAATCTTCGACGAAGGCACTAGAGACATGTGATCAATGCTATTTTCTCCAAGCTTATAGGTTATGCGGGGCTGCCATTCGTGATCAGTATAGTGTAATTCACGATATCTACCTTCCCAGAGACACAAGAAACTTTGATGCTTTGAAAATCATTTTTTAAGCCCTGCTATAATAGCAACCACTTTGAGATCACAACATATCACCCATCCATGGAGGTCATAATTAATTAATTTAAGAATATTGCTCATGTTTGCATATGTTTCCTTTACATCGGTAGCATAAACGATAGGCAGTGACGGAAAGGCGTTACCGTTATGTAGTAAAACGCCTTTAAGACTCTTCACAGAACCATCTATAAAGAGGCGCCACTCATCCGGATTATAGGGGTGGCCGATGATTTCACAAAGATTTTCAATATCTACTGCATACGTAATCCCAGTTTGATCGTCAACTTTAAAGCATTCATCAAAAGACACTTGTTTTGAGCGCTTTCGGGAAGAAGTTACGCGAAAATCTTCAGAAACCAGTCTCCATTGTTGTAAACGGGATGCCAAAATTTCGGAATTGCTTTTTGTTACACACCTATATCACGCACGAAATCATCAAAATCGGCCTGTATTATAAAATGAGGAGGAGCAAAGCCGACCTCGCTGTTTGTCGGTTGATATTCCGAAATATATTCAATATCATTGTTGACGCACAATGAGTGCTCTTCAACGGCATCTGGAATTTGCTCTTCAGATGGAGCGGTTGGGTTTGTTATACAACGTAACACAGCTGGCTTCACTGAAACACAACTATGGTATTGGATTTTATGTCGCAATTTGTATTTTATCTTTTTAGTACGCGGCTGCGATTGGCAAAAGTAGCACGATTCCGAAGCATGTTCACTTCGATTCAACCAAATCACTGGGTAAACAAATTTCATCGGATGCTGTGTTAATGGAATTCGAACCTAGTAAACCACGATAACAATAGCCGCACACAACTTCAGGCTGATACCATAATTTTGGTACAAAATTAATTAAAAAATATTGTTCGTAACATTCCACAAAGGTTTTTGTAATTTTTCGCGATTTTTTATAATACGCTACAAATAGTACGCAGACAACACAAAATTTATTGCGATTGGGGCACTCCATAGTCACTTTCAGTTTTATTCACTTGTTCTTATTTTATAATTTCTCACGTTGAAAAACAAAAAAAAAACTATTTATTTGCATAAATGTAGAAACACAATAAGGCAGCAGCTGTTGTCATTTTTGGGTTCACTTTTAATTTCTTTGCGTCAAAATGTTATTTGTTTACAAAATGAACTGAAATGAAACGAAATGTTATGAAAGTATGGTAACATTTTTGTGAGAATGAGTGTCTAAAAATGAGAGCATAAGAAAAACTGCCCTCAAAATAAAATCGATTCTATCTCACTGCTGTGCTGCTCGGCAGTTATTTTATGTCAAATCGTATGGAAAAAGCTGTTAAGCCCCAATTGTGTTTCTACATTAATAGTTTTAGAACTGATAATTGTTTTGTGGCCTGCTTTATAAATCAGAAATTTGACGTCTTTCTCAGTATCGTAGGTCAAACATAAGTATTTAAACAAATTTTAAAGCTTCGATGTCCTTTGTAACTTAAAAGCGCTCTTAAAGGGAGACCGGATCACCGAATGAAAAATTGTGAACGTACTATTAATTCACCGGGGGTCCAGTTTTATGTATATATCCATTTGTTCATGTGTTAGATTTTATTTAAAGAAAATTGGTTAATATTAGGGAGTTACATAAAAAATTTTTTTTTTGTATAGTAGAAGTTAAAATTATTTCTACGCTAAACTAACAAAGTGAGTAGAATGAAATTCAGCAACGTGTTGGCGTACATTAATGTCCTTAACATATATTTTTTCTGGATGAAATAGCTGGAAATTCTCAAGGATATTAAAGGACAAAATTTTGAAAGGACTTCAATAAGGTCCTTTTGTCCTGATATAACAAAACAAATATTTTTGCAAAATTGAGGAGAGTCTCCTCTTTCATTTGCTTTTTATCTCAGCATCGTAGGATGAGTAGTATATATTTTTTTTCTATTTAAATGTCCTTTAAAACTTTAAAGTCCTCTAAAAAGGACAAATGATGAGGGAATGACAAACTGTAAACACAGTTTTACTCCAGAGGCCCTCTAGTTTCACGTGTATTAGGTCTTGTTCATGTGTTAATAGTAGTGTTGTACGGTGTAATTAATTCAAAAAATATATATATTATCAAAAAACCCCTATTTTCACAAGCACTGAGAAAAAAAACAAATTAGAAACCTTGGTAAATTATTGGTAACAGAACTTCTACTTCTTTTTAAATTTTATTATTTAGTTTTTTATTTAATTAGTTATTATTCTTAATATTCCAATAAAACCATTTTAAATCCAGATATTGGCCTAGAGAACTTACGTTCCTCATACGGCAATAAAGAATTCCAAAGCCTTGTCACTCTTACGACTCATAATGAGTGATTAATATCTTGGAACAAGAATGGAATGTGTCCTTGCCGAATGA
Organism: Cordilura impudica; assembly: GCA_963682025.1. Taxonomy (NCBI): domain Eukaryota; kingdom Metazoa; phylum Arthropoda; class Insecta; order Diptera; family Scathophagidae; genus Cordilura; species Cordilura impudica. The sequence goes on from OY821517.1 coordinate 122,510,448, forward strand.
CAGAAACTAAATCATTCTAGCAGGTACGGAGAATTTCCATATTTAAAAATTTTATAAAATCGAATCATTATCCTAAGATCAATACAACTTTTAAAATCGCATCCAAGGATATTCATTACATAAGACGTCAAATGTGTATGATCCTTATAGCGAAGTCAAAAAATATAACGGATTACCCTATTAAAACATTGTTGCTAGTAATGTCGCTCTATGTATTACTTGGTATGTTGCTAGATGTACTGAATTTTCTGTGACCAGAAGTTGCAATATGAACTAATCGTGATTTTTTTTTTTTGGCACACAATCTAAATATATGCAAATAAAATCACTTCCATCTTTGAAACACTTCTCGAAAAGTCTATTGCACAATTTCCTTAATTTCGGTGTTTTCTCAGGATTCTTCATATTTTGCATATTTTTAGCATATTTGACATTAGTTTAACATATTTTGTATATTTTGCATATTTTTAGCATTTTTTTTTTACATATGTTTTTGCATATATTTTGCATATTTTTGATATACAATCAAATTTGTTATAATTAAACGGTGAAACGTCAAAATACAAATTCGGCGGTCTAAATATCATTAATATAAAGCGTATGATTAATAAGAAGAAAATATTAATCATGCTTCATACATACTTAAAGTTACTTATATGCGCCATTAACATTTAAAATACCATGTAGAATTTTATCATTAGCTTTCACTTTTGACTTTGTTGCTAAAAATACATACATACATAAATTGTCGTTATAAATATAAATATTATGAATACATATGTTGCTCTCATCTTGCCATTGTAAAAAAAAACTTAAAATTCCCTTGACATATGTAGTAAACCACTTCATAAGATGAGCAACAATTTGTGTAGCTATAGCTACAGCAACAAAAAAGACAACAACTTAAGTACCAGACACTATGCAAACATTAACTATGTTTCTTTGTTTTTTTTTTTGTAATACTTATATGTATCTTTATAACCCATTTACCCAGTTTACTCCGACTAACGAATTTTTGTGGTATGATGTATTACAAATAACAATATTTTAATATTTTTAGAGTTGAGTAAAAGCATTAGATAGATTGCTACCAGTAATGAATTGGCTTGTGAATTTAAAATCAATAGAAGTAATAAACTCTTAAAATTTAATAAAATTTTTCATTTTTCATTTTTTCTTACTAAAATAAGAAATTTGTCAATTTTGAAAGTTCCTCCTTTACAGTTCCTGAAATATGAGATCTAGAAAAGTGAAAAATAAAAAAAGTTAGGTTTTATTTGTCTGCCTTTAAAATGCCATTTAACTTAATTAAACTTGCGAAAGTTCAAAACTTTCAAATTGTATTATTCTGTCAACTGACTCTTTAACAATCAAGCCGTGTAATATGAATGCTCCGCCAAATACACTCTGCGCTAAGTGTTTTAACGCGTTTACGAATGACTTCGTTGCTTGTTATCTACGCAGAGAAAAATGTAACTTAATTTGTGCAAAGATTGACGTTAAATTATGTAAAGTGTTTAACAATAATAACAATAACAAATTGTTTGAGTGTTGCATATAACATGCTGTCTCACATCTCTTTATTTCACGATGAAATAAGAGAGCTTAAACATACGATCAATACAACTCAAGATCTGCGAGAGTTAAAACAACAGCTCGTTGACTTTCCAAAGGTTAAAAAAGTAGCTAAACTGCCAAAAATAGCTTAATTTGTTCCTCGTTCGTTACCACGACCGATTATAATTGAATATTATTAAAATATATTTTGAATATTCAAAATAATGGTTTACTTTATCTTGCCGATGATCTGCACGACGTAAATCGAACTTAAAGGCAAATGTGCTATTCAAGTGAAACAGAAAATGCATTAGAATTTGAAGCAAACGAAAATGAAATGAACAGAAAAATGTAACGGAAAATTTGCAGTGCTCCAATATTGTCACAAAGAATGCGGATAGGAAGACGAAGAAAATAGTACAAAACAAGTAAGTTCAGTCAATGAATATTAGTAGATAATCAAATAGAAACAAAAAATTGGTGTGTGCTATTCAAGTGAAACGGAGTGCATATTCCTTTAAGTCTACTGTTTCAACGGAACAAATAAACAAATAATACAATATGTTGAAAAACATACTAAAATGTTTTAATTTCTTCTAAATATTTCGACCTTTTTCCATTTCAAATTTATTATGAGTTTTAGAATTTTTCTAAGCGGGGTTTCACTATCTTTAAAAAGTAAATAAAAGACTATTTATTTCAAAAAATTGCTGTCATTGACTTCTATTTGTGAGAATATTTTCCTATTGCTCCCCTTTTTTGAATATTTTACCCCTATGACTTTAAAGAGTATAGTAATCAAAATTTTTTTGAATTTTATGAACACAGCACTTTGATACCTTTCGATTGACGTACAAAATAAAGTTGCTGTTAATTCAGAATATATAAAAAAATACACTTTTCGAAAAAAGTGCATATAAAATGCGACATTTTTTTGTCAGAAAAGAAAACGTCATTAATTTCAAACTCGCCATATCTCTATGCTTTTTAATGAAATTGTGAATGCTTAAATATGGCTAACCAAGCAGATATCTAATGTATGTGAAAATACACATCATTGTGTTTTACATAAAAATAAAGTTGGGCTATGTAAGCTTAGAAGAAAAAAAAAGTTGGGTTAGGTTAGCAATAATATTTTAATTTTGTATAATAATTCTTGGTGGGAAACTGCAAAGCAGGCGGCTAATCACCGCATTCGATATCGCCTAAAATCAAGTCCATATTTTGGTTTGTTATTAAAAGAAGACGGACAAACGTCGTACCTTGTTTCGCCGTTATTCTTAACTAGGGGCAATATCTCGTTAACTGTGATAAAGTAAAATTATTCTTTGGAAAATTAAAAAATTAATTCGATCCAAAAATTTCGATAACGAATGCGACGCTTAGACCCCAGTATTTTTATTCTCTACCGAATCGGTTATGTAACTTACAATTCGCTGGCACTGTTCGGAATCCAAATTGATACTCTGGAATAATGTTAAGATTTTCAGCTAATGGTGAAGACTCCTCTAAGAAGTATTTTCTCAAATAGTTTATAGAAAATTGCCTATAAACTAATAGGCCGATATGATGTTATTTTATTTTCAGATTTATTGGGTTTAGGAATCATTACAATCTCAGCACATTTCCATTGCTGGGATAGTAGATTAGTGTTTCTTTTAAACGACCTGTAAAGGCCAAAGCTTTTTCATGATTAGTTCTACACCACACACCATTTTTATTTTTAAATATTGGGTCCCTTTTCTGATGTTTTTCAGGTATTTGAGTGCCTTCCACAAGCAGTAATCATTACTTCATATTGGATTTAAATTCTCAAGAAATTCTCCTAATGATTTGTATAGATTTTTATTTTAAATCAGGTTTTTGAGAAAAGTAACTGACTACTAAATAAAGTCATGATCGGTCCATTTTTGACCTAGTCCCCATACAAAAAAAAAAAAAAACCATCAGATATAACCTTTTTCACACAAATTAATAACAATATCACTAAAACTTCTTGTTTGTTTATTTTCTGTATCCAGTTTAACAAAGTTGGATATAAGACGCTTTTTGGGACGCATGGCTATAATTTTCTTTCTTATTAAATTCTTGTTTTTTTTTTATCTCTGTGTTATCACAAAATACTTTAACCATATGGGTTTAAAGCTCGAATTAGAATTAAAAAGCTTACAATCTAGACAATGAATTGCAGATAATTATCCATTTGACGTCTACATATGTGATTTTTGCAGGTAGACTTCTTGGTCTATATATAGCCCAACATATTTAAGTTTCTCTTCTAAGCGTATTTTAAGAAGAGTAAACAGACTGCAAATGTTATACAAAATTTCCAAAAAAAAAAAAAAAAAAAAAAAATGGAGAATGTCTCCATAACAAATAACACTGTCAAAAGCTTAATGTAGGAAATTCGGAAAATTCGTATATTATTTTGTCTCATTTTGTTATTTGGCCAAGTATTTAAATATTTTAAATTGATTAATTTATTGGAGCTAATAAGGCCTAAAGTGTTCAGTGTAAATAAAACAAGGTTTCTTTATATATTTTCCGACGTTTCGTCTATATTTGTAGACTTTATCAAGGAAGTCGTCTTTTTAATGGTAAAAAACAATACATTAATTTAATAAAATACACCAAATTACGACTAAACTTACAATATGAAACTATTTTCCTTCACACTGAAACAGAATTGTACATAAAACAAAAAACATAAAAACATGAATTTAATTAAATACACAAAACTTAAACTAATATCACAGAAAAGTTTTACTTAATAGCAACTCTGTAACTGGCGCTTATATTGTTTGTGTCTTCTTTAGTGTTCATTGTTATTCCTATGTTTTGTTGTATTCGTAGACTTTCTATTGTGAATCGTTTTTTCTCTATATTTTCCTTATCAAGTATGCGAATCATGTCAAAATCAGCTGTGTGGCCTGTTGTTATTATGTGTTGTGCTAATGCAGTTGTTTCTTTGTTTTTAATTATGTCCATTTTATGTTCTTCTATTCTTGTTTCAAGTGTTCGTTTAGTTGTTCGTATATAAACCTGTTTACAGCTGTGATCTTCGTTGCCTTTGCATTTTATCTCATAAACAACGTTACTCTGTTGTTGTTTATAAATTGGCGCTTTGATGTTAGAAAAAATGTATTGAGAGTTGAGTTCGGTTTATAAGCAAAATATATGTTTTCTGCTTGTATGGTTGTTCGTAGGCTTTTGTTGTCTTTAAACCTGGAATATATTTAACACTGTAAAATTTTTTGTGTAGATCTACAGTTGGTTTATTTATTGTAATTGTTTTGTTTATATTTAATTTTCCTTGTTCTTCTTTTATTAATGTGTTCACAATTTTTCTAGGGAAACCATTATCCGTGAGTATTTTAGTTGTTTGTATATTCTTCCCATGGGATTGTTGATCGCTTATATTTAATATTCTTGAAATGAAATTTTTCGCGGTATTTAAAATTTGCTTTTTGGGTTGCGTAGCTTTAAAATTCATTAATCTACCTGATGATGTTTCTTTAGAGTACCAGTCAAAGATAATTTTGTTGTTAAACCTCTGTAGTTTAGAGTCTAAATAAGCGAGCGTTTTATCGGTTTCAATTTCAATTGCAAATTGGATTTTTGGGTGTTGTTTATTAAAAATGTTTAGGATCTCGTCTTTGTCTATATTTATGATTGCCAAAATGTCGTCTACATACTTTACTATGTATTTAAAATGTATGTTGTTACGTTCTGCGATCGCGTCGTCTAGTAGGGAATCAAGGACTATGTCCGCAATAGTAGGGAAGAGTGGGTTACCCATTGGCATACCAAATATTTGATTAAAAATTGTTTTATCGTAGATAAAATAATTATTGTCTGTTAGACAAAATTGTAGTATTTTTAAGAACTTCGCGCTGGGAATTTTTGTAAAATTCCGTATGATGTTCCATTTTCAAATCATGTTCCTAATTGCAGTGTGAACGGGTATATTGGTGAATAAAGAAATAACATCAAAAGAGACTAATATTTCATTATCATCAAGATATATGATTTCCAGTTGATTTTTCAGCTGCAAGGAGCTTTTGATACTATAATTTTCGGAAGTAATATTTTTTAAAATTTGTCCTACATATTTTGACAAACCGTAAAATGGTACCTGGACCGATGACACTATAGGGCGAAGGGGCGTACCTGGCTAATGGATTTTTGGTAGTCCATAAATCTGTGGGGCTGTTGCAGCCGAGCAAAATAATTGACGTTTCGTCCACGAATCTATATATTCGTTTTTGTATAGGTCAGCGACTATGTTGTTGTTTTCCCTTTGTAGTTTATTAGTTGGGTCCACCCGTAACGTTTTATAAGTATTTTTATCTTTTTTTGGTTTAAATATAATTTTATGAGACCATTTTAAAATATTAATTTAAAAAAAAAATATTTAAAGAGCATCATATTTGGAACATAGTTAACTTTGAATATTACAAATGTTCAACGATACATTCCTTAGGGTATAGAATGGCAGAAATCATAACTACGTGTTTTTTTTTAGCAATTATAGAATTTGTTTTATAACTAAATTCTCACAATTTTCAAAACATTTAAAAAAGATATTCCATTGTTCTATTGTGTTTTTGTTAGAACTCTTGGCGGAAAGTCGTTAGAAACATAAACGGTCATAAGAATGTGATGGGTTTTTAAAACGAAATAAAAATACACTTAGTCAGATTCATAACTCTGTACAAAGTATTGTTAAATCCAACAAATTAAAAAAAAAATAAATAAAAAAATTAATACATGAAAGACTTCAGTCCTGCAGAACGAGGTCAAGTCGAAAAGAAAAGAAAATTAAACCTGAACTGTTTGTGTAAAACAATTTTTTTTTGTAAAGTATTATTAGAAATCAACACAAACGTAGACGTTCATTTATTGTATTTCTCATATTTAATTTCTTCCATTTTTGATTAAATATGTATTTCTTTTAATTTCAAGTGCATTTTTTATCCACGTAATATTGCACTTTTCAGGAAACATTTAGTTATAATTTTTAACAAAAATTTAATTTGGATTAAATAAAATTTTACAAATAGTATATCATGCAAAATATAAGAGGAAATGCTTAAAAAATATTTTTGGAAGAGGGATAAGTTACTCATAACGTAACCGGAATAAAATTGCAACGAAACTCAATATGTTATAGTTTTTTCAAAAAAAATAAATACATTATATTTATTTAATGATAAAAATGGATTCTATCCCATCCGATTTGCAGCAGTTTTTGAAATATCTATGTTGCCGTTTTGCTGAGTTCCGTTTTAATTCGGTCAATCAGATTTTTTATATATATCAATCAATATATCGTTCAGAATAGACGGCCAAACTACACACAGAAAAAGAAGTGGTAAGAATTCGGTTACCGCTAGAGAATTTTAAATACGCAATAAGAATTTGAATTGTAATTCTTAAAAATTTTAAAATGCTATATATTTTCTGTACAACGACCTTAGAAATGTATATCTTGTAAAATAAAAGTACCTTCGATAGCAAAATTGTTAGCAAAGAAAAAGACTTGTTTTCTATGGTATAGATAAATTGTGAATGAAATTTTATTTTTTCTATTTGACTAAGAACTCAAATACAAATCAATGCATATGTGTCTATAAAACAAAAACATAACAAGTGTTTTATTACAAAGTATGAATGAATAAATATGTAAACAAATTGATTCTCAACACTTCCAATTTTGTTTAAATAATTATTCATCCATTTACATTAATTAATATTTAGTAATTTCTTTATGTTATTAAATCGCTGCTTTAAACGGGCTTTGTAAAAAATATCAGCCAATTGTTTATTCTGTTGTTGGCACATACTTTAGTTGAAAACCTTTATTCTTATATACTTCACGAATGAAATGGTTCGTTTGTGAAACTGTGGATTCTTAACAAGCTTTATGGCACTTTGATTATCCGAACATAAAACGGGAAGTTGTCACCAGTAAAATCTTTTAACAACCGTTGCACCCAAATTAGCTCCCTAACGCATTCACAGGCTGCCATGTATTCCGCTTCGTTAGTAGAGAGCGCTATTTTCTTGACGACCATGAAATCGGACCTTCCGATAACATTATAACAAAACCACCAGTTCAATGTCAATTTCCGTATCCCCAGCATAATCTGAATCTGAATAACAAATTAAAGATAAGTTGCTAGATTTTGAAAATTCAATTCCTTGATCAATAGTTCCGCACAAATATTTAAAAATACGCTTCAGTCTAGCGACATGTTCAACATTAAAGGAATCCATAAAACGACTTTCATATGAAACAGCAAATGCAATATCTGGTCTTGTTGCTATTGCGAGATACATAAGAGATCCATTTGCTTCTCGATATAGAAACTTGACATTATGTGAATCGATATTTGATGCTTAAACATTTTCAGCAGGTGTATTCACTATTCTAGCATCTTGCATATTAAACTTTTGAAGCACTTTCTTTACATATGCAGTTTGCAGTTTTATCTTTTGATTCTGCAGCAATTATACCATCATCAATGTATATAGCCAGTATGATTTTCTTTTTAATTTCCCCAGTAAAGACACAGGAATCTATATTGATTACCTTAAAATTAAACTTCTTCAGAATTTATGTGTACCTTTTGTTCCAACATCTAGATGCCTGCTTAAGTCCATAGAGACATCTATAAAGTTTGCAGACTTGATCACTACAATCGTCATATCCGATAGGTTGATGCATATATATATCTTCCTCTAGTTGCCCATACAAAAAAGATGTTTTTATATCAAATTGTGTGATGTACTCAAGGCTAAAATTGTTCGAATAGAAGTAAATTTTGCTACTGGACTAAAAGTCTCCTCGTAATATATTCCTTGCTTTTGGGTAAAACCTCGTATAACTAACCGCGCTTTAAATCGTTCAATATCACCATCATGTTAAATAAAGCTGTTTTTCCTTTAGGTAGCTGTACCAAGTTCCAAGTTTCATTAGCCATAAGAGATTCATACTCTGCATCCATGGCTTGCTTCCACTGCAACCTAAGATTACTATTTACTGCTACTTTGTAGTTCTGAGGTTCATCATAATCGGTCATTATTGCACAATTTTTAATATTCTGAATCGGAATCTTCTTTCTTGAACGTAAATTTTACCGACTACCATGTACTTCATGATCATTGTCTATAACTGTATTTTGTTCTTCTAAGTCATTTTGAGCATCCTCAAATTCCTCTGTAGACTCAATTTCTAATGTAGGTTTCTCCATAGATTTATTCTCCCCCACAATGTCATGATTAGTACAATCCACGAAATACTCTCGCACTATAATCTCCTTTTCAGATTTCGTGAAATTTCTAACCGTTTTTCAAGAGGTATCCAATTCGATAACCCTTACAGTTTTCTTGATATCCAACGAAAACACCTTTCTTGGATTTTGGACCCAATTTTCTACGTTTTTCTTGAACATATGCATCTGAACCAAAAACATGAAACATAGAAATATTGGGAGTTTTTCCAAACCACAACTCAAAAGGACTTTTGTCTTTCTGTGGACTCTTACCTGTTACATTTAATGTAAATACGACACAATTAACTGCCTCTCCCCAGTAATTAATATTAAGATTCTTATTGTGTATCATAGATCTGGCGCTTCTACCAAAGTTCTCATGTCTCTTTCGGCTCTACCGTTATGTTCCGGTGTATATGGTGTAGATTTTTGGTGTATAACTTTGTATTTACGTAAAATATTCCATACCTCTTTATTAGCGTATTCCGAGCCATTGTCTGATCGTAATATTTTAACTTTCGTGCCTGTATCTGCTTCCACTTGATCAAAATATTTAGATATTACTTGCGGTAAATCGGATTTGGCTTTGATGAAGTAAACGTAACGATAGTTTGAAAATTCGTCTCGAAAAACAACAATAAAACGAGATCCACCAAACCATTTTTCTTGCATCGGTCCAAAGATCAGTATACACCAGGCTTCCGACTTATTTGGCTCTGTCTCGACTTTCATCAAATGGCATTCTGTGTTGCTACCCATTACACACCCTTCACAAAAGAAATCGTCATCTGAATATTTAATATTGGGCCGCATCAACTCATCTTTTATGTGATCTTTGCTTTGATGGCACATTCTTTCATGCCATAGTTGCAAAGAACTGCCTTTTACTGCAACATTTGTTTTAACTTCTACTTCTTGAACTTTTAGCAGCAACTTAAAGAGTCTTCAATTTTCTCTTATTCCTTTAAGATAAATTTTACCTTCACGTTTAAATACGCATTCGTTTGCTTCCGCTTCCATAGAATACCCTTTATCCAGACATGCATTTGTAGAAAAAAGATTTAGTTTGATTTGTATAATGTTAGACATATATTTGCTATTCCAGACCTTACCATCAAATGCCTTCACATAAACATCACCCTTACCAAATGCAGGAATGACAGCACCATTTCCAACTCTTATACTTTTTGGGATGTCATAGTGAACATAATTTTGAAACCATTCTTTTGTGCTTGACATGCATACCATGCATTTTCTTCTGAAGAAACTACAAATAAATGCTCTGCAAGAAAAGCATCGCCTCCATCAGACTTCTTAAATTTTTTGTTGGGACAATCTCGTTTCCAATGTCCGAATTTATTGCAGATGAAACATTTACCATGTAGCTTTTAAATTCTTGTTACCATTTTGATTTTGTTGACTATTTTTGAAATTTTTCTTAAAATTTCTTTTTGCTACAAAGGATTCCTCATACACAATCTTGATACTAAATTTTTAGAGTTCGTTCTTCTTTAGCCGTAGCTTCCCATGATGCAAATAAATGTTTGAAATCTTCCGGTAACGTCATCAAAATCTTGGTTATAAGCATACTATTTGAAATTTTCTCACCAAGATCTTCAAGCTACTTTGCCATCTTCTGTAATTTAGAAATGTGTACAGAAATTGCATCTTCAGGAACTTTTTCATATTTTAAAAGTTGTTGTTGAAGCAAATGTATCGACGTATCAGATTTCTGTTCGTATATGCTTTCGAGAACAGACCACATAGCTGCCGCTGAATCACAACTTAGTACATGCAACATTGGCTCCTCACACATGAATATCACCAGAGTCTTTTAAGCTTTGGCGTCTGCACAATTCCAGTTATTTAAATCATGACCAGCTTCCTCAGGCTTTTCACGAACTCCATTTACAATATTCCAAAGGTTACTAGCACGTCGTACCACCTTTATCTTGAATTTCCACAGGGTCCATTCTTCTAAACCTTCCAATATTCTTATCTTGAATTTCTCCATTAGGTTATTTGCAGCAATCACACGTTCCAGAAAACAATGTAAATCCACGAAAATTACTGACAGCCAATAATTTAACTATTTAGTTATGGTTCTGGGCCCATAACCTGTTAGCAGAGAAAAAGACTTGTTTTCTATGGTATAGATAAATTGTGAATGAAATTTTATTTTTTCTATTTGACTAAGAACTAAAGTACAAATCAGTGCATATGTGCTTATAAAACAGAAACATAACAAGTGTTTTGTTACAAAGTATGAATGAATAAATATGTAAACAAATTGATTCTCAACAAAAATCAGTTCAATCTCTTTATTCATATTAACGAAACTAATTCAATTGAAGCAACTATATTAAAATCACTATAAAATGCTTCATTCCTAAATATTGGGGATTACAACAACTAATTATATTAGAACAACATATTTTAAGTAGAAAATGTAAAATCAGATATTATGAAAAATTGTTGGTTAATATAATAAAATTAATTTTGAATTTTGAATCATTTTTCTGTTATAGCATACGAACTACAATTTTTTTTTTGCCTGTTTTGGCATTTGTAGCCAAAAGGAAAATCAAATTCTGTTGTAAATACCAAATCAGATATTGATATGTTTAAAGCAACCGAATTTTTAATTTATGATTAGGTAAGTTCAATATTATATGGACATTCTTTTTTATTATTGTTATATTTTCGTAACAATTATTTGAAGGAATGCTTCTTCAAATTCGGTACGAACATAGATTTTACAACTTTGTTTTCGTTTTGTCAGTTGTGCCAGAGAAGTTACATTGTTAACAAATATTGGAGCAACACATGGCAAATATACAATATTTTAATCAATGTCAATTCTAAAGCTTATTAGACTTCCAACTCTTGAGAGTGGTGACGTTGACTCAGAGTTTCTTTCATCAAATTTGAATTTTAACATACCTTGTAGATTCACAAGACATTTTAATATGCTTCAATTGGACTATATTAGGACTAATTATGCTAATTCTTATCCTTTCCACAAAATTTGTCATGATTTTTAGGTGTTATACAATTTCGTTGATTTTAATTGTAATGTATTGAAAGTAAAGCGCGATATAATTGGATACCTCAATTAACTATTTTTTGTTATCTATGTTGTTTAAGTTTGTCTATTACTAATATCAGCTGATGACATAGTCTGTATCTGATTTACGTACGACCACACAATTTACTTACCAGCTTTTGGAATCCGCCAGGGTCCGGACCATGGCGTGTACGCGGTCCCCACGTTGAGGCGGCGTGCCCCCTCGGTCGGGTGGGGTGGGTAAGTGTGAGGCGGGGTTTGGTAAAAAATAAAAAATAAAAGAAATGGATTAGGATTAGGATTTATATGTGGATAATGTATGCTAATAATGTAAAGAGAAATTGCCTATTAGCCTATTATGCAAGTGCCAAACAAAGAGTCCCACGATCCCAAAAGTTTCGACCCATGCTTTTCATATTGGCAGGAAAAAACGGTCAGTACTTTGAGGAGCTAATGTGAAATGCTTGTCACCCCTACCAAAGTTGTCAAGATTGTTTAAAAAATCCTGCCCTTTTGGCACCCCAGGAAGATCGTTCAAAATCTGCCGGAATATCCAAAAAGTAAATTTACTTTTCGTCACTTTCTGCGCATTAAGTTGTTTCCTCTGCAAGAATTTTTTGCGGATTTCGACCATAATGAGATTTTTGTGAAATATTTGCTCCTTTTAAATGCTTTGTATCAAAAATTAATCAGTTTTCTAGTTTTAAATGTTATATTCTATCTTAATAGCCTAGGGGATTGGAAAAAAATAATATGAACCTATTAACCTTTTTGGACTTGGGGTCACATATGACCCTAAACTAATAAAAGACTATTTATGCAAAAAATTCAAATAATACATATAATGAAGAAGAAAAGCAGTTGTTACTGCAGTAGAATCGTACAAAAAACGATATCCTTCCTCTACAAAGTCAAGTTTAATTTAACAATATTGAGGTATAGTTCAACAATGTTCTTATTTTATGTATGAAAATATAGATAGTTTTTAACAATAAAATAATTCTATAATAAAATTGGATACAAATTGTTTTGATTTATATTCGCGAGCAATAAGCAGATAATTGCACCAAAGAAATATCATAATGGATTATATTGATATCAGGAGCACTGATGGGTTAAATAAATAAATGAACCGAATTATACCGGGTGATCCAAGCAGAGATACTTTTTTCAATAGCCTTTTTTTGACAGATCACGTGTGAGTCGTGTCATGCTGTCATGTTATTTTTGTTTAGTATTGTTTGGCATTTCATCATGGAAAGACTTACGCCTGAACAACGTTTACAAATCGTTCAACTTTATTACGAAAATTCACGTTCTGTGAAGAATGTGTTTCGTGCACTTCGCTCAACTTATGGTAAACATAATCGGCCTACTGAGCGTACTATTCGCAACACCATCACCCATCATGAGAGCCAGCATTCATTATTGGATAATATTCGACCGAATAGGCCACCAGCACGCAGTGATGAAAATATAGCGGCCGTAGCTGAGAGTGTACAAAAAAACCGTGGAGAGTCGATTCGGCGCCGTTCGCAGCAACTCGAACTGACGTATGATGCCTGAAATTGAAGCTCGTGATCTCGGCGACATTTGGTTTCAACAAGACGGCGCCACTTCCCACACAGCGCAGCAATCAATGGATTTATTGAGAGAACACTTCGGTGAGCAGATAATTTCACGTTTTGGGCCGGTCGATTGGCCACCAAGATCGTGTGATATCACACCGTTAGACTTTTTCCTGTGGGGATATGTAAAGTCTAAAGTTTATGCGGACAATCCCGCTTCGATTCAGGCCTTGGAGCAAAACATCACGCGTGTCATTTGCCAGTTACCAGTCGAAATGCTCGAACGAGTCATCGAAAATTGGACTCAACGGATGGACCATCTGAGACGTAGCCGCGGCCAACATTTGATAGACATAATCTTCAAAAAATAAATGCGAAAGAATGTTCTTTCAAATGATAATAAACATTCCCCATTAAATTTGAAATTTTTGTTTTTTTCTTTAAAAATGTAGGGAACCTCGAAATGGATCACCCTTTATATCTTAAATTCTAAATAGTGGTTTCATCGAGTTTAATAGAAAAACTCGTTTTCAGTAATCTTTATTTAAAAATGTCATAAAATCCAAAGCTGGCCTTGGCAAATAATAGGTTAATGTTCTCGGATTTATCCGAAATTTTGGGAACGGAAGATCTACACATTTGGTTATAATATTTTAAGAAACGCTTTTAAAAATTCAACAGCACTTACAAAATATTTGAGTTTTTTTGAATAAAATGACTTTTTATTAGCTTTGGGTCATATGTGACTCCAGGTCCAAAAGGATTAATGGGGTCATATTATTTGTTTCCGAAACCCTAGGCTATTAAGATTAAATATAACATTTAAAGTACAAAAGTTATTAATTTTTGATACAAAGTATTTAGAAAAATCTAATTTTTCTCGAAATCGGCAAAAAAAAAAAAATACTTGTAAAAAATACTTTTAAAAAAGTTCTGGTAAATTAACGTAGTTAATCTCTGACATATATATAATAAAACCTTAAGAGCCATTTTTTGAAATTTTGTTTAAGAAAATTTTTTAAAACTTAAAAAAGGCGTTTTCAAAATTTTATTTTCAAACAAAAAGTCAGTGATTATGGTGCGGTAACGATCTCCATTAACCGTAACGCGAGCTCTGGCATCATTTATGAAGAAATTAAGGTGCATTTTTCTGGATGTAATGGGGACTTTAGGATCTTCTGAATCTAATAATGATGATTTACCAGAATATACTGATCATAAATATCAAAAAGTGAACACAGTATGACAGTTCGCTTGATTGCTAGCCCTATCGCAAGTTCTATCTAAGCAAAAAACAAAAAAAAAAAAACATGGGATTCCGCTAATTGTAAATGTATAAATATATTTTCTGGCACTTATAGTTACAATACTGCGTTTTTACATTGTTAATAAAAAAATTAAGTTGAAACGTTCCGTAAGTTGCATCAATTGTAAAAAAAGTTCATACGAGAAATTCAAAATATTTTGTTAAAAATTTTCCTTTCAAGTGTGCGGTAACTTTTTTTTAGCAATAAAAAAGGAGCATTCATGGATTTGAAAGAGATACTAAACCAGTAATCGGTATTAAAGATTCCGTGATCATAAGACTAATATCACAAAAGTTTACACTAAATAGATTAACATGTTGGCGAAATTAGCGATTTAATGTTTTTCTTTTTTAATATTTAGTTATGGCCGCCACTTCGACCAATTTAACCCTCTTGTGCCCTTTTAGCAATCTTTTATAAATACTTTAGGGTAGTAATTTTATCAACTTTTTTAATATAAAACTTTTTTAATATAAAACTTTTTTAATATAAAAATAACTATAAATTATTTTTCAAATATCAACTTTTAATTACTCAATATCCGTTCCTAAGATTTAAAATATCCTTCTTTCATTACTAATGTTTTCTTTCTTAATTTAATTCTCATTATCACCTTTGATTTCATAATAATACGATAACTTGTATTTTCTAAATATTAATTTGGATTAATATTTAGTAATTTTAAAGGTAATAATTTTTAAAGAGTGTTTCTTTTGAATTGATTTTACTTTTTTATTGGTTTGGTCTTATGTTGATTCAATGCTATTCATATGATGTTGAATATGTACTCGTATATGGCTACTTTTAAAATTAATACCTTCCTTATATCCTACATAAATGTGAGATAAGGCTGTTAAAATAAACAGTTTTATCTCCCCCTGTTACACGTTTACAATATAGTTTAGCTATAGAGAACATCACCAGAGACCTTTCTTGTTAATTCTAAAGAATCTAAAAGGTCATGTTTTATTATTTATAATTGAACAAAAAAATTTTTGTGTCCAATAATATATTGTATTGTGGGTTGATAGCTGTAATTTATAATTTATAAATACAGGTTTTTAATCAAAATTTGTTTAATTTATCTAACAAAAGTTTTTAAATTATAAAATTTTCTGCAAATTTTCAAGGATTTAGAAAAAGTATTACAAAACTAATATACATCATATGGTAAAGGTCATAAAATATATGTTCAGTGTAATGACATTGTACAGCTTTCATTCTGTTGTTTTATATGACACCATAAATTTAAGCTCTTTTGATAAAAAAAAAAGTTGTAGAAAATTGTTCGACTGTGTATCACAACAAAGAGTTGACGCACTCATAAATTAAGGTCTTAAAATAGAATTTCTAGTTTACTACTTACTCGCATAATAAACAAAGTATTTAAAAGGATAAACTACGACAGCAACTATGAATTAATTAATAAAGTGTAAAAGTCTTTGTAAGACCTTTTTTTCAAAGACATTTTTATTTGTGAAAAGGATAAATGATACAAATTATGATCCATGAGTGCAGGGTTAAAGGGTCGGATTAAATAAGATATTTAGGATTTTTCCATATTTCCATATATTAATTCTATAAAGTAGTCAGACCGACAATAATTTAGATGACATACATACAAAATAATCATAGATTAACTTATCATAAAGCGAGATATGTCAATTATAATTTATTTAAATTACACAGTGCAACAGCGATTCTTTGAGAATTTCCATGTCAGGGTGAAAATACTAGGCCAGAGGCCAAACTCTTTTATGACTTTTTATATATTTTCCTCACCTTGATGTTTGTTTGCTTAGTTTGGATGTTTTATAATACTGGCCTAGTATTATCACCCTTACGTGGAATTTCTTATCCCCCATACATTGATCCCGAAAATATTCCACGGCAAGTCTCCAAGTTTATATGCTATATTTACTTCCGATTTTGTGCAAAAATAATCAATCTGCATCACTTTATGCAGATGGTTAGGTTAGGTTGGTCAGGTTAGATGGTCAAGACAAAACAGGTCGCCAAAAAGAATTCCACAAACAACCCTCCATATTCAAGGATTTTAGATTCTGATACCGAATACCATCAAATACTTAAGAGCAATTCCAATTCAAACACCATCTTCTCCAAGCCTGTGATAAAGCTTTATACCCTCTACATCACTGTCCGGAGGTTTTATATGAGTTTGTCATACCGTTTGTAACGCATTGAAAAATGGTAAAATTAAGATAATATTGCTTGTCATTATTTCGAGTAGGTTGATATTAAAAATGACGTTAATCGGGCGTCATTGTGTCAAGATATGTCATGAATTATGGAGACAGCTCAAAGGAATTTAAAAAATTAGTGTGTTTCTTGTACTAATTTGGCATTAAGTTTATGAAGTTGTGTACCTTTTGAAATATTTTGTTTTCACATATTATAAACAGTGGAAAAATCCAGACATAATAATATAAACGCAAAACCCAGGCAGTTGGAATCAAAGATTCGTCATAGTCGAATTTATCACTCTTACTAACTTTCTTAGTGATAACTTTAGTGAACAGATTGGTTGCTCCTCACGAATGATAGAACTAAAAATTACGCCATCGTGCTGCCAGTATTAAAATTGTTTGCGCCTGTTAGGCGTTGGCTAATAATTTTCACCTGTCACACTGTTATGTTTATGTGTATGTTTATACAGTGTAACATTGTAACATTGGGATAATTTTTTATTTTTGTCCTCAGATTATTTGTATGTAAAACAGTCGCTTTTTTTTATAAATTTATCAATTTATTTAATTTTATATTTTTAAAGGCCATTGTTCGGTACTTTAGAATAGGGTACTAAATATTTTTATAGTGCGTTATTATTTTATTAAAGTTCGTCTTTCGTTTATTGATATTTTTAGCAATTTCGTCATTTAGTAACCGTATTCTAAACTACATTCTAAATCTAAGAAAAAGTTTCTTCACTTCTTCATTTACTTCAACTTCTTTACTTCCATGTTCCTTTCTACAAATATCTGCTTGTAAGCACAAATTTTTACCATTTAAATATATATATATGGAGGATTTCATGCCAAGTGCACCAACTTTTGAAACCGATGTCTTCCGATTTGCACCAAGGTTAGTCCTATTGGATAGTAGTTCAGACACAATTTTTCAACAAGATCGGTCAAGATCTCTCTGAGTTAGAGGGGATCAAAATTTGACATTTTGGCCAAACAGGTGTTTTTTCTCATCCATGTAACTTATTACCTATTGTTCTTAGAAAATTTTCTCCCAAATAGTTTAGATAGCTATTTCTTCAATATTTCGGAAAAAATACTTAAAAAAAAAAAAATTTTTAGACTTTTTTTTTTTGCTAAATTAAAGCATTTTTTGCCTTTTTTTTCAAAAAGGGCATTTTTTTTTTTTTTTCATAAGCTTAGGATTTTTCCTTTTAGAGCTTTTTGGTCGATGGAAGTGGGATATCTATCAAAATAAATGTTTTGTAACTCAAGACAACGGTTTTTCAATTTTTCACAAATGCACTATTTTGAATTTTTTACTATTTGTGTGTAAAACCTTACAAACAAAACTTATACTGTGAAACTAGACAAATTAACCTTTCCGAAGTTATGTAACATACCTTCATAACATAACAGAAGAGAATGGTTATCTGTAACCTGAAAGAGTTATTTGCAACATTTCAATCTGAACACAAGGATGTTAGAATTGGCTTCACGAAATTAACCCAAATGAGGCCAAAACATTACGTTTTGGCAGAGAGCAGCGGAACTCACATAGTATGCGTTTGCATTTACCATGAAAATGTTAAACTGATGTTGAAGGAAATCAGCTTAAAGTATTTAACAGATGATTCGGCAGAAGATTTACACGATTACCGCGATTGCCTTAAATTGACTATGTGTCCTAATGCAACAACTTCTTGCCACTTAGGTGAATGTTCCAATTGCCCGAAAACCACATTCATCAAAGAAAATTTAATCAACTCTTTAGATCAAGAATATATAAAGGAGGTCAAATTTGATTCTTGGATTCAGACTGACAGATGCACATTGAAAGCAATCATTTTAATGTGGATGATTTTGTGGAAGAAATGTGTACACGATTGCTAAACTTGAGAAACCATGACTTTTTAGTCAAAGAGCAACGGTCATTCTTCAAGGATTTGAAGATACATTTGAAGTCTGGTGAATTCGTTATTTCATATGATTTCGCAGAAAACTATAAATATGTTCTTCAGGATGTCATACAAGCATTTCACTTCAATAACGACCAAGCAATTATATTCACAGTAGTTATTTACTACATGAAAGATGAAAAACTGGAACACAAAAGTATGGCAATCATATCCGACGATTTTAAACATGATACCGTTGCAGTTTATGAGTACCAGAAGAGAATACTAAAATTTCTAAAATATAAATTTACAGTAAAGAAGGTATACTACGTTTCGGACGGAGCTCGTCAACATTTTAAAAAAAAAAGTAGCTTAGCAAATCTTATGGCCTATGAAAAAGATTTTGGAATGCCAGCTGAGTGGCATTTTCATCCTACTGCTCATGGTAAAGGAGCATGTGATGGTATTGGAGTAAACTTTAAAAGAAATGCAGCGAAGTATAGCCTCCAATGCTCTCATCAAGAGCGCATCTTAGATGCGACTGCTTTATTCCATTGGGCAAAGAGTTATTGTAAAGAAACTAAAATAGTTTTTAGTAGCAAAGAGGATCATCAGGAAACATTGAAAACACTGAAGAGCAGATTCGATGCTGCGGTAACAATCGATGGCACCGCTCAATACCATGCTTTTATACCGCTTGTCGATGGAAGACTCAAGTTGAAAAAGTTTTCTGCCTCTATTCAATGCGATTTATTTCCAAAGACAACCAATAAACCAGCAGCGAAATCAACAGCTGAACCTAGTAACGCCAAAAAAGGATTGACAAAAAAACGCAGTAAATAAAGGCGACAAAAAAGCTGGATGAAAGACTGGGTATTTAAAAATTTACAAGACTTAAATACTTCATCAGCTACAATAAATTAAGTATAAAAATAGTTATGATATAAATGGATCTAATGCAATTAAGACTAAATTTTAATAAATTATTTATCTTTTTATTTTTAATATTTATTATTATACATTAATTTAATAATTATTAAAAATAAATAAAAAATAATAATTTTTCAACATTTCTATAGAAAAAAAGCGATTTTTTCCTGAGGTTAACATATTCTGGGTATTACAGTATCGAGGGTATAAAATTTTAGTTAGGTATGTTACATACCTTCGGAAAGGTTAATTTGTCTAGTTTCTCAGTATAAGTTTTATTTGTAAGGTTTTACACACACATATAAAAAAATTCAAAATAGTGCATTTGTGAAAAATTGAAAAACCGTTGTCTTGAGTTACAAAACATTTATTTTGATAGATATCCCACTCCCATCCCACTAAGCGACCAAAAAGCTCTTAAAGGAAAAATCCTAAGCTTTCTTATGAAAAAATAAAAAAAAAAAAATAAAAATGGAAAAAAGGCAAAAAATGTTTTAATTTAGCAAAAAAAAAAGTCTAAAATTTTTTTTTTTTTTAAGTATTTTTTTCCGAAATATTGAAGAAATAGCTATCTAAACTAATTGGGAGAAAATTTTCTAAGAACAATAGGTAATAAGTTACATGGATGAGAAAAAACACCTGTTTGGCCAAAATGTCAAATTTTGATCCCCTCTAACTCAGAGAGATCTGGACCGATCTTGTTGAAAAATTGTGTCTGAACTACTATCCAATAGGGCTAACCTTGGTGCAAATTTCATCCCGATCGGAAGACATCGGTTTCAAAAGTTGGTGCACTTGACATGAAATCCCCCATACATATTGCGTCATACGACTTCAGCGTTTCTATTAATGAATTTGAATTTTAAGCAAAACATATAATCATTTCATTAAAAACACCCAAAATGTTAGTTTTTCGCACAATTTCTAACTTGTTTTTTAACTATTGCTCTGCTTGCATTTTATCATTCTTGGCCCACTGCACACCTAATATTTACGTTTTTCTACTTTTTTATATTTTAGTTTTTTTCTTTTTATCACACTCCACTAAATGTTTTTAATAATTTTAATTATTTTAATATTGTTTTTAATAAAATGTAAAGCAAAATTTGTAATAGTCAAAGTGATGTTAATTGGAGGGTTGCCAACTATCACACAAAACATAAATTTTTCGCAATATTTTATAATTTTCATACATGAAAGAGACAGACACACTAAGTATATAACGGGAAAACATTCGGATGGCGAATCTTTACTTCTATCATCCTTGGTTGCTCATAACTCAAGAGATAGTCTAAATAGTAAAATTACTTTCGAAGAAAAAACACAAATAAATAAATAAATAAATAAATATAAAAAAGAGTGTTCAATTCGTCTGCGCCGATCCCTTGATACACTCCACCTGTGTCCTGAACTCGGTAATATAACCACTATTGGCTACAATTACCATTTTATACAGTTACTTAACCTTTTAGTTTTAATACTCGTACCATTTAAATTTATAGTTAACTAGCTTCAACCCGATGCGCTTCGCTACACCCATCTTAAGGAAATGAAAAACTGAAAATACATTTTGTAGAAAACTGTTTTATTTATATTTGGCGATTTTTGATTTTGTCGATTTTTGTTTTTGTGAGTTTAGTTTTTTTTTTTTTTTTTTTTTTTTTTTTTTTTGGCGATTTTTGACTTCGGTGACCATAGTTTTTTGCGATTTTTGATGCTAGCGCTTTTTGATATTGGCGATTTTTGTTATTCGCGATTTTCGGTTTTTGGCGACTTTTAATTTTGGTGTTTTTTGTTTCTTGTGATTTTTGTTATTCGCGATTTTCGGTTTTGGTAATTTTTGACTTGGCGATATTTTTTTTTGCTATTATTGATTTTTGGCGATTTTTTTGTTTTTTTTGCAATTTTTGATTTCGGCGATTTCTGTTATTCGCAATTTTCGGTTTTGGGGATTTTTGATTTTAGTGATTCCGCGGTCATTGGTCCGTACCCGCCCATTTTTTGGGTAACTACTCACATTGATAACTTATGAACTCACACTAAGTACTCTAGATATGTAAATGGCACTAAATTTTTATGGTACTTTGTATGGTGATTGCTATGCCCGCCCGTTTTTTTCCGTAATTCATCAAATTATTTTAATATGTACATGTACAGAGTTTCAGAACTCTTGCTGTAGTAGTACTCCACATATTATATGTCAAAATAAGATGTTAAAAATTCACTGTATATGGGATGTGCCACGACGACTTGAAATATCAAAAAATATACCCTATTCTTTCCTTCCAGATAGGCAATTACCTACTGTAAAAATATCGAGACGATCGGTTCAGTGGTGTAGTTTCCTATAAACCACAAACGTATACACAAACATACAAAACTCCATTTTTAAACTCTTTCTTTTAACTCATACTCTCTGTCTGTCTGTCTGTCGTGGGTCAATCCCATTCCCGCTTATCCAATTGATCTGAAACTTGGCCCATAGTCTTGCTGTGATTATAGATTAGTTTTGGGGTAGCCACTCACAGTCACGGAGTGATCTAAATGTCATTTCTGTGAAAAAAGATTAACCTTGACATAGTCACGCACAGCCACGCATTGTCACGCACAGTCTCGGAGAGACTAAAACCTCACTTCCCCTTATCCGATCGATCCGAAACTTTGCCCATACACTTGCTGTGAATAAAAGATTAACTTTGACATAGTCATGCACAGTCACGGAGTGATTTAAAGCCCATTTCCTCTCATCAAATCGATCTGAAACTTTGTCCATAGACTTGTTGTGGCCAAAGATTAATTTTAAGATATCACACGCAGTCGCGCATAGTCACGCACAGTCACGGAGTGATTTAAACCCCATTTCCCCTCATCCGATCGATCTTAAACTTTGTCCATAGACTTGTTGTGACCAAAGATTAATTTTAAAATAGTCACGGAAAGTCCCGCACAGTCACGGAGAGATTCAAAACTCATATGCATAAGGAGAGAAAGAGTTTTAATAAAAACTTTGTTCTTATGGGTTAGATTATTATACATAATAATAAGAGGAAGTTTGTTTTTCTTTTTTGGTCAGTATTTACTATAATTTGTTATTGTTTCTTTTATAATCTTACGTCTGAAAATTAATTAACTTCTGTCTGAAAAATTGCATTATTTTTCTGTTATTAGAGTTGGCTTTCTATTGCTGGAGAGAATTCGGCTTATTCTACTGGAATGAAAAAAACAGATATTTGTCTATGACAATTTAGATACATTTTCTCTTGGCGCCGGCGGCAACTTGGGCGGGCCCATACACGACACAAGCATGATTGATCAAGCAGATTGACAGTGTATGGGCTTGCTGTGTGATTGTACAATCCGATTGTGGCTGATTAAGAAAATATCGAAAATAAGATTTTTTATTTTTATAGAAAATAATGAAACTAAAATTACTGAAAGCACGCTAAATGTAAGTTTAGCAAAAACAAATTGTTTTTCTAGTTTTTTCAAGAACAAAACAAAAATGTATATTGTAGTGTACATATTTGTTTCAAAGTTGTTTTGTATTTTAGTTTGTTATTTTGGGTGACGTTTAAATATTATAACTTTTTGTTTGGATTCTCACTTGGTTGTTTTCAGAAAATGTATATGAATTTAACTTTTTATTAAACAAACTATCTACTGCTTTTGGTTACTAATGAGCAGTGATGCCAGATGATATTTTCAAAAAAACCTACGCAAGCAAAAAAAAATCCCTTTTCTCCCTACATGGCTAAAAAATTTTCCCTACAATTTTCCCTACAAATATGAATATAGTTTTTTAAATTAATTATAGTTTATAACATTTAAAGTTAAAGTTTGTATATTTATTAGTATTAAAGCAACACAAATTACAGTCTTTAAGGATAAAAAATCAGTCATTTAAAATAACTAAAACAAAAATAACAATTCATTTAAATTATAGATTATTCTATAAAAAAAAAAACCAACAAAAAAAAAAGTTTAAGTATAAAGAACATTTGAATTAAACTTTTCAAAATGATTTTGATTGCACTTAAAATCTTTGCAATTTCTTCGTTTTGCAAGAAGGATCTTATTATACATATGGAATTTAAATTATCGTGGCTCAATTTGTTCCTTTTTTTGGTACGAACATCGGTAACTACCGAAAATATTCGTTCAGCATCCGCATTTGCATGAGGTAATGCAAACAGTTTTTTTACCAACTTTGATAAATTGGGAAATATAAAATTGTCATTAAAATTTTTCGCTTGCATAATTTTGCACCAGAATTGTACGATGCCAATTTTTTCAAAAGATTTGATTTCATTTTTAGAAAAACTGTACTCCAGTGATCTCCACTCTTGTGTCAATTCATTTAAATTTAAGTCAAATTTTTGGCACAAATAAAAAAATTTTAAATCCTCCTTATTTTCTCCAAATGCAGCCATAGGATTTAAAAATTCCATTTCTTTAAAAAGAGATTCTGTTTTTAATGGAAGTCGGTTTTGAATTTCTTCCAATGCCTTGATATAAAATTTAAGGCAATCCATTTTTATTTGCAGCATATTTTTTTCGGGCAATTGTTTCAAAAATTCTTCGCATTCAGGTCCCAGAAAAACTTCTTGAATCGGTAATGATACATGGGGTGAACGAACTATGCAATTTGTTTTTAACTCCGTTTTTTTTATACAATTTTGTCCAAGTTTTAGAAATATTTTAACTGACTCCGAATGAAGTACATGGAGTAAAATTTTTTTCGATTGAAAAAGTGCATTTAGTTCGTTGAGGTAGTTTAAAGCATACTTTAAAAACAATAAATATGCTTTGTTGCATACGTTACTGAATTCGGCGCAAATCCATTCAGCCGATTTTAATTTATCACGAGCGTGTGCACTTTTAAAGTATTCGATTAGAACGTTCCAATAATGCAGTATACGTTCTATACATTTTTGACGAGACAACCAGCGAGTCTCGGAAGTTCTTAAAATTCTTCGTTTTTCTTCGTTCATCATAACTTGGAACTCCTCCAACTCTGTACACCTTTTTGAGCTACCTGAAATATATGTGCCAATTTGACGAATTAACTCCTCGGGTGCTCGCGGTAGTTCCAAGCATGCTTTGTTAGCAATAAGAGCTGCAGAATGACAAATACATTTGATATTTATACTGTGTGGATTGTCCTCCAAGAAACGGGAAACAAATGAATCGTTTTTACCAACCATGGTATTTTCTCCATCGGAACCTACTCCAACTACGTTGTCAAATGGTATAGAATAACTCAAAATTGTGTTTTTAAACAGTGTGTACAATGATTTAGCAGTACCGTCAGTACCAACTGGTATGAGATCTAAAAGCTGCACAGTAATTTTTTCAGATTCTTCGTCAAAAAATTTGACCAGAACACATAGGCTTTTTTTTGACGATATGTCTGTGCTTCCGTCAACTAAAGCAGAAAAATTATACTTTCTTAATTTTGAAATCAATTTGGATTTTTCCTCTTCGGCTAATATGTTTTGTATAATTTTTGTACATTTAGTTCTTCCCAATTTGCACTTTTTTAAAATTTCCGAATCCGGTACAATTTCTTTTAACAGGGGTATAAGGTGATCAACAACTTGGAATGCCACATTGTGCTCTGCAAAAAACATACTGATTCGCATTTCAAAATTTTTAACTGGGTCCTCCGCCTTATTTTGTTTGTTGGTAAACATGTCAATCTTTTGTGCATTTTTGAGTGAGACCACATTTTTCTTGTGTATTTTGCTTAAGCTATGCTTGAAAAGCTCCGACTTCCCACAGTTCAAAATTTTTCCACATGAGGAGCACCTGCATTTGTATATGTCTTTTGGTATTACTTCCAGCCATCCTTTAAACTCGCTTTCGTCAAGCCATATAGGGCGAAACTTTTGTTTCCTATATTTTTTTGGGGGGCTTCTGCGGCCATGTGAAGATTCACTTGAAGACATTTTCTGTTTAAAGATAAAACTTCACTAGTCCGACTTCAGAGCATTTAAATTATGCCAAAATATTGCTTACCTTATAATTTCAATTCACAATCCACATAAAACAATTTTTCTTTACAAAGAATTCAGTTTTTTACAAAAAAGAAACAAAACAAACACCTGATATTGCCAATATGACTGGTTAAGTGATGCTAACTATAGTGAAACAATAAACGTTAAAAATTTAATAAAAAAACGCCTGATATTGCCAACTCGTCATAGAAATATTGTTTTGTTCAATTCGACAAAAACATTTTTTCGAGAAAAACGATAAACAGTTTCCGAAGGATTTAGAAAGGAAAATTATTTTTAAAATTAAAAAAAAAATCCCTACTTTTGGTCGAATATGAAAAATCTGTCCCTATTTCCCTACGCTCATGTTTTTAAGTCAAAAAAACCTACTTGTAGGGAATTTTCCCTACTTCTGGCATCACTGCTAATGAGGGTTGGTGGCTCGACCCGCAACAGCTGTATAACCTGTTATGCAGAATACTGGCACAAATGTGCCAATGTGTTTTGCTTTATTTAAAGTAAAAACATTTTAACTTGAGCGTGAATAACTTCTATCTCAATTATAACAGAAAAATCATATACTTCCAAAAGTATTTTTACATTTTCATTGAAATCTCTAGAGTTATTCAATCGATTTTAATTTTTTTTAAATAGTAGCCTGCTCAGAATGTCAATAAATAATTTTCACTAAAAATGAGTAACCCAGCTTACCTATTGAGGACATGATCGTGATATCCGTAAACGGATAAATTGTTTTTGTAATTATTACAAACGGAATGACAAATTTATATGCCCTCTGCAAACTGAAAAAACTTCTACATAAAATTTCATTTCCTGCAATACTCGTGTTTAGCAGATTACAGTACATAAAAAGAAGAAAATATTCACACTTAAAATGCAGAAGGTTCTTAATTTTTTGTTGTCTAGTAACAACAATTAAAAGAAAATTTGAATTTGTCTAAAAACATATATGTATATAAAATACACAACATGAAATTTAACGTATAGCGAGGCAATAAATTTACACAAATCTTATTTTAATTATGATGCTTTCATAATTGACTTCAGCCGGTATTATTCGGATCGCACCTTTTTCGCGGCATTTTGGTGGTGTAGGGCTTAGACCGACCATAACTTACTAACAACCTTAAATAAACAACTTTGCTAGCCCAGAATCATATCCAGAAGTGTATGAAAACGAAACAACTTATAAATGTAATATAATTATTTGACGAATCGACTTCAATGACTCATGCTTCATTTAATGTTTCGTTTTTATACAATCTATTTTTTTTACTTTGATGTGGCTGAATTGTTGGTCTATATGTCCCAAATAATAATAATAAATTTAAGTAACACACAATTACTTAAATTTGTTGTTTATATTGTGGAGTTTGAGGACATCTATTAAGGTCCTGAGGGTGAGTGTGTATGCTTGCGTGTAAATAAGTATGCGTGTTAATGTCAAATTATATTAATTTCCTTAGTTTTGTAGGGTCGTATTGTGAAAATGATAATATTTATTTTACTTGACTTGGTCATACATTTAAAACCGAACACACAACACCATACAGGTACAAAAGGAGACTACATTTATACAAATTTATTACGACTTAGAATTTTTATGGTTTATTAGTTTTAGTATGTGATTGATACGTTCGGAAGTGTATTTAGAAATAATTAAAAACTATTATTAATACTTTAAATTTGTTTTTTGTATGTCTATAAAAATTGTATTGTATGCAGTCTTAATGATAATTATTTCGACCTTACTGTCCTTGACTATTAAATCATTATTATTTTATTATTATTTTTCTTTTTTTTTGGTTGAGAAATTCTCCATCTGCTATAATTGTTTAATCAATATTTTCAATATATTGTTTTAATATGAATTTATATGTTAATGCATTAAAGCAATAAACAAGAGTTGAACAACGTCGTTATAACGATCCAGTGCATAATAATGGTTAAACTTTATCTAAAACTTTAATAATATTTAATAATGTTTTTTAACTACATAATAAATTTTGCTTTTTATACAAATAATTACGAAATTGTTCTTTAAAAGTTTCTTTTAGTTGGTCATTAAAAATCAGATGTTTCATTTTTCCGTAATATTATGTCTTTACTAAAATAGTATTATTATACTAAAAAAAAATAAAGTTTAAGGTTGAGGAAGGGTTAGCTTTCAAACGAACAGTCATACTGTGCTCACTTTTTGACATTAATGATCAGTATACTCTGGAAAATTATCATGAATTGATGCACGCTTGAACAACGTTACCAAATTATCCAAACTTACTTTAAACTTACTTTAAAATCAGTCATTGATTCTCGAAATTTATAGACGACTTCCAGATTTAAATGGCGCACATAACCGTACATCTGAGTAAGCCATCTGTCAAACTGTAGATAGATTTAATCCCACATGCTCTGTAAATGATGCAATGAGTCGAAGGAATGTTCGTACCGCTGTAAATGAAAGTTAGGAAGAAGATCCAAGTTTATAGATTCGTCATCGGTCGCAGTAATTGAAGCTCTAACCATCCGTAGAACATCCAGCTGGTACAGTAATGGAAGACACCAACCATCATATGCGTCGTTCTTTCGTTGGTTTGCGATGAGACTCATTTTTGGCTTAAGGATTTGTAAATAAACACAATTGCCGCATATGGCGTGAGACCAACAGACTTAAGGTACGGTCACATTAGGCAAATATTTGACGCAAACTTGTTTTCTCGTATTTGCCAAAAATTTTGTGAAACAAATACAGAGTTGATTTTGTGGTCACACTAGACACATTTATTTGCCTCTTTTTGTTTGATCAAACAGCTGCCAAATAGTGGCAAATAAAAACAAGGAAAACATATTTGCCGTGCGGTCACACTTGTACAAATATTTGACTAAAAAAATTGTTTGATCAAACTGTCGAAAATTAAAAATATATTTGATCAGAAATTTCCAAATGTTGCATGAGGAGGAAAGTATTCTTATTTAGTGCTGTGGAGCGCATTGGTGTTAGTTTTGGAAGTTTACTGTTATATTATATTTAAATATTATTTTTAACTATAATTATTTTTTTCTTTGTTTACAAAATAAACAGCTGTTTATTTTAAGTAATGTAACAGTGTGGCAAATTCTGTGTTTTTAAAATGATAAATACGCTAAAGTTAAAAATAAATTTGGCTAAGTGGTGTTTAGAGGCAATGCCCCGATCGGTATCAAACTGTCACCACTTATAAAGCATTTTATTGCGGTTCTAGGAAAATATTTTTTTTTCGACTATCGAGCCTATTTTCCGAGTTATGGACTTCGAAACTTTTGCCATATACTTGGATATAATTTTGTTATTTAGTATCGTATTTCAGCACAATATATATATTTTAAAAACTTACTTGAGTGTCTTTTACTCGATATTTTTAAATTTGAAATCCATTAACCCATTATGAACCTATTTAAAATTTTGTATCATTGTAATAGATATTTTTCTTTAATATGGAATTTTATCGTAAGTAGACATACATACGTATATCATGAATAAACTGAATAAAAACTAGCTTTATTTATTTCTATGTATACTTTGACCTCTTAACCCTTTCAGGACAGGATGTATATAGTCATTTGTAAGTTAGTATAATAGAAAATCAAGTATCTTTTTTTTTAGGGAAATTAACCCATTCATAACCATATTTGAAATTATACCATTATTTATTATGCTATAGAAATAGAAATAACAACATATTTAAAAAAAAAACCTTAAAGTTGAATGTAAAATTTCTAATATATCCGATCATTAAGTGGTTAAGAGGTCAAAATATACATTGAAATGAAGCTAGTGGATCCAGCATACATTCAGTTGTAAAATCAAACACTATATAGGTCATTTTATGAGATAATGCCACGTTTTCCCAAAATAACTTTAAAAAATCCAAATAGGTTCATAACGGGTTAATTGATTTTTTTGTGATAACAGTTTCCTTTAAAGTCAATTTTTAATGAATATTAACAAGTTGCACAACAAATGCTTTTGAAAACAAAAAGCTTTTTTTTAAGATATGACTGAATTAAATTTTAAAAGTTGACATCACTGCTGAAACAACTGTTGTTTGCCACTGTTTGCTCTTACAAATGTTTTGTAAGGTCAAATAATTATTTGTCCAAAATTGAGGAAAATAGTTGGTCGTGAGTGGTCACATTAGGCAAATATTTGTTTGCAGGCAAATAATTTTGTTTGCCTAAAATCAGCTGTTTTGTTGTTTGACGGCAAATAATATTTTGTGGTCAGACTGAGGCAAACAAATATTTGGCGTTTTTTGTCAAATATTTGCCTAATGTGACCGTACCTTTACACCAAGACAAATTCACCGCTCGTGACATCATCGGACCTTATTTCTTAAAAAATTAAGCCGGAACTCGCGTTGCGGTCAGTGGAGAACGTTACCATGATAAATGATATTTTGTTTGAAACTATGGATGACGTTGATCCGGCCGAGATGTGGTTCCAACAGGATAGCGCATTACGGTGACTTCAACCATCAACTTATTGAAATCAAAATTTGGATATAAGTGATTTTAAGAAATGGTCCTGTCAATTGGTATCCAATGTCGTGCGATTTGAAACCTCTCGATTATTTTCGTCAAGTCACTGGCTTTGACGCCTTAACATATGGCTCCAAAAAGTGACCCAAAATTGTACGTGTAGAATGCACTTCGTCAAGAACAGCCGTAGAGCCTTTATGACCGAAATCATTTTAAAAAGTTAATGCCACGTATTGATCTTTCGGAAAAAAAATTTTTGATTAATATTAAATTTTATGTGTTATTTTTTACAATTTCTAATTCTATCAGGCTTAAAAAACACCCTTTATTACCGATGGTACTGTAGCCAAAATCTTTTTGTTAGTATAGGGCAGGCAAAAATTTCATGTAACTTTTTAGCCTCCTGTGAGGAAGGCTTCACCATTTGGGTGGATGCACTTCTGGCTTGGCTTACGACATATAATTTATATCCGGCTGCCATCGTTGTTTTTACTAAAAAACTTTTGCAATGAACTGATATCAAAAAGCTACCAACTACCATATATTACATCTCAGAGATAACTGTCGATCTAAGTGTGAAAATTATGTTTGACGTAAATTTCAAATCGCGACGTATTTTCCCTCTATTTTTTGGCTTCAATACTTTTTTAATGTCTCAAAAATTAATTTTTATTAATATGTTTTTCGCCCAAAAAGTCTTATTTATTTCACTGTGAAACATTTTCGTGGTCATTGCCTGGGGTTTGAGAAATCTCAAGTTAGGGAGAAAGTACTAACCCAATATAGTAAATCCTCCATTCGATAAAATTAGACCACCTTGATTTTTACATGGATCTATTAATAACAAGTAAGAAAAATATAGATGGTGTAGACCGATTCTGCGATACCCTATTTCATGCGTTTAAAGAACTTGTCTTAGGTCCAAATAATTGGGTATACAAAATAAGCATAACCCAAATCTTAGTAATATTTTTGTTAATTTTTTTGCCTGCAGATTTGAAAGAGTTCATAATAGATGCAATATTTATATGTGTACTACGTCGAAAAATTAACCGATCCTGACCATATTTGGTAACGTCAATTCGTTTTTGCAAAAACATTTACAATCCAAATTTGAGAAAAATCTGTTAAATATTTTTATTCTGATAGGTTTATATGGGGGCTATAGCTAAGAATTGTCATATAGGGTTTATTTTTGATTTAATATAATGGGTTTAATAAACACACACAAACCGAAGTTGACCGGGATCTATATGATAATTTGGATCTTATGGCAATTTAAGTCGATCTAATAGCGGTCATTTGTATAGGGGGACTAGGTCTGAACATGCACCGATTTTTACCAATTTCAATAGCGTTCGTCCTATCATCCATAGAAACTTATATACCTAATTTCCTCAAAATATTTTCATAATTCGGCCTGTAGTTTGATTACAAGGTTTACAGATACACACAGACGGACAAACAGACGATCGGACATCGCTAAATAGACTCAGAAAGTGATTCTGAGCTCAAATATTTTATACCCTGACCACAGAGTGGTATAAGTTATTAAAATTATTTATTTAAGCCTTAGCTACAATTTAACTTAAGAATCAAATGAGAAATCATAAATGGTTCTTGAGTTATAGGAAAAAAAAAACTCCAAACTTTTTGGAGGTTTTACTATATTGGACTGTCTTGGAAATTGCCCCACCCAGAATGGCTGTTCTACTGTGTTTTTGAAGTCTTTTAAAATTTTATGGACGTTACGACTATTAAATGTTTCGATAAGGTCAATTCTTTTTTAATCGTAGAACACATCATACTCTTTAAGTAAAACCCTTAAAGAACATTAAGCTAAACGTCTCAAATTTTTTGACAATCATGTAACATCATTATAACATAAATTGCTTCAGCAGTTTTATAATTCTTTGCAAATATTTACATTAAAGATTTTTTTAATTTTTGTATACATTATTTCATACAAAATTACAATCAAAGTTATATCAAACAAAGAAAATTGCCTTGGTCATGATAAATGCCAACTTTAAGTAAAATGCAATATTTAAAGTATAAAGAAATCAAAGAAAAAATCTAGATAACCCTTAAAGGATCAAAGTTACTAAAGCTTAAGAATTTAACCTCTGTCATGTTTTAAAACTTAAATATAAATGAAGGAGATAAACAAAGAACTTAACAGAAGGAAATACTAAAAAGACTAAATAAAAGCAATGATGATGATAATAGTCATACTTAAAACGACTTTATAGCTAAATCGAATATTATACTATTATACTATTCATTGAAAAAAAAAAAAAAAAAAACTCAACGGTTGAAAGCTTAACAATTTGCAGATAGTATAGAGGTACAGAGAAACATAAAAAATAAAGGAACCGGAAATATTTATTTACAGTTTATTTGCTAAATTCAATTCAAAATTTAATTGTAAGTAACATTATTGATTTTAGTAGATACACATTAAAAGATTGCACTAATAAATAGCAAAACTATATGTAGGGTTTGCGTTACAGAAAAAAAAAAAAAACAAAGAAAAGACATGAGGCTACATATATATTTACACTAATGCAACTGTGTTGCCTTCAATATGTTTGTATATGTGCTGACAATATTAAATACATTCATAGACAGAAAAGTTTAAAAGATCACAATGAATGCGGTTACGGTTCGGAATATAGATTTTTATACCCTATACCACTATGTGGTTTGGGTATAATGACTGTGCTGCTTTTTGTAACAACCAAAAATATTCGTCCTAGATCCATCTTTAATTATACCGATCGACTCAGAATCACTTTTTGAGTCGAAATAGCAATGTCCGTCCGTCCGTCCGTCCGTCTGTGTGTCCATTAAAGCTTGTAATCAAACTACAAGTCGCAAATATGAAAATATTTTGATGAAATTTGGTATATAAGCTTTCATCGGCCATGGGATGAACGCTATTGAAATTGGTGAGAATCGGTCCATGTTCAGACCTAGTCCCCATACAAATGACCCCTATGAAATCGACATAAATTGCCATAAGTTCCAATTTATCATATAGATCTCAGTCAACTTGGGTTTGTATGTGTTTATTACATCCATTAATCAGTAGTTCAAAAATAATTTCTATAGAGCTGCTTCCCGATCTTCACTTAAATCTATCAAAAAACAAAAATATTGCACAGATTTTTCTCAAATTTGGTTTGTATATATTTTTTCAAAGTATAAGTGACTTCACCAAATATGGTCAGGATCGGTCCATTTTTCGAACTAGTCCCCATATAAATATAGTATCCGATATGAACTTTTTCATATCTGCAGCGAAAAAAATTAATAAAAATGCCACTCAAATTTGGTTTATGCTTATTTGCTATATCCAATTAGTTGGACCGAAGAGATAGGGTCTCTAAACCATGGTATAGGGTATCGTATAGTCGGGATAGACCGACTATAATTTTCTTACTTGTTATGTTGATATTTGTTTTTCCATATAAAAAAAGAAATGCAAAATGTTTAAATTCCGGACAGAAAATTCAAGATTTAAAGGAGGGAAGGAAGGAGTATCAACATAAAAACTACATAACATTTTCTTAGCCAGCAAAAAGAGGGAAGTCATTCTAAAAGAAGCACTCTTACAGGCACCCATGTTCCTTTGTTTTAAACAACTTCTAAAGAAGTCAATTTAAAGTTATTATGAACAAATCAGAACAATTTCAACTTGAATTGTTTTCCATATTTTCGAGTAATCAAAACAATTAAAATAAAAAAAATAATTTAAAAATAATACTGCATTGACTGAAAAGTCCATGGCCTAACAAAGAGATAGCATGACTAGTGTTAGAAAAATTGTGTCAAATTTAATCACATTTCATTACTAAAAATAGAAAAATTACCTCTATAAAAATTATGCTGATTTTAAAGCTTGAGAAAAAATGGATTGCAAAGAGTTTCGTGTTTTGATTAAACATTGTTTTTGGTGGGAAAAAATATTGTCCAAGCCAAAGAATGGATTAATAAATATTATGGTGAATCTTCGTCATCATACTTAATGGATAAAAGGTGGCATACCGAATTTAAACGTGGTCGTATGAGCAAAAATGATGCGGGTCGGCCTGGTCGTCCAAATGAGGCAGTTACCGAAAAAAATTTATGAAAAAAATTTCTTCTCCGTGGCTGCCGCGATTTATAACAGCTGAACAAAAACTGGAATGTGTTCATGATTCAAAGTATGCTTCGTCTATTTATAACAATAGATGAGATATGGATTCATAATTATACACCGGAGGCCAATAGACAGTCTGAGGAGTGGCTACAAGCGTGCGAAAGCCGAGCAAAGTGGCCAAAGACTTAACAATCGGCTGAAAAGGTAATTACCCGCGTTTTTTGGGATTCTGGTGGCATAATATTTATCGGTTACTTGGAGAGAGGAAAACAAATGCACCGGGCATTCAATCTACTTTGGCTGCAGGAAAATTTAAGTCTTTACATTACGAATTGATTCCCCATTATATCCCCGTATTCTCCAAATCTGGCCCCCAGCGATTATTATTCGTTCCGGAAGCCTATTTTGAAGAGTATAGCAAATCGTTAGCAATAGTTACAGGCATCAGCTGAAAGTTATTATACCCTGACCACTTGGTGGTATAGGGTATTTATTTATCTCGAAAAATAATTAATTAAATAATTCATAACTCTGCACACAGAAAAAAAAATTCACCAATCAAATTCTTCTAAAGTTTAACAACTGAATTTTCAATTGTATTGATAGAAATATTATAGCAACTAACCAATTTCTATAGTCATAAATTATTTATGCCGTTTTCTTTTCTGACAAAAATGTCGCATTTTATTTGCACTTTTTTCGAAAACCGTTTTTTTTTAAATACTCAGAATTAAGACCAACCTTACCTAATACATCAATTGAAAGGTCTCAAAGTCGAGACCTCGTATATCGCAAAAAATTGCAGCCATTGACTTCTTTCAGGTCATAGTATGTGAA
This sequence comes from Cordilura impudica, assembly GCA_963682025.1. NCBI lineage: Eukaryota > Metazoa > Arthropoda > Insecta > Diptera > Scathophagidae > Cordilura > Cordilura impudica. Next base: position 122,545,772 of record OY821517.1, read on the forward strand.
TATTTCCCCACTGTTCCCCTTTTTTTAATATTTTACCCCTATGACTTCAAAGATGATAAAAATCAAAATTTTTTGCAATTTATGAACCCAGCAGTTTGAGACTTTTCGACTAATATGTAAGAAAAGGGTGCTCTTAATTCAGAATATATAAAAAAATGCACTTTTCGAAAAAAGTGTGAATAAAATGCGACATTTTTTGTCAGAACAGAAAACGGCATTACATTTATTTACAATAGACAAAAAAATAGAATTGTATTTGCCATCAACTCTAAATTCGGTTATTAACTTCATCGTAATTAGGTAATAAATTTCCTAGTCACAGCGTATCTGTTATCTGTGTGTAGGTAACAACCAAAGTACCACTAGTTGTTGAGGTCTTAAGGCCAATCGAAAATCTCAATAAAAACATTTTATGGAGAATTTAAAAAAAAAAAATTTTTTTTACAAGTATTTAGTTTCACTTTTTAGTCCGGAGATATAGAGTTACGTAAAACACAAATATATATAATAATGTGATAAATATGCAAGCTCGAGGTCTATTTGAATTTATTTATTAATATAAATATTCTTTGTTTCCAATACGGATTGGTACCAGAAACCTACGGCATCTGGCAGAATTACTAACTTCTTTTCGAAACATCCAACAAAATTTATTATATTATTATATACAGCCCAGAATTTAATTTCTAGGGTACTCAACATTATTGATGTGAATTTCCACAACGATGATCGGATAAAAATTAGCAATATACTAAAAGACAATCAATTTCCGGCAAAACTGACCAACAAATTAATAAGGAATCATGAAATAAATAAGGGCAAATATGGAACCAAAGACATATAAATCACTCACATATCGTGCAATACTGTAATAACTCAAAATTTTACTGTTTTCCGAAAACTGCTCTATTGGGCTAGAAGAGACTCAAACAAACAGAGAAATATTATGCGCAAGGTTCAGAAAATACACACATCAAACTCACAATGTTCTGTTCTAAGACAACCAACACAGATTTTTAATTTCATGTCAATTATATGTGTTTCTAAATTTTGTACTTTGCCGAACACATTCATGAATTTGTTTCGTTTTAATCCTTGATTGTGAACACGAACATGTTTCTATCAACTATTGTTTTATTCAAACACACATAAACCACACAGTTTCGAGTGCAGCTATATTTTAAGATAGTGTTCTGTTCGTGTTCTCAAATAAAAAAAAAAAAAAAAAAAAACATGAGCAATACATATGTTCGTGTGTAGCTTTATTTTAAGTTGGTGTTCTGGCACGTGCACTGCAGAAAAACAGAACAAGAATAATAAACAAGTTCGAGTTCAGCGAATAAAAACAATTTAATTTTTAACCACATAGAGAAATTTTTATATTTTGTTTATGAATTATTTTCCTTTTCTTTTATTAGTTTTTTATTTTTATTATTATCTTTTTTTTTATATACCTGCTAATGAATTATTTTAGATTTATTAAATAAATTTGGCTGAAACAATTGTCGTCGTTTTTATCGGGGTTTATCGAATTTTTTCGATCGCGAGTGGATAATGCTTTAAATTTTAGCTGTACGCGTTCAGGAACACGAACTGAAAATAAAGCTACACTCGAAATTGTGTATTGTTTATGTTCTATATATATATTTTTTTTTTTTGAGAACAAGAACAGAACACAAACTTAAAATATACCTACACTCGAAACTGTGTGGTTTATGTGTGTTCGAATAAAAAAATACGTGATAGAAACATGTTCGTGTTCACAATCAAGTATCACATTCATGACTGTGTTCGACAAAGTACAAAATTTAGAAACACACATAATTGTGTTTTTTGTACGAGTTTTTTTATTCAGTGTGTCTTTTTTTCTGAACTCTGATTTTAGCATCTCAAAATTTTAAAGTTATCAGTGAAATTAAAATAAATATTTTTTTATTACCTGAACAAATTATACTGAACGATAAAACTTTAAACCGTACTATCTCAAAACTATATATTTTGAATTGTTACAGTATTATAATTCTATAAATCTATCATAAAGGTTAGAAAAATCTAAAATATTTAATGACGAAAATTTTAAATGGAACATAAAACAAGTAACACATTATCAAAAATATAAAGTAGAACAAAAGACAAAATACCACTCATCAAAAACGCGAACGTTACGTATAAAATACCTTGTATAAAAATTAAAATTGTGACCGAATTTATTTAGGAATAACAAAAAATAAATTGAAAAGAAGAATATCGGCACATAAATCAGATCAGAAAGTAAGATTAACTAATTTTGCACAAAAAGTGGCATTGACGAACAGCATAAATACACTCTTGACTTTAATAATGTAGGTGTTCTATAAAGTGAGAGTAACAACAGACGTCCTAACATGTTAGAAATGTTACACATAATACGTATCAACAACAAAGATAATGAACTTCATAGCTGATACTGAGAGTTGCGCTCGAAGCAGCAGACATTTGGTAAACAAAAAGATGGGTAGAGTGCAATAATTATATTTTAAGTAAATCAGTGCAATTATGATGATAATGCTGAAATATTCTTAGCTGTAGCTTATTTATTAGTGTTAGTGTAAGTTTATTAGTGTAAGCATTCAATGTAATATATTAATATATAATATTAATATATGTGTATTTTGTGCGTCTTGTATTTTGATTTTTATTTATATTTGCGTGACTCGTATTGATAGTACATTGGTTTTTATACCCTATACCACTATGTGGTTTGGGTATAATGACTTTGTGCTGCTGTTTGTAACTACCAAAAATATTTGACCTAGACCCATCTTTTATTATACCGATCGACTCAGAATCACTTTCCAGACCGACTATAATTTTCTCACTTGTTCTATTACGTGTTAGATACCTGAAGCGAAGCTGAGCGAGATATTGGAAACAAATAATATTTATAATAATAAATTAATAAATATGTGCAGCAATATATACTCAAAAGACCACAAATAATAGAATCATTTCTCTCAAATCAAATTTGTCCTTAAGTCTATAGGCAGAAACATGAAAAAAATGTTATTTCGATCAAAATTCACGTTTGAAAAATTCGGACAAAAATCGAGAATAATAAATGTGGAGAAAAGAAAAGTAATTAACAATCATACGAAAGTAGGAAAATTAAACCATTTTAATTTCATAGCGTATTTCAAAATAATTTTTGCAAACTACAGGTTATAAACATAAATATATTTTGACGGAATTTGGAATATAAGCATTTTGAACATAGTCCTAGTCATATTGGATGTGATTACTACTATATTTAGTGAGGTCATCATGTGTTCAAAAAACATATACAAATCAAATTTGAATAAAATGTGTTATAATTACGAGTCACTAGATAGATTTAAATGAATATCGGTGCTGTTTTATGCGAGACTATGAGCTTAATTAGTTTTACACTCCTAATTTTTTTTTAGTGATATATATGGATAATATAAACGCATACAAACCAAATTTGATTACGATATATATATCAATCTATTAATCTATTAAAATATTTTTATTGCGATTTTCGTATTTAGCAGGCCAGAATACAAAAATATATAAAAAGCTACACTTAAAGTGCAGACATATTTTTAATTTGTTGCTGGCTAGTGTAATAATTAAATAATCCTGTCATTAGAATATACAGAATTAATAAAAGCAAGCAGGGATTTTAAATTCGGCTGTGCCGAATCTTTGATACCCTTCACTTTTTTATTAATATCTGGACTTATTGCATATCTGGACTTTATAACAAATGTAAACAAAATATTTGAAGAAGTAAACAATTTGATAACATAATACTAAACTATTACAACAAATACACTGAATTTTTAAAATTTTTTAGAGGTGTCTTCGTATTTTTGGATTTACCCCATTTTGAAATGACAAACAATATTATCATAACTTTATCCAAACAGATGGACAGACGGACATTCCCTTATCGACTCGAGTTGTCATAAGGATCAAGAATATATATACTTTATGAGGTCGCAGATGCATTTTTCGATACGTTACAAATGCAATGAATGATATATACCCTTTGCACAGTGGTGTGAATATAAAAACTACTGCAATTTGCATCTGAACTTTGGATGTCACAGACAAATTTTTTATATCTTATTTGCAATGTCAATTTTCTTTGTTTATTAAAATCAGCCCTTAGAGTTTGTTACCAATTACCATACATTTTTCCCCCCCAAAATATATGTACATATAAGTAAAACAATGAATACAGATTTGAGCTCATAATACATTTAGATAAAATAAAAATCATCGTCTCAAAACTACAACCATACATTTATATATTTGTTTTTGTCACCACTGTATTTAGCAGTGTCGCAACTCGCGTTTACAAAATGTACATATTACAAAAAAAAAAAGAAAAAAACATCAAACAAATGTAAATGCATGTACATAAAACTAACGTAAACACACACATACAAAGTGCAATGGCAAATGTTAACAAGATGCAATGCAAGTAAAGACTTTCTTAGTGTTTAATGGATTTCATCTCCCTTGTCTCTTTTTGTTGTTTAAAGAACGTGTTTGAAATACCAACGTAATAATCTTTAATGTTATAAATAATTTTACTCTATTCAGTATTTTCTACGAGAAAGAAGCAAAATAAGGAATCATAGTCATATAATGTGTCTCAAATAGATTGAATTACAATGAATTCCACCGATTGAGATAGTATTTAATGTTTGTGTAAGCGGATTTCTTTTCCAGATGATGATTTCGATTTAATAAAGATTTTTAAATTTCAGAAGTTCAATATTATGGAAGTTATAAATCTAATTATTACAATGTGGAATATTTTCGTGGTCAGTCACTGACTGGGGTGGAGGTTAGATATTTCAAGTCAGGTTTCAAGTACTAGGCCAGTATAGTATAACCTCCACAGGGCTTGACGTTCTCAGGCCAAACTTCTTTCTACGACCTTTCATATGTATACCCTATACCACTATGTGGCTTGGGTATAATGACTTTGTGTTGCTGTTTGTAACTACCAAAAATATTTGACCTGGACCCATCTTTAATTATACCGATCGAATCAGAATCACTAACTGATTCGATTTAACGATGTCCGTCCGTGTGTCCGTCCGTCCGTCCGTCTGTGTGCCCATGTAAACCTTGTAATCAAACTGCAGGTCGCAAATATGAATATATTTTGATGAAATTTGGTATGTAAGCTTCCATTGGCCATAGGATGAACGCTATTGAAATTGGTGAGAATCGGTCCATGTTCAGAACTGGCCCCCATACAAATGACTCCTATGAAATCGACATAAATTGCCATAAGATCCAAATTGTAATATAGATCTTACTCAAATTGGGTTTCTATGCATTTATAACATCCATTAACGAGTAGTCTAAAAATGATCCCTGGCCCCATATAGAGCTGCTTCCCGATCTTCACTTAAATCTATCAAAAAACAAAAATATTGCACTGATTCTTCTCAAATTTTGTATGCATATATTTTTGCAAAATAGAAGAGACTTTACCAAACATAGTCAGGATCGTTCCATTTTTGGGCCTAGTCCCCATATAGATATAGCATCCGATATGAACTTTTTCATATCTGCAGCTAAAAAAATTAATAAAAATCCCACTCAAATTTGGTTTATGCTTATTTTCTATTTCCAGTTAGTTGGGGCTATGACATAGGGTCTCTAAACGCATGGTATAGGGTATCATATAGTCGGTCTCGACCGCCTATAATTTTCTTACATAATTTTCTTTTACATAAAAAATCGTTAGTTTACTTAAAATCAATTAATTTTCAAAAGTGAATGGCGTTATTTGAACGTCGTTTGTATTTTGTTGGTTCGGTTTCACGTATTAGAGTCCAGAAATAGTCTCCCAGCATGCTTTTGTCGCAAAATCCTTGATAATTTCTTCCAATTTTCATTAAATCTTGGTGACTTCGCTTCCCTTGTTCGTCGCTCACCGCACCTATGTTTTGTGAAAAAAAAAAATCTAAATGCAAATGAAGAAAATGCATTTTGAGTGACATTCGTGCACCTAATTCATGATAATTTTTCAATAATTCAGCAACAATTTGTCTGTAGTTTTCACTCTTATTGTTTCCAAGAAGACTGTCCACGATGCTCTTGAAGATTTCCGGGCTGCATATTCTTTCTCCAATAAACATATTCTTCTTTCTCCAATAAAAATTGTCATCATTCAATAACTTCCTGATCTGAGGGCCAACAACTATTCCTTTGATTTTTGCACATGAAATTTTAGGAAAAAATGCTAACAGATATTTAATTGCTGAACCATCTTTGTCTAGAGCCTCGACAAAGTTCGTAAAAAAAACCCAATTTTATGTGCCGCGGCGGAAAAAGAACGTTATTTGGATCAATTGATGGTTTATTTGAAATGTTTTGTTTTCCTGGTGAATACTCAGTTCTTTTTGGCCACCCTGTTCTGACGTACTGATGACATGTAGCGCGACTATCTCATAGACAAAGGAAACAACAATATTTTTTGAAACCTCTTTGCATATCAGTCAAAAACCAATTACCTGAAAAAGATTATTATTAACGATGGTCTATATCATATGTACAAAAAAATTTAAAGCACACACCTTAAGGTCACCACAGATCTTCCATTTATGATCGTTGTATTTGAGTAATGTCAAAATTTCAGTCATTGATTCGTAACTTTCCTTTGTATTAATGGCATGAGCAGTTGGTATGGATGGTTTTTCATTCCCATTCTGCAAAAGAAGAGCCTTTAAACTGTACTTAGAGCCATCAATAAATAATCTCCATTCAGTTTTGTCATATGGCTGGTTCATTTTTTGAAATAAACCATCAACACCAGCACAGTCTAGAATAGAGTGTTTCTTTTCAAAATATGCAGCCAATTCCAAACTTTTGTCCCAACTGCAAGATGTTTCCACTGCTGCATGCGTGATGCTAGTAATTCTACGTCTCGCTTCGTTAAATGTAAATTCCGAATTAGATCATTCAGCTGAGCTTGTGTCACTAAATGGCGTTCATTTTCAGCCTCATACAAACTACCACTTGGTGAAAGATGTTTCGGAATCACTGCTCATAGCACTGGGAATGACTGGTAATGGATCATTTGGTGGACGTTGAACTGGTTTGAAAACCGATGGGACAATCGCGTAAGTAATATTTTTTCGATTTTTCATATTGAATCCAGCAACTTTTGTTAAACAGAAATAACAATCGTTTTGGTGGTTACTTGACTCTCTCCAAAGTACTGGAATTGAAAAATCGAAAAAGATCTTCTTGCCATTTGACCATTTGCATAAAACGGTTCTGCAACTGTTCCAAAACTTTATCGGTGTCCACGGTTTGTCCAAGTTTCTGACAGCAAATCCAAAATAATGTAAATATGCATATTTTAATGGTTCTGATATTGCATAACCTTTTTTTCCAAACAAATATTCATCACACACAATGCAAAAATAGCTTGAATCACTAACACACGATCTCCCTAACATGCTTAAATGCTACTGTTATGAAGATTTAGAAATTAATAATTGTGAAATTGTGGTATCAGTATTGACTGTTTTACAGTATTGCCAGCATGCGATAAAACATGAACAAGACGTGATAGCCAGATTCGAATTCAGCGCACCCAGATTAGTTAAAAAACATGCTTCGTTTCTGCAGTCAATTTTTTTTTTAAATTTGTAGACCAGTGTAATTTTTATTAATATATCTATGTAAAAATAGAATAAAAACTACAGATGTGTGTTTGATTTAATTTTTAGAATATCACTCATACGTGTAATAAATAATAATCATAATAGGAAACAAGTAAGAAAATTATAGTCGGTCTAGACCGACTATACGATACCCTATACCATGCGTTTAGAAACCCTATCTCTTAGGCCCAACTAACTGGACATTGAAAATAAGCAAAAACCAAATTTGAGTGGGATTTTTATTAATTTTTTTGGCTGCAGATATGAAAAAGTTCATATCGGATGCTATATCTATAAAGGGACTAGGTCCAAAAATGGACCGATCCTGATCATGTTTGGTAAAGTCTCTTGTATTTTGCAAAAATATGTACAAACAAAATTTGAGAAGAATCAGTGCAATATTTTTGGTTTTTAATAGATTTAATTGAAGATCGGGAAGCAGCTCTATATGGGGTCAAAGGGATCATTTTTGGACTACTCATTAGTGGACGTAATGAACGCATACAAACCCAATTTGAGTAAGATCTATATGACAATTTGGATCTTATGGCAAGTTATGTCGATTTCATATGGGTAATTTGTATGGGGGCTAGGTCTGAACATGGACCGATTCTCACCAATTTCAATAGCGTTCATCCCATGGCCGATAAAAGCTTATATACCAAATTTCGTCAAAATATATATAAGAGGAATCTTTGATTTTCCTTTTGGAACTAGACAAGTAAAATAAACTTCAAAGTGTTGCTCTGTAAATAGAGCATTTATTTTTTTAATCATTTAATAACTATTTACAACTATTGCTATTTACTCGTACCTGTAAATAGAGAAACGACAATTAAAGTCTATTCTTCAATTTACTAATCCCGTTGGTTTATCTGAATTTATATAATTTATATTTTAAATTAATTAATTTTTATTATTGTGTGTGATAAGAATACACATGGTTGTTATTATCCCACATATGTCATATGTCATATGTGCGAGCCTTTACCGGCAGAGTGCGCCGCATATTTTAAATTAAGGCGCCACTTATTTAAAGAAATATAGTTTCTTTACATCTCCCCCCCTGGGGAAGAAAATAACAACATTTGCTTTTAAGTCTATTCATCTTCTTCTGCTAGTGTTAGAGCTGGGGTAAGTTTTGTAATATGAAAAATGTTAGACTCTGACTTTATGTGGCCTGTGTTTATTTTGTATATTGATTTCGATATCTTTTCCACAATTTCATAAGGTCCAATTTTTAGTTCGTCTAATTTTTTCCGGTTTAATTTGTTTCCATTTTCTACATATACTTTATCTCCAATGTTGAACTCAACATGCTTTCTGTTTTTATCAAATAGTCTTTTGTTGTAATTATGAGATTTTATCGTATTTTTTAATGCTATCTCTTTATCTTTTATCCAATTATCTTCTGTTGTTTTATGTTTTAGTTCGCTTGGTAAAATTGTTACATCTGTACCATACAATAGATATTTTGGTGCAAAACCCGTTACTGAGTGTTCTGTGTCGTTGTACTTATTGACACATTCTTTTGCGATTGTGGTCCACGCTAGTTTTTTATTTTTCTCATTTATTTTACATCGGATTTTGTTCACCAGAGTTTGATTAAGTCTTTCATTTAATCCATTTGAAAACGGTGCGTTAACCGCAGTAAAAACTATTTGTATTAATTTCTGATTTAAAAAACTTTTGAATTCTTTAGAGTTTATTCCAGGGTATTGGTCAGTGAGTAACATACCAATATCCTCTGTTTCCGATATATTAGTGATTAATTTTATAAAATCATTCGAATTCTGGGTTTTTGATGTCAAAATAAATGCGTATCTCGTGAAATGGTCTACTAACAGATGCAGATATTTCTTTGTTGATCTTGAACCTCCAAAACCTCCAATGGTATCTATAGAAATTATTTCAAAAGGCCTTGTGGCTGGGCCTAAATGAGACATAAGGCCAACCTTGTCGTGTCCTCTAGATTTATTTTTTATGCAGATATCACAGTTTTTACAGATCTTTTTAATGTTATTTGTTAGATTGTTCGCTGTGTATAGTGGACTAATCTTTTTCTGTAATTGTTTAATACCAATGTGGCACAAGTGTTCGTGTATGTTTTTTATGAGTTTAATACTAAATTCTTCTGATAGAATGATTTTTTCTTTTTTATTAACTTTTTTAAAATATACCTTATGTTTTTGAATTAACTTGTCTTTTTTGTTTTGTACTTCTTCATTTTTTTCTTGGTCTTTACAGATTTCTTTTAGCGTTATTAAATTCACAATTTTAAGTTTTTCTTCTTTGTTTTCTTCTGTGTTCAGTACTGGATTTCTGCTCAGGCAGTCTGCTTCCAAATTATTTTTTCCTGGAGCATATTTTATTTTAAAATCATATTGTGACAGATAATATGACAAATCACCTAACTCTTCATCCGTTCTTGACTTTAAGTTCATGTTTTCAAGTGGTTTGTGGTCTGAATAAACCGTAAATGATTTGCCTATGAGCCAATATTGCCAATATCTAATTGCTTCTTTGATGGCCAAGGATTCTAAGTATATTGCTTTTTTCTTTTTTTGTACTTCATTAATTTTTTTTGAAAAGTATGCCACTGGCTTTTCTTTGCCGTTATGTTGTGTTTGCTTCAAAATTGCACCCACTCCCTCCAACGATGCATCTGTGTAAATATTGATTGGTAAATCTGGGTCAAAAATTGTCAGTACTGGTTGTGAACATAGTAGTTTTTTTATCTTTTCAAATGAATTTTGACAATCTGTAGACCAAATAAATTTTTGATTTTTCCTCAGTAGATTGTGTAGTGGGTCTAGAATTATTGCCCTCTTTTGTATGTATTCATGATAAAAATTTATTTTTCCTAGAAATTGTCTTATATTTTTCTGGGTTTTTGGAGCAGGAAAATTTCTTATAGAAATCAAATTGTCCTTTACTGGTCTGATTGAATTATTTTGAATTATATGACCAAGGTATTTTACCCTGTCTGATGCAAACGTGCACTTCTTGAATTTTAACCTGAAGCCTTCTTTTTTTATTGCTTCCAGCAACCTTGTTAAATGGTCAATGTGTTCCGAAAAAGATTTGGAAAATATGAGAATGTCATCTATATAATTCACTGCAAAATCTGTCAGTTTATATTTCCTTAGTATGTTACTTAGTATTCGCTGAAATATTGCTGGCGAAGTTTTTAGTCCAAAAGGAAGGACAGTCCATTGAAAATGTCCCTCCTGCGTTACGAAACCAGTTTTTTTCCTATCCTCAATTCGTAGAGGGATAGACCAAAAAGCCGAATTTATATCCAGTGTTGAATAAAATTTACAATTTCTTGTTTTTATCATTAAGTCCTCAATCAGTGGAAACGGCTGAGCTTGAGGTACTACAATTTTGTTAAGATCTCTGAAATCTATACACAGTCTTGATTTTTTATTGTCCTCCTTTTTAAATGCTAAAGTCACTGGTGCAGCAAATGGACTGTATGATTCTTCTATAAGGTTTTTATCTAATAATTTCGCTATTTGCTCTTCTATCTCTTTCTTATCATCTATTGTGCATCTGTATGGCCTCTTACTACAATATTTGTCCACTAATAGGTCAATTTTCGCTTCATATTCCTTAACTGTGCCAATATCATACTTATCTTTTGCAAAAATTGATTTGTATTTATCAATTAGTTTTTTTATTTCTGATTTTTTATTTTGATCTAAATGATTTATTTTTATTTCAAAATTTTCTTCTTCGACATGTTCATTAAAATTTAAGGTGTGATTTTTACCTTTTATGCCTGTTAATACAGCATTTGTTTTTTTATTGTTAGAATTTTCTTCTTTTTTTCCATTATTTGTATTACCTTCAGAAAGTTTTTCAATTTTATTTTCCTTTTGTAAACATAAAATATCTTTCTGAGAAATTTTTAAGTTTTCATCCTGAATCAAACTAAACATTTTTATCATATCTAATCCAATCAAAAATTCATATTGAAAATTTTTATCATCTATAATATAAACATCAACCCTTTTTTCGATTTCAAAGATTTTTGCTTTTAAAGTTGTCAAACCACTTGTTTTTTTCACACCATTAATTGTTACTAGATTATTCTGATTTGAAATATTTACTTTATTGTTCTTTAATTTTAATAATTTTGAATTTATCAGGGAAACATTGGATCCTGAGTCATATATTCCAAATACTTCTAGTTTATTTTCTAATAATAGTTTGACTTTTATTAATGGTGTAATTAATAGTTTTTTTGATGTGTGTCATTTAATTCAGCTTCAATTACTGAATTATTCACATTTCTAATTAGATTTTTTTTTCCTCTATCGTTTTCATTCGTTCTAAACCAACACACTGATTCAGAATGATAGCGATTTTTTTTGTTTAATCCTTCGCAAATTCCGCACGGTTTTTTATCTTCAATTCTTGCCTTATAGTCAGACCTTGAATGTTTTTTAATAATAAAACCTTTATTACTCGCTAAGTGCTCCAATCTTCCAATATCATTAAACAAATCTTTGGTTTCCAGTATTTCTTCTCTGTTTATTCTGTCAGAAATATAATCCGGTAAACCCGCTGCAATTATGTCTATCAATGTTCCCTGATCTATTGAGCTTCTCAGTTCGAGCATAAGTTTTTCCTTTTTTAGTGCATATTCCAATAGGGAACCTGTTTGGTACTTGAATGATAACGCATATCTACTACTTGACCATCCTTTGTTAGCAAATGTAGTACAAAAATTTTCTTTCCACATGTCCCATTCAGAGGTTAGTGTATATTTTATCATCATAGCACTGTACCAGTCTAAAGGTACGGTCACATTAGGCAAATATTTGACGCAAACTTGTTTTCTCGTATTTGCCAAAAATTTTGTGAAACAAATACAGAGTTGATTTTGTGGTCACACTAGACACATTTATTTGCCTCTTTTTGTTTGATCAAACAGCTGCCAAATAGTGGCAAATAAAAACAAGGAAAAAATATTTGCCGTGCGGTCACACTTGTACAAATATTTGACTAAAAAAATTGTTTGATCAAACTGTCGAAAATTAAAAATATATTTGATCAGAAATTTCCAAATGTTGCATGAGGAGGAAAGTTTTCTTATTTTGTGCTGTGGAGCGCATTGGTGTTAGTTTTGGAAGTTTACTGTTATATTATATTTAAATATTATTTTTAACTATAATTATTTTTTTCTTTGTTTACAAAATAAACAGCTGTTTATTTTAAGTAATGTAACAGTGTGGCAAATTCTGTGTTTTTAAAATGATAAATACGCTAAAGTTAAAAATAAATTTGGCTAAGTGGTGTTTAGAGGCAATGCCCCGATCGGTATCAAATTGTCACCACTTATAAAGCGTTTTATTGCGGTTCTAGGAAAATATTTTTTTTTCGACTATCGAGCCTATTTTCCGAGTTATGGACTTCGAAACTTTTGCCATATACTTGGATATAATTTTGTTATTTAGTATCGTATTTCAGCACAATATATATATTTTAAAAACTTACTTGAGTGTCTTTTACTCGATATTTTTAAATTTGAAATCCATTAACCCATTATGAACCTATTTAAAATTTTGTATCATTGTAATAGATATTTTTTTTAATATGGAATTTTATCGTAAGTAGACATACATATGTATATCATGAATAAACTGAATAAAAACTAGCTTTATTTATTTCTATGTATACTTTGACCTCTTAACCCTTTCAGGACAGGATGTACATATATAGTCATTTGTAAGTTAGTACAATAGAAAATCAAGTATCTTTTTTTTTTAGGGAAATTAACCCATTCATAACCATATTTGAAATTATACCATTATTTATTATGATATAGAAATAGAAATAACAACATATTTAAACAAGTAAGAAAATTATAGTCGGTCTAGACCGACTATATGATACCCTATACCATGGTTTAGAGACCCTATCTTTCGGTCCAACTACTTCGATATAGAAAATAAGCATAAACCAAATTTGAGTGGGATTTTTATTAATTTTTTTGGCTGCAGATATGAAAAAGTTCATATCGGATGCTATATCTATAAAGGGACTAGGTCCAAAAATGGACCGATCCTGATCATGTTTGGTAAAGTCTCTTGTATTTTGCAAAAATATGTACAAACAAAATTTGAGAAGAATCAGTGCAATATTTTTGTTTTTTAATAGATTTAAGTGAAGATCGGGAAGCAGCTCTATATGGGGTCAAAGGGATCATTTTTGGACTACTCATTAGTGGATGTAATGAACGCATACAAACCCAATTTGAGTAAGATCTATATGACAATTTGGATCTTATGGCAATTTATGTCAATTTCATATGGGTAATTTGTATGGGGGCTAGGTCTGAACATGGACCGATTCTCACCAATTTCAATAGCGTTCATCCCATGGCCGAGAAAAGCTTATATACCAAATTTCATCAAAATATATTCATATTTGCGACCTGCAGTTTGATTACAAGCTTTACATGGACACACAGACGGACGGACGGACGGACGGACGGACGGACGGACGGACGGACGGACATTGTTAAATCAACTCAGAAAGTGATTCTGATTCGATCGGTATAATTAAAGATGGGTCTAGGTCAAATATTTTTGGTTGTTACAAACAGCAGCACAAAGTCATTATACCCAAACCACATAGTGGTATAGGGTATAAAAAAACCTTAAAGTTGAATGTAAAATTTCTAATATATCCGATCCTTAAGAGGTCAAAATATACATTGAAATGAAGCTAGTGGATCCAGCATACATTCAGTTGTAAAATCAAACACTATATAGGTCATTTTATGAGATAATGCCACGTTTTCCCAAATTAACTTTAAAAAATCCATATAGGTTCATAACGGGTTAATTGATTTTTTTGTGATAACAGTTTCCTTTAAAGTCAATTTTTAATGAATATTAACAAGTTGCACAACAAATGCTTTTGAAAACAAAAAGCTTTTTTTTAAGATATGACTGAATTAAATTTTAAAAGTTGACATCACTGCTGAAACAACAGTTGTTTGCCACTGTTTGCTCTTACAAATGTTTTGTAAGGTCAAATAATTATTTGTCCAAAATTGAGGAAAATATTTGGTCGTGAGTGGTCACATTAGGCAAATATTTGTTTGCAGGCAAATAATTTTGTTTGCCTAAAATCAGCTGTTTTGTTGTTTGACGGCAAATAATATTTTGTGGTCAGACTGAGGCAAACAAATATTTGGCGTTTTTTGTCAAATATTTGCCTAATGTGACCGTACCTTAAGCAGGATTTTTCCAGAAAAACTTTTAAAATTTCAATTTTTTCTTCATTCCTTGTAACCTCTAGCCTTTCACATTCTTTTTCAAAAACCTTCAACCATTCATGAGCATTACCTTTTCCACTGTATTTTTCAATCACAAATTTTTCTGACAGTTTGCTTATATTTGGTCGTTCATTACTTTTTTGATTGTTCAATATCATTCCAAAAGCCTTTGCCATTTGTATTTTCTGACATACTTGCATTACATTCACTTTCGTTATCCAAAGTAATTTCTTCTGGGTATTCACCTCCAAGTACCACATTGCCATCGGTATCCCAGTATGCTTTTCTCATCTCATCGGTTACCTTAATCCAAAGATTTCTTGTTTGGTGTCTTTTTTTTAATGTATTTTTGATGTTCGCATAAACTGAGGATCCTGTAATACTTTTATGTAGTGCTGCAGGTTGTAATTCTTTTGGTACTTTATAGATTTTACCATCTTCCGTTGTGATTGAGGTTATACATATAACATTTGTTTTTCCATCATCTGATGCCTGCACTGTAAACTTGAAATGTAATTTTTCCATTTTCTCACCTTGTTGACTAAGATTGTCGTTTTATAAGAGGAATCTTTGATTTTCCTTTTGGAACTAGACAAGTAAAATAAACTTCAAAGTGTTGCTCTGTAAATAGAGCATTTATTTTTTTAATCATTTAATAACTATTTACAACTATTGCTATTTACTCGTACCTGTAAATAGAGAAACGACAATTAAAGTCTATTCTTCAATTTACTAATCCCGTTGGTTTATCTGAATTTATATAATTTATATTTTAAATTAATTAATTTTTATTATTGTGTGTGATAAGAATACACATGGTTGTTATTATCCCACATATGTCATATGTCATATGTGCGAGCCTTTACCGGCAGAGTGCGCCGCATATTTTAAATTAAGGCGCCACTTATTTAAAGAAATATAGTTTCTTTACATATATTCATATTTGCGACCTGCAGTTTGATTACAAGCTTTACATGGACACACAGACGGACGGACGGACGGACGGACGGACATTGTTAAATCAACTCAGAAAGTGATTCTGATTCGATCGGTATAATTAAAGATGGGTCTAGGTCAAATATTTTTGGTTGTTACAAACAGCAGCACAAAGTCATTATACCCAAACCACATAGTGGTATAGGGTATAATTATAATATGTTGTTATTAAAAAAATTTATAAAAATGGGAAAAAATTTAATTTTTTAGGATTTAATTTGATAAAATTTGTGCAACTTGATTTGCTGCAGCTATTTTGCTGAAGAATGAATGAGAAATATCAATGATTTTTGAGTTAAGAAAGAAATATATATAAAAGGTCATAAAAAGTTTGGCCTGAGAGCGTAAAACCCTTTGGAGGTTTTACTATACTGACCCAGTGCTTTCACTCTGACTTGGAAAATGGGCAAAACAGTACTTCCAAAAGCGCTAAAAAGCAATGTACGTAAAGGGTTAGAAATCTAACGTTTTTTTTTCAACTAGTGCTTATTTCGTGAATGGTAACACTTAGCTCATGTCTGATTTGACAGATAATTAGTTTTATCCTTCCGCTGAACGAATATGGTTGTGTATACGCTTGAACAACGCTGGGAAATATTGAGACATTACTTTGAAAATCATGGTAATGTTGCAGAATGTGTGCGAAACTTTGGTACGGATTTTGGAAGAAGAGAAGCACCGTCAGCTCCGTATGTTCGTTATCTTGTGAAAAAAGTGAAAGAAACTGGCATCCTCATCGATAAACCAAAGCGTGAAAAGCCAAAAAAAATGCGTACACCCGAGAATATTGCTGCTGTGGCAGAAAGTGTGCGTGAGGCGCCATCAACATCAATTCACCGTCGTTCTCAAGAATTGAACATTTCGGAGGCATCATTGAGACGAATTTTACATAAAGACCTTGGTATGACGCCATATAAAGTCCAATTGGTTCAGGAGTTGAAGCCAACTGACCATCCAATGCGTTTTCGCTTCGCTAAGTGGGCCTGCGATCGACTTACAGAAGATGCCGACTTTGCCAAAAAAAATCATCTTTTCAGATGAAGCTCATTTTGATCTTGGCGGGTATGTAAACAAGCAAAATTGTCACATTTGGGGCACAGAAAACCCGCACGCATACATTGAAAAGCCGATACCCAAACGAGTCACTGTTTGGTGCGGATTTTGGTCCAGAGGCATAATTGGGCCATTTTTCTTCGAAAATGAGAAAGGAGTGGCCGTTATAGTCAATGGCGATCGTTATCGGGCCATGTTAAACGAATTTTTGTTCACAAAAATTGAAGAGGAGGATATTGGCAACATTTGGCTTCAACAGGACGGCGCTACGTGCCACACAGCCCAAGCTACACTCGATGTTTTGCGCCCTGTTTTTGAAGATCGCATTATCAGCCGCAGAGCTGATCTCGTTTGGCCACCTCGGAGCTGCGATTTGACACCGTTGGACTATTATTTGTGGGGTGCCCTCAAAGATAAGTGTTACGCCAACAAGCCAGAGACAATTGACGCTTTAGAGGACAATATTCGTGAAGCCATTGGTGAAATACAGCTGCACACAATCGATAATGTGCTTAAAAATTGGACCGATCGTGTAGGCTACTGCATGGCCAGCCGAGGCAGCCATTTGAATGAAATTATTTTCCATTATTAACCGGAAGGATTGTAAATAAAAAAACAAATTTGATATAATATTCAGTAGTTTTTTTTTATAGCATTTTCAAAAAAAAAAAAAAAGTTATTTGGCGGACCCTTTAGTACGGAAAAGTTAAAATATCTACATTGACTGAGTTTTTGGAGTCAAGATCTTCTTACAAGATTTTAAAATTCTTTTATAAAGTTTATAAAAATCAGTTCTTTATTGTTCGGTTTGAGATCATGTATACATTATCTAATAATAGAAAATATTAAACTTTTGCAATGTAAGAGAAATATGGAATTGAAGACAGCGCTAAAAATCTTTAGTTTTTTGAAAAAATATTATCCGCACCGTTTTCATATATTTTTTTATGTCGTAAAATTAGATGGCAATTTAGCTCTTAACTGGAAATAAGATTTTTTTGTGAACTAACTTCTGTTCATTAACACTTTTCCGATTCTTTAATATTATTGTCAAAAAAACGCATTTTTAGAGCCATAGCTTAAATAAAATATTTCATTAAGTACAGGATCTTATCCTTATGCGTAGGTGCAATTATCATATTTGCAAAATATAGTTTTTGGAATCGACGTTGAAATAAGCTTTCAACTCTAGCCACATATCCAGAATTGCTTTAATTGGTCTTTCTATAAGTCAGCATTTTGTTGGTATCATCGGAATTTTTTTTTTTTTTGGAATATCGGAATCTTTGTTAATCTACTTATATATCTTATTATATAATTTTGGTCTAACTAACGAATAGGAAAACCAATTATGAGTGTCTTTGACCAAAAAGTTTAAATATGTTGCAAATAATAGACGCTACGACGCTAATCTAGCGCTTTTTTTAAATAGCTAAACCTAGCTCGAGAAGCGCTATGTTGGCATAGATTAAAACGAATACATCATATTTCAACGGACGTTTTGACCAAGAAGAAATATGATATTGGAAAAAAACCAAAAACTGTTTTGCAGGGCAAGAGTACTGCCTCCTACACTGGCAAATATAGTAACAAAATGTGCTCTTTGCACTGATTAGTATTCTGTTACAACCTGCTGTGATGGAGAGTCAACATTCAAAAAGCCTTTAGAAAAATGTTTTCTGTTTCCAAGGTCTAAGCAATGTCGACCTATGCCACTTATAATTTCTTAAGAATTTATGAATTAAAATTTTTTTCTTAAAGACTTAATTTATACAAATAACATTGACCAAATATTGGCCACTCTCTGTATGCAAAGAGTTGCTAATTAAAACCACAGCCATTGTACAGGAATAAAATAACGCAAACACTTTGTTTTTATGTGAATTTAAATACAGATTATGTTTACAAATGAATTTCCATTTGAAATAGCTAAAGGGGTTGCGAATACTCTTACAGTTTCGAAAAGGGGAACCAAATATTTTTACATGTGCGTAGATAGCGATGGTGTCTAATTGTATGGGTTTTTCTTGTCATCTTTATTTGTTTTCTTTCGTGAAAAGTATTGATTTATACTCTTAAATTAATTAAGATTTTAAAAATGTTTTTATCATGCTTCTCCCAAAAAGAACCTTATGTAATTAAGTTCATGAGCGCCCCTGAAAAATCTATTATAGAAAATTAAATTTCACACTTAAAACATTTCTTTCTATGGCGCCAATATTTGTAAGATAACTATACACTTGTTAACTTACACTTTACATAATATTACGAAGGGTTTGATGATTTCAATGAATTAGATTCCTATTACGGGAAATTAAATGCTAATGTCGATATAAACGATTTAACGAATGACAATGAACATAATTATTTATATATAAAGTTGTCCTAAATATTTTGAGGAGAGAGTTTATTTAAATTTATTTACATATTTTGCTTTCAATTTTAGAATAGGAAGAATAGTTTAAAAAAGTTAACATAATGAAGTTAGTTTTAAACCCTCTAAGAGCGAGGTTTCAAATTTGGCTTAAATATGTATTTCTTTATCTTTAGTAAATCTATAACTGACATGCTATGTTACTAAAAAAAATTATTATAATTAAAACTAAAATTATTAACAAATATTTAACAAAATTCAATTCAATTCAATTGGGGTACTTTATTTAGCATTAATGTAAAGAGAAATTTAACAATATATATTTAGAGTTTAGGATACATTTTCCTTTTCTACTTAAATATTAAATAACAATTTTTATAATTAATTTGCATATTTATTAACATTGTTTGAAGATGAATGAGCTTTTTTTTTTTTTTGTATAAAACAAGAATTAAATTTAGACGATAAAATTGTACTCAGAGTTGCGACATCTGTTGTAAAAATTTCAAATAAGCTTTGTAATACGGATGTTGACTAGTTCGATGTTTGCGACTTAACATTTTTAACAGTTTATTTTGGGTTACTTGTAATTTTTTATGTGACACTGTACTGCAGTAGATCACAAAGGAGCAGCATAAAACATAATGGCGTGGAATATCGATTTTAATATAAGGGTTTTGTTTCCAGTGCTGAGTTTAGATCTTCTGTTTATTAAAGGGTAGAGCAATTTTATTATTTTGTTAATTTTTTCTATAATAAAGGGGACATGATCTTTAAATTTGAACTCGGGATCTAAAATCCCAAATATTTAACTTTGTTCGACCAAGGGACCAAATTATTATTAATCGAAAATGGTTGCTGACATCAAGAGTACCCCACGGGTTAAATTTCAGAAAATAAGACCAGAATATTATTTTTTTAGAATAATTAAAATATTATTAACAAGTTTTATCGAAAAATCCTTCCACAAAAATACATTATATCGATATTTAGTTAAAAAAAAAATGTAAATCTCCTTATATTTGACCTTTGACCTTAAAGAGAGACAGTTTGTAGCGTGTCAATTTAACCTTAATTTACAAGATTGAGAACTTATATCAAGTAGTATAACATTTTGACAAAAGATATTTGAAATACGAAAACACCAAAAATATGTAGCCTAAAAGTTGAAAAAGTATGAAAAATCACATTTTTCTTCAAATCCGTTGAAATGAAAACACTGCCCTCGCCAAATTAAGAACAGGATACCTACACTATTTGGCATTTTTATTCACATATATTTTGTTAATAAGACCTTAAAGTCCAATCGTTAATTTCGGCAAATTTCTTGAACAATATTTTTTAAAAAGTAAAATTGGAGATTTTTAAATATTGATGAAAACTACGTACCGTTTTGACATTAATTTAGAACGGCATAACAATAGACGAGATGCAAAATACTTTACATAATATCATTTTGGCAGATCATCAGGAGAATGCAAAAATGTTGTTGTTGTAAATTATTTCAATGTCTAAAAATGTGAGCATTTATTGCCTGGGGAACTTGATATAACTTGGCTGTTTTTTTTTTTTTTTACCGATAATAGATTTTGTTGTTTTATTAGAAAGATAATTTCTTCTCGATTATGGTTTATAAATTAGTTTAATTGAAACACAATTATTAATATCAAAATTTTTGTGAAAAATTATTGTTTTTTAAAAATTTTTACATATAAATGAATATTTGAACTTTGAAATCAATGCGCGTCCAGAAAGCATTGACCAATTTGGCTCAAATTTTGCGCACTAAAGTTTTAAATCCAGTGTCACATTAATCCGACCCGCACACCTCAAAATTCGACCAAACATTTTTTTCATACAAACCGCTGTCACCCTATATATGTATATACAGTGTTGCTCAGAAAAAAGCAACCAAAATAACAATTGACCTTTATTGTATTTTTAAGCATGTTATTGTTGTTTTTCCGCAATCTTCTTTATCATTTCTTACTCCTTATAACATTACAATAACATTACAACTGAAATAGTACCATTTTGAGTTTTTTTTTTTTTGCAAAAAAAGGAAAAAGATAAAACGGTTCTTTTAGTTTACAATTTTAGTTTTGTCTTCTTATTTGTAATGTTAAAAGAGTAAGAAATGATAAAGAAGAATTTGGAAAAGCGACAATAACATGCTTAAAAATACAAAAAAGGTCAATAGTGATATTGGTTGCTTTTGTTCTGACCAACATCGTATGTGGTTTTTGAAATATCCGGAATGGATATCTTATTTTTGTATCCAAGTAGAGTCTTTGTTATGCATTTTTATTTTATGCGTTTTATTTCGGAACCCATAAATAAGACCTAACTGTATTGGATAATTAAAAATGTTGAGACTCAAACGCCTCCGTTCTGTATTTGCATATAATACGAGGGCGGCTCAATAAGTTCGTGACTTTTCGAACTTCCCTCGAAGTTATATGAAATGCAACACTACTCCAATCAAGTACCACCTGTTAGTAGAATACTGTAAAATTTTGAGCAAGTTCCGTCATTTACAGGTCCATACACTCGAAACTGTCGAAAAAATCCACGATATGGTGTTGGTCGATCGAAGATTAAAAGTGCTTGAGATTGTTGATGCCATAGGCATTTCATATGGCAGGGGGGTTTCGACTTTAAATGATCAGTTGGGTTTAAGAAAGCTGTCTGCACGATGGGTGCCTCGTTTGCTCTCAATTGACCATAAACGTAATCGTGTGACAACTTCAAAATTTAATGAATTGGGCTACGTATTGGTACCTCATCCGCCATATACTCCGGATTTAGCCCCGAGCGACTATTTCCTATTTCCAAACCTAAAGAAATGGCTCGGTGGAAAGAGGTTTTGCTCCAACGATGAAATTATTGATCAAAAATGCCTATTTTATGGACCTCGAAAAATCCTATTTTTTGGAAGGGATACAAAAATTGGAGAAACGTTGGACTAAGTGTATTGAGCTAAAAGGAGATTATGTTGAAAAATAATTTTTTTTTGCAAAAAAAAAAACTGTGTTGCATTCAAAAAGTCACGGACTTATTGATCCGCCCTCGTATTATTGACAATATTTATTTTAAAATAATACTTATTGCATACAATATTATGTGCTTAATTATTCAGCAAAATTGTTAATTTTTTATTTAAATTTAAAAAAATATCACTCATACGTATACATTATTTTCTACTCTACTAATAAATAATAATAATACTCCTTGAATATTAACTCCGTTGATTTAGAAAGAATTGTCCACATTATACCCACTATCAGATCAGGGTAGAAATGTTTGTGCTGATGTTTGTAACTACCAAAAATATTTGACCTAAACCCATATTTTATTATACCATTCGACTCAGAATCACATTCTGAGTCGATTTAGCGATGTTCGTCGGTCCGTCTGTCCGTCAGTGTGTCCATGTAAACTTTGTAATCAAACCACAGGTCGCAAATATCAATATAGTTTGACGAAATTTGATATATAAACTATCGGCCATAGGATGAACGCTATTGCGATTTGTAAAAATCGATTTTAATCGATAAATCAACTTAAACTGCCATATGATACAAATTATACAAATTTGATATATAAACTATCGGCCATAGGATGAACGCTATTGCGATTTGTAAAAATCGATTTTAATCGATAAATCAACTTAAACTGCCATATGATACAAATTATACATTTCGTTCAAATTTGGTTTGTGTTTATTACATATATTAATCATAGTCATAGCCCCCATATCAAGCTGCTTTCCGATCTTCACCCAAAACTATCAAAAAACAAAAATATTGCACAGATTTTTCTAAAATTTGGTCTCCATATGTTGTTGCAAAAAATAAGTTACTTTACCACATGTGGTCAGGATCGGTCCATTTTTAGACTTAGTCCCCATATAAATCTATAATCCGATATAAACTTTATCATATCCAAAAGCAAACAAGTCAATAAAAAATCCAATTAGTTGCACTTGAAACCCTCTCTCTAAACGCATCGCATATGGCATCGTATAGTCGGTCTAGAACGACTATAATTTTCTTACTTGTATTAATTGTAGAATAATGACAAGATAAAGTTTTGTGAAATTCACAGAAATTCTGTGGGTAATTTTTGATCGCAAAATACGGACACAAAATTACACACATAGGCGGATAATTCAGAGCGGCAAAAAATTTCAATGAATATCATCAACAACTTAATTGACTCCATGCCTCGGCGTTGTGAAGCAGTAATGAAAATATTGGATACCTAGCAAAATATTTAAATCAAAAATAGAGTGAAAATTTTCAATTGTTATATAATAAAAGTTTCCATTGTTTTGTCAACAGCACAAAAATTAAGACATAAGTTTTGTTATTTTTTTCTGTTATTTTTTTCATTTTAAAATAAATAGAACACATAAATTTATATAATTAACAAAAGAGTTTCCATTGTGTTGCCATTCGCTGTATATATGTATATAAGTAATTAACTTTTTTAATTTGTTTTAATCGGGAAACTTCCATAACAAAATTCAATTTTTTGCCATCACTTATTTTGGATTTGTGGCTTAGTCGTACATTTGCTACTTTTCGTCATCTTAGAGTCACTTACTGAGTATTGCATACACTTACAAAAAAAAAAAAAAAAAAAAAAACAGTATCACAAGCCATTACGATGTCAACAGTGATGACCAAGTTATGTCATTTATATTCTTAAGAAGTCTTTATGTTCACTCTCGAACAAAAACCTAATAATGTCATTACCAAAAATTAATAAGATCTCAACTATAAAAATTTAAAAATTATTATTTGAGTTCTTCAATTATTTTTCTTTTTTAATTATTTTTTTATTTTCTTTTTTTGTGTTATTTTGTACTAACTGAGATTAGTTATCAGAATAGTTTATGTGAAAGTTCAATGGGAATATTTTTTGGGCCTCCTCAGTGAAACAAAAATTTTCTTCTCAAAATATCTATTAGTCAAATGATTTATATTTATAATTATAAAATTTACAGAATTATTTTTAAATTGGAATACTATTTTTAAGCCACTTATGACCCAGAGATCTGGACGCTAAGCGCCCAATTAATTTTTTAGTTTTATTGAGTCGTAACATTTTTTTTTCTTTATCTCTCCTTTATTTAGTGTAATTATACCCTATACTGCTATGTGTTCAGAGTATAATGACTTTGTGTTGATGTTTGTAACTACCAATAATATTTTACGTAGATTCACCTTTTATTATACCGACCGACTCAGAATCACTTTCTGAGTCAATCTGACGATGTCCGTCCGTCCGTCTGTCCATCTATGTATCCATGTAAATCTTGTAATCAAACTACAGGTCGTCAATACGAACATATTTTGATAAAATTTGGTATGTAAGCTTCTACCAGCCGTAGCATGAAGAAAATCGGTGCAAGTTCAGACATAGTCTCCATACAAATGACACCTATGAAATCGACTTAAATTGCTATATGACCAAAATTATCATATAGATCTCGTTCAAATTTGGTTTGTGTATACTACATATATTAATCAGTAGTACAAAAGTAAACCCTGTAGGACAATTCTTAGTCATATCCCCCATATAAAGCTGCTTCCCAATTTTCACTTAAATCTATCAAAAAACAAAAATTTTACACAGATTTTTCTCAAATTTGGTTTGTGTATGTTTTTGCAAAAAATAAGTGACCTGACCGAATATGGTGAGGATCGGTCCATTTTTCGACCTAGTCCCCATATAAATATAGCATCCGATATGAACTTTTTCATATTCAAAGGAAAAAATTAATAACAATGCCACTCAAATTGTGTTTATGCTTATTTTCTATATCCAATTAGTTGGGCCTAAGAGATAGGATTTCTAAACGTATGGTATAGGATATCGTATAGTCGGTCTAGAGCGACTATAATTTTCTTACTTGTTTTTTTTTTTTACTTTAAAAAACAAAACATTTTTTTTTTTGATGCGTGAAATTAAAGGTTTGGCTATAGTAGAGAAATTGAGTAGAACATTCGATAAAAGTTCGAAGAAAAAAGCTGTCTCCGAACCTTGCAGACTGACATCATTTATACACCAACTAAGTTCTTAAAATTGCAATCCTTAATAGGAGAGTAAATATCAACATGTCGCAAATTTAGGTCAACACCAATTATAGCAGGTTCATGGCTTTCATGACATGATGCTGTCAAATAATTTAGACGACTTATATCTAATGCCAGCAACTACAAGTACTGTGTCAGCCACAATAAAGGGGCTGGTAGGTCAAAAATCCATCTTATAAAAAGTGTTGTCACCAGCTACTTATGCGTAAAATATAATATTGTCTTTAAGTCAAATGATATACTGTAACAACAATCTCTCTCTCTCTCAGATAGTTTAATGACACAAATTCATAGTCATAGTGAAACTTGGTTTTCATATATAAATTTTATTTTCATTGAAAGTAAAAACGATATAATCCATATTAATATTTATAAATTATTATTATTATTTATTTCTTTTTTTCACTCAAAGTAATAAACTACCAATTTTTCGCCACAGTCTTTATCTAAGTTTAAAATATTAGCTTTTTTCACTTGTTTTTTGTTTGTTACTTAAAAGAAGAAAATCAAAAAAAAAAAAAGAAATAAAAATAAATAAATTTAATGTCTGTCATAAAATCTCTCCTAAATTACAACCTTCATTTTGTAAACCAACAACCACATAATAAATTGCAGTTATCACACTTGATGTAAGTTATGTTTTTGGCACCAAAGTTGAAACACAAGAAAACAAAAACAATATCTAGCTAGAAAGTAATTTCAATAAATTGTACTTCCAATGTGTTGTCAAACGAAAGGAAATCCCCAAAAACGCAAACTTAATTTAAATGGGCATATAACTGGTTGATGATCAATTGACTTACTATACTATATATACGTATACATATACTTGCATATGCTTTGGGGTTGGACAAGTCTCTGCAAGATGTTTGTGAACGCAACACAATCAAATTAGAAATATGCTGTTGGCGAAACAAACTGTACTTAGAGTTGGTTTACCTAAACTTTGCAGAGTATTGTGGGTTTTTGAAATTGAGTTTTCAAAGCAATTAATCAATTTCAAATAATGACAATTTTTACCAAGGAACTTTAAATTAAAACATAAAACTGTAACTCTCTGTAGTCCATTATGAATGAACATTAAATAATACACGAAGAAACAAATTACTCTTACAATACAATAGAATTCAAGTATACAAATACATTTTTCATTTATCTTTTTTTAATGTCCTTTTTTTTGTGTTAATCAAAGTTAATTTCCATAAATTTAATTTTTTAGCTTTTAAGAGGTTTAAACAAAACTTAATTTTTATCATAATGGAGATAATTGAATTGTTTCACAAAATGTTTTATACATTTTTTTATGTTAGCATTTTGCTCGATGAAGTAATGATGGTAACATAAAACATATAAAAATATTTTAATTGTTCTCTTTTCATATTTATTTGTTGTTTTGTCGACTTTGAAGGAAGATTTTTATTTGCTTTTAATTCATTCTAATCTAATGAAAAAATTCAGTTAATGGTTTGTTTCTTCTTTGAAGTTTATGTAGTTTAAAATGATCGAAATTAAAAATAGATTTAATGCAGATAATATTGAACGAATTAATTTTTTTTTATTTGATACATATATCCTTATAAAACACGAAATATAACCGTTTTCTAAAACATACGTTTATGTTGCAAAGAATTTTCTCTAGTGAGGTTAAAAAGTTAACAATACAATATTAATACTTTTTCAGCAGAGCTATTACATATTTGGTAGTCATTTTCGCGACAGTCGGTTTCAAAAGGTGTTTTTTTTTTTGCTTAGGTAGAACTTATGAAAGTGCTGCAGACAAACGAACTGTCATACAGGCTCACTTTTTGGCAGTTATTATCGGTATACTCTGGCAAGTCATCATCAAATTATCAAATTATCAAAACCATCCATCGATTCAAGCACTTATACATGACTTGATTTTTATGGTGCACATAATCGTCCATCTAACCAAGCCATCTGGTGAACTGTAGATCGATTACATACTCCCTCTCTAAACATGTCAATGGAATGTGCGTACTGAAGAGAATATCGCCGCTGTAAATGAAAGTGTGGAAGAAGATCTAAATTTGTCGATTTGTCTTCTTCGTTCGTTCTTAATTTTTAATTTTTGGCTTAACGGGTTTGTTAATAAACTAAATTGCAGCATATGGAGTGAGAGCAATCCACAGCCGCTCTTCCTACAGCTTCCGTTACATCCTGAAAATTGCGCAGTTTAGTGCGGTTTACATGCTGGCGGCATAATCGGACATACTTTATTCAAAAATGAAGTCGAAGCTCGATTTTTTTTCTTTAATTGCTGGGGGACGGAAACATCTTCCAAAGATATGAATGGTGTCAATCATTATGTGGGATTCAACCCGTGTGGGTCGCCTAGTCACCAAAAAACAGTCTCCCCTGTCTTCCACCATTCTCCCCGCGGCACTGCCGTTAGGTATTACTTCGCAGGGGCTGGTTAGAGCTTTAAGCTACTCTTGTATCTTGAGCTACGGATGCTCATATAAGCTTTCGCCTGTCTTCTATTCTCAGCATTGCATCTACTGTGTGTCTGTATTGTTCGAGTGTAGGACACACTTAAAGGAAACAGGTTCCGCATCTTCACGTATTTCTGGGCATCTTGGCCACAGTGGTGAGTCATCGTGCCGGAACTTGAAGAGGTAGCACCTTAAACCTCCATGGCCAATTAAGAATTGTGTCAGGTCATAACTACTCCGTGTTTGCGGTCCATCCACTTCTTGACACTTGGTATCAATCTGTGGGTCCACCTCCTCTTGGGTGTGTTATCCCACATTCTTTGCCTCTGGTTTATTGTTTCATTTCTTTCCATGCGCCTCCTCTCTTGTCTGTCCTCTTCGGGTGTTTCCTTCTTTGCGACATAGACTACTTGAGTTTCCTCTGCTGCTAGGTCGATTGGCACCATTCCAGCTAGCGAACATATTACGTCCAGTGATATGATCCTGTTCCCAATGCAGACTCTCAGACAGTTTTGCCTGAACAATCAGAGCATGTTTCTCTTTGATGAGCTCCTAATAGCCTTTTTCCAGATTGGGGATCCATACAGCAATATGGAGTTCACTACTTTTGCGATCGGGATCCTTCGGCTTTGACGGAGTCCACCAGTATTTGGCATTATCCTTGCAAGTGCGTTGCCAACTGCTGCTGCCTTTTGGCATTCATATTCCATATGGGTTTTAAAGCACAGCCGATCGTCTATCTTAAGTCCCAGATATGTTATCGCCTGTGAGCATGTGATTTCCACATTACCCACTTCCAGTTACAAGATCTTCCTGCGTCCACTAATTAGGACTGCTTCCGTTTTATGTGCTGCGATTTCCAATCCAACCGTTTCCAACCAGTCTTCTTTTATGTGGATGGTTCCGTTCGCATACATCTGCACTTCGTCCATGAAGCGTATGTCTATGTCGTCTGCGAATCCTATGATTTCAGCCTCCTCGGGAATTTCAAGATCGATAACTTGGTTATACATTAAGTTCCACATCAACGGTCCCAGTACTGAGCCCTGTGGTACCTCTGCCGAGGTCTCGTGTGAGACCATTCCCACTTCCGTTTCATACCAAAGGGTCCTATGTGTGAAGTAGTATCCTATTATCTGCATGAGGTAAGTTGGCACGTTCAGCTTCACTGGTAAAAGCATTTTGTGGTTCCAACCCGCGCCTATTAAATGCGTTTTTTATGTCCAGCGTAGTTTACGCACAGTATTTCCTGGCCGCTCCGTTACCCTCTATGGCCACTTTCGCCATATGCCTCATTCTGTTGATAGCATATATTGTCGATCGATCTTTTCTGAATCCATATTGTCTTTCGGGTGGTGCCCGTGCACTTTCCACCACTGGTAGAAGTCTATTCTATATGACCCTTTCCAGTACTTTTCCGATAGTCTCCAGTAAACAGATCGGTCGGTAGGAGGATGGATCTCCAAGGCGCTTATTCGGTTTCGGGATTATGACCGGCTTCCGTTTCTTCCACGGTTTTGCAAATACGCAGTTTTCCAGGCACTTACGGTCAATGGAGATCGTTACCGCACCATGATCAATAATTTTTGAAATTATGGATGACATTGAACAACGGCTTATTGAAATCAAAATTTGGCGTTAAGTTGATTTCGAGAAATGGAACTGGCAATTGCCCTCCATTGTTTCGACTATTTCACTGGTTTATGCTGATAACGCAGCCACAATTGATGACTTGGAGGCCAACAGTGTTTGTGCTATTTGTCATACGGTCAGCAATGCTCGAAAAAGTGGTCCACAATTGGAATCCGCATCTTCAAGAACAGCCTCGGTGGCCATATGCCCGAAATCACTTTCAAATGGCATGTAATGGTCTTTCGAATAACAGCATTTTTTTATAAAAATAAAATTTTTTGTGTTATTTTTACAATTTCAGATTCCATCGAGCTTAAGAAAACACCCTTTATAAATTTGCTTGCTATTATAGCCGAGTTAGACGTTTTCATAACGATTAAAACGTGTCTAGTACCGAAAATGTACTAAGAAATCAATGCACTTTATTACTACAAATACACAAGCAGCGAAATGCTTGAATAAAATCGTACGTTTTATAAATTTTTCGTTTGAGGATAAATACTCATTAGCGTTCAGTATATGGTACAATATGTGTCATTATCCATACTGATTTGTATGTGTACATTAACATGTTCCGAAAAACTTTCATAGTATAACGCCTCAAGCGATACGTACTGAAGGTTTAAAATCTTCGTACTACTCACCTTATTTTTGTCGATTGCAGCAACATGAAGTTTTGATATTCATTTATAATATATTCTATCTACCAACAAAACCGGCCAACTATTTCAAATGCGAATTGTTTAAGTTACATAACAGTTTTTTTTTATTATTTAAAAACAGCTACAAAATGTAAAATATTTAATAAATCGACAATTCGGTTTTCGGTTTTGGCCAGTTGCCACATATTTGATTTTGATGTTTCGTGTAAAAAAGTCAAATTTTAAAAACAATTTTTGTTTTTTATTACATTTCTCTAAAATTTAAATTAGCATCTATTGATAACTTTTTTACTGGAAAACTCTTACACTATATTCACAAATTTAAGATTTATATTACTTATTTAATTTGAAAGTTAAAATACGAAGCATGTCAAAAATTTATGTTAAGTCAAATTAGAATAGAATTCTTATAATTAATTTACGTATATATAATATAAATAGGCAAGGCGATTTCTTGTGACCGATAGTAAATTTGATGTTAATAACCAATTTTGATCAAACATACCTTATTTGAAAAACATTTCTTTTTAGCTGTCCACCAGATATACAGATTTGCACCGTCTGGAACATTTTTTTTTAGCGAATCTCATTTAAAGTTACTACTAACACATACATAAAACACTTACTGTGTGTGTTTATTATAAATATCAAAAGCCCTGTATTGAATTGTGAATTGGCTAAAATTGATTAGCATACCTTTAGTCTCCTTTAAAATTGTTTATTAACAAACCCATTTATATTTTGTATGTGTGTTCGACAAATATTTATAATGATGAATTGGCCAAAATTGATGAGCATACTTAATTATTACAAAATTATTTATTAAATGAAAAAATAAATTTTTCCTATAAATTGCACTCGAATTTCGAGGGCTGGGCTCTGCTAAATTACATTTTTTTGTTTAGTTATTTTATAATGTGACTTAATTATACCCTATACCACTATGTGATCATGGTATAATGATGTTTGTAACTACCAAAAATATTATGCGTGTCTTTTAATATTCCAATCGTCTCAGAATCACTTTCTGAGTCGACTTAACGATGTCCGTCCGTCCGTCTGTGTGTCCATATAAACCTTGTAATCGAACTACAGGTCGCAAATGAATATGGTTAGATGAAATTCGGTGTAAAAGCTTCTATCGGCTATATGACGAACGCTATTAAAATTATTGTCAATTCTTAGTCATAGCCCCCATATAAAGCTGCTTTTCAATCTTCACTTAAATCTATCAAAAAACAAAAATATTGCACAGATGTGTTTGAAATTTTATTTGCATATCTTTTTGCAAAAAGTACGTAACTTTATCAAATATGGTCAGGATCGGACCATTCTTCGACTAAGTCGCCATATATATATAGCATCCAATATGAAATTTTTCATACTTGCAGGCTAAAAAATTAATGACAATGCCACTCAATTTGTTGGATCTAAGGCCCTTTCTCTAAACGCATGGTGTAGAATATCGCATAGAGTATAATTTCCTTACTTATTTTAATATTAATTTAAGGATCGCGCTTTTTAAAATAAAGTCGCCACTAAACCATCCTTCGGATTTCGTTATTTGATAAAAGGAACAGTTAGTGCAATAGGTAATATTATATTATTAATTATACGTAATAATCAAATAGGTTTTTGTAAATTTTTACCTCCATTAAAAGTTTGTATATATGATGTAATTCTTGAACTCTTTAAAATGTAAATTAAATTAAGTAAACATATAAATATCATAAAAAGTAAATAAAAATTTAAAAATTTATTATACGTCACACTAATACTTAATTATAGCAATAATTACTAACAGAGCCCAGCACTCCAAATTCTAGTACAAATTCTAGAAAATTTTATTTTTTCATCAAAATTTTTTCTTTCAATGTTTTTTTAGGCTGTATATATAAAAAAATTTGTAAGATTCATTAAATTGTGAATTAAAAAAAATGCATTAAATTTCATTGTAAATATTTGTTGAACCCACAGAAGATATATAAATGGGTTTGTTAATAAATAATTTTTTAAGAGCCCAAAGGTATGCTAATCAATTTTACCAAATTCACAATGCAACACAGGTTTTTGATATACAATTTTTGCAAACACATTAACAAATTTAGTAATCACACATACAGCATTGTGTAGTTTTATGTGTTTTATGCATGTGCAGATGGTGCACATCTGTAAAGGTGGTGTACATCTGAAAAGAAATACCTTTCAAACTAAAGCGTAGATGGGGTCACTAGGTATCGACTTGCTTATTAATATTATAGATCTGTCACATTAACATGATGTCTACCACATTTGTTATTATTCACAGCATAACTTGCTTTTTACCATAGTCAATCAGACTAATTAAAAAAAAAACTAAGTACATGACAATAACTAACGAGAAAGTTGTCACTAAATGCAATCTCATTCCTAAAATAAAACAACCACAATTCTATGTGAAGCAACTATGTTCGAAATTTTATACAAGAATAGCAACAAATCGAATTGTAAACAAGCTTAAAACCACAAATGTTTTTGTAAGCCATTAATGGAAAGGAATAATAACGATTGATATGGATGGAATTAGCGTAAAATCGGAAAATAAATACTCGTACCATTGTTGTCGCCAATGTAGGAGTAAACGTGCATATTGAGACAATTTCAAACAATAATTCCAAGAATTTTCATTCATTATGTTTTTATTGATGTTTAGTTAAATCCATCGGCAAGAACAACTAAATATATTGAAGGAGTTTCAGGTTTGGTAATCACCGTGAACCCGAAAATCGGATATTAGAATTATCGCAATTCGGTTGCCACAATGAATCTGTTTTCTGTGTGTACTTTTTTATTTTGTACTAAAAATCGAAAGGAAAATCAGACAAACGCAATATGTTCCTTTTGTAAAAAAACTTTCTGTTTCACAAAAAAGCGTAATTGCTTCGAAAATTACCATAACTGATTTTTTATTTTTAAGATATTTAGAATTAAGCTTTTTCTAAGTCTATTAATTTATAGTTTAATTAATTGTTGATTTAATGTTAAGAATTTTTTTTAATTTAATAAAAATATAAGACTATAAAACATCTTTCTTACCATTGACGGCCAATTGGACATATATGTCCCGTACTGAATTTTGCTGAATAATGAGCCGATTCCAAATATTTTGGTGTTTCTGAAAACCATAAATACTGGTCCATGTAATGTTTTTGGTTCAATAACGTTCGAATTATTGATATCCAAATATGATTAAAAAAAAAAAAACAATTTTCAGATTTTGGGGTCACCGTCTTAGGTTCTGAGAATACATGTGGCAACTTTTTTGGTATGGTCTGAAAGCTAAAGCTATCCTCACTCGACTCAGGTCATTTTAAAAAAATTGGTTGGAAAATGTGGAAAATATAAGAAAAAATTAAAATGAGATATATATCCCATTGGTCGTGAAAGGGTTAAGTTATGTGTTTTAAATCGCAAAAAATGTAACGGTATAGGCTAAATAATCGGTACAGTGAAATTACTCCCAAATGAAATAAGGCCCAAAACAAGTAAGAAAATTATAGTCGGTCTAGACCGACTATACGATACCCTATACCATGCGTTTAGAAACCGAATCTCCTAGGCCCAACTAACTGGACATAGAAAATAAGCAAAAACCAAATTTGAGTGGGATTTTTATTAATTTTTTTGGCTGCAGATATGAAAAAGTTCATATCGGGTGATATATCTATATGGGGACTAGGTCCAAAAATGGACCGATCGTGACCATGGTTGGTAAAGTCTCTTGTATTTTGCGAAAATATATACAAACAAAATTTGAGAAGAATCAGTGCAATATTTTTATTTTTTAATAGATTTAAGTGAAGATCGGGAAGCAGCTCTATATGGGGCCAAAGGGATCATTTTTGGACTACTCATTAATGGATGTAATGAACGTATACAAACCCAATTTGAGTAAGATCTATATGACAATTTGGATCTTATGGCAATTTATGTCGATTTCACAGGGGTAATTTGTATGGGGGCTAGGTCTGAACATGGACCGATTCTCACCAATTTCAATAGCGTTCATCCCATGGCCGATAGAAGCTTATATACCAAATTTCATCAAAATATATTCATATTTGCGACCTGCAGTTTGATTACAAGCTTTACAGACGGACGGACGGACGGACGGACGGACATTGTTAAATCAACTCAGAAAGTGATTCTGATTCGATCGGTATAATTAAAGATGGGTCTAGGTCAAATATTTTTGGTTGTTACAAACAGCAGCACAAAGTCATTATACCCAAACCACATAGTGGTATAGGGTATAACAAAAAAAATAAAAAAATGATTTAAATCCCAAAAAATGACCATACAAATTGGAACTTATTTCTTTACGAAATAAGTCGCAACGCATTGGGGCTTATTTCATTTATTTTTGTTGGGAGTTATTTCATTATGAAACAACTTCCAAATGAAATAATTCCCAATGAGTTTTAGATGGGTGTTATTGCATTTTATTTTTTCGTTGGGAGTTATTTCATTTCACTTAAAACTACATTTTAATAACGGCTCTCAAAAACAACTAAAGAGCAGCAAAACAATGACATATTTCACGTTAAACAATGAAATGAAATGATTGCGGTCAGTAGTTATTAAACTTTTTGTGGCCAGTAAAGATCGGTGTTATAGTTGCAAAAGAGTAAAGTTGGAAGGTTTGCGTCCGAAATAATAAGTAGCAAAAAAAGAAACAGTAGAGTGTTGTATGTAAAAGTGGAAAAACAATTATATATAAAAAAAAAATCTGAAGAATCTGAATATAAAAAAAAAATCTGAAGAATCTGAATATAAAAAAAAATCTGAAATATTATACGTGTTATGACCCAAATAGCAAGTCGCGAGTGATTTGGACAACGGGTAGTGTCGTAAGGCCGCAATTTTTATTGAACATAACCATAATGACTAGCGGCAACTGTATGAAGAACTAAAAGCTCTTAACCAAATAAAAGATCGATGTTTAATTGGTGCAAGTATTTTGGGCACTGGCAACGCTGTAAGTGGAATCTGGGAGAATTTTCGAAACGTCTGCGTAAGGTAAAGTTAATAGTCAATCATGTTTTACTTGCATTTGTATGATACATATACAGTGGGGAGTTTTAATGAGTACATGTTAGTACTTACCATCGTTTACAATCCATAACTTTTTAAATAATAGTGCAAATCAAATAATTTTTTTTTTGTTTTATTCTTTATTGTCTTCTTAATTGATAGAGGTATAACACTTGGCCAAACAATAACAATTACTTAAACAAAATTTATCGAAAGAGAAAAAAACGGTAGGTACTCATTTATGCACTTTTATAATATTAAGATATTTGTTGTAATTTACAGTTACTTTTAATATTTGGTCCAAAGCCCTTTGTTCTTTAAAACAGCTTTACATCTTCTTGGCATACTCTCAACCAAGTTTTGAATAATTTCGTTTGGAATACTTCGCCATTCTGTTTCAACCCTGCCCCAAAGTTCGTCTAAATTTTTTGGTGCTCTTGAATACTGTCCCATCCGTCTTTTCACGATTGACCACAAAGTCTCAATCGGATTGAGGTCGGGACTTTGAGCTGGCCACTTCATCAACTCAAATTTTTATCCAGAGAGCCATTCCGTCACTATTTTGGATGTGTGCTTAGGGTCGCCATCCTGTTGAAAAATTACTTCTTCAGGATAGGCGCTCCTCTCTACAAAATCTGGAAGATGGGTCTGGAGAATTTTTAAATAATCTTCCTTCTTCATTATTCCCTCAATTTTTTGCAACGGACCAACGTGCCACCATGTAAAGCAACCCCATACCATTATGTTGCCGCCACCATGTTTAACTGTTTCTTTTACATGGTGTCTTTTAATAGATTCATGTGGTCGACGCCAGCAGTATTGTTTTCCGTCCGACTGAAAGCGATTAAAGTTGGATTCGTCCGACCAGAAAACACGCTTCCAATTTTCTGGTGACCAATCCTTGTGCTTTCTGGCGAACTTCAAACGGGCCTTTACATTTTTATCGGACAAAGCTGTTTTTTTTTTCTTGACTGCAGAAATAAATCCAATTCTGTGAAGCGCATTTCTTGCAGCCCAACGACTAACATTCTTTCCAACATCCAATGCAGCTTCCTTTGGAGTTAGGTTTTTATTTTTCCGCATTCTGGTTATCATCAGACGTGCCTCTGCATCAGAAATTAACTTCCTGCGACCACGAATCGGTGTTTTATTGTGGACATTATTCCTTTTTTGTACTCTTATGATAACCGACTGACTTAATTGTTTCTGTTTAGCTATTTCCCTTGAAGAACAACCATTTTGTGTCATAGAGACAATATCATCCTCAATAGATTTTGCGAGTTTCCTCATTTTTTTGTTATTAAAAAATTTTATAATTATTATTTATTATATTGTGTTATTCCGACGAGCTTGACGTTATCAATAACTCAATAATTCTTTATATATTTTATTTTCATCATGAAATCCAAATAACAGATCAGTAACACAACAAAAACTTTGAAAAGTAACTGTAAATTACAACAAATATCTTAATATTATAAAAGTGCATAAATGAGTACATACCGTTTTTTTCTCTTTCGATAAATTTTGTTTAAGTAATTGTTATTGTTTGGTCAAGTGTTATACCTCTATCAATTAAGAAGACAATAAAGAATAAAACAAAAAAAAATTATTTGATTTGCACTATTATTTAAAAAGTTATGCATTGTAAACGATGGTAAGTACTAACATGTACTCATTAAAACTCCCCACTGTATAAACCTTATTGTAAAAAAAAGGCAACCAAGAATCAACGAAAAGTATTGATTTTAATAAAGTGAAACGAGGCCTGCAATTCTTGACAGCAAAAGTTTGTGCGGCATCTCCGAAGACGCCAACCGATGTTGTAAATATGTTCCAGAAGGGAAATATTTTTAAAAATTTGGGACTTACTTTGCATGAGCGCCAAGAGAAAACACCGTTTTTTAAAATTTGCCACGACTCTAATGGCTTTGCTTAATGCGTCTTTGGATCTGATAAGATGGTTAAGCTGATTAATGAAAACATTCCCACCAATAAAAATATTTTGATCGATGGGACATTTTCAATTTTACCGCTTGGATGTTTTAAACAGTTGATTTTGCTGCATACTAAGTATTATAAAAAGGTATCTCATCACCGGGGAAGGACTGAGTGGCGCGATTGGCGTCCAGTATCCGACGCGACGCGCCGAGCCGCGACTCCATCTTTCTATGTAAGGTGAAAGATTGTGGACTGATTATATTTCTTTCATTTTGACAAATAAGACGTCAAGAAAATGCTATACGCATTTACTCAATTACATCAATTCGAATCTATTGAACTTAAATGGTGCGATCTTTATCAACGATTATGAAGCGAGCCTAAGAAAAGCTATTAAAACTTCATTTTTGGATACAAAATTCTACGGCTGTTGGTTCCACTTTTGCCAGGCAGTACGGCGCCAAATAACACAACAAAGCATAAACAACTAACTCAATTGATTCGGCAAGACTGTAAGGCATCATTGGAATACCATAAACTTTTGTCGCTTCCGCTAATGCCTGCCACGGACACATTCGAAAAAACTAAGGACAATATACAACAGCTTGAGCGTCACTTTGAATTTACGAATTTTTTGCATTACTTTCAAAAGCAATGGTTAGAGAAGGTAAGCACTTGCAAAGAAAATACTACAATGAAATTATCTTGTGGACAATTTCTCAAGGGTTTTTTCTTTTTTTTTTTCGTATTTCATTGATATCAAATATAGTTTGAACCAGACGCACTATTTGTTTTCGAGACATCGAATCGAACGACTTCTGCCGTCGAAGGATATAATGGAGTGCTGGCCAAAATGATAACCACATAGGGAAATTTTGTTATATTTGTAAAAATTTACAGAGGAGTTTAACAAGTCCCGAGATTTTGAATTGCTGGCTAATAGCGGTGGAGCTTGTGGGCAAAACTAAAAAGAGAAGGAAATTCAACGAAAAAGCGGAACTGATTCAAAAAGCCAATGAAGAGTTACGTTCTGGAAGCATTACTGCAACAGTATTCATAAATCGATTGGTTTTTCCGAGAAACAACATTGTAATTGGAATGGAGCCTAAAGAAGAAGAAGACGAAGAAGGGAGAAGGAAGATATTGCATTGGTGACCCTAGCAATACCACGTGCTCAAGTTCTATGCGTGATTTGCTTCGAGGTTGAACCCAATATCCTGATGATTCCTGGCAGACATTTAAAAACATGCAATACTTGTGTCCTAAAACTAGAAGCTATAGGTATTGCCGAAGGAGTTGAAAATTTTAATTTCCCTGTTTGTCGTGAAAAACTTAACGACACAATGCGAGTTTTTTTGTATATACATATTTCACATATATTCTCTTAATAAAATATGTTATCTTACTTATTATGTCTAATGTATACGTGCATAAGTCGATAAATGTAATATGTATGCTGCTTTCTATAATATATTTATGAATTAAATAGTTTGAAACGAATATTTTTGAATTTGAAGTTA
The DNA here is from genome assembly GCA_963682025.1 of Cordilura impudica. Taxonomy (NCBI): domain Eukaryota; kingdom Metazoa; phylum Arthropoda; class Insecta; order Diptera; family Scathophagidae; genus Cordilura; species Cordilura impudica. The sequence goes on from OY821517.1 coordinate 122,584,574, forward strand.
TTTTGTTATTTCCTTTGGGAGTTTATTAATTTTTCTTTGGTAGTTATTATTTCTTTTTGGAATAACTTCCAAATGTTGGGAATTTTTTCATTTTTCTTTTGGGGGTTATTTTATATTTTAAAGTTTGGAGTTATTTCATTTTTGTTGGGATTTATTTCATTGGAAGTTAATTCATTGGGACTTATTTCATTTAGGAGTTTATTTACTATACCTAAATAATCTGGTAAATCCTACAACTTTTGCTCTAAGCTCTTCTTAAAACTTGTACCTTAATATTTAAATTTTCTTAATAAAATTAACTTTTCTTTCAATAACACCGAAACTTTTGGAATGAAACAAAATTATTGAAAAGATAAATATATGTTTATTATCATTTATGTTGATTATCAAAACCCCTTGTATATAACAGCTCTTCTTATGAAAATATTTGCTTTCAAGTGAATTGCAATGTTTGTTTGTTACCTTTATGACTAAGATGTCATTCGGTATTCTGTTGGCTGAGGCTTTTTAAGGACTCTTAGAACCCATTCAACAAGACTTAGCTATACAATAACGGTGATGACAATGATAACCATTATTATCGGTATAATAATTAATAGTCAACTGATCATCTTGAAAATAATAAGTGGATAAATATGTTAGCGCGATAGGAATGTAAATATTTGCGCAATGAATATTAGAAAATTTGTATAACGTTTTAACCACATTAATGAATCATTAATGCAATTGTGCCAATATTTCCCTTATAGATTATAAATTAATTACTTAAAAATAAAAGAATTTCATAAAATAAAGAACATATGCATATATGATTTTTCTAGTAGATTCAATGAGATGTTGTTGCTCTTCGTAACTTCGTAAATTAATAGATTAAACAAAGTTCGTCCTTCCGTTTATACAGCCATCGCTGCATAAAACTTATATCACAATTATTAAGATATTTGGCAGCACATAAGCTCTGCTGGGCCCAAAGAAGATTGTTGCAAATTGGTGCATGTTCAGGCCAAGACCCCAATAAAAATAGCACCTTAATAAACTCAAGGGGACTCGAACAAGCATTAACCGCCTAAGTCGAAAATCATGCTTTAGAGAAAAATAACTTTTTATATAAATGTAATGGGGCTTCATTACGACTTAGGGCAGTATATTTTTAATCATATCTTTTTAAAAAAAGTGTTAGAGAAATTGGGATTTCACGTAAATATACAGTTTTATTAGTATAATATGATAACATACATAACTTAAATCATTATTAAGTCGACTTAGGCGTTTATCGCTTGTGACCACAGATATATACATAGAGACTTTGTGATAGCTTCTTTTTATTTTGTCTGGATTACTTCTTTATCAGTGTTAGGATAGAACCAGAATTCGATTATGTTAGTTAATGAAAACAACCTCGGAAGCAACTGTTAATTGACTTAAATTTGGCAAGTGTTCTTTCTTCTTTAATTTTTCTACATTATCGTCTGTCAAATTCCACACAAAGAAATTGAATAATAAAAAGGTTTAACTCTGCTACGAATAAAGCAAATTTAACTTACTTTTTTCTAGGCTTACTCGTAACTATTTCAAAGCCTATTTCGTTTACTTTATGACATTTTTACAATTTATGATTATTGCTTAACACAAAAACTTGCATACGAAAAATATTTTCGGCTATAAATTAAATTAAATTCTAGGATGATCATTAATATGATAATAACACTGTTGGCTGCTGGCAATATACAAAAAATACATTACGTATTTTTTCCTAACAATAAAAGTGTATTTTTTACAACAACACCGAAAAAAAGGGTTATAATAAAATAGCCAACTTAGCAGCAAATTCAACTTTTTAATAGACTTGAGATAAAAAATAAAAACGAAAATGTTTTCAAATGAAATTTGTTGAAAAAAAAAAAGTTTAAAGTGTAAATGTATCTGTTCATTCAAGTTTTCAAGTGATTAACTACATTATTTACTTATATTTTGCTGTTTTTCTCTGGAAAATTTTTTTATTTCCTTTGCAGCTTATTCCAAACGTGCCCTAAAACAAAAACCAAAGAAAGTTAAGCAAACACAAAGTAATTAAATAATTTTATGGCTTACAATAAGATCATTATTTAGTTATGTAGATTTGTTGTTTATTATAAGCAAACAAGATTTTAAACTCTAAGAAATTTTTCTTAAATTTTTTCATGATTTTTAGTAAGTAACTTTATTAAAAATATATATTCTTTCATCAACTTTCGGGAAAAACGTATAAGTAGCATCTATAAAAGTATATAAAAGCGAAAGTATGTATGTTTATTTCTTTGTAGCTTATAAAAGGCTAAATCATTGCACCAATATTCGTGATATTTTTACAGTCTTACTGTGTATCTGATATATTTAGTGGGCGTGGCACCTCGAACACAAAGTGTACTATGACAAAGAAAGCTTTGCAAATTTGTGTGAGGTCACCCATTTTTAATGTTAGCAGCCATGCCGGAAATGGGCCTGATCGGATAAGAGGGCGTGACACCTCCCACACAAAGTAATTATTTAATATCATATATCTCGAGTACTACCACAGAGACAACTTATCGAATTTGTCTGAGGTCATCTATTATTAATGTGAGTAGTTAGACAAAAAATGGACCGGATTGGATCAACCGGCGCACTGTGGTCAATATTTTGAGATAGCGGCCAAAACTCCTTTTGGTTTTTGTTCTCCGATTTTAAAGTTATTAGACTCATATGAAAGTAGGCAGTAGTAAACCTTGGGAGCCAAAAAATTAGAACTCTATTTCAACTGTTTCACTGAGAACAGGGTGGTCCAAAATGGGCTTTTTCAGAATTTAGTAAATTTATGATATTTTTAGTTAATTTTTAAAGTTTAAATGATCATAACTTTTTTGTTTTTCAAGATTTTTGGACGAAATAAATTCTGTGTTGTAACTTAACTTATTTCCTATTACTGGTAAAAAAATTTAAGCTCTGCTGTTTTCAGAACAATTTAACTTTTTTTTTTAAGAAAGGTCAAATTTCTCGGAAATTTCCTACTTCATAGAGCACAACTCCTGTGAGTCAAGCTGAGTCAAAACACAAATTTACTATTTTGTAGTCCTAACTCTCCCCTACATTCCTATATATACATGTCCATGCATCGGGACTGCACTTTTTGAGCTACAGCAATTTTTCTGACCCAAGGTAAGATATTCGGTACAAATGCACGTCATATTTTTTGAGAAGTTATTTGTATGTGAAAGTGGCTATTATGCATATATTTTGATGAAATTTTGTACAAGAGTTCTTATTGACCCAAAAAATAATTCTGTTGAAATTAGGAGAAGTTGGCCCATATTTGGACCTAGTCCACATAGAAGGGTGTATCAAAATTTTGACAAAAATGACAATAGAACTCTCAAATTATGTGGTATCTGGCAATTCATTTGGAAAAGGTAAAAAAGATTTTATTGCCATCTAATATTACACAACTTAAATACGTGAAAATTGCAAATAAATTTAAAACCAATGGAAATAACTGGTAAAACCAAGTACCTTTTATATTATTGCCAGTACCTGTTAACTCTCAAATTATGTGGTATCTAGCAATTCATTTGGAAAAGGTAAAAAAGATTTTATTGCCATCTAATATTACACAACTTAAATACGTGAAAATTGCAAATAAATTTAAAACCAATGGAAATAACTGGTAAAACCAACTACCTGTTATATTATGTTTCAAAGAGGTAAAAAATATCATGTTGAAACTTCGAGCAATAGTATATTAATCCATGCATTAATTTTTTTTTTCTTCATTATTGTTTAAACAATGGCTAAATTCAGTTATAGTGTTCTATCTGATATATATTTTGAACGGAAAGATGAAAACGACATTATTTTACATATAATGAATAATCCATTCTTCAAAATATTCGACAAACAAGAAATTAAAATTCATAACTTAAAAATAAAAAACTTTTTAAATACTTTAAGAAAACGGTACAATCAATGTTCCAGAAACAAGAAATTGTTTTACTCACGCAACCAAGAATGGCTAAGAAATAAACTTATTTTTAAAAAGCCATCAGTAACTACCACGGAAACTGGAAAAGGTGGTCGACCAGCAAAGCCAATTGATAATTGTAGTGAAAGATCACGAAGACGCAAGCTTAAACATATAAAGGATTCATTTCTGCATCAAATTCAACCATCGAAAACTAAAAAGGGTAAAATTGCTATCATTGAAAAAATAGTGGAAGCAAGCCCCAGACGCACAAAAAGGATTTTAGAAAGTATGCCGACACCAACTGAAGAAAATAAATTTACTCCAGAAGAAGCATTTGCACTATTTTTGGATTTGAAAATGACTAAAAACCAATATACAGAATTGCGGAAGCGAACCAATGAAAAAAATTGTGGAAATTTTCCATCATATCGAGATATAGTTTCTGCCAAAAAAGATTGCTTACCTTCACCAACTGCTATTAGTGTAACTTCAAGTTCAGCAGAAATAAAATTGCAGGATCTTCTTGAACACACTGCAGAACGATTATTAAAGACATTTGATGCTGACTATTTAAAGAAGTTTAAAAATTGCAGCATGACTTTAATTTCTAAATGGGGATGTGATGGGTCCTCTGGCCAGAAACAATACAAACAATGTAATGCGGAAAATTCATCAGATGCCAATTTATTCATGATTTATTTCGTTCCATTACGTTTAACAAAAACTTATATTGGTTCAGAGCCGTCAACTAGTAGAGCTGCAGAGATAGATGTATGGAAGAATGAAATTCCCTCGTCAACAAAATTTTGTAGACCAATAAAGTTTGCTTACAAAAAGGAGACTCAAGATGTCATAGATGAAGAAGTTCGAAAAATAAATGATCAAATTAAAGAACTTCAACCAGTAACATTTAAATTTGATGACCAAGACATTGAAGTAAATTTTAAAATGTGTCTCACAATGATTGATGGAAAAGTTGCACAAGCTTTAACCAAAACAAAGTCATCGTCAAGCTGCACCATATGCCAAAAAAACATCAAGTCAATTAAGCCAACCACCAACACAAGACGATAGTTTTAATGAAGCATATGAATTTGGAATGTCACCTCTTCATGCTAGAATTCGTTTTATGGAGCATATTCTTAAACTGGGATACGATTTGGAATTTGGCCCGTTAGGCGAAACAGTGAGAAACAACAAAGAAAATTTGGAAAAAAGAAAGCAAAAAAAAAAAGATATTCAAGAAAAATACCGTGAGATAGGCCTTATAATTGACCAGCCAAAGCAAGGAGAAGAAAATTCTAATGATGGAAACACAGCAAGGAGATTTTTTTCCGATCCAGAAACTGCAGCTTCTATAACTGGAGTAGATTATGATTTAATACGACGATTCCAAATCATATTACAAGTTATAGCATGTAGCAAAAAGATAGATGCAAAAAAATTTGGTCAGTATGCTAATGAGACACCAACCCTTTATAACCAAAAATATTCTTGGAGACATATGCCAACCACAGTTCACAAAATTTTGTTCCATGGGGAACAAATAATTCAGCACAATATGCTTCCAATTGGAGATCTCTCAGAAGAAGCCCAAGAAAAAAGGAACAAAGACTACAGATTCTTTCGCGAGCACAATACAAGAAAAATTTCCAGATATTGTACTAATGAAGATCTTATTAATATTTTGTTGTGCACATCAGACCCATATATGTCCAGTATTCGACAAAAATGGAAATCAACCTCATTAGAGTTAGATGAAGAAGCTAAACAACTACTGCAAAATGAAAATCAAAGCTATTTGGAAGAAATTTTTACTAATATTAATACTAGTTTAAAGATTATAATTTGTTTCTAATTTTAGTATAAATTTTTATTAATACATTTAAATAAAATATATGTGCACTTTAAATCAATAGTAAAAGTGTTATTTTTCAGTGTTATTTTTCAGTTTAATCCTCACAAGAATTAGCTTTCTTCCAAAAAAACCAACCTTTGGCCCCTGTGAATATTGAGACTAAATAAATGTCAGGGGCCAAATGTTGGCATTTTCTGACCAAAATTAAGTTTAGGAATAATAAATAAGTATTGGTTGTAAAATACGATTGAAGAAAATAAGAAATTATAAAAAAAATACCTATTTAAAATGTCAAAATATTCAACTTTTACATGGAAACTCAACAAAAAATTAAAATGCATTTTTAACTCCAAATTACTTACGTTCCTATCAGTCGATTTTTACGTTTGAACATGCAAATTGAAGCCTAAAGTCCCTCCTATTGAACAAAATAAATTGCGTAAAAAAATACCAATCCGGTCAAAAGTTATAGAGTTTTGACCGCTATCTCGCGAAATTGACCACTGTGCGGCGTGGCACTGTAATATTGACAAAAAATGGACTGGATTGGACCAACCGGCATGGCACTTTAATATTGAGAGCCTTGGGACTTTCCGTGAGCCCATAAGTCAATAATGTGGTTAGCCGAACAAAAAAAGGGCGTGACCGGAGCAGTAAGAGTGGACCGCCCATACAAAGTAAATATATAATATCATATAACTAGAGTACTATAAAAAGAAAGGCCTTGAAACTTTGTACGAGTCCATCAGATATTAACGTGAGTTGTCAGATAAAAATGGGCGGGATATCATTAGTGGGCGTGGCGATAGTCTCGAAACTTTTCACAAGTGAGTAGTCATGGAAAATATGGGCAAAATCGCCAACTTAAAAAACGCCAAAATCAAAAAACGAAAATCGCGTAAATGAAAAATCGCCTTAATAAAAAATTTGTCGATTTTTGTCTAATCAAATCAAAAAATGCTATAATAAAAAATTGCCAAATGATATTCTAAATTTAAGGCCAATCGTTAAGTGTTACCGGACTGCATTTGGAAAAATCCATGGTTTTCTCATGGGCAGCTATATGTAGCTTGCTCCAGAGTAGGAACGCCAAAAAGTTTTTTAATATGTGCACCGAATGAAAAAACAAAAAATATATGTATATCAGCAAGCATAGAAATAAAAAATATATAATAAATTATGTAACAAATTGTTTGCACAATATAAACTTCGTACGAAAAATTGAGTATGAAATCATTCATGGCAATAAGTCACGTTAAGTCGGACTAGTTGTAAAGTCAAAATATTCTGTTCCAAATGCACTGAAACACATTAAACCTTATCCTGACCCTCGACTTTATAGAAATGTACAAACTGCCATGGGGAACACAAATCACCTAAAACGGTTGCCGTATGAGATCCTCATATATAGGATTGAAATATCGTTATTCCTGTCAACATCACACATCTCGTAATGTTATTGTTAGTATATACAGGGTGGCGCAGAATGAGCTATATAGTTTGAATACTTTATAACTTTTTTAATTATTTTTTTTTTCGTTTTTTCTTCAGCATTTTGTGAAGAAGACTTGGAAAATTAATTACGAATAACTATACAATCAAATAACGATCAAAAGTAGTTGAATTTTATTTTCTAAACCAACAATCCATTGTGTTGATGCAGCGTGGATATCGTCATCATTTTAATGTGCGCATTGCGCCCACAGCGTCAGCAACAAACCATTTGATTGGAAATTTTCGTCAAAATGGGTCTGTAAGAACGCTTCCTGGTGCCGGAAGAGCACCTACAATGAACACTGCTCAAAATATTGAACTTATATGGGATAGTGTACATCATAGTCCCTCAACATGAACACGGATATGTTCTACACAACTTGGACTATCACGGCAGTCGCTTCACAGAATTTTGAGTACATTAGACTTGTTCCCATATAAAGTTCAACTTGTGCAAGAGTTGAAGACGACAGACTACCAGCAATGGCTTGACTATGCCATTATTGCATTATTCCACGCAAAAGCGATTTTAATTGGCCTCCACGTTCACCGGATTTAACAGCTCCTGAAAGTTTTCTTCGGGGATATTTGAAAGAAAGAGCGTATGTTAACAAGCCAAGAACCATTCCCCAACTAAAAACCAACATTCGAAATGAAATCATGGCCATTTCACCCGAAATTCTGCGAAAAGTTATGGAAAATATGTTAAAAAGAGCGCGAAGCAGAAAATGGACATCACTTACAAGATATCATTTTTCAGAGCTGAAAAAAAAAATTGAAAAATTGAAAAAAAATCCCCAATATTATATCGTCGTTCATAAATTATTGTGTTCTATAACGCAAAATAGAAAAAATTGAGGTAAGACTGACTTTTAGGCAAACTTTTCCAGATCTGTTGATCTGTGTAATCAGTATGCTCTTATATAAATATGAGACATCGACTTTGTACTATACACCATTTTAGTGACAAGCTTCGTAACCACTGTGTTCTTCATGCAAAAACAACAAAATGGAGCAAAAATACTAAATAAAAAAACATTTTTTTATTTTGTTCTATATGCAAGTCTAAATAAAGTTTGTATTTATTTGGAGTTCTTTGCATTTTATTTTTTGTTTTATTTATTTCTTTTTTTTTTTTTTTTGTGGTTTCACATTGCACTGGGTAAATGAAATGAAAAAAAAGGAAAAGAAAAGTAAAAACAACAATATGCAAAAGTCTTAGTTTTTAATGTGGTACTTGTTGTGTTGTTAAATATGATAGTTGCAATTAACCTTCAGTTAGAAATTACTGGTTTTTTAATATTTCTTTGTTATAATTTGATCAATTTTGCCGAAAGTGATTGCTGTGTTTTAAAATAAATTTAAAATAAAATTTCTGGCGGAAACATTTGTTTATTATTATTTATAATACTTAAATTCATTTGCTGAACATTGTATAAAACAAAAAACTGTACAAAATAACGTAATCTTAATTATATTTTTCCGATGGGGCAAGACAAATAAATGCACATCCTTTAAGAATATCTAAAAAAAATATTTTATTCATATAACTATAGCTGACTTTGACTCGGACGATTTAATTAATGCTCCGTATGGCGTCATTTCAAATAGTTCGGAGCACTTCCTAAAGCAGTATATGCGTAAAATACATAGACAACGTGGCGAAGAGTATGTTTCAACAAAAGGAGTGCTACAAAAAAAAGTAAAAAATTATAGTCGGTCTAGACCGACTATACGATACCCTATACCATGGTTTAGAGACCCTATCTCTTCGGTCCAACTAATTCGATATAGAAAATAAGCATAAACCAAATTTGAGTGGCATTGTTAATTTTTTTGGCTGCAGATATGAAAAAGTACATATCGGATGTTATTTTTATATGGGGACTAGGTCGAAATATGGACCGATCCTGACCACATTTGGTAAAGTCACTTATATTTTGGAAAAATAAATACAAACCAAATTTGAGAAAAATCTGTGCAATATTTTTGATTTTGATAAATTTTAGTGAAGATCGGGAAGCAGCTCTATATGGGGCATATGACTAAGAATTGTCCTTAGGGATTATTTTTGTACTACTGATTAATGGATATAATAAACACATACAAACCCAATCTTATGGCAATTTATGTCGATTTCATAGGGGGCATTTGTATGGGGACTAGGTCTGAATTTCACCAATTTCAATAGTGTTCATCCGATAAAAGCTTATATACCAAAATTCATAAAAATATATTCATATTTGCGACCTGTAGTTTGATTACAAGGTTTACATGGGCACACAGACGGACGGACGGACGGACAGACGGACAGACGAACGGACACCGCTAAATCGACTCAGAATATATATATAACTCCTATAAGGAGCATAGGGCCCCAACAAAATCTCTCCATTTTGATCTGTCCATCGCAATATTTTTCACTTCGCTCCAACTGGTGTTCAGAGTTGTTGCTTCAGCTATGACTTGTCGCCTCCATGTATGGGCTGGACGTCCTCTTCTACGACTACCTTGTGGATTCCACTCTGTGGCACTTTTAGCAATGTCTGGATGGACTTTTCTTATTGTATGACCTATCCAGTTCCACTTTCGTCTACGTACTTCAATGGTTATAGGAGATTGCTGCGTTTCGAACCAGAGCCTCTCATTGGTTAATCGACTCAGAAAGTGATTCAGAAAGTGATTCTGAGTCGATTGGTGTAATAATAGATGGGTCTAGGTCAGGTATTTTTGTTAGTTACAAACAGCGGCACAAAGTCATTTTATACCCAAACCACATAGTGGTATAGGGTATAATGAAACCTGGATGAACATCTGAATGTTGTCTTTCATATAGTGAACTATTTTCTGGAAGTGACCGATATACAATTTTTAAAGAATTCTGGTCGCTCACAGACAACCAAAAGAATAATTTTTATTTCAAATTGGTGTCAGACCAAAACGTCAAAAGAAGAGTTGCGAAACATTCTATAAAGAAAAAAATCATGTGAGTCCGATCACAGGGAAGATGTGTAAACATCTAGTAATTAAAGATTTTTTTATGTCATGTTTTCAAATCAAACAGAAAGCGTCATCTATGTATCACTTATAGCAAAAACTGTTTCAGCTAATTCAACAACCATTTGCTGTAAAACGTTAAAAATATCCAAATATAAACGTTTATAAGTGATACATAGATGACGCTTTTAAAAAAGTGGCATAAAAAAACAATGTTATATCATAATTTTTTCACCAATACAATCATAAGTCACACAGCGTTATCTGCTTCAGCTCACACCGATATGAGTTACGCTGTTTTTGTGATTGTATTGTGAAATAGAAATTTACCCCTCTGCGCGTATAGATGTTTACACATCAAAAACAGTAAAGCTTTAGGCACTACTTCCTTGAAAACTTCAAAGAAAATTTAATGCAATGTGTGTGTCAAACGTTTTTTTTAAATACTTTGAGTATATCCAAAAATATAATTTATTATCACTTCAAGCACCTTTGCTATCCATCCTCAGGTGTTGTTAAAGAATAACGAAAGATCAAGAATGTTAAACATATTATCTCATAGCAAAATGTTCCGTTTTTCCGAACAAAGGTTTCCTGAACATTGCACATAATTATCGACGTTTACAAATATTTTTAAAAAAGAATTCAATCTCGCATTTTCTGTGCCAAAAAAAAAAGATCAGTGCGACCGTTGTGTATTATTTCAAAAGCACAAAGAATCCAATACTTTGGATGAAAACTTTAAAATAAATTATGAAGAACATTGCCGTGAAAAAATTAATTGCAAAGTCGAGCGTGAAAAAGACAGAGCCATTAAATCTGAGGACACCTTAGTAATTTGTTTCGACTTACAAAGTGCTTTTACGTTACCAAAGGGGCTTTCGTGTATTTATTATATTTTTTTCTATATGCTACAAAACAAGAAGAGTTTCGTAAATAAGTGCATGTAGAACAAAGCTTTTTTCTTTAACGCTTCTTTTAGAACCGTTTCCATAAATGGAATTTTTTTACAGAAAAAACCACAAACTCTGGAACTTGCATTGGTAAGAAGATCACGACAATATTTTCAGTTCAGTTTTTTGTAATTAACAACTAAACTTTAACACCGATTTACCAAAAACACATTTTTTTCATACAGAACACAATAATTTACGAACGACGATATTGTATTTAAAAAAAAAAATTATAATAATGGCATAAATAATGGCATTTAAACCATAGCTCATTTTACGCCACCCTGTACTAACAATACAATAATAACTCTGAGAAATAATTTTAGGATAAACTGAATTAGATACAGACTTTCAATTTATAAAGCTCAAACGAGATATTTTAATTCTGTTATTGGTGAAAGTGTTTTTAAGTTCAGAAACTCCAGATGGAATAACTTTCTGAAAAGTTTGATAAATCTGCTCAGAGCTTTTGGAATATTTTTTAAAGTATCCGAAAGAAGATGATATTCACTCCAAGCCTGAAATTAAATGGTTATTTGTATACAACAAATATTCACAAATCTAAAATACTTGTTCAAAAATTTGTTTTTAATCAAATTATCACTGAGTGATTTCAGTACAACTGAGAGGGTTTCTATGTCCATAAGAACACTGAATAATCAAGATTCTTCAATGAATAGCGAAGTATCGAAAGCATTTGTGTTTCAAATTAAAAGAATAAAAAAAGTTCGGGAATAGGTGCTATTTCCAATAAATGCATAAAAGCCATACCCTCAAAAGGTTTGGAAGTTCTAATGTAATGTATGTGTTAGGGTGTCATTTCCCAATAATTTGGAAAATATTTAAAATAATAGCCATTCTCAAGCCGAAAAAAGATCACCAGTCCCGATTCATACAGACCAATAAGACTCTTCAGGAGAAAATTGTTAGTTTTATTCAATTCGAGTTACTTGCTCAATATAATACTACACAAACTTTAGTTAGAATTAAGAAAATAGTGAAAGCATATATCAATGATCAAAAATTTACTCCCATGATTTTACTAGATACAAAATCTGCTTTTGATTCGTTAATCACAATTGGATTAGATATCAAAATAATAAAAATACTTCAAAGTTACCTGATAGATCGATCATACAGAGTTAATATTGGTAAACATTTTTCCGAATAACTCAAAATTCCAGTTGGCTGCCCTCAATGATCATATGTTTCTTTGTATTTGTTTTTTTGTATTTATTTATTAAATGCGATTTTCCATTACAACAAGACACGGTATCTTATAAATTACAGTAATTGAATCAGATAAGTTATTCACTATTTATTTAATATCAGTAACTCTTAAAATATTATAAATTACAATTAAAAAACATTAAAAAAAATCAAATAAAATCAATTAAAATATTGGTATAGTAATTTTCTAAACCTTATTGCGTTGCTTATATTTTGCATGACATTAGGAAGCTGATTCCAGAGACGAATAGTTAGAATAAAAAATTGACATTCAGAGGCATGGTCCCGGTATTTAAATTGAATTATTCGATTCCCTCTGGAAGATCTTGCGAACTTTAATCGTTCAAAAAGATATTTTGGAGCCTTTGTTATAATAATTTTATGTAGAAATATAATGTTCTTAAATTTAATATAGTTGTCAAAAGACATGTGTAAGACATGACACGAGTATTGGGATACATGATCAAATTTTCTTAATCCAAAGATATAGCGAATAATGTTGTTGAAAGTTACAGTAAGTTTTCTGTTATCCCTAGAGTTGCAACCTGTGAAAACCTCAGATGCATATAGTAATGTTGGTAAAAGATATGTTTTAGCAAGTAGCAATCTTATTTTCAGTGGAGTAAAGTGCTGTGTTAACCATAAACTTCTAATCATACTATAAATTCTGCCACAGGATTGATTAATATGATCTGACCAATTCAGAGTTCCATTAAACACAACTCCTAGATTTCGTACAGAGTCCACGATGTCAATTTTAGAGCCCCCAAGGAAGACATTAATCTCATTCTGCAAATGCATCACTTTCTTCTTTATTATAATACACTTAGATTTATTTGGATTAAGCCGTAGACAATTCGCCGTTGCCCAATTTAGAATACGTTTGAGATCATAATTTAGTTCTTGAGTTTTGGAAATAATTGAATCCTTGGTACTGCTTAAATATAGTTGAATGTCATCAGCGTACATCTGAACCTTAGAGAATTTAATTTGCTGTGGAAAATCATTGGCATATATCGAATAAAGTAGTGGTCCATGGATTGAACCCTGTGGTACCCCTATTATAACTTGCAGTGAGTTTGAGATGGAGCTACCATTAGCAACAGATTGGGATCTGTTTGTGAGATATGAAAACATGAGTCTAACTGCTAATGTAGAAAAGTTAAAAAACCTCTTCAGTTTGAGGCATGAAATTGAGTGGTGCACCGTGTCAAATGCCTTTGAGTGATCCAATAAAACCAAAAAAGATATTTTTCCATCATCCATGTTACTTCTTAACCCCTCAACTACATCAGATAAAGCTGTTATACAGCTATGTTGTGGCCTGAAACCAGATTGACGCTCTGTAAGTAAGTTGTTGTCGTTTAAATACCTAAACATTTGTCTGTGTAAAAGGTGCTTTTGAGAGATATGGAAGAATTGCAATCGGGCGGTATTCGTTACCCGTTTTTGGTATTGGTATAATTTTGGCATGTTTCCACTCCATTGGAAAGATGCTAGTAGTGATTATGGAGTTAAACAAGTACATTATGAAACGGACAATCCATGGTAAAATCATTTTTATAAATCTGGGGTGTATATTATCAAGGCCCACGGCATTCGATTTAATAGCATTGAAACTTTCAACTACATCTGTTAGTGTTACACACTGAAAGTTAAATTTCGGAATGTTTAAATTATTACAGGGAAAATCATCATAAAATTCGTTATTTACGGCTGGTAGAGGAATATTTACAAAAGCTTCATTTAGCGCATTAATGTCAACAGTCATTGATTGATTGTCTTATTTATTCCAATTTCGCGTATTTGTTTCCAGGTTTTTGTACTTCCAATAGCTGTATTAAATTTATTAAAATAATAGGAAGACTTATCATGCCTTATTTTGGAAACAACCGCTTTCCTAGCCATCTTATATTCGTCGTGATATTCTGATATCCTGTAACGTTTCCACTTCTGATACAGATTATCACGGTGTTCTATTAGCATCTTGGTTTCCATTGTGAACCAAGGTCTATCTCTATTTTTAATAGTTTTCGTTTTGTTGAGGACATGTTTGTTGTAAATTCCTAAAATTTTACCATTAAGAAATGACAGTTGTTCTCCAACAGTCGGTAAATAGAAAATTTTATCCCATGGATTAGAACAAAGATCACATCCCAGAGCCAATATTATTAAAATCACCATAAGTAAATGTTTGGGGCTGGGTTTCTATTGCAAAATCATATGATAAGAAGAGTAGATCGTACTTCGAAAATGCTGGTGCTGCTAACTGATCATAATGAAGGACTTTACTTTCATTACTGGTAAAGAAAAGATAAAGCAAAGTGCTATTTGTTGACGTGAAGTGTGTAGGTCTCGTTGTGTTGACAGCTGACAAGTTAAACATCGACATTATAGTGGTAAGATTTGAGTCATCGAAATAAAGTTCTTACTTTAGATTTCCCATCATTTTCTGGATGTCAATCCTCAATATTCGCTTACGACACTGCTATCTTAAGTTCCAACACTTTGTCGAATGACATATTAACTTAGTAATTGATTACTTAAAGAAATGAAAAATTTTAGTAAACCCTTCTAACCCTTCAATTAACTTAGTAATTGATTACTTAAAGAAATGAAAAATTTTAGTAAACCCTTCTAAAACCCAACCTCTTTACTTTTCAAGAACAAGAAAAGATTGTTTCTTATCTCAGTATAGATAATATTCAAGTTGATGGCTTAGGTGTAACTTGGGAGTACAGTATAAAATATCTTGGCGTTACACTTGACAGTAAAATGTTATTTAATGAATATATCAGTTGCAATGTCAATCGAATAAATATTACAAGCAGAATCATGTACCCATTTATAAATAGAAAGCCCGATCTTAACATTGAGAACAAACTTTTAATTTTAAGGCAACTTTTCACGCAATCCTATTCCGCTATGATGCTCCTGCATGGCACGACACGGCTTAATGTCATCAAAAACGTTTTCAAGTCTGTCAGAATAAGCTTCTTAAAATGTTTCATATTTTACAACCATATTTTTCAACAATACGTCTACACTCACTATCTAATGTCCAATTAGTCAATAAATTATATCACATTTGGTAATCTGTGAATCAATGTTCAATAAAATTTTAACCATCCATGCAATTATTATCATCTCATTGTGGAATTTATATTAATATGTTTTCTTTCCAAAAATAAACTTATATTAAACAAAACTTCGATTAATTAAAAATGCCATTATTAAAAACTCTTACATCGCAGTATCTAGCATATTAAAGCGTTAAAATAATGCTGAAACAACATCAGCTTTGAAATTTTAAATTTTAAATTTTAACAGTTAACAACAAAACATTTTAGTTTTTAGCATGCAATTCATGATTGAGTGAAAATTAAATGTCTCGGTCACATTTCAATAAATATTTTAAGCATACTTTTAGGACGTCTTGAAAAAATATACTTTCATTCATTTTTGGTTCAGTGCATACATTTATACATACACATGCTATTACACACTGGTTAATATCGTATGGGAACTTTTGTAGAAAAATACTTCAATACAACCATGCCAACTTTTTTGGAGCAAAAAGCACAAACAAGCAATAAAAAGCGCTTAAAAGTGCCAAACAAAGAAATAATGAAATGAAAAGCGCTGGTATTTGATGTGACTAATTAAGTGTATTTCAATATAAAAAAAAATATAAATACGTAACAATTTTTAAAACGACTGTTCATTTTCAAAAAAAAAAAAAACATCTTTCTCTTCCACATGTTCAAACTTAGTATTGCTTATACAAAAAATTTAAACTAAGTTAAATTAAGGAGAAATATTTGATGGAATTTTATTTTATATTTATAGGGCCGTATGCAAAAAAATTAAAGTGTATTTCAAGTAGACTTTATTGTATGTTTATCATACAAAATTGTTGATAAAGTCTACTTGAAGTACACTTTAATTTTTTTTGCATATGGCCATTAGTCTTTTTTTTTAATAATTCTTTACTTGCAATCTATTTAACAGTAATGAGAAAGTTAGTTAAAAATTAATAATTACATAAGTTTAAATCCTCACTGAGGTTAAAACGTTCATAAATACGAACATAATGTACGAGTATAACATATATAAAACTTGAATCTATGTATTTACATATTTACAATTATTATTATTGTCTAAAAGGTAGATCTAAAATGTGGTGTCTTTTAAGTCTATTTATGTTTTCACTGTCATCTAGTAGGCTAATAGCGAGTGGGTTTGAGTGATTGCTCTAAACCTAAAGCATTTAATTTCATCGTTTAGTGTAATCCCTGGTTTTCATTATGTCATTTTCAATGACAATTGTTGTCAATTATTGTCAGTTGTATGAAAACGGGTTTTAATGTCTTGTCATTTACAACCCCTGGCAACATTTGACATCTGAAATGAAATTTCCAGCATGTTGGCAATTTGTTTGTGTTTGACAGCCGGATTTTTTGTTCGTTTATAAGATGTAATGAATACGTGTCAGTTGAGGCAATTGTTTTTTGTCAGCTTATATGACATAGTGAAAACCAGGCATAAGTCTTTATGAATGTTATTATTGGTTACAAACCAGGGAGCATTAACAATCATTCTAAGGGTTTTAGATTGGTAGAGTTGTAAAATTTCAATATTGGAGTTGCTTGCAGTACCCCAAAGCTGAATTCCATATGTATGTCAATACAGGTTTTAAAATGGTTTTATATAGCAGAACTTTATTTTCAAGGCTCGGTTCTGAGTTTTGACACAACGACTAATACATGCGCCTTGTTTTTAATTGTAAGTGGTTTCTTTTAGCCGTTATATGATTCTTCCATGTCAGCCTTCTATCTATATGCATTCCTAGGTACTTGACACATTCTGATTTTGGAATTATTTCCTAATTTAGATTGATTTGGGGGCAGTCACTTTTCCTTAGTGCAAATGTAATGTGCGTGGACTTTTCAGCATTTACACATATGTTCCATCTTTTTAGCCAATTCGAAATAGTATTAAGATGATTTTGGACCAGATTTGAATCTTTCACTTTACAGTCACCACTTGCCATTACGTCGTCATCAACTGGCATATCTGAGTCTATATAAAATTAAAAATTTTTAAAAATTCATTGCACAGTTTTTTTTTGTATATCAGTGTTTGAGTATTTAAAAGTCGATATATCCGTAGCGAAACTTTATAAGTCAAAAAAACGGATATTCATAGACTGACTTCTTGAAGTTACGTACCGTAATTTGAAATAAATCAGTTATGTTATGTTATGAACGGACTGTATTTTAATAGATATGCTAATTCTCCTTACGAACACATTAAATTTTTATATCCTTAACCAGTTTGCTTTTAGCTACAATTATGCATTTCTATTTCCAATAAATCAATTTCTAGTTGGAAATATTGTATTGAACACTGCCAATGAATTAGGTTTTCTATGCTTACTCGGAACATTTCGAGAATTACGTGACAATAAAATTTTTTTTAAAATAATTTGTTCAATTATGCAAATTGTTTTCTCCTCGATAGTTTTATTTATAACATCTATTTTCACATTGTGCAATAATAGGAAAGAAAAACTAAACTAAGGCTTTTAGTTTTACTATGGTTTTCGTTTGTAAATTGATGGTAAGCACAAAAAAATATTGTTTTCTCAAAAATTAAAGAACTACAATAAAAACAAGTAAGAAAATTATAGTCGGTCGAGACCGACTATATGATACCCTATACCATGCGTTTAGAGACCCTATCTCTTCGGTCCCACTAAGTGGATATAGAAAATATGCATAAACCAAATTTGAGTGGGATTTTTATTAATTTTTTTGGCTGCAAATATGAAAAAGTTCATATCGGATGCTATATCTATATGGGGACTAGGCCCAAAAATGGACCGATCCTGACTATGTTTGGTAAAGTCTCTTGTGTTTTGCAAAAATATATACAAACAAAATTTGAGAAGAATCAGTGCAATATTTTTGTTTTTTTGATAGATTTAAGTGAAGATCGGGAAGCAGCTCTATATGGGGCCTATGACTAAGAGTTGTCCCATAGGGATCATTTTTAGACTACGCATTAATGGATGTAATAAACGCATATAAACCCAATTTGAGTAAGATCTATATGACAATTTGGATCTTATGGCAATTTATGTCGATTTCATAGGGGTCATTTGTATGGGGAGTAGGTCTTAACATGGACCGATTCTCACCAATTTCAATAGCGTTCATCCTATGGCCGATAGAAGCTTATATTCCAAACGTCATCAAAATATATTCATATTTGCGACCTGCAGTTTGATTACAAGGTTTACATGGACACGCAGACGGACGGACGGACACACGGACGGTTAAATCGAATCAGTTAGTGATTCTGATTCGATCGGTATAATAAAAGATGGGTCTAGGTCAAATATTTTTGGTAATTACAAACAGCAGCACAAAGTCATTATACCCAAGCCACATAGTGGTATAGGGTATAATTACGCTAATACATTTTTCTAGTCGTAACCGATCTCCAATTAATATTTTGTTATGTATGATCTTACACGAGGGCGGAATAGATGGTGGCAGTAGTTTATAAAACTTATGTTTTCAAATATATCTTCAAGGCGCCATGGTGTTCAATACTTTTTTCGATCTCAGTTATTCGAAGTAATTGACAAGAGAACCAAGATTAAAGCCATCTCCATTCAAAATATTTAGAACGTCAGGAAGTGATAGTTGATGTTTGTTGAAAAATGCAGTTCTAAATCCATTACAAATAGGACATGTACCAATCAAATGAAGAGTATTTTCCGTTGCATCTAAATTCCGTCAGATGTACTTCTGAAAGCTCTAGCATTTATATGCAAGAGTCCACCTCTGGCTCCTATCAATAGACTTATCGCCCGAGACGAGAATTCCGTAGTAGTGATTTGCATCAAAGAATAATTTAATTGCGGGTATAAGTCATGAAATTGAGTTTCTAGCGTTGCACAGTGGCTGAAAATGGTTTTTGATTGGCCAGAATTCTGTCATTTTTGAATCGATCAAAATATTTACGTAATTCTTTTTCTAGTGGGTAGATATTTAGTTGAACTTGAGTCTGTTTTAATTTCATTAAAATTGATTGAGTACTTTTTAAGAAATTCTACGTCAAAGTTGAACTTTTCATTTTTTTTTTTTTTACTTTTAGCGTGAAATATGGGTTTTTGTTTTTTGTTTTTTTTATTAAAAAATATCATATTTTGATTTTAATAATAATTACAAGCATGTTTTGTTATAATGGGATTTTTGGGATTTTTTTTTTAATGTTTACACTCTAGAAAATTTATACTCAAAATAAAAAAAGTAAAATCAGCTGGAAATTTTGGTATTACTACTGATTAAAAATTTTTTGCTGGGAAATTTCCAAATTTGTTTACACTTAAAGAATATTTCCACTTAAAAAAACGTTAGTAATATTATCTAATAGTCTTGCTATTACTACAGAAAAATTAATCATTTTTTGCTGTCGAATTTGTTAATTTTTGCAAAATAAATCTGCTGAACATTAGCAATGATTCTGATGTTGACATGAATCTTTCTTATTTATTAAAACATTTCATATATATGTATGTGGGTAATAATATCTTTAAAAAAAACCGCAATAGATTTTAATAGCATTTGTAACAATGGGAGGTTCTGTTTATTATTGTTTTTTACTAATACTATATTTTTCATACTTATAATTATTATTCATGCAATTATAATTATTATTCATTTGGTTCAAATATTAATTGAAAATATTCCATATTTTGTTCTGTGTTATTTCTGTTCTTTTCATCTAAATCCCGATGTTCCACTTTCCATTGAGTTCGAATACTGGAGATGAGCGGATCTGACGTTGTGCTCTCTATAAAATCTGTAATCCTTATTCCTTTTTTCCTGAGCTTCCTCTGATAGATCTCCAAGTGGCACCAAATAATATTTAATGACATCTTCTGCAAGAATTTTGTGAACTGTTGCAGACATATTTCTCCATGGGTACTTCGTTGTATATATTTTTGCAGTTTCCTTAGCACAATCTCCAAATTTTTGGGAGTCAATGTCTTTATTGCACGCAAGTACTTCTAGGTTTATTTTAAATCTGAAAATAAGGTTTAAATCTACTCTTGTTATTTCAGATGCTGTTTCTGGATTTGAAAAGAATATTCTTGCGGTATTGCCATCATTTGTATTGCCTGACCCTTGTTTTGGCTGCTCTATAATCAATCCGAATTTGAGATATTCATATTGAACATGTTTCTTTTTTGAACTTCTCAACTCCTTGTTGGTTTCATTGTTTCCTATTGATCCTGAAGAACCGAAATCCAAATCATAACTTATTTTTAGTATGTATCCCATAAGTCGTATTCTTGCATGTAGTGGTGATAATCCAAATTCATATGGATCAGTATTATCTAGTGATTTTGTCGGGACTTGATTTAATTGGCTTGATGTTGCTTGGCATATGATGCAGCTGGATGCAGCTTGGCCTACTTTTTCATCAAACATTGTCAGCATTAATTGGTAGCTTACTTCAATTTGCTGCCCATCTAACTGTAATTTCAATGGCTGTAGTGTTGCAATTTGGGCCTTTATATCAGTAACTTCTATGTTAATGGATCATGAGTTTCTTTTTGAATTCAAATTTGATTGGCCTGCAGTATTTCGTAGAAGATGTTGTCTCATTTTTTCAAATATCTTTTGTTTGCGTTGTACTAGTCGCAGGCTCTGAATCTTCCAAAATCTTTTTCAATCGCAATGCTACAAATGATACCATAAACATATCTGAGTCCGAAATATTTTCACATACTACTTGTTTGTATTGTTTTTGTACCGAAGAACCATCACATACCCATTTACAGAAAAGAATTATTTGTGAACTGTTGTGCATCGCTTGGAATTGGTATACTTTTAAGAATCCGTTTTGTTCTCACTGGACTAACTTTAACAACTTTTTCAATTATATCCACTTTTGTCAATTGTATGCATTGTTAGATAAAATAAAAAGGTATGATAATAAAAAAAAACCCAGGTTACAAAAGAATTACATCCATTACATTTCAATTAAATGAAAAAAGTGTTCTAACACGGGTCGTCACGGGTGCAAAAGTATATATAGGGTTAAAGAGGGTTAAGAGGTTCACCTTTCTCTGGGTAGTATACGTTTCTTGTTCCTTTTGCTCCCTAGAAGTTCTATTCCACTAAAGTTAAAATTTGACGCAAATATATTAGTTTAATAAATATTTCAGAACACCCCTAATATTAAACGGTAGGGTTGTGACCGCTTACAAAGACTGCAATCCTAACAACCTTGTAAGGAAGATCGCAGGTCAATATCGACGATAACTTTTGCTAAAAACACAAAAAAAATCACCTTTTTCTGAAATTAAAAAAACTGTTGACCATGCCACGCAACGCCCACAATTAGCAATAGTTTAACCTAAGTTTTTGGCTACATTAATTTTTATATATTAGCTACAAAATGGCGTTAAAATTTAAAAAATCGGTGACAAAAAAATTGGACAATGTGCGGTCGTACATGATATTCTCACTCAAAATTTGTTACTATTTTTCACTTTATCCATCCAATATATCCATTGGGATTTGACCATTTCTGGACCTTAGAGATACTTGCCCTAACTCATGGTGTAGTATTCAGTAGAGTCGGCCCTGCTATCTTATAATTTTCTAACTTGATTTTAACAGTTTTAAATCGTCGTTTTAAAAACAACATTAAAAAAGTAATATCCAATTGTAAGTGTTATTTAACTCATGATTTTTTACGTGGTGCTATTTGATGGACTCATTTATTTTTTTTTTTTTTTTATTTTAGCCAGATTTATAATTTAATATATCGTTTTAGGTGGCGCTTTCTTTTATTATTGCTTTCTTGCAATTCTACAAGTTTACTCAACATCACAAAATTACCAATAGGATTCTTGCGCCTGATATGGAAGCAATTTCTATTGCAAAATAAAGTAAGAGAATATAAAAAGCTAAAGGGAATTAAAATAATACCAAACTGATGAATTGAATAGCAATAACCAAAATATGCGAAATATTACAATAGAAATATCTAGTATTTACTTAGTGTTACAAACAAAATTGCATAAAGATTTAACAAAAGAAATCTAGAAGAGTAAACAATAACAAAAATCAAAACAGATTTACATTCATACCAAAGAAGAAATAATTTAAAATATACTAAATGAAAATTTCATTATAACGTTAAGAAACTTCATTTTGCTTAATTTGGTTCAATGGTAGTAATTATATGGGCACAGTTAAACACATGCTACAGGTACTATAATGATTACGAAACGTTTACATAGAATCAGCAAATATTGGTACAGTCAACAGAACACCACTATCAAAAGTATTTTTAACTAAAAGGGGTTTTACCAGAACAGCCTAAAATTTGCCACAAACAAAGAAGAAGAAAAGTTTGTTTTACTGTTTTTGATTGATGATGGTTAGACTTTCAGTTGATGGTTCCTAAACAATTAGTTGTTTTGTTGATGGTATTTTTTTGTTGTTTGTAAATGCCATTAAATCAATTTAATCATGTGGTGGTAAACTAGTAAGAGCAGGTCTCTACATATACTGATACAATTTATTGCTGTTACATGGAACAGAATGACAGATGTGTCAACGACACAAACAAATGCACCAAAAACATGTGCAAAATCAATAAAAGCCAACAATGAGACACGTCACTCAACAGAGAATACAACGTTATCGTCATCATTGTCGTTTTCGTCATTAACAATAGCAACTAACAACTTAAAACTAACGAATGGCTCAGCAGTGCGTAGAAATAAAATACCAACAATAAATACAAAAGAACAACATTTTATTAGCAACAACAATCAAACAACTTATGCAACAGCAACATCTACAGAAACAACCGAATCAATAATGTCAACGACTGTTGGTCTTACAAGTCGAACACCCACATCTCAATCACCGGTTACAACACCCAATCAATCGGTGCTATCATATGAGACTACAGCTAACAACAGCAATCCCCTTGTGTCTATCAAAGAGCCACATAATCAAGTCATTACAAAACCCGCCTTACAAACATTGGATAAAGATTCTATTTCACCGGAAACTATTGGCTGTTCCTCATCAACAACAATAAGAAGTAGCAGTAGTGTTGGAAATATGGTTGGTAATACAACAAAATTAAGTTCACCTGTCAATCGTTCCACTCCCTCACCTAAAAATATGGCAAAACTATCATCGTCGTCAACATCATCATTCGCACAACAACGTGAAGTCACGTCACAGGATGTTGACGAAGTGTCACGTTTATTTGAAGAAAAACCAGAAGCATTTGAGAAATGGTTAATGGAACGGGCGCCACCCGAAGCTTTGGCACGTTTACATGAATTTATTGAGAGTCATAAGCAACCACCAAAAAGACCTTCAGTTACATCAGATTTATTTCAACAATGGATATCATCATCACCAATACAGGTAAGTTTGTAAATTTATTTTCAATTACCTCAGATTCCATTGAACAAAAATTATAGCGGAGATCTAAACAAAAAATTAGTTTTATTAAGAAAATTTTAGCCTTCACTATATCGAATGGTTTTAAAAAGTTTTTGTTGATTGTAATTGCTATATATTTTGCTGCCATCCACTTACGTTAAAAACTTTAATATTTCAAAAAATCTGGACAGTGATGATGGAAAAAAGACTTTGAAGGTCTTAAAACTGAATTACAGTAAGCGAAATTTTAATAGACGCCTAAATGATGTTTCTATTTTTTTTTCCTTTTGTATTTCATTAAGCTCTAAACACAAGCTTAATATTTTTTTGGTGAGTTAACTCTATAACAAAATTTCCGTTCATTTTCTGTGAGAACATTAAAATTTGAGCACAGTTTTAAAAGACGGATGCTATAAATTATTTTATGTACAGTTACAATAGTTTGTACAATAGTCTGTTTTGGGTAACGAAAAATAAAAATATGAACAACCCGTCCTGAATTGTAGATGACGACAGTAGAAAAAAATTAATTGGGAGAAAATTGGCGACCTTATAAAATAAAAATATATGTTTTATAGCTTCAATGCTCCACGTTGTTTAGTATTTTTTGGAGACATCAAAAGTAAACGATCTCAGAGAATTTATAAATATGGAAAAAAAAATTGGTCACCATTATGTAATTCAATACCTTAATTTGAAACGTCTCAGTCGAACCAATATTAAAGCCGAGCTGGATTCTACTCTGGTGGAGTCTGCTCCTTCATTTACGACTATAAAATGTTGAGTGGCAGAGCTTAAACAAAGCCGTAAGAGCTGCCAAGACGAACACCATATTGTGATGGCCACGCCAGAAATGATTAAGAAAATCCACTAAATAATATTGGATGATAGTCGGCTGGAGGCGCTTGAGCTAGCTGAAATGATCGGCATTTCAAAAAGTGCTATGTGTCGCATATTGACTAAAAATTTGGAGATGAGAAAGATGTCTGCAAGATAGGTGCCGCGTTTTCTCACAAGAGAACAAAAACAGAAAGATGTTTCAATAGAGTATTTGGCGATTTGTCACCGCAATAAAGCCAAGATTTTGCATCGATTCATAACCATGGATGAGACATGCGTCCACTACTTCCCACCTAAGACAAAAGAACAGTCAAAACACTGAATTGAAATGATAGAATCGTGTCAAAAGAAGACGAAGACAGTTCCATCTGCAGGCAAGGTTATGGCTTCTGTTTTTCGGGATGTACGTGGGATAACTTTTGTTGATTGTTTTCAAAAAGGAAACGTTTAAGTGATGAAATTAGGGTAACAAGGCCGAATTTGGCGAAAAAGAAACTTCATCAAGAGCATGCATCATCCAAAATCCATTAATTAAAGTTCGAATTACTTCATCGCTTATCTTCTTCGCCAGATTTAGCTGCCTCAGTTTATTTTCTATATCCAAACTTTAAAAAATGGCTCGATGGTAACAGATTTGTCAACAACGAAGAGGTTGAGCCTGCGGTTGATGGCTAATTTAAGTAGCTAGACAGTTCTTGCTATAAACAAGGTATTGAAGGGAAAAGTGTATTGAGCTAAAATGAGATTATGTTGAAAAATAAAGAAAATTTTTCCCAAACGTCAAAAAATAAAAATTATGCTTCGCATATCATGCAAAAATGTAATCTTCCTAATGGCAAAGGTCGAATTTTGTCAAAGAAGTCGAATATAAAATGGAAAATATCGACTACACTAACACCAGTTCATAAAATCCATATATTACGGTTAACTGCTGAGTGGCAAAATACTTTCTTCCAAAAACACCACTCAATCTGTTAAGTTATTACTGGCATGATTTGGAGAGGTTTCAGCTACTACGAGAAGATAAAGTTACGATTCATTACCTCGAAACTGAATCGATGACCAAGGTAGAAATGATAAGGGATAATGTTAAGAAAAATGTGAGCTTCCAATAGGATAACACAAGAAGTATCTATGACTCCAATGTCAGAAAAATTTTTCTTTCAACTGGCTCACCAGAAACCTGAACGTTTATGGAAAGGGAAACCAATACAACACCGGGAAATACTTGGAAGTGGTGATTTTCTAAGGATGGCTAGATATTGAAATTAGCATACTTTAAAAACTTGTGCAACCATTTCAAAGTCGGTTGTTTCGTTACGAAAAAAATGGAGGAAGAATGACTAATCCAATCCTTCAAGTTTTGGGCCTATCAAGGTTGCCCACTATTTTTCTATCAGATATTTATGCATGCCAATTTTGAATCTTTATGTTTCCCCTTCTGAAGTAATCCTGTGTTGTAGGAAAAAATTTGGGCTATCTTCTGGTATCCTAGTCAAATCATTCTAAAATTACCTTACTGACGGCGCACTGTGGTCAATATTTTGAGATAGCGGCCAAAACTCCTTTTGGTTTTTGTTCTCCGATTTTAAAGTTATTAGACTCATATGAAAGTAGACAGTAGTAAACCTCGGGATCCAAAAAATTAGAACTCTACTTCACCTATTTCACTAAGAACAGGGTGGTCCAAAATGGGCTTTTTCAGAATTTAGTAAAT
The DNA here is from genome assembly GCA_963682025.1 of Cordilura impudica. Taxonomy (NCBI): domain Eukaryota; kingdom Metazoa; phylum Arthropoda; class Insecta; order Diptera; family Scathophagidae; genus Cordilura; species Cordilura impudica. Next base: position 122,611,137 of record OY821517.1, read on the forward strand.
TTATGATATTTTTAGTTAATTTTTAAAGTTTAAATGATCATAACTTTTTTGTTTTTCAAGATTTTTGGACGAAATAAATTTTGTGTTGTAACTTAACTTATTTCCTATTACTGGTAAAAAAGTTGAAGCTCTACTGTTTTCAGAACAATTTAAATTTTTTTTTTAAAAAAGATCAAAATTCTCGGAAATTTCCTACTTCATAGAGCACAACTCCTGTGAGTCAAGCTGAGTCAAAACACAAATTTACTATTTTGTAGTCCTAACTCTCCCCTACATTCCTATATATACATGTCCATGCATCGGGACTGCACTTTTTGAGCTACAGCAATTTTTCTGACCCAAGGTAAGATATTCGGTACAATTGCACGTAATATTTTTTGAGAAGTTATTTGTATGTGAAAGTGGCTATTATGCATATATTTTGATGAAATTTTGTACAAGAGTTCTTATTGACCCAAAAAATAATTCTGTTGAAATTAGGAGAAGTTGGCCCATATTTGGACCTAGTCCACATAGAAGGGTGTATCAAAATTTTGACAAAAATGACAATAGAACTCTCAAATTATGTGGTATCTGGCAATTCATTTGGAAAAGGTAAAAAAGATTTTATTGCCATCTAATATTACACAACTTAAATACGTGAAAATTGCAAATAAATTTAAAACCAATGGAAATAACTGGTAAAACCAAGTACCTTTTATATTATTGCCAGTACCTGTTAACTCTCAAATTATGTGGTATCTTGCAATTCATTTGGAAAAGGTAAAAAAGATTTTATTGCCATCTAATATTACACAACTTAAATACGTGAAAATTGCAAATAAATTTAAAACCAATGGAAATAACTGGTAAAACCAAGTACCTTTTATATTATTGCCAGTACCTGTTAACTCTCAAATTATGTGGTATCTAGCAATTCATTTGGAAAAGGTAAAAAAGATTTTATTGCCATCTAATATTACACAACTTAAATACGTGAAAATTGGAAATAAATTTAAAACCAATGGAAATAACTGGTAAAACCAACTACCTGTTATATTATGTTTCAAAGAGGTAAAAAAGATCATGTTGAAACTTCGAGCAATAGTATATTAATCCATGCTTTAATTTTTTTCTTCATTATTGTTTAAACAATGGCTAAATTCAGTTATAGTGTTCTATCTGATATATATTTTGAACGGAAAGATGAAAACGACATTATTTTACATATAAGGAACAATGCATTCTTCAAAATATGCGACAAACAAGAAATTAAAATTCATAACTTAAAAATAAAAAACTTTTTAAATACTTTAAGAAAACGGTACAATCAATGTTCCAGAAACAAGAATGGCTAAGGTTACTCACGCAACCAAGAATGGCTAAGAAATAAACTTATTTTTAAAAAGCCATCAGTAACTACCACGGAAACTGGAAAAGGTGGTCGACCAGCAAAGCCAATTGATAATTGTAGTGAAAGATCACGAAGACGCAAGCTTAAACATATCAATGAAGAAGTTTCTTGTAGCATCATAAAGGATTCATTTCTGCATCAAATTCAACCATCGAAAACTAAAAAGGGTAAAATTGCTATCATTGAAAAAATAGTGGAAGCAAGCCCCAGACGCACAAAAAGGATTTTAGAAAGTATGCCGACACCAACTGAAGAAAATAAATTTACTCCAGAAGAAGCATTTGCACTATTTTTGGATTTGAAAATGACTAAAAACCAATATACAGAATTGCGGAAGCGAACCAATGAAAAAATTGTGGAATTTTTCCATCATATCGAGATATAGTTTCTGCCAAAAAAGATTGCTTACCTTCACCAACTGCTATTAGTGTAACTTCAAGTTCAGCAGAAATAAAATTGTAGGATCTTCTTGAACACACTGCAGAACGATTATTAAAGACATTTGATGCTGACTATTTAAAGAAGTTTAAAAATTGCAGCATGACTTTAATTTCTAAATGGGGATGTGATGGGTCCTCTGGCCAGAAACAATACAAACAATGTAATGCGGAAAATTCATCAGATGCCAATTTATTCATGATTTCTTTCGTTCCATTACGTTTAACAAAAACTTATATTGGTTCAGAGCCGTCAACTACTAGAGCTGCAGAGATAGATGTATGGAAGAATGAAATTCCCTCGTCAACAAAATTTTGTAGACCAATAAAGTTTGCTTACAAAAAGGAGACTCAAGATGTCATAGATGAAGAAGTTCGAAAAATAAATGATCAAATTAAAGAACTTCAACCAGTAACATTTAAATTTGATGACCAAGACATTGAAGTAAATTTTAAAATGTGTCTCACAATGATTGATGGAAAAGTTGCACAAGCTTTAACCAAAACAAAGTCATCGTCAAGCTGCACCATATGCCAAAAAACATCAAGTCAATTGAGCCAACCACCAACACAAGACGATAGTTTTAATGAAGCATATGAATTTGGAATGTCACCTCTTCATGCTCGAATTCGTTTTATGGAGCATATTCTGAAATTGGGATACGATTTGGAATTTGGCCCGTTAGGCGAAACAGTGAGAAACAACAAAGAAAATTTGGAAAAAAGAAAGCAAAAAAAAAAAAAGATATTCAAGAAAAATACCGTGAGATAGGCCTTATAATTGACCAGCCAAAGCAAGGACAAGGAAATTTTAATGATGGAAACACAGCAAGGAGATTTTTTTCCGATCCAGAAACTGCAGCTTCTATAACTGGAGTAGATTATGATTTAATACGACGATTCCAAATCATATTACAAGTTATAGCATGTAGCATAAAGATAGATGCAAAAAAATTTGGTCAGTATGCTAATGAGACAGCAACCCTTTATAACCAAAAATATTCTTGGAGACATATGCCAACCACAGTTCACAAAATTTTGTTCCATTCTTTCGCGAGCACAATACAAGAAAAATTTCCAGATATTGTACTAATGAAGATCTTATTAATATTTTGTTGTGCACATCAGACCCATATATGTCCAGTATTCGACAAAAATGGAAATCAACCTCATTAGAGTTAGATGAAGAAGCTAAACAACTACTGCAAAATGAAAATCAAAGCTATTTGGAAGAAATTTTTACTAATATTAATACTAGTTTAAAGATTATAATTTGTTTCTAATTTTAGTATAAATTTTTATTAATACATTTAAATAAAATATATGTGCACTTTAAATCAATAGTAAAAGTTTACTTAAAATTTTATCGATGTTGTGTTCTGTATATAATATATCCAAATGGTATTGATATTGTTGGGAATTTCAGTGTTATTTTTCAGTTTAATCCTCACAAGAATTAGCTTTCTTCCAAAAAAAACAACCTTTGGCCCCTGTGAATATTGAAACTAAATAAATGTCAGGGGCCAAATGTTGGCATTTTCTGACCAAAATTAAGTTTAGGAATAATAAATAAGTATTGATTGTAAAATACGATTGAAGAAAATAAGAAATTATAAAAAAAATACCTATTTAAAATGTCAAAATATTCAACTTTTACATGGAAACTCAACAAAAAATTAAAATGCATTTTTAACTCCAAATTACTTACGTTCCTATCAGTCGATTTTTACGTTGGAACACGCAAATTGAAGCTTAAAGTCCCTCCTATTGAACAAAACAAAATGCGTAAAAAAATACCAATCCGGTCAAAAGTTATAGAGTTTTGACCGCTATCTCGCGAAATTGACCACTGTGCGGCGTTATGTGAAGCTCAACATCCCCAGACCAATGAACTATTTTCGCTTATTAGAAAGCGGATTGTACCATGCCGTCAGATAATTTGAGTCTTATCATTGACTCGTCACTTGAATGCACCACTTTCCCAAAATTTCGAATGTTAGATCCATATTTGCTATTTTAGTTTGCGTTGCGATTTAAATTTGTATAGAAAAACTCAAGTTTTCGTTACGTTTCATTTTATAAAATGAGCACATTCAATAAGTGTTCGTCACAAAATTCATATATTTTTATACCAACCACACCACTATGGTGGTGGAAGAATGACTAAATTTTTATTTTTTATGAAATTTCGCATTTTTTAAAAATATTTTTCGGTTACTCGGTTTAATCAGTAAAAACTTATGCGTCTATTCAAATTTCGATTACCGTATAACTCTTATATTTACAGTCTAGAATGATTTAGTTAGTACTTTTTAGATATGGGAAAGAGGATAAAGAAAAAAATAAGGAATCTTCCAATGATTTAGCCATGTCCAAGGTTTTGGCCAGCCGTTTCGCCTACTCTTTGAGTCATCGAGCACACAAGTTTAGTCACTTTTGGAGAATAGATTTTATCCAATCCTTCAATTTTTTGGCCTATCCTACAGAATATCAATGTTCACTATTTATACCCTATGCCAATATGTGGTCAGGGTAAAATGACCTTGTGCTGATGTTTAAAATACCAAAAATATTTGACCGAGAACCATCTTTTATTATACCGATCGACTCAGAATCACTTTCTGAGTCGATTTAGCGATGTCCGTCTGTCTTTGTATCCATGTAAACCTTGTAATCAAACTACAGGTCGCTAATATCGGCCATAACAAGAATGCTACTGAAACAAATGACCCCTATGAAATCGACTTAAATTGTCAAAAAATCCAAATTATCTTATAGATCTCGGTCAAACTGGGTTTGTATATGTTTATTACTCCCATTAATCAGTAGTCCAAACATAAACTCTATAAGACAATTCTTAGTCATAGCCCCAATAAAGCTGCTTCCCTATCTTCACTTGAATCTATCAAAAAACAAAAATATTGCACAGATTTCCCAAATTTGGTATTTATATATTTTTGCAAAAAATAAGTGACCATGGCAGATGCGGTCAGGATCGGTCCATTTTTCGACCTAGTCCCCATATAAATATAGCATCCGATATGAACTTTTCCATATTCGAAGGAAAACAAAATTAATTAATTAGGAACTGCCCCAAAGATTTTAAGAAAAAGTTTTTATCGTATGGAGACATCATTTTAACAATAATAACAGAATCCCGAGAGTTTGTTTTGTATTTATTGTTTTCATTTTGTAGACGGAAAATTGATTTTATGGCAGGAGTGGATAAATTAATGGTAGTGCAGATTTTATGAAATATGTTTAGGAGATTTTCATTTTCAGAAAACGGAATGCCATTAATTCGAAGATCTGCAGCAATGGCAGAGTTTTCCTGATGTTGTAGTTGAGTTTTCAATGATTTTATCTCAGTTTTTATCTCTATGACGTCCTTCGCAACTGCCTCAAGATCGTCCACTCTGACTTCCACCTGATGTACTTCCCTCTTCATTTCATTAATGGCGGCTTTTTTTATTTCGATTACTTCATTCTTCATATCTTCCCTTTTTTTTTTATCAAACTCGACCATCCTCTCATCAAATTCGGTATACATACGAGTTTCAAGCTCCTTCAAAAGGCTCATTATTAGATCGGTTTGTTTGCCCAATCGTTTATCTAGTATTTGTATATACTTAAAATGAGAGTCTTGATTTGATAACCTTGATGTTTTTGTAACATTAGATTCATCATCTGGTAGAGTAGCTATTGGGTCTCTTATTGAAGATTTTGTTGCTTCAGGATCCATTGTTACTTGTGTAATAAGCTGAGTTTTATACAAGTTTTCAGGTAGTTTCTAAAGTGTATTACAAATAGTTTGACCGTAACTGCAGAGTTTGGTAGCACTCAGGCGTTTTTTTAAAGGCTATCAAATTGTAATCAAACTTGGCAGCAATTTTGCAATCAACCAGTATTTGCATAAATGAAACAGCTGATGTGTTTAAGATTTCCAGTAATTTTTGTTGATTTCTTGTCTCAGTGTTTCGGCTTGTGACCAATGGATGCTGCAGTTTACCCAGTGGACTTCCAGTTCAGGTATAATTTGGCAAATGCAAAGTTAATTTTTCTGAATTTTTTGCACAGAGCTACCGAAAAAAACACTTTATTCACAAGGGTTGTCAAACAGTTACAGTGCCACTCAAATTTTGTTTATGCTTATTTTCTATATCCAATTAGTTGGGCCTAAGTGATAGGGTCTCTAAACGCATGGTACAGGTATCGTATAGTCGGTTTAGACCGACTATAATTTGCTTAATTGTTTTCTATTGTGATCAAATATTTATGCATGTCACTTTTGGACCTTTATATTTCTCCTTCTGAAATAATCCTTTACCAATTTGGTTGTGTTGTAGGAAAACATTTTGGACTATCTTCTTGTAACATAGCCAAATATAGCATTTTTAAATAAAATACGGTTGTAGCCTACCATTCTAAAATGACCTTAGTGCCAGCGTTATGTGCCAGTCAACATCCCTAGAGCAATACACAATTATTAGAAAGTGGATTGCACTATGCCTTGAGACAATTTGAGTCTTGTCGTTGACTCGTCACTTCAATGCACCATTTCCCCAAAGTTTGAAATGTTAGATCGACATTTGTAATAAACATATGGCGACCTTCCCTGGAGTTCTGAGATCGTATGTACCTAACTTCAGAGAAATCCGACCTTCCCTCGAGTACAGAGATCGTGTGTACCAAATTTAAGAGAAATTTGTTGAGAAATAAAAATTTGTAAAGCGAACAAATATACCAAACAACAGAAAATGAATTTTATATAAAAACTGGGCGCAAATGTAAGCGTGGTCGGTAAAAATCCCTGGAGTATGTGCTAAATTTCGGAGAAAGCCGTTGAAAAATAAAAAGTTGTATAGCGAACAAATATACCAAACAGAAAATGAATTTTATATAAAAAGTGTGTGTAAAAGTTGGCGTGGCGGTTAAAAATTATATGGCGACCTTCCCTGGAGTTTGTACTAAATTTCGGAAAAGCCATTGAAAAATAAAAATTTGTATAGCGGTCAAACAAACATTAAATTAATTTTATATATATAGATTAAATCCCATTATTCTCAATATACCTGATTCCTGTTGATTTTTGATAATTTTATAATTTATATATAATTGAAAGTTTTAAGTTAACTAAATGTTAACAAAAAGTACGGAAAAGCGTATATTTTAAAGGTTTATATTGAAGAATTTGTTTGCTCAAGTCAATCTGACTCTGCATTTTTTATTCTTATCAGTCATTTTTACTGTTTTGTAGAAATATTTAAGCTGAAGAACAAACTATTTATATTACTTCTTAGTTTCAAGTTAAATTATGTTTTTTAACGTAGAAAACAAAAGGCGCCAATTTATCGCTTCTTTAAAAAGGCACAAAATGGAAAATGCGCTTTGGCTAGTTAAAAGGCGCTAAATCTAGTGCGAAAAGCGCTCAGTTGGCATCGCTGGTACCACAGCTGATGCTTTAGACAAACACACACACAATTAAATTAAACACCACCAACAGCCTCCAACAAAAAAGCCAAATTACTTAATAATAAAAGCATGCAACGCTATACATAACATATACATACATAGGTTGTTGAAATATCCTCAAAAGTTAAAAAAGAAACTACAGAATAGCTTTCTTTTTTTTATCTTCTAGTATGTACCATTAAGTACGAATACTACAAAAACAACTGTGTGAAATAAACGTTTTTTTTGTTACAATCTAACGTAATAAATTTTTCCCGTATGTTTTTAAAAATTTTCATTTAAGTGTATGAACTATGAGTGTATGGCTGGTACTTAAACATAAGATGACGATGTTGCCCGTTTGCCACTTATAACCAACCATTAGTGAGTTGTCCTACTTATTTTTGTTGTTCATTTATATGTTCAACTGTGTTCAGTTGTTAAGAGTTGTTAGTTTAAGACTTAAACTTTAAGTTCTCATTGTTACTTGCATCTACATTAAGATGACACTTTTTTGTAGTGGTTAGTCAAATTCAGTTCGTTTTTTTTTTTTTTTTTTTGCTTTGTTGCACAAAATGATAACCTTTTTCGGTAACTCATTTTTAGTGCGACGTAAGAAAGTTTCATAATCATTTGAATGATTGTATTAAATATTCATACTTAGTGGTTTCATATTGTGCGTCTGACCTTGTAAGCAGCGAGAAAAGCAATTTTTATATTTTGCTTCTTTTCGCAAGGCACCTTTTTTTATTCACAATCGGTTCAGACAAATATAAGTTTGACCTCAAAGAACCTGCTGATTCTACACAATATACACTGGTAATACCATGAACTATAGAATTATCAAAATGTCGATTTTTTACTAAAAAATTTTGTTTCATATTTGGAACTAAAAAAGTTTTAGACTAATATTTTTCCAACAATTCCAACAAAGCAAATTTTCTTTTCTCTTAGTAAATTTTTCCAGTTTTTTCTGCTACAAAAATATTAACGGTACATTTAATAAGTAGGCCTAGAAGTACACAATGTAAAACTACTTTCCCAGCAAAACCTTTCATCAAAAGCGGCCAAGCTCTATACATTTGATGCAAATTTGTTTTTGTAAAAACAGTAAGGCATATGCAATGTATTCTAATACACACACAAAGCACTCAGTACTAAGCAATACAAAATACACAAATTATTTTGTCTTTTTCGTTTTTTCTGCAAAGCAACAACCCTTTGACGACATATTCAATAGAGATTTTGTTGTTGTCTAACGTATGACTTCGTTTAAAAAAGAATTGGTAACTGTGAATTAAAAAGCACTTGGAAAAATCGGTGTAAGTTAAAATTCAAATTGTTACTTTCAAAAATGAGCCACATTACATGTATTCAGACGAGAAGTAAGAAAGTGCGTTTTTTCACTTTTAATACTAAGGCTGTAGCACAACGTTTGAGATGATTTTTAATTATTAAGACTTACACAAAATATTATAATACCAGCCATTTTAAGACATTTCATTACAGATAACATGTCTTCTTTTCTTTTTTTCAGTGTCCTTATATGTATTGGTTTTTGCACTTCTTTAAGAAAGTTTTCTTTAGATTAATAAACCAAAAGTGTTTTCTAGTAACTCTTTAATAAAAAATAGTCATTATTTCAACATAGTGGTGTCCTTGAAGAAGGGCGGTCCCATCTCAGAATAACCCGACATAAAATAGACAACACATCAAATTTGGGAAAACACTTTCTATATTTCTCAACATAATCTCCTTTAAGCTCGATACACTTTTCCCAGCTTCGATACGCTGTTTATATAGTAAGAACTGTTTAGCTCCTTAAAATAGCCATCAATCGCAGACCACCTTTTCATTGCTGACAAATCTTATACTACCGAGCCTTTTTTCAAGTTTGGAACTAGAAAATAATGCAAGGGGGCGACTAAGGTGAGTGATGAAGCAATTCGAACTTTAATTCATGGATTTTGGCCATCACAATAGTGAATTTGTTAACTGGTGCATTGTCTTCATAAAAGAGCACTTTCTTTTTTGCCAAATGCGGCCATTTTTCCTTAATTTCATCACTTAAACGCTGTAATAATAATAGCATAATACTCGCCGTTGATTGCTTTCCTTTTTGAAGATAATTAATAAAAGTTATCCCACGCGCATCCAAAACAGACGCCATAACCTTACCTGCAGATGGAACTGTCTTCGGCTTCTTTAGACAAGATTCTCCCATTTCAGTCAACTGTTTTGACTGTTCTTTACCCTCAGATGTCTCGTCCATGGTTACGAATGAAAAACTCGGCTTTATTGCAGTGAAACATCGCCAAACACAATAGAAACATCTTCATGACACTGTTTTTATTCTATTGTGGTAAACGCGGCCCACATCCTGCGGACAGCTTTCTCATATAAAAATTTTCAGTCAATATGCGTTGTATAGTACTTTTTGAAATACCTATCATTTCAGCTAGCTTACGCACCTTCAGCCGACGATCACCCAATACCATTTTGTGGATTTTAGTAACAGTTTCTGGCATGGCCACCTCCATTAATCGGCCACTTCGGTGTTTGTGTTGGCAGCTCTTAGGGCTTCGTTTAAACTCTGACACCCAATATTTTATAGTCGTAAAACAAGGAACAGGCTCCCCCAGAGTAGAAGATAGCTTGGTTTTAATATTGGTTGGACTGCATTACTTAACGGTGACAAATTTTTTCCAGATTTACAAATTTACTGAGATCGTTTACTTTTAATGGCTAAAAAAAAAAAAAAAAATACTAAATGACGTAAGGCCTTGAAACATAGAACATATGTTTTATAAGGTCACCAAAGTAATTTTTTGGAAACTACTTCTGCCACACCAAGTCGGGTTGTTATTGGACCGCCCTCGTGTATCATCATATAGCCATTACTTTTTGCTTTGAAATTGACATTACCATGTAATGTAAATGATAATGTCCGATCATTAGCAAAGTGAAACTTCATATGTATATTTGGTTGTGAGCTTATAGGAGGCTATAAGCCTTACTGTATATCTGAATTGTAGCACATTTTTTGATATTTTTAGTGGCAGAGACAGCATTGCAAATTTGTCTGATGTCATCTGTTATTAATGTTAGTGAGACAAAAAATGAGCGGGTTCACAACAATGAGCGTGGCAACACCCACACAAAGTAAATACCAAAGGTTATATATATACTAAAGGTTATATATATGGCCATAACACCGCCCATACAAAGTAAACATGTAATACCATATAACTGAAAATCCTTGACACTTTTTACGGGTCCATCAGATATTAATGTTAGTCAAAAAAAAAAAAAAAAAATGGGCTGGATAGCATTAGTGGGCATGGCACCTTCTATACAAAAATTTATGAAGTACTATGAAAGCGACGGTACAAGTATATTTATTATCAATATCAGTATTACTAGAAAATCGCCAGAACCAAAAATCTTTAAAACCGAAAATTGCGAAAAACTAAAATCGGCAAAAACAAAAATCTTAAAAATCAAAAATTACCAAAATTAAAAAAATTCCCATTTGACATTCAAATTCAAGGCCAATCGTTAATCGTTGTCGGATTTAATTTCGAAAGTACATGTTTATCTCATGGGCATCTATATGTAGCTTAGTCCAGAATAGGACGCCGAAAACTTTGACAATTAATGCACCAAATGAAAAAATAAAAAAATATTGTACATGAGAAAGCACTGAAATAATAAATAAAATGAGTAAAAGAAAATGTATAATGCGAACTTCGTAGGATAAATTGATTATGAAAACATTAGAGACCTTATCTCTTCATTGTTATTAATTTTTTTGGCTGCAGATATGAAAAAGTTCATATCGGGTGCTATATTTGTATGGGGACTAGGTCGAAAAATGGACCGATCCCGACCGTATTTGGTAAAATCAGTTATATTTTGAAAAAATATATATAAACCAAATTTGAGAAAAATCTGTGCAATATTTTTGTTTTATGATAGATTTAAGTGAAGATCGGAAACAGCTCTATATGGGGCCTATGACTAAGAAATGTCCTATAGGGATTGTTTTTAGACTACTGATTAATGGATAAAATAAACACACATAAATCCAATTTGACTGAGATCTATATGATAATTTGGATCTTATGGCAATTTATGTCGATTTCACAGGGGTAATTTCTATGGGGACTGAACATGGACCGATTTTCACCTATTTCAATAGCGTTCATCCTATGGCCGATAAAAGCTCATATACCTAATTTCATCAAAATATATTCATATTTGCGACCTGTAGTTTGATTACAAGGTTTACATGGACACACAGACAGACGGACGAACATCGTTAAATCGAATCAGCTATTGATTCTGATTCGATCGGTATAATAAAAGATGGGTATAGGTCAAATATTTTTGGTAGTTACAAACAGCAACACAAAGTCATTATACCCAAACCACATAGTGGTATAGGGTATAAAACTTTAAAAATGACAATTTAATTCGCGGAGACAAATACGAACGCTACATTAAAAGGAAATTTTAATTCAAAACACATCTTTGTGGATGCATGCACTATGTTGAAAAAGTATCAGCTTCTTAAAAGAATCAACATTCTATATCAGTTCGAATCTAATTCTCTTTACGAACGGTCGTGTAAATAATTAAAGCGCTTAGAGTACAACTATTTAAAATTAATAACAAGTGTATATTTTTGTTTTTGCAATTGCCTATTCTTGATCTCATTTGAACTCACGTGGTAGTCAATTCAGCTTAAAACAGGAATAAAAAATCTAGAGATGGCCCGAGGGGCCAAATCTTCATCAAAAAGAAAGCTCCTTGCCAACAAGAAGATGACAAAACTTCCTCCGGGTTTTAACCCGAACATCGCGTCAACTTCAAGCAACAGATTTAGCCTGCTTGCTGGCCTTAATGATATGGACCTAACTCCTGTATCAAATATTAACGAGGTTAAACAACACAAACCTCCACCTATTGTTGTTGAAGCTAACGCCTCATTTACAGAAATACAAAAACTACTTGGTAAAGATTGTATTTTCAAACGTACTTCAATTGGTACTAAAATTTTTGCTCCAAGTAAAGAAATGTTCGAATGCAAATTCTTAAAGAGAGTAAGTTGGAGTTTCACTCTTATGGCTCCAAAGATAATAGGTTATACACCACTTTTTTACACGGTTTACCCCGCATAAAAACTGAGGACATCACCGCGGAGCTAAAAAACTACAACCTGTCCCCTTCTTCCGTAGCTGAAATAGTCACCAAATTCAGTTCGAACAACAATGCAGTTTACAAAGTCCAATTTGTACGTAAAAATTTTAACCCAACTGCTTTAAGAAACGTAAGAACAATTTCAATTATAATTTCTTGGAAAAAATACAAATCTAAATCCAAAAAGAAACCAACTCAATGCTGGAACTGCTTAATGTATGGCCATGGCGGTGAACATTGTCATCGTAGTGCTGCCTGTATGATATGTGCAGAACAACATCATACAAGTGTGTGTCCGTTTAACACAAATGAAAAAAAAGACCAGCTATTTTTACATGCTTTAATTGCAAAAAACAAGGAAAAGAGTGAACTGATCACTCTGCAAACGATATCAACTGTCCGTTACGTTCTCTCTATTTGGAAACTAGAACAAGAGTTACTTCTAAAAGTCCGAATAAAAGCAGGCAACAACAAAATAACTCATTTCAATTTAATGTGGGAGATTTCCCTAATTTAAGAAACAACAACACAAATTGTAACAATAACATCAATAATAACAGCAAAGCTACATATGCTAACCAGCTGAAAACAAACAACGATTTATTTAGCATTGATGAGCTTTTTGATATTTTCACTACAGCTATAGATGATTTGCATAGGTGCACTTCAAAAGTACAACAAATCAAAGTTGTAATGCCAATGGTAAAATACGCCCATGGATTATACTAATAATTTAAACGAATTCAAAATGCTTCACTTGAATGCTAATGGCATTTCAAACTTTTCTAAATTAAAACAATTTGAAATACTAATTGAAAGAGAAAATATTAAAATAGCGTCTTTGAATGAAACATTTTTTTCAGAAAATCATAGACCCTTTTTTAAAAATTATTATTTATATAGAAGTGACAGAACAGATGCAAGAGAGGAGGAGTAGCTCTGTTAATTCATAAATCTGTCGCTCATAAAAACCTCTCTATATCAAACACCTCATCAGTCGAAAACATCTCAATTGAAGTTATTATAATTAGTAGACCTATTGTTGTATCTTCGTTATATTCACCAAAATATACTCATAACTTCTGTGCTGATATCTTGAACCTAACACCTTCCACCAAAGAATACATAGTTTTTGGTGACCTAAATGCCAAACATTGCTTTGCCGTTCAAATAATACTGCAGGAATAGCACTCAACAATCTACAGCAATCAAGCAATTTTTTTATACACTATCCTAATATTCCAACCCTATTCCCCCATCAACACAATCGCGAAGCATCCACAGTCGATATTATTATAAGCAATATCGCTTTAAATATAGACGTAAAGACAATGGATTACGAAATACCATCAGACCATCGCCCCATTATGTGTATACTTAAAAGATCAGTGGCCTCGCAGGTTGACCTCAACTATTATGATTATAGTGCAACCAACTGGAACATTTATATGAATTTTTTAGAAAATAAAATCACGTTATATTCTGATATATACAATACCAAGGTAGTTATTGATCAGGAAATCCAAAAATTTTTAAATGTAGTTTTCGAAGCAAGGGATGTGTCCACACCTAAAATAACTCAACAAAATAATTACATATTACCAGAAAGTACTGTGAAATATATTAAACTAAGAAGAAGCTTTAAAAGAAAAAGCCAACGATCTTCAAATATAGCCGAGCAAACTTTTTATAATCAATGTACTAAGTTTCTAAGTAACATGGCTGATAAAAGTATTAATTCGGAGCGCAATAAGAAATGGTCTCAATTATTCTCCAATTTAAAACCAGGTGATAAATCATTTTGGAAAATAAGCAGGAACTTGCGAGGAACAGGAAAATATCAAATCGCTCACTTTAAAGTTGGAAATACAAAAATAACATCTGATAAGGACAAGGCTGAAGTCCTGGCAAATACATTTGTCCAAGCAAATAACCTCACTTCGAACTATAACCACTCGGCAGATACACTAATAAATACAACAGTAAATAATTTTAAAAAGGAAAACCCCAGTTCTGAATCTGCAATTTATACATCTCTTGAAGAAGTAATGAATATTGTCTCATCAATAAAACCCTCAAAATCCCCTGGTTTTGACAATGTTCCCAACCTGCTCTTAAAGAAACTACCACTCAAAGCTCTAAAATTACTGGTTATAATATTTAACAGCTGCATCAAACTCAACTATTTCCCAAACCATTTCAAAAATGCTAAGGTTATAGCTATAAACAAACCTAGTAAGCCAAAAATAAACAGAATCAAAAATCAAATAATCACAAATAAAAACAATAAACGTTCAACGGGTCTAATATTGTTAGATATTGAAAAAGCGTTTGACACCGTTTGGCATAATGGCCTAGTATTTAAACTTCTTGATGCAAATATACCAAAATATTTATGCAAACTTATTTCAGATTTCATTCACGGCAGTAACTTTAAAGTTGCAATTAATAATGAAACATCATCTCCAAAAAACGTTACCACAGGGTTACCTCAAGGATCTGTCTTGTCGCCATTGCTTTACTCGATATATACATCCGATTTTAAGGTCCCTAAATATATGAAAATTGCTTATTACGCAGATGATACTGCGTTAATTTCTTCAAACAAACTTACAAGTGCACTCCTAAAGAAAATGGAAAAGGGACTTGTAAATTGCAGTAAATATTTTCACAAATGGAAAATCAAAATTAATCCAAACAAGACCCAAGCAATTATTTTTCCGTGCAACAAATCTCCCAAAAGACTGCCAAGACGTCATCTTCATATTGGAAATAATACCATAAATGTACTTAACGAGGTCAAATATCTCGGAGTTGTCTTGGACAAAAAGCTTACTTTTAAACAACATATTATGGCTACGTGTCAAAAAGCTATAAAATCATTTAAAGCATTATGGCCACTACTAAACAGAAGGTCATTTCTAAACCCCAAAAACAAAAATCTACTCTTCAAAAGTGTTATGAGGCCGCCATTAACATACGCGTGTCCTATTTGGAGTGACGCTGCCAACTGCCACCTAAAACGCTTACAAATCATACAAAACAAATGTCTTAAAATGATAAATAAGAAGCCCTGGAGGTATCCTACAAATCTTCTTCATGAAGAAACAGGTTATGAAAAAATTATCGATTTCATAACAAGGATTAACAACAATTATTTTGCCAAAATTGAAAATTCCTCTTACCAACTGATAAGAGAATGTAGAGAAATAACGTAAAATTAAAAAGAAATCATCATTGAAAATTATGTGCTTATAGAGGTCTATTATTTCTAATAAACCTCCTATAAGAATATAAATATTTTCACATAGTATTTGAATATACATATTAAATCATATACATAAAGGGTTTTTTTCCTCCCATTTTCCTTTAAAAATCATTAAAAATAATATAAAAACTATTTAATATCTCTAGATCCTATGTATTATTTGTTGCAATATCTATATGTAAAGATAAGATCTCATATGTTAATATCAAAATTTGTTAAAATATGTAAATAAAGAAAGAATATTTAATTGAAAAAAATTGAAAAATCAACATTCTATATTGCATGAACATTCTGAAAATTACAATTACAATAAACTTTTATTTCAAAAAGTTTTTATACTGCTCGAACATAAGTTATGTCTTTATTGTCTACACATTTGTGTTCCGTACCATTTTTTGTATGTACTTGTGCAACCATGAGCAAAGACTGTAAATGGCGTCAGTAAGTTATTGTGGTAAAGCAAATAAAATACTTTATTTTACCTTTTGTCATAAATAAACAAATTAAAGAAAGAAAAACTTACAAACGCTCTGTTATATTTTTTACGAAAACAAAATTCACACATACTCTCGTTTCTGTAATACAAAAACGTTCATAGAAGTGATCAGAATAACACCATAAAAACAATAGGCAGGACCTTATTTTGAATACATGTCGATTCTTACTATTTTTGATTAAATTCATGAAAATAGATAAATGTTTAAAATTTAAATGATTAAAAGTAAGAAAATTTTAAAATATTAATTAAAAAAAGCTTTTTAGTTGTATTAACTTTTTCAAAATTTTCAAAAAATATTCAATTGTTTGTCAATGAAAAACTTTGATTCGACTTCTATGGGGTGGCGATTAAGTATTTGGGCATCGTTTGAAGTTAACTTGTAAACAAATTGAATCTAGTATGTAAAACTATTTGCAAATGCCGCCTAGACATCACCAAATGCTGAGAACGTCGCCTGGTGGAAGTTTAGAGTTTTCCTCAATACTTGCTTGCACCCGAGCAATGTACACATAATTTCGGACTGGTCGAGATAAATTTTTAAAAGTTTATTTAAATTTATTAAAAAATAGCATTGCTGGTAAAATATAATTGAAACATAGTTCAGTCTTTGCTACGTAATTCCTATAAAAACATCAAATTCCAAATACAAAAAATCTTTTAGATAGATAGATGGATAGATACTGCTTTGTTTCATTACATAAAGTTGTTTGCAATAAAATGTATAAACTAAACTGAAATGTTGAACTTACGACAATGAGGTTTGATTTGAGATTTTTCTTTAAGTATAAAAATTTAAATTTTCAAATCGGCGGCATAGTTTCAACTTTAAATATAAAAAAAAACACCAAACCCGATTAAAAAAATCCATAAGTTCCACAAAAAATAGAAGCACCAAGTTTTCCATTTTTGTTATTTTTGCTTTAGGCAGTAAAAGCATTCCGGATAATTGAATGTTTGATTAAAACTGGAAATTTTATGAGAATTTCGAATTACGAACCAGAATACACTTTACTTATTCAATTTAAATACTTATAATAATGTATAAAACAGAAAAAAAGTAAATTATATTTTCTGCGAATCTCCGAATAAAAATAAAAATAATAATTTCTTTTGAGAAAGAGAAAAGCTAAAAAATTTTCTAAAAATTAAAAAACCGGTTAATTTAGTGTTCCAGTTAATTGAAGCCGTATAATCGGGCTCTCACTTTATTTATATTATTTTTTAAATTAAAAAAATTAATTCAGAAATACAGTTCTTAGCTGTAAAAAGTACAAAAAAAATCAAAATAAAATTGTATGACATAAAGCAAAGAAATCAAAATAAATATCATACATACAAAAAAATAAAAAATACTAAAGTTATACAAAACAAGAATATTTAATTTAAAATATCAAATTAAAGTCTATTATTTCCACATCATCACTTTCATCCGACCATAAAACGGATTTAATTTCAAATTCTGATGTTTTATAAGCATCATTACTATTAAATAAAATATTTACTTCATCAGGAATTTGATATCTTTCACAACAGAAAATTTATCTTTTTAACAAGGTTCAGAAAATACACACATGAAACACACAATGTTCTGTTCAAAAGCAGCCAACACATATCTTTATTTTCATATCAATTATGTTTGTTTTTAAATTTTCTTCGGTGGCCAACACAATAATGACTGTGTTCGTTTTAATATTTCGTTATTTACACGAACATTTTTGTATCACGTACTTTTTGTTTCAATCACACATAAAGCACACATTTTTGAGTGTTGCTTTATTTGAAGTTCATGTTCTGGTACGTGTACTGAAAAAAAAAAAAAAAAAAACAGAACATGTATAATAAACAGGTTCGAGTTCAGTTATATTTTAAGTCGTGTTGTGGCTCGTGTAGTAAGAAAAAACAGAACATGTACAATAAACAGGTTCGAGTTCAGTTATATTTTAAACACGACTTAAAACACGACTTAAAATATAACTGAACTCGAACCCGTTTATTGTACATGTTCTGTTTTTTCTTACTACACGAGCCACAACACGACTTAAAATATAACTGAACTCGAACCTGTTTATTGTACATGTTCTGTTTTTTTTTTCATACACGTACCAGAACATGAACTTCAAATAAAGCAACACTCAAAAATGTGTGCTTTATGTGTGATTGAAACAAAAAGTACATGAATATGTGTGTGTTGGTCTAAGTTATGTTTGTTTACATATATGTACGAGTTTTTTATTCAGTGTGTGTTTTTTTCTGAACTCTGCTTTTTAATCCATTTTCATGACATTCGATATCTTATTTTGGATTTGCAAAGGTTCATGTTGCTAAAAACCCTTCAGCGACAAAAGTTTAATAGAAAGATTAGCTAAAGCTTCAAATGGATTTAAATGAGTTCCATCCAAGGTTCAGAAAATACACACATGAAACACACAATGTTCTGTTCAAAAGCAGCCAACACATATCTTTATTTTCATATCAATTATGTGCGTTTCTAAATTTTCTACGGTGCCCAACACAACCATGACTGTGGTCGTTTTAATATTTCGTTATTTACACAAACATTTTTGTATCACATACTTTTTCTTTCAATCACACATAAAGCACACATTTCTGAGTGTTGCTTTATTTGAAGTTCATGTTCTGGTACGTGTACTGAAAAAAACACAGAACATGTACAATAAACAGGTTCGAGTTCAGTTATATTTTAAGTTGTGTTGTGGCTCGTGTAGTAAGAAAAAAACAGAACATGTACAATAAACAGGTTCGAGTTCAGTTATATTTTAAGTCATGTTTAAAATATAACTGAACTCGAACCTGTTTATTGTACATGTTCTGTTTCGAGTTCAGTTATATTTTAAGTCGTGTTTAAAATATAACTGAACTCGAACCTGTTTATTGTACATGTTCTGTTTTTTTCTTACTACACGAGCCACAACACGACTTAAAATATAACTGAACTCGAACCTGTTTATTGTACATGTTCTGTGTTTTTTTTCAGTACACGTAAAAGAACATGAACTTCAAATAAAGCAACACTCAAAAATGTGTGCTTTAAGTGTGATTGAAACAAAAAGTACGTGATAGAAAAATGTTCGTGTAAATAACAAAATATTAAAACGAACACAGTCATGGTTGTGTTGGGCACCGAAGAAAATTTAAAAACAAACATAATTGATATGAAAATAAAAATATGTGTGTGTTGGTCTAAGTTATGTTTGTTTACATATATGTACGAGTTTTTTATTCAGTGTGTGTTTTTTTCTGAACTCTGGTTGCATCCTTATATAATTTTACTTTATTCCAAAATTCAATTGTGAATTTAACAGTTTGGCATTTCATCAGGTGGATCATTGCCAACCATTTTCAATACTTGATAAAATTTCAACATTAGATTTCGACTCGTGTGGCTCATATTAAAGATTTGATGTCACTGATGTTTATAAAATAAACACTAAAAAGCACCTGATCAGCGAAATGCATTCAATATTAACTTTGTATAAGGCATTGATAATAAAAGTTACTAAGCTACTCCAATTTTCATCTCCAACACGATTTAAAGCATTTATGATTTCATTTTCAGTTAAAACAATTTTTTCAAAAAATCGGATAACTTTCCAAAAAGAGTGTTACATTTTCAACTACATTTATGCCGTTTTCTTTTCTGACAAAAAATGTCGCACCTTATTTGCAGTTTTTTCGAAAAATGTATTTTTTTATATATTCTGAATTAAGAGCAACCTTATCTTATACATCAATCGAAAGGTCTCAAAGTCGAGCCCTCGTAAATCGAAAAAAAATTGCTGTCATTGACTTCTTTGAAGTCGTAGTCCGAGAATATTTCCCCATTGTTCACCTTTTTTTGTATATTTTCACCCTATGACTTCAAAGAAGATAATAATCGGAATTTTTTGCATTTTATGAACACAGTACACTGAGACCTTTCAATTGATGTATAAGATAAGGTTGCTCTGAATTCAGAATAAATAAAAAATAGATTTTTTTTAAAAAAGTGCAAATAAAATGCGACATTTTTTGTCAGAAAAGAAAACAGCATTAGATTACATAACGAACACAAATTATTAGAGTTGTTTCTAGAGATTGCCCCCTAACTTTTATTTAATATCGAGATTCTAGAATCTCGAATATTGTTTAAAAAATATATCTCGAGATTCGGGATACCTACATCATGGCCTCTAAAATTTAACTTAGACACTTGTAAAGAGAACAATATTCCAATTCTATCAAGACCAGTTCGTGTGCTCTTTAGTAAAATATATGAGAGCCAGACGATTTTTCTCTGATATCAGTAGTTTCTTCACAGGACGATAACAACCAAGATCAGCCTCAATTCATAGCGGCCAACAATTCGAGTACATATTTTTGGAGTCAGATTGTTAATGAACTCTTTAGGTAGCATTTTTGGAAATTTTTTAAACTCTCTTGCTATTAAATTATTCACAGGAATTAATTGTACGGTTGAGTCGTCAACATTTAGGCGACAGATCCCGTAAAATATTGACTCATTTTACGGGACCTGTCGCCTAAATGTTGACGACGCAACCGTACCTCTTTCACGATATATGTTGATAATTTTTGAAATTACGGATTTATTCATAGAATATTACTCGCAAATTTTTTTTGCCTAACACCAGCAGTAAAATCATCTAATATTCTGGTTTTTGATGCTTCAGCACACTTTATTCTTAGCATTTTTTTTAGAATAATTATTATTAGATTAAAACATTGAAAAATACAATTATATTTAAAAAAAAGTTGAAAGAAAAACTCAGAAACTATAAATATTTAAATAACGGTTGAGATTTTATACATTTTCTTTCATACCATCTTCTATTTTTATTGTTTTAATAAGCTGTGGTACTGAAGTTTGAAAGTTTCCAGTGTTTTGGCATCACAAAAAAACATTTTTTCGTTTATCAATTTTTTTAATTGTATGTTTTAGAATTAAATGACATCATAGACTGATTTTAAGACTTAAGGCGAAATTATTAGAATTTTGTAAAAGTTTATAATGTATTACCATCCATTGTATATATGATAATCTAGGTTTTAGGACCATTTTGGTCGGAGTGATAGCGGTTCGTTGTGTGGAGGCTAGGTCTAAGCATGCACCAATTTTCACCAATTTAAATTGAAAAAGTCCTATGGTCATTAAAAGCTTATATTTTAAATGTCATCAAAATATATTCGTATTTGCGACCTGTAGTTTGGTTACAAGATTTACATGGACACACAGATGGACTGAAGGTTTAACAGACTCACAGACAGATGGACGGATGGGCAAACGGACATCGCTAAATCGACTCTGAAAGTAATTCTGAGCCACTTGCTTTAATAAAAGGGTGTTCTAGGTCAAATATTTTTTGTAGTTATAAACATCAGCACAAACTCGTTATACCCTCAACACATAGTGGTATATGGTATAAAAATGGTATTAAAAAATGGCTGCAGAACAGTATAGAATGTTTAAATATAGACGCCATAAAAAAGTACCCTCTGCATTACACATTTTTATTGATCAAATTCGTCTTCCGAATTCCATTCCCTACTGATTAATTCCCCAATGACTTGCCATAGTTGAAAAGCATGCTATAGTGAATTACACCATTTGAAAAATCAACAAATCTTTAATCTTGCGCCGCTTTATTTTCCTAGTGCTCTACCTACTGAGCCTACTTTTTTGTTGTAAATTTTTCTTCTTTTGTTCAAGCATAAACAGAGGTTATCATAATTAAATAAAACTAGCAGAGCCGGGCCCTCGAAATTCGAGTGCAAATTCTAGGAAATTTAATCTATCTATTTAATTAAGTTTGTTTCATTATAAATATTTGTTGAACACACAGAAATAAAGGCCACCTTGTATGCCAACTAAAGGTATTCAAATTTTTGGCAATTCACAATTCAGCACAGGGTATGTGTTATACAATTATTGTATTGAAATCTGTACGTTAACTTTCGTGTTATATAGTGTAAAGTTGATTGTGCACGCATAACTTTCCTCAAACTCAACTAATTTAAGCAGTTAATAGCTCAAAAGAAAGAGCTTGATCCACTGAGTGTTCTGAGAGTGTAACGATCCTTTCATTAGAAGAGGAGCTATGAGAATTCGAATTGCTTGAGTGAATGTGTCCCATAAGAAATGTACAGGGAAGAATCGCGTTTGAGTATAACTTGAGTAAGAGGTGAGAGTTGAGTAAATTTCAATGATTGATGACATATCTGGGTCTAAGTAGCTTTCATAAAAAAAAAAATTAAGGAAATCAGCCGGATAGAACGGCCAGACGGACTAACTTTAGTTTTCATAAATTTTTTTAATATATAAGATTTTTTTATTATACATACATATTTTTATACATACATATTATACACACATATTATGTACATATTTTTCTTTTAAATGCATCCCGCATAACTGCGTTACACTCATAATTTGTGCAAAAAACAAAATATCAAACAAAATTCAACGAATAAATGCACAAATGAACTGGCGAGTACAAGAATGTGTTTGTTATCGAAAAGCCGACAATAAAAGAAGAAATCTGGGAGAAAATCATTTCTTCCTTCAATGAAGAAATTTCTTGAAAAAACCGCAACGTTATCATATTTATTGACAACGCTGCACCTCATAAGCAAGCCGATTTGTCGCATGTTCGAATAGAATATTTACCTCCTGATACCACTCCGATAGCTCAGCCTCTTGACTAAGGAATAATCAGATCAATTAAGGAATATCGTCAAATATAATTAGAAGGAAATTGACAGCAGACGAATAAGGAAAAACTGTTGAGGAATTTAAAAAAGCTATTACACTTTTGACAGCCTTGCATTTAATAAAGCGGGCTTGGTGGCTAGTAAAACCAATTTCTATACAAAATTGTTTCAAATAGGTTAGTTCCTTTCTAGTTTGATAACGGGTCTGAAAATCGAAGCGAGTCACAGGAATCAATTGTAATCGTACGAGAATGGAGAAGTTATGAATCTTCACAAAAATATGAAAATATTGTAAGCTTAAATGAAGATTTATCCCGCGATGGATCGCTTACCGATGCAGAAATTATCGCAGATGTTATTCAGGACGAATGGCTGTCGTCTAGTGAAGAAGAAGAAAATGATGATCTCAAAGAAGCTTACTCTGTACTGGATGTTTTGAAGTCGATGCATGTTCTTCGCAAGACATTTATGCCAGATAATAAATTTATGCATGAATTGTAACTTTTTAAGAATTTATTTTTTCTCTATGTCTTAAAATAATATTTTCGAAAATATATTTCTTATTTTTTAGTCAAATTATTTTAATATGTACTAATTTGAATTGAATAAAACGATGGCCTTTTATTATATGTAGACTCAAGTGAATTGTTTATTGTTATGTATTTATTTTCAATAAATAAGTATATTCATCAAAACTACATTTTCAATAACTGAATTGTGGACGCAGCTAAGAGAGAATTCTGTTAAGTGGGTCAGCAACGCATTTAACCAATATTTTTTAAAATGCGCCAGTAACGCATTTAACCGAGATTTTTTAAGTGCGTTTCTCGCTTAAAAGCGTCCAGCTTTTGGCATTTTCCATGAACGCATTTATCAGTTAATTACTGTACATATAAATATTAGAAATAACTGGAGATAAAAATATTTCTGTTGCTTTGAAATTGCGTTTCTTTATTTACCCATAATTCAGAAAAAAAAACTAATAATAATATATAAAATAAAGTAAAAAATAAAATTCAAAATATTGTCGCAGTCAGCATTTGAACCACGGAGTTCTGCATGCTGAGCCTGAACATTAAAGAAAAAATTAAATTATAATAACATTTTATTTAAATTTTCCAATGTTGTTTAGAATATTATATTTTAGAAGCGAGAGATCAGCTCGCATAAACATTTGTTACGCAATATTAAAGTTGTTCGCTTTAAAATTCTTCGGTGGCTCCACTCGGCTGTGCTAAATATTTGCTGACAGCTCGCAATTATTTAAGTTGTTCAAAAGTGATTCTATTGGCAAGAAATTTCGGTTCACTACGAAATAATTTTTCTATGCGTGGGGCCATTTTGCGGAGATTTCCAAACTTTGATAAAATACTTATTGCAGTTTCTTTTCAATTGATTTATTTATTGTGCTTTCTTCATCTTCATCTGAAGAAAATCTATCTTCATCTAGTTTAGATGCTAAATACTGCCTTAAGAAATTGTTTTTCGTTTCATTCGTTTCATTAACACAAACGCAAATATTAAAGAGACCAGTATGGGCCACCTCATCATTGGTCGATATCAATGTTGAGGTAGGAAAATCATTTAAGATTGATTGAATAAGTTGATACATTTCCACAGTTCTGCTAGGCATATGTATAATATGGCACATATTTTCCTTATTTTTTATAACTAATTCGGTACATTTTTCAAGTTTAAAAAAATATCTAAAATTCTTTAAATCCTTTTCAATGTTGCCTTGAAAAACTTGAATATCGTCTTCATGCTGCATATTCCGGAAATGCTTACGAAAACATTGTACAAATGGTGTACCACTCTTGGTGTTTCTAGGTGATTGTACTAACTGGGGCACACTAAACAAAAGCACTGTATTTTTATCCAATTGAGTAGCATCAGTGGGTAACATATTATGTATTTCTTTTAACTCATCAACGTCAGCATATGAAGTATGAATTGGTCCACGACAATTAATAAATACCAATAATTTTGCAATTTCCTTTAGAGAGATGTTTGATTGTATAGATGCAACTATATCCTCCATTATATTTAATGATCCATCATTAGTATAGACGATATTGTTAGAATTCCCATGAGACATCATTATGAAAAGAAAACTTTTTAAAGGCTTAAAATCTTTCGTCTTTAGATATTCGAAAATTTCCAGCAATTGATTTCGATTATAATCTTGTATCAAAATATATGGTATTTGTTTTATCTTAAGTTCTCGTATCAAGTGTACAACATCTAGATCACTGCCCTCTCGTATCTTACGAGGTTTGGTAAAGTAATAATTATTGACTATGATCGCCAAAGCGGGATTGATATTATAAAAGTATAAATCGGAATTTGTTGAAGTTTGTACAATTTCATAAAAATTATACATATTATGTTTATAGGACAATATTCTTTGAATTATATCTTCACCGAAATCCGGTAGAATTGTCATGGAGGTTTTGAATTTTAAACTTGATTCTTCTATAAACGACTGGTTGAGAACAATATTATCTAAATTAATTAAGTTGTAGTAAAAATGATCTGTCAATGCCTCGGCCACATCTTCATCCACTTGTTTGTTGTTTTTATTCATATATATGCTTATCAGATCTCTATTTGGATAAATGAAATTAGATTTTAGCACAGGTAGCGTTATGTTTTGTAAAGGTTCAAAATATTTGAAATAGAATCGTTCCAAACGATTAAAAGCATGTTCCCGTTTACAATCATTTTGTTGTTTTATTTTATAATATGTTTGTATAGTTTTCGTTTTATATCGAAGATATTTATTTCCTTTTATGGCTTTAAGAATATCACGTAACGTTTTATTTCGACATTTACACATTAAATTCATTGTGATCATTATGCAGGAATAACCAATATATTTGGATTTTTCCAAATTGTGAACAACTTCCCTAGAAGTTTCATTGCTGCGGTCGCTGGGATTGCTGTCAACTGAATGCATTTCTAAAATTGGATCACAATAATGTTGTGGACAGTATACCATGATGTATTTAACTTTTAACTCCAATGATTTGCCTAATGCTGAAGACATTTTCTTAGTATTGTATTTATTTCTAAATTTTTTACGTCTGCTCTTTTGAGTAATCAATAATAAACTGCAGTGAAATACACAAAGCCAATTAACCCAAATGTATGAACACAATAACAAATGTTCATTAGCCTATCAAATACCATGGCACTTAAATATTTTAAAATGGAATATAATATTTAAAGTTGTTTGGTATCTACGGATTTTGGGGACTTTATACATTTATGATGCGTACCACTTGCGTTTATCCATTGGACATGTTAAAAGATTCTGTTGGTTTTATTTTCGCTCTCCGATAAAAAATAAGAGTTAAAAACTTCAGTTTAACTGACATCCCAAAAATTCGGTCATTATATATTTTCAACCAACGTTCTGTTTTAAATATTATATTTTCTTAATTTAAACTATTTTTTTATTACACAAATTCGCTGAGGAATTAAAATACGAAACTTTTTAAAATATATTTTATTTTAAACTATTAATTAATACATTTAATAAAATTACACCCATAGTTTGATACAATTTATCTGATTTATTTCATAAATACCCACGATCAATATATTATCAGCAAAAAATTTTATAAATACAACTTCTTTACCATCACTATTCCATTTTAATTTAAATGTTTTGAATATACACAACAGATTTTTGAGTGAGCCCCTGTAGGTTAAAGTGTTACTCATTTTATTTTGTTGATAATTTTTTATTTTCATTTTGTGTTTTATTTTGTATATATTTTGTATTTTCTGTTGTTATTGCGTTTCTTTTCTTTTAACGGGTAATAACTAAAAATTTTAAAAAAGTTTACATTCGCAAATCACTTGCAATGCTACAAATAAAGTACAGAAAAATCACAGTTATCTCTGAAATACTCTGAGCTGTTATCAGTTGAAGGTCAGTAAATTATATATACATTAGGGCGGGTCGATTTATTTTTCGACAATTTCCCTATGATTTCCGTATTCTATGGGTTATTCCATGAAAATTTGCCGAAGGAACCATACCTCTATCGTTAAAATCGAGTCCCCTACTTTTTGTTGGTAGATTTTTTCCCAAATTGACGTTCGTATGAAATATTACCTACACGTTCACATCCATAACTCAAAAACTATCGATCGGGCCAGTAGGCACGTTGGAAAGGTGAGCTCATTTTGATCAATTTACAAAAAAAATCTCCAACATTGGTCCAACGGTTCAAAAGTTACGGGCATTTTTGTCCAAATTTTGGAGCATTTTTCCATTTTTTTCATGATTTTGTCCAAGAATATTACTTTCATGGCCATTTTTTTGGCTCAATCCATTATTTAATTCAATTTACAATTCAAAACGAAGAGTTTAAGCCCAAATTTATCGAATTCGGTTGATTAATTCATGCGATATTGCTAAAACAAAATAACACATACAACCAAATTTTTGATTTTTTTTCCCTTTTTATTTTTTTTTTTTTACAAAAATTCAAATTAAGAGATAATTAAGTATCTATCAACCTATTATCAAAAAAAAATATTCAATTTGAGTGTAGTAAAAGACAAAATGTGAAAAAAACATTATTTTTTTTGAAAGTCTTGTTTGCTTTCAAGTCTGGGTGTTTTCGTACGGCTCTCTAATGTCGTCGCCATAGCGCCTTCTACATTCTTTCCTGCAACTCGTTTAGCAGTGGCAGCCAGCAATTGGACATGTCTTTCCGTTCCTTGAATGTGTAAAGGAATTTGTGGATCATCGAACGGTGGCACTTCGTAATTTAAATATCCCTCCAAATGTTCATACGAATAACTTTGCGTAAACGGTGGTTCGAATAAAATGGTATCGTCATTTAAAATCAATCATATTTGTATATTCCGTACAATTAAAGTTTATAAGAGATTTTTTATAAACTCTAAGTTCCGTTAGGTCGACAATATCTCTTCGGTAATGTAAAATCTTCTTTATAGCAATGTTTCGTTTTTCCATTCTATCATCAAACAACATAGATAGTAAGATATTTTCTGAGTGTGCAAAATATGGATTATCTTGAATTACTGTATTTACAACTCCAAGTAAATTCGGTGGTAAAAATCGTGTCCAAATAATAAATTTAAAAAGTAATGTACTACCGTATGCGGCAGAGATATAATACTTAACATTGAAATACATTGGCGTGTATACTTTTATTATATAGTTAGCCAGAATTTTTAAATTTTCAGTTGGATTATTAGTTGTCACATACAACCGTAATAATATATTGGCTTTGGTCAGCCAACGAGAATGTGCAATTGGCCCTGGTTTTATGTGAGACAAATCCGCAGGAACCACATCATTAGAAATTGCATTGGCCATTAACATCAAGTACCTCGAATCAGTAGATAATTCTTCTGGATTTAAATCACCAGGAGGCATATTTTCCAACGCGATTTCCTCAAAATCGGTTACCACCTGAAAAGAAAACATAAAAGCTAAAAAATAGAATAAAAAATGGTAAAGAATCAGCTATAAAAATTACATACCGGAAGATTTTCACAATCAGCAATTTTTGAGCTCAACTTTCCGGTAGTTGATCGTGGTCCAGTGGTGGTTGATTTGTCTAAAGTGTCAAACAAATGTCTAAACGGAAGCTCGTTAAAGTGCAGAAGACATGAAAGTAATATTTTTGGACAAAATCATGAAAAAAATGGAAAAATGCTCCAAAATTTGAACAAAAATGCCCGTAACTTTTGAACCGTTGGACCAATGTTGGAGATTTTTTTTTGTAAATTGATCAAAATGAGCTCACCTTTCCAACGCGCCTACTGGCGCCACCTTTCCAACGCGCCTACCTGATCGATAGTTTTTGAGTTATGGATGTGAACGTGTAGGTAATATTTCATACGAACGTCAATTTGGGAAAAAATCTACCAACAAATGGTAGGGGACTCGATTTTAACGATAGAGGTATGGTTCCTTCGGCAAATTTTCATGGAATAACCCATAGAATACGGAAATCATAGGGAAATTGGTGAATTTTTTCACTCCCTACAAATCA
The DNA here is from genome assembly GCA_963682025.1 of Cordilura impudica. Classification (NCBI taxonomy): domain Eukaryota; kingdom Metazoa; phylum Arthropoda; class Insecta; order Diptera; family Scathophagidae; genus Cordilura; species Cordilura impudica. The sequence continues at coordinate 122,640,157 of OY821517.1, forward strand.
ACCCGCCCTAATATACATACATATATAAAAAAAACAATAGAAAAATATTGTGTATCAAGCGAATAAAGAATTCCGAATTTTATAATTTTCACCCGGTATGTTCGCAAATATCTTGCAATTCTGATTAAATGTTTAACACATTGAGTCACGTCATACGTACAACATAGCCAAACTATAATTTTCCTTGATTTACCAAAATAAAAAAAGTTGCAAAAATCTGCCACATACATGTGTATTTCGTATTTAAATAGGCTTCAAAATAAGTGGTGGATAGTCGAAAACCTGGATTTTCATGAGAACCGCTTGACACACAATATTGTAAAGCAAATATTGAAGATAATAAAGTTTGTAATCTAACTACATTCTTCTTCTATATAACTAAGTATATATAAACGTGAAATTTTTGTAACACCCTATACCACTATAAGGGTATAATGACTGTGCTGATGTTTGTAACTACCAAAAATATATGACGTAGACTCATTTTTTATTGTACCATCGACTCAGAATCACTTTCTCAGAATCACTTTCTGAGTCGATTTAGCGATGTCCGTCTATCCTTCCGTCTATCGACCATCGGATGACTGCTATTGAAATTGGTGAAAATCGGTTCTTGTTCAGACCTAGTCCCCAGACTAGGTTCTTGTTCAGACCTGACCCCTATGATATCGACTGAAATTGCCATAATATCCAAATTATCGTCTAGATCTTTGTCAAATTGGGTTTGCGTATAGTTATTACATCCATTTATCAGTATTCCAAGAATAAACCCTACAGTACAATTCTTAGTTATAGCCCCCATAAGAAGCTGATTCGCGATCTTCACTTCAATTTTCAATTTCAATTCTTTATTTATGTAACATTTATCTGTTATTAATTTAACAATTTTTTTTTCTTAAAGAGTTTAGGATACATATTATATAATATATAATGTATTGAATTTATATAATATAGTATTACAAAGTAAGGTGGGAAATTCTCAAAAAACCTTATTGATTTTTTTTTTTGGTTTTATTTTTAAGATAAAAAGGGTTAAGGATAAAATTATGATGCCACGAGATCAACGTCGCACAGATTTTTCTCAAATTTTGTTTGTATAGGTTTTGCAAAAAATAAGTGATAAGAAGTCAGGATCGGTCCATTTTTCGACCTAGTCCCCATATAAATATAGTATCTGATATGAACTTTTTCATATCCGAAGGCAACAAAATGAAGAACAATGCCACTCAAATTTGGTTTATGCTTACTTTCTATGTCTAATTAGTTGGACCTAAGAGATAGGGTCTCTACATGTATGGTATGGGGTATCGTGTAGTCGGTCTAGACGGACTATAATTTTCTTTTGTCCCAAAATCCTTGATAATTTCTTTCAATTCTCATTAAATCTTGGTGAGCATGCTCCCCTTGTTCGTCGCTCACCACACTTAGGTTTTGTGGAAAAAATCTAAATGCAAATGAAGGAAATGCATTTTGAGTGGCATTCGTGCACCTAACTCGTGATAATTTTTCAATAATTCAGCAACAATTTGTTTGTAGTTTTCACTTATTGTTTCCAAGAAAACTGTCCACGATAAGAAAAAAAAAAACACGTGTCCATTAGTTTTGTCTCTTCTACCACTTGTCCAAGTTTGGAGAAAAACGAAATTCAAAAAATTTGAAGACTTCTTAGAAATACTATTTAAGCAGTATATGCAAATTATCATATTCATGGGCTACAACTGAAGGTTACATTAATATTTAATTAAACTATCATTTAACAAAAATCTTCATTAGTTATAAACTGTCGAATGTATAGTCCGTACTTAATGATTAATTAGAATATTTACTAGTGAATATTTAATAGAGTAAAAAATAATGATAATTTAGCAGGTTAAACTATTTACACGACAACTATTTGTGGGTTTAATTTTCCTAATTTTATGTTAATACTTACACATTAAACGAAATACCACCTTTTTGTCCTGTTGTCTGAATGTCCGTAAAACAATTTATCGTGTAACACGCAAGAGTTTAATATTAAAAAGGTTTTTTTTTTTTTAATAATACAAACAAGGGCAATTTCGTGTTGTGCGTGCAATTCTATTTCTCAACCTGGATTTGACAGAACACAAAAATAAGGAATTTTTTTTCAATATAGGGAGTATATTATATATAATATATATTCTTTAACAATGTTGAAACAAAATTGATTTATAAAATAGTTTTATCTAACAGATTTTAAAGATTTGTAAAAAACAATAAAGATTTAAATCAAAAACATATAACTTATAAAAATATGTTTGATTTTTAAACTCTTTCTTTTAACTCATACTGTCTGTCTGTCTGTCGTGGGTCAACCCCATTCCCCCTTATCCAATTAAGCTGAAACTTGGCCCATAGTCTTGTTGTGACTACAGATTAATTTTGAGGTAGTCAAGCACAGTCACGCATAGTCACGCACAGTCACGGATTGATCTAAATGTTATTTCCCCTCATCCGACCGATTTGAAACTTGGTCCATGCAGTTGCTGATGAAAAAGATTAACTTTGACTTAGTCACACACAGTCACGCACAGTCACGGAGAGATAAAAACCTCACTTCCCCTCATCCGATCGATCTGAAACTTTGCCCATGGACATGTTGTGACCAAAGATTAATTTTAAAATAGTCACGCAAAGTCACGGAGAGATTCAAAATTCTTATGTATAAGTTAAGAAAGAATTTTAATAAAAACTTTGTTTTTATGGGTTAGACTATTAATTATTTTTGATGTTCTCGTTCTAAAATTTTTTACTTTCTGAAAGTTGAGTTTTATTGAGCTCTTAACGTTTACCACTTTAATCCGGATTAGTCGGTTATCCGGACTAAATTGAATACAATTAGTATTTTTTATTTACGAGGCTGGTCCCAGAACAACCCGTCCTTGCATATAGATGGCGGCAGTAGTTTGAAAAAGATTACATTGTTTAGTATTTTTGTTTGGAGCCATCAGAAGTAAACGGTGTCAGTGAATTTGTAAACATGGAAAAAATTGGTGACCGTTATGTATTCAATACCAGATTCTACTATGCAAGATTCTGTTCCTTCGTTTACGATTATATAATATTGGGTGATAGAGTTTAAACGTGAACATACGAGCTGCCAAGACGAACACTGTAGTGTCGACCAATTGAGGTAGCCAAGCCAGAAACCGATACAATAACCCACAATATGGTATCGGATGATCGTCGGTTGAAAGTGCGTGAACTAGCTGAAATGAGAGGTATTTCAAAAAATGCTATACATCGAATATTGACCGAATATTTGGAGATGCTCTCAAAAGAACAAAAACAGCGTCGTGAAGATGGTTGAATAGTGTTTGGCGAGGTTTCACCGCCATAAAGACGGGTTTTTCTTCGATTCGTAATTATGGATGAGACATGCGATAAAGGAACAATCAATAGAGTGGCTGAAAAGGTAGAATTGTGTCCAAAGAAGGCGAAAGACAGTTTCTTCTGCTAGGAAGGTTTTGGTGTCAGTTTTTTGGGATATGCGTGGGATAATTTTTATTGATTATCATCAAAAAAAAAAAAAAAAGAAAACAATCAACGGCGAGTATTATCCTAACTTAGTTCAGCGTTTAAGTGATGAAATTAAGGAAGAAGGCGCATTTGAGGCAAAAGAAAGTGTTGTTTCATCAAGACAGTGCATCTACACAATCCGCTAAACACATTGCGAGGCTTAAAATCCAAAAATGAAAGTTCAAATTACTTATTCGCCAGATTTTTAGCTCTCTATATATATATTTTTCTTTTTTTTTGTATTTCCAAACTTAAAAAAAGGCTTGGTGGTAAAAGATTTGCCAACAACGAAGAAATTGATTCTGCGGTTGATAGCTATTTTAAGAAACTCGACAGTTGTTACTATAAACATGGAGATTATGTTGAGAAATAAAGAACATTTTGCCCTAATTTATTGTGTTGTCTTTATCAGGTCGGGTTGTTCTGTTTTATTTTGTAACAATTTGACCAATTTTGAGTAAAAAAAAAGAATTTTTTAAGTTATTATTTTCTATTTTTACAAATATAAAAATAAATTATCTTATTTTGAGTTAGAAATTAATCAACTTGAAGATCAAATGCTTTTACTTTAAATAAAGCGAAAAACAAATAAGCCATTGTTTTTTGTTTTACTTACAAATTGTCATAATTATCTGTTGAGTGCACACAGAAAACCATATGCATTGTTGCAACCGAATTTACTCCCAACCGAATTGCGATAGAGTTAGTCCGAGTTCACACAAGGCAACTTTTGTTGCGCAATTCTTGAGTTTGTAGGAGAGAGGGGAAAGAAGAGCGGTATTTGGTACGGAGTTGCTTGTACTCGGCAACTCGTTTTGTTGTGCAATTCGTAATTATAAACACGAAGTTAGCTGCAGCTTATTATTTGACATTTCTTTTTATTCTTTTCTTCGCTGTGAAAAATTATTATTATTATTTCATTTATTTTATTATTTTTTTTATTATTTCATTTTTTCTTTGACTTCCATTTTTTCACACAAATATATTTTTTACTTTGGACCAATAATAAAGTCTTTTTACACAAGCGAATAAAGTGAACTGTCAAAAATGTAAGAATTTGAAAGCAAAAGAAAACGAAAAGTTGCGGCAATAAATTTCTCTGTGTGAACATTAAGGCAACTTTAAAAGAGAATAGAAAAAAAGTTGCGCAACAAAAATTGCCTTGTGTGAATCCAGACTTAATAAACGAATTTAGGCATAAAAACTGATTCTAACCACACTGCTCGTAGGCCTGGTGTCGAATCGTCGCATTCGTTATCGAAATTTTTCGATCTAAATTATTTTTTTATTTTTTAAAATAAAATAATAAGAGTAATTTTACTCTGTCACAGCTAACGAGTTATAATTCCTAGTTAATGGTAAAAGTGAAACGAGGTCTGATGATTGTCCGTCTTCCTTAAATAATAAACCAAAATATGGGATTTCAATTGATTTTACTCGATATCGAATGCGACGATTTGGCCCCTACCAAAAGTGCAAGTACGAGTGTATGTGAAGGTTCAGGTTCAAACCTCACGGCCGCCCTAAAGTGAAAAAATTTCATATAGAAACAATAACAATTATCACAATGTTCAATAAATCGCTGATGAAGGCTGAAATGCCAGAAACCGGTCCGATTAAGAATACAGTGTAGTTGTGAATTTTTAAAATATATGCTTTCTTCTTCTCTACCACGCACCATTGAAACAAAATTAAAATTTGCATATTAATTACAGTATTAATTGCAATATGTCTGAAAAATGACTTCAAATCTAACAAACAAGAATTTCGGGTTTATTACAATAACAATCAACTGAAACAGCTGTACACGAGCTTGTAGATACCATCGAGAAATCGCTCTCGGCAGAATACACTATGACAGCCTTTTTGGACATAGAAGGGGCTTTTAACAACATCACACCGGACTCGATAATAGCGGCACTATCTAGTCTAGGAGTGAATTCTGTGATCATCTCATTGATTGGAAATCTGCTTGTCAACAGGCGGATAACGTCTAAACTGGGAACGTCGGAAATATCCCGATTTGTGAATAGGGGAACGCCACAAGGTGGCGTTCTATCACCACTTCTCTGGAACTTGGCGCTAAACCCAGTGCTAGTATCGTTGGAGGGGCAAGGCTGCAGCGTAGTCGCATATGCTGACGACGTGGCCATGGCCGTAAATGAGAAGTTTCTATCTACAATTAGAGATATCCTGCAACGGGCTCTCACAGAGCTATATATCTGGGCAAGGGGTTGCGGTCTGGGGGTTAATCCGACCAAAACGGAACTTGTTCTTTTCACTAGGAAGTATAAGATCCCTACCTTCGATCCCATTTCTCTCAACGGCACTGAAATCGTCTTCTCTGATGGAGCCAAGTATCTTGGCGTATTCCTGGACAGGAAGCTGAACTTCAGACGGAATTTGGAGGAGCGGGTGAAGAAGGCGACTATAGCTTTATATTCCTGTAAGAAGGCCATTGGTAAGCGATGGGGCTTTAGTCCGAAAATTGCTCACTGGATCTATACAGCGGTGGTCCGTCCAATACTCCTGTACGGAGTCGTCGTCTGGTGGCCTGCTTTGGAGAAGGCCACCAATAACAACCTTCTCGCAAGGGTACAGAGAATGGCTTCCATGTGCATCACTGGAGCCCTTCGTACTACACCTTCGGATGCCTTGAACATCCTATTACACCTAATACCACTGGACATATTAGGGAAGCACTCGGCGGCCTCATCGGCCATTCGATTAAGAAGCACACTACAATGGCGGGGCTACAATTGTGGCCACGGGATGATCCTGAATGACAGGAACTTGCCATTGAACGTGGATTACACTACTCCAAGGAGCGTATTTGAACGTCACTACTGTACACTAATACCGACCAGGGAATCTTGGTCTGGGAGGACACCAGGCAGTAGGCGTTCCGTAAATTTCTATACTGACGGATCGAAATTGTGCGGTCAGGTTGGTTTTGGAGTCCATTCAGGGGAGCTTGGACTAAATCTGGCTCGAAGGTTACCAGACCACTGCAGTGTATATCAGGCAGAGGTACTGGTAATAAAGGAGGTTGCTGACTGGTTGGGTCGGAATATTCTGTCTACGACCGCAGTCAACATCTATTCTGATAGTCAAGCTGCGGTAAAATCCATGCGTTCAATGTTCCTGAAAACGAGAACCGCCCTTAGCTGCCGCACGTCCTTAAATGAGATGGCCAAGCAGTTCGACATCAGGCTCATATGGGTCCCAGGGCACAGGAACATACCGGGAAACTGCAAAGCGGATGAGCTGGCAAGACAGGGTACTACCTTACAGGTTCCAGCGGATTTGGAATGTGTTGGTACACCCCTGAAATCGTGCAAGCTTGAACTTCGGCTTCGCACCGCTGGCATAACGAATAACAGATGGGCTAATGGATTAACGTGTAGGATCACAAGACAAATCTGGCCTGCTCTGAATCGAAAGCGCACAAATGCGCTATTATCACTCCCCCGTGGGGTTATCTCAACGGTAGTTGCTGTTGTTACTGGGCACTGCCTTATAGGGAGACACGCTGAGCGCCTTAAGGTCTCGTCAAATGATTTCTGTCGTAGCTGCTTGGATGTGGAGGAGGTAGAGAGCGTAGAACACTTCCTCTGCCACTGCCCGGCGCTATCCAGAACAAGACTACGGACATTGGGATCGCCGTTTCTTCACGATCTCTCTGACCTCTCAGACGTGGAAATTTCACATCTTAGGGGCTTCATCAGAAGCTCGAACTGGTTCTTCGGTGGGGACTGAGGGGAACACCCATTCGTCCCGTGGTATCACAACGGACCCCAGAGTCTAAGTGTGCTGGTCCTTGGATCAGCAGCCACTTCCAACCTAACCTAACCTAACCTAACCTAACCTACAATAACAATAACCAGTAAATTTTTGATCCATTAGAAAACGGCTAGCTGCCATTAAGGTATGACCTGCGGTTAAAAATATTTTTTTCGATATTTTTTTCATAAATGTCTTCTAAAATCCTTCAAAAAATAATGCCCTCAAAGGATTTTTTAAAATTATAATTATTTTTGGAGTTACAGAGCTACATACGAGGGCGGATCAATAAGTCCGTGACTTTTCGAACTTCCCTCGTAGTTATATGATATGCAACACTGCTCCCATCAAGTACCACCTGTTAATAGACTATTGTAAAATTTTGAGCAAGTTCCGTCATTTACTTTGCGTTTAACAGCTGTTAAAAACATACATCCTCGTGGTTTTTTTTTTAATGGAAAAAAAGTGAATTTCGAGTGCTCATTAAACATTAGTTTTTGCGCAAAAAATCGTCAGTCAAACTAAGGAAAAGCTTGATAAATACTATGGGGAGTCTGCACCCGATTTCAATGGTAAACAAGTAAGAAAATTATAGTCGGTCTAGACCGACTATACGATACCCTATACCATGCATTTAGAGACCCTATCTCTCAGGCGCAACTAAATGGATATAGAAAATAAGCATAAACCAAATTTGAGTGAGATTTTTATTAATTTTTTCGGCTGCAGATATGAAAAAGTTCATATCGAATGCTATATCTATATGGGGACTAGGCCCAAAAATGGACCGATCCTGACCATGTTTGGTAAAGTCTCTTGTATTTTTCAAAAATACATACAAACAAAATTTGAGAAGAATCAGTGCAATATTTTTGTTTTTTGATAGATTTAAGTGACGATCAGGAAGCAGCTCTATATGGGGCCTATGACTAAGAGTTGTCCAATAGGGATCATTTTTGGACTACTGATTAATATATACATACAAACCCAATTTGACTAAGATTTGTATGATAATTTGGATCTTATGGCAATAGATGTTGATTTCATAGGGGTCATTTGTATTGGGGCTAGGTCTGAACATGGACCGATTCTCACCAATTTCAATAGCGTTCATCCCATGGCCAATTTCAAATACCAAATTTCGTCAAAATATGTGAGTGTACGTGAAGGTTCATGGTTCAAAACCTCACGGCCGCCCTAAGTAGAAAAAATTTTCATATAGAAACAATCTATTCAATTAAAACAACAATTATCACAATGTTCAATAAATCGCTGATGAAGGCTGAAATGCCAGAAACCGGTCCGATTAAGAATACAGTGCAGTTATGAATTTTTGAAATATATGCTTTCTTCTTCTTTACCACGCACCATTTAAACAAAATTAAAATTTGCATATTAATTACAGTAGTAATTGCAATATGTCTGAAAAATGACTATAAATCTAACAAACAAAAAATTTCTTCGCTTCAAAGCGTCATCTCAAATATATGTAAAGTGCATATGTAGGTATGTACAAAACCGTACATCACATATGACAACTCTTACGAAAACTGAGAATAGTGAAATTAGAAGTATAAATGCAAAAAATATTCAAAATTCAAAAATAAGTAGAAAAAATTTTCATATAGAAACAATCTATTCAATTAAAACAACAATTATCACAATGTTCAATAAATCGCTGATGAAGGCTGAAATGCCAGAAACCGGTCCGATTAAGAATACAGTGCAGTTATGAATTTTTGAAATATATGCTTTCTTCTTCTTTACCACGCACCATTTAAACAAAATTAAAATTTGCATATTAATTACAGTAATAATTGGAATATGTCTGAAAAATGACTATAAATCTAACAAACAAAATATATTCATATTTGCGACCTGCAGTTTGATTACAAACTTTACATGGACACACAGACGGACGGACGGACGGACATCGTTAAATCGAATCAGATAGTGATTCTGATCAGATAGTGATTCAGATTCGATCGGTATAATTAAAGATGGGTGTAGGTCAAATATTTTTGGTTGTTACAAACAGCAGCACGAAGTCAATATACCCAAACCACATAGTGGTATAGGGTATAAAAAGTGATTCACTGACTTTCGTTGTGGTCGCACAAATACAAATGACGCTTAACGTTCTGGACCGCCAATTGAGGTCAATACGCCCGAAAATGTCGAAAAGATCCGCGATATGGTTTTGGCCGATCGAAGAGTTAAAGTGCTTGAGATTGCTGATGCCATAGGCATTTCACATGTCAGTGTAGTTTCGATTTTAAATGGGTTTAAGAAAGCTGTCTGCAAGATGGACGCCGCGTTTGCTCTCTATTGACCATAAACGTAATTGTCTGACAACTTCAAAATTCCATGAATTGGGCTACGAATTGGTACCTCATACGCCATATTCTCCGGATTTAGCCCCCAGTGACTATTTCCCATTTTCAAACCTAAAGAAATGGCTCGGCGGATAGAGATTTAGCCCCAACGATGAAATTATTGATCAAAAATGCTTATTTTATGGACCTCGAAAAATGCTATTTTTTGGAAGGGATACAAAAATTGGAGAAACGTTGGACTAAGTGTGTTGAGCTAAAAGGAGATTATGTTGAAAAATAATTTTTTTTTTTACAAAAAGAACTGTGTTTCATTCCAAAAGTCACGGACTTATTGATCCGCACTCGTACGTATATATATACATATATGTTCAGTAAACCAATAAAAAACTTGTACATTACACTTACTTATGTTTATCTTGCATTATCTTTGAAACTATGTACACTAGACATATAAAATAATATGTTAAAATATTCTGTATTTTATTCACTTTTGAAATAGTTTGAAAAAAATTTGTGAAAATATCATGTTCTTAACAATAATTAACAAAACATAAAAGGTACATATCATGAAACCAAAAAAACTTCTACACTCTTCATGTTACGCAGTATGGAAAGGTACCGTTATCAAACCCAATTTTGTTTTCAGTTGTCTATGCCACTCGCAGATTGCTCTTCATATTTCTAATGTGCACATGTCAGTTTACACGAAAAAAAATAAATATATGGATTCAAAGCAAACTTCATTAGAAATGTTAAAATTTATTATAAATCTTTGGGAAGAGACGAAGATTTTGAGGAAAATTTATGAAATTGTAAAAAGCCGCACTCTGCGGTCAAATGCATTATTGATATGTACCAGAAAAATGGGTTCTTAATTAGACCAAGTGGAATCGGAAAGCCAAAAAAATTTTATCCTTACAAACGCAAAGGCAAATAATTCGAAACATTAGTGAAAAATTCCAAAATATCGGCAGTCGAAATAGCGCAAAACTTAGAAGAAATTTTTTACTTTCGGAAGGCATAAGAGTGTATCACCCAGAAGCAAGCCTCTGTTGTAAGCAACAAATATAAAAAAGCAAAAGAGTACGTCTCGAAGCCACTAGAGTTTTGGTACTCCGTGATATTTACAGATGAGTCAAAATTGAATATATTTGAATACGATTGACAAAGTTTTGTGCGAAGAAGGGTACAGCATTGTACCCAAAACATATTTATAAAACGTTCAAACATAGCAGCGACAGTGTTGTGGTTGGGGGTGCAATATGAAGTATTAGTGTTAGAAATTTCCATTTTGTGGAAGGTGCGATGAATAAATTTGATTATTTAAACATGTTATAGAAAAATTTGCGACAAAGAGCTGCAAAATAGGAAATTGCCGATAATTTTAGCTTCGTTCACGACAACGATCTAAAGCATGTCTCGTTTGTGATTAAAGAATGACTGCTGTAAAACAGTAAAAAAGTGCTACCCCATCCACCCGCATGTCCCGATGTAAATCCAATCGAGCATTTGTGGGTCCATATGAAAAAAACTAAGATAAAATACCGTTAAAAGCACAAAATATACTAAAACTGCAGTCCAAAACATGTGGGCGTCAATTACACCTGACATCAAACAAAATTTGTGTTTATCAATGCCAAAAAGGTTATACGCCGTTATAATTGCTAAGGGTCATCATACAAAATACTAGTTTTTGAAAATAATGACGAAAAATCTCTATTTTTCAAGAATTTCTGAAATGTACAAGTTTTTTTTTGGCTTCATGAAATGTGCTTTTTGGTTTTTGTTATTTTTTGCAAAGAATATGATATTTTCACAAATTTTGTTAAAACTATTTGAAAAGTGAATAATCTGTATTTTATATTTTATAATTTTATTTTATATATCTAGTGTATATAGTTTCAAGGATAATGCCACATAAACATGTATGCTGTACAACTTTTTTTATTGGATGACTCCATATTTGTGCGACAAATATAGTAAATGCTTGTAATAATGCTTTTTTCAAACTGAGGTGTGGCGGGCAGCCTTTTATGGGTAATCATTCAGGCAGGTCCTGAACTAAGATAATTGGGCTAACTTTACTACCGGGGAATGGGTGGGGCAAAAACCCCCCAAAAACAGCTAATTTATTATTATTTTTTTTAATGGCGCCATTTTGTCAGTTTTTGATATTTTGGAAATATTTCAGTTGGACAGGTTCAGAACCTGTCCGACGTGATTACCAACAAAATGCAAAACGACACCCCGTTTGCCTTCTCATTTTTACGTACCCCTTTTCATCACTCTGGGAGGAGGGGATAAAAAAATATAGAAGCATAAACAAATACGGAAAAATTTTGAAAATTACGTCTACTTTCACGTAAAAAAAAACCAAAGTTGAGAATCGACTGAGCTACAGCACATTTAGAAATCGTTCTTTTTGTGAGCTTGAACCGCAGGTCTTACCTTAAATTTCTGTTGATACAATCGAAAATACAGCTGTTAAACTTTAGAATAATTCAGTTGGTGTGTGTCCGTCTGTGGGTCCATGTAATCAAACTACATTTCGCAACTTAAATAAAAATTAAAAAAGATGAAATTTGTAAGATAAGCTTTTAACGGCCATATCCGCCATACAAATGGCCCCAATTGGACCGAGATCCAGATTATTATAAGTACAGTAGGTGACAATACATTGGAAACTTTAACAAAATTTTAGTTTTTTTTTTTTTTGCGAAATCTGTCCGTGGTATGTTCTATATCGAAAGATAACAAATTTGTTACAGAACAACCAATTAAAAAGAACTAGATAAACGAAAAAAAAGTATTTCTTATGGATTCCAAAACATTGGAAACTCTTCCAGTGACCGGCCGCGAATAAAATGTTTGATGTCCGTGAATATCATAACTCGCAATCTTCTTGACCCATTCTTTACACACTATTTCTACACATAAATCACCAGGTAACCACATAGAGTTTTTTTTATTTTCCATTTTCTTCCCCATTTTTTTAACAACAAATTCACCGAAATTTTATAGCAAAAATCGTGTTTTTCATTTCAAAATGATGCAAAAAAAAAAAAAAAAAAAATACCCCTTTTTTACTTTTAAAACCAAAACATTTGGGAGAAATATTCTATGAATAAATCCATAATTTCAAGATATATCGTGAAAGAGCTATGGTGACGACTGAACATTTAGGCGGCAGGCCCCGTAAAACCAGTCGAAGACAGGATATCCACAAATGACATCTAAAGAGGTCACTAACAATCTGAAACTGAAACTATGTGCTCGAAGTGTTTCCCGACGAGCAATTGAGGCTGATCTTCGTTGTTATCGTCCTGTGAAGAAGCTTGCAGAAATTTAGCTAAAGACCACATGGACTAATCAAGATGGAATCGGAATACTGTTCTCATTTCAGATGAGTCCAAATTTAGTTTGAAAGGCCATGTTGAGAAACATACTAGACCCAAAATATATGAATAAATCTGTTAAGTTTGGCGGTGACAATATTATGTTATGGGGTTGCTTTTCGGGCCAAGCAAATACGCAGCTGGTCTGGAAGTTCCAACATGACAATGACCCAAAATACACCTCCAAAGTTGTAACCGAATGATTACAATCTAATGCATAAAATCTCAATCCCATTGGAAATCTATGGGAAATTGTAAATCGAAAAATACGGACAACAAATTGCACAAACACGACATATCTCATAGACGCAGTTAATTCAGAGAGGCAAAATATGTCAATGGATACCATCAACAACTAAAAAAATAATGGATACCCAGCAAAATATTGAAACCGAAAATAGAGTGAAGTTTTCAATTATTGTCTAGTAAAGGTTTCCAATATGTTGTAAACAGGATACAAATGAATAATTTTAACTTTTGTTATTTTTTTCTGAAATTAAACTATTTTATGTTAATTTTTTTTCTTTCTTAACTAAAAAAATTAAATATAAAGATTTTTTAATTAATAACAAAGTTGTTAAATTTAAAATATTAAAATAGTTAATAGTTTCCATTGTATTGTCACTCACTGTATATCGGTAGAATTTGGTGTATGAGTGTCAGTAGTCCTAGTTATAGTCATAGTTATAGTCTTCACGTAAAGCTAATTGTCGATCTTCAATTAAATCTATCAAAACACAATAAATATTATCTAGATTACCTAATTTGGTTTATACATGTTTTTGATAAAAGGAAGTGATTTCCTAAATAAATAACATCAGATATGAACTTTTTTATATCTGTATGCCAAAAATTTATAACAATAATACTAAAATTTGGCTTTTGCTTATTTTCTATATCCACTTATTTCTATAGCGACTATATTTCTATTACTTGTTTTTTCACGAAAAAGTACTAAAATTTAAAATTTGTAAATAAAAACAAAAATAAATATGTCTGCTAAACTGAAAATGACAACTCAATGGCATAAAATGACAGAGACAACTCTACTCGCATCTAAACAGAACATTGACAAAGAAGTGCTTTGCCATTTTCCTAAGAAAACTAATTTGATTTATTTTTTATAAGAAATTGCTTAAAAAGACTTAACATGTTTATTTTATTTACTTGGCTAATGCCTTTTCCGTTAATACTTAAAACGTTTTGTTGGCACTAATTATAATATAGCGTTTTATTAAAACATTAATTATAAAACTTTACTCCTGTTTACAAGTACATACATTGGATTTATTTTTAAAAGCAATTATTCGTTATAATTAACAACACTTAGATAGACCTATTTCATTCTTATTATTTTTACAATATAAATTATACACTTCAAAGTGAAGTGTATGAAACAATCATGATAAATATTAAACGTGGCAGTGGTAGTTAGTACAAATCAGTTTATTTGTTGCAATTTACTATGCAAACGTATTATTAATTTTAACACAAATGCTCAAATTGCATGCACAAAACAATTTCAAAACATTGTTTTTTGTATAGTTTATATAGTTTTATTTGAAACTGTGGAAACACATTTTCTGTAAATTGTTTGTTGTTTTGCTATTAAAAGAAAAAATATTTATAAAAACAAAAATTTTGTACAGGTATTCATGCAAAACTTGATTTATAAATAAGAACAACAAACATGGGTCTCAATACAAACTGATATTCAAATGCCCTACAATATTTAGAGCCAGTAATAGAATCTCCACTTTGCAGAACTCGACGTGGTATTTTATAATTTAAACAACTTTAGTGATGAGTTATGCAGAATCTAAGAAAAACTCGATAAAACCCAGTATAGAGCTATCCTCAAAAAAATCATGGCATGGTTACTGGATTGCAAATTTTGGGTCGGAAATTCATATTTCGGCAAGAAAATAACCCATACCACGCAGCAAAACTTTTTTAAGCAATATTTAGATGCTCAGGAAGCAGCTGGAATATGTAAACATGTGGAATGGCCACCATAATCACCTTACCCCAAACCTATAGTTACTTTGGAATGAATTGGACAGAAAGTTTCGAAGGAAGACGTGTATAATAAACTGCGGAAACATATCAATTCAGAAAATTTATCCAAAGGATGCCAAAACTATGTCGTGAAATTATACGAAACGGAATCTATATTATTAATAGGCTAAGCGATTTCTTGTGACAGATGTTTTGTTCCACCATTTTATCCCGATTTTGACCAAATGTATATTATTTCAAAGGAATTTCTTTTTCGCCATTTCGTAGATTTGCAGATTTTAAAATTTTTCCTTTATTTTAAGTAAATTGTATTTAAAGTTGCTACTAACACATACATAAAATTATACATATGCTACGTGTGTTTTATTAAATTTATTAATGTGTTTGTTAATGAGTTTTTTATCTTCATTCACAACAATAATAAACCATAAAAGTGTTGGTTTGTGAACTGGCTAAGGTGAAAAATAAACCATAAAAGTGTTGGTTTGTGAACTGGCTAAGGTGAAAAATAAACCTGCCTAGAAATTGCACTCGAATTTCAAGCGCTGGAATCTGGTAGTATATAATAAATATAAAATTGAAGAATTGAGTGTAGTTCAAAAAAAAAAAATATTTATGTAGATAGTAAAAGTAAATAATAAAGAATATATGTTTTCATTGAGAAATAAAGGAAATATGGACATTTGAATTTTAAGGAGGAGGGGTGGCAAATACTTTTGGCCGGTAGCGTACGTTGCGTCGTCCATTATGGAGCAGGATTATTTTTTAAAGAAACATGATTTCAATTTATGTGATTTGTTTTTGAGTTCTACATTTTCAGTGTTTCTTTTGTAACTTTTTGCACTTTGGATCCTGCATTGGCTTTCACTTTTCCCACTAAGTAGTCCGAGCACTATGTCAATGGATTACTTTTCTACTGGATGTGTTAGGATTTCTTCACAAAATTGATATACTATACACATACAATTACACATTGGTTAATACCTCATATCATTGCATCTATTAAATTTTTTCTCTTGTTCGTGAATTATAAAATAGGTTTAAAAATCAAATTATTATTAAAAAATTTATGATATTTTTGTTGGTCTACATCAATTTTAATTTGTTGTCATTTTAACATGTTTTTTTTTTTTTTTTGTTTTTGTATAAATGTTGTGAAGCATGTCTCAAGAGAGACTTCACTGGTAAATTGGTTTTTTGCATGTTACTTAAATGAAAAAGTTTGTTAAATTTGTAGGTTTAAACAATTACAAAAATAAACACAAACTTTTATAATGAACAACATAAAAAAGGAGCCAAATAAAAAAATTTTTTCTTTGCCTTATGAAAATAATATAAAACAAGTAAGAAAATTATAGTCGATCTAGACCGACTATAAGATACCCTATACCATGCTTTTAGAGACCCTATTCTTAGGCCAAACTAACTGGACATAGAAAATAAGATAAACCAAATTTGAGTGGAATTTTTATTAATTTTTTTGGCTGCAGATATGAAAAAGTTCATATCGGATCCTATATCTATATGGGCACTAGGCCTAAAATGGACCGATTCTGATCATGTTTGGTAAGGTCTCTTGTATTTTGCAAAAATATATACAAACAAAATTTGAGAAGAATCAGTGCAATATTTTTGTTTTTTGATAGATTTAAGTGCAGTTCGGGAAGCAGCTCTACATGGGGCCTATGAGTAAGGGTTGTCCCATAGGGATCATTTTTGGACTGCTGATTAATGGATGCAATAAACACATACAAACCCAATTTGACTAAGATTTATATGATAATTTGGATCTTATGGCAATTTAAGTCGATTTCATAGGGGTCATTTGTATGGGGGCTAGGTCTGAACATGGACCGATTCTCACCAATTTCAATAGCGTTCATCCTATGGCCGATAAAAGCTTATATACCAAATTTCATCAAAATATACTCATATTTGCGACCTGCAGTTTGATTACAAGGTTTACATGGACACACAGACGGACGGACGGACGGACACCGTTAAATCGAATCAGATAGTGATTCTGATTCGATCGGTATAATGGGTCTAGGTCAAATTTTTTGATAGTTACAAACAGCAGCACAAAGTCATTATACCCAAACCACATAGTGGTATAGGGTATAAAAAATAATCATTACATTCTTTTCTATGCATGTTCACTATGCAATTCTCTTAAGTAAGGGTACCTGACACTACGGGTATCATACATTTTTAAACAATACATGGATATTTCCTTTCTTCCGTTTTTTTAACAATGTCTCTTATCTGTTTTTTTTTTTATTTTTTTAGAAAAGTCGTTCCTTATCTTCAGCTTCAAGTTGCCATTCTGTATTGGACAATCGACGTCACTTAATGGAATTGGATGAAGGTGAACTGTTTATGGAATTAATACGTGATGTTGCCAACGAATTGGATATTGATGTATTGTGTCATAAAATTCTAGTCAATGTTGGTTTACTTACACATGCAGATCGTGGCTCATTGTTTTTAGCCAAAGGACCACCCAATAATCGATATTTGGTGGCCAAATTATTTGATGTAACACAAAAGACACGTAAGTTTTTCGAACCAACAAAGTATATCATACTCGCCCACACATTAAAGTACGAGTGCTTTATTATACTATAGATTCCATTGTTTGTTTCAGCACAAATGCAAGAGAATTGCATTTAGTTACATACAATTGCATTATCTTTGGTATCAATAGGTTTGTTTTAGGATCAAAATCCATTAAAACTTAATGAATTTATGATACAATTTGCTTATGCCTGACACCAGTCTATTATTGCGTTAATTGTTAGTTTGTGTTTGAAAATAGCGAGATAACATTCCAAACTAATTAAGTCTACACAACAGTTTTTAGTAGGTACATTAAAAAAAATAAATGACTTTAAACATAAAAGCAAACTATGTTATAATGGAATACAATACAATTATAAACTAATTTATATATTATGTTGCCATTTAGAAATTGTGAATTCCTATTTATTATAAACCTTCTTGCAATTTTGGTGTAGAGTCAATCATGTCCAATTGTTATTTTCTTACTTCTTTTTATAAAAGTTTGTATTTCTCAAAACATACGAATTTAAAAAAATCAAACCTTTTCCGTAAATAAATACTTGGATTCTAAGAGCTTGTCTAAAAAAAGTATAGATTTTAAAGCAAACATTCAGATTATGATGACTTTTTTTCCTAAAGATAACTTACATACTAGGAGCAATTCCTTACAGGAGAGATCGGTTCTGAGATCCCTACACTATAAAGATTTTTCCTATACGAAAATGATTCTAATGATTCTTTCATATAGAAAAACTCTCGGAATCTGAGAATTTTTTCATATAGAAAACCTTCAGATTATTAGGATTTTTCCAGAAAACTTTCAGATTCTAATGGTTTTTTTCATATAGGAAATTCCTAAAACTTCTTTAAAAAAAAACCTTCAGATTCTGACGGTTCTTTTCTGAGAATATCCCTCTTTTTACTATAAAAACTTCAGATTCTGATGATTATATAAAATAATAAAAGCCCTTAGATTTGAATGACTTTTTCCTATAAGCAACTCCCTCAGAAAATCATCAGATTTTCAGGATTTTTTTACATAAAAACTCTTACCTTCTAATGGTTTTTCGTTCCGAGAACTTTTCCTATAGAACAGCCTATGATTTTGAGAACTATTTGCTGTAAAAAACCCAGAGACTATAACGGCTTTTCTCTGCATATAATCTTCCCTCCAGATTCTGATGACTTTTTCCTATTTTCCTATGGAGTTGTTTTTTTTTTAGAAAATGCTCAGATTTTAAACTCTTTTCTAAAAACCTTAAGATTCTGTTGGTTTTGTCATAAAAAAACTTTGATTCTAAATATATTTTCATTTAGAAACACTTTTAAATTCCTATAGAAAAACCATAATACAATAGTTTGTTCGAACGAAAAACCCTCACGTTCTGATGATTTTGCACTATGAAAAAAACACCCTTATTCTTGGAACCTTATTCTATGGAAAATCATCAGATTCTTATCACTTTTTTATATATAAAAGCTCTCAGATTCTGTACATAAAAAACTCCAAAGAAAAAGCCTACGATTTTGAGATCCACAGATTCTAAAGATTTCGGAGCCATTTTCGTGATCCCTAAAATTCTGACAATTATTTCCTATAGAAAAACCATCAGAATTTGACAGCTTTTTCCACAGATAATCCATCAAATTTTGAGATTTTTTTTTTATAGATTCTCAGATTCTTAAAAGTGAATTCAAATCATTCTCATATTCCAAGGAAGTCGTCCTACAATAAATAATCCGATTCTGAGGACTGTTTCCTATATAAAAACCGTCAGATTTTAACGAAATTTTCCTATAGTTATGAAACTCAGATTCAATATTTAGCAAAAACAGTAAATTCTGTGTACTTTTTTCTACAGAAAACCTCTCAGACTTACAGTAATTATGTGTATAGAGCAACCTTCACATTCTGAGGACTTTTTCGGAAGAAAAATACTAAAAGTCCTAAAATTATAAGGACTTTTTCTTACAGGAGAGTATCCCCGTTCTTGAAAATTGCCCCAGAGCGACTCGCATATGTTAAACATATGCGCCAGAAGGTACGTGAAAATTTTTTAAAAGAAAAAAGACACCCTGCTGATTCTGGACTCCTGGTATTTTATACAAATTTTAGAATTAAATTCAAATTAAAATTAAATTATTTCAAATGACGTCATGTCAAACAAAAATCGTAGTGAATAAATAAAATAAATGAAATGAATGAAATTTCTACCAGATGTTTTTAAGTTTTTAGTTTCATGTTGTTTTAAAGTTCAAATTTTTATTTAATGCATTGGATTTACATAAATAATACCTAAAATTTATATAAATAATATAAAAAATATTAAGCAAAACTGAGAACCAAATGTACAAACAAATGTTTATTATTGAGCATTGAAAATTGAAATAAATTTACAAAAATGGTAAAATGTTCTTGTAAGACTGAAAAATATTTGTATTCGAAACGAAAATGTTCCTAATGGGCAATTCCATATGTGACGGAATGACATTTTTAGTTGTAGAATTGAAGTTAAGGCTATTCTACAAAGCTATTTTGAATTGAAAATTCATTTTTCAGTTTGAAAATGATTGTTAATGATTAAGAGATTTAAAAAAAACTCAGAAACAATTTTTACACTATTTTATTCTACTCTTGAGTAAATTCTCATTGTGTGACGGAATGACATTTTTGCTACCATGACTCTGTCCTGGTATTAAAACTTGGGAACTTTCGTAAATTAAGAAGCAAGTCAGATTTTAAACTAATGCATATTTTACATATGATATATAAGCAATATAAAATTATAATTTAGAGCAACTGGCCTGTAATAGTATCGAATTTATTAACTGCCATTTGACGTGACGGAATGACTGTGACGGAATGACCAAAGTTTCTTAAACATGTATTAAAATAAAATTGAGTAAACAAATAAATTTTATATTTATTTTATTATCTAGAATGCTTCTAAGGAATTCCATTATGTAACTTGGAACACATGTTAATATATTTTTAAACCTACTTCATATAAATAAAAAAATATTTTTTTTTTCATAAAAGTTGACATTTTTATGGAATTGCCCTATTGCTAAAATTGTTGATAAATGCTAAAATTAAGGCTTGAGAGTTTGGGTTTGGGAACTATCTCACGGACTATTAGCCATTTTTTTAAAGTACCCTATTAATCTGAAATTTCATCGGTTGGGGTTGTTCTACAGAAAAAACTGCAGAATCGAATGTTTTTGCTATAGGAAAATGGCCCAGAAACCGATTTAAAAATCCAAAAATTTTAACATTTCTCCGAGGTTTTTTATGAAAACATTTCAATTATATTTTTTAAGAACCTTCTTAGTTTTTTAGTTTATTATTAGAATTTCACAGAACGATAGTTTACTACTTAAATTGATTTATTTTTTCAATCTCATATAATTATTTGTGTTTCTCTGCTTTTCAGCTCTTAAAGATGCCGTTAAAAAAGCCAAATCCGAAGAAATAAACATACCATTTGGTGTAGGCATTGCTGGTATGGTAGCACAAACCAAAGAGACGATCAATATTAAAGAAGCCTACAAAGATGCTCGATTTAATTGCGAAATTGATTTGAAAACTGGTTACAAAACCAATACGATACTTTCGATGCCAATATGCAATTATGAGGGTGATATTATTGGTGTGGCGCAGATTATCAACAAGACAAATGGCTCAAATGAATTCGATGAACATGATGTTGAAATATTTCATCGATATTTAACATTTTGTGGCATCGGCATACAAAATGCTCAACTATTTGAAATGTCCGTCCAAGAATATAGACGTAATCAGATCTTATTAAATTTGGCACGTAGTATATTTGAAGAGCAAAATAATTTAGAATGTTTAGTTACTAAAATAATGACCGAGGCCAGGGAACTGTTAAAATGTGAAAGGTGTTCGGTGTTCTTGGTAGATTTGGATTGTTGTGAAGCGGTTAGTACAAACCTAAACAATATTAAGCCGAAAGTGTAACCTTTTTCAACATTTATTTTCTCTTTTCATGCAGAGTCATTTAGAAAAAATTATTGAAAAACCTTATGAAATGCAGCAAAGACGCCTAAGTCGTACTATTAAAAGCAGTGATAGTTTTGAAGATAAGGTAACAAATAATCATTCAAATTGTGCACAATTCAAGCAAATTGATTCCTTGTGATTTTTAGCAACAAAAAATGTCGACAAGATTTACAGTACTCTTCGAATTGGGTGCCGCTAATCAATCGGCAAATATTTCACGGCCCTCGGTCAATGATCTCAGCAATTCAACCTTGGCTCAAATAGCTCAATATGTGGCCAGCACAGGACATACTGTCAATATTGCCGACGTTAGAGAATGGGTGCTAGAACATGATCAAATCAAGGCCGAAAATGAAATAGATTTTGTAAAGGCCATACTGTGTATGCCCATTGTAAATGCACAAAAAATCGTCATTGGAGTGGCACAATTGATTAACAAGGGCACTGGTGTACCCTTTACTGATTCGGATGCTTCAATATTTGAAGCATTTGCTATATTTTGTGGTCTCGGCATTCACAATACGCAAATGTATGAAAATGCTTGTAAACTAATGGCCAAGCAGAAGGTGGCATTGGAATGTTTGTCATATCATGCTACTGCACCGCAGGATCAAACCGAAAAATTGGTGCAGGATCCGATAGAAACAGCAGAAGTGTATAATTTATATAGTTTTACATTTATTGGTAAGTTAAAAACGATAGAAAGAGCAAGATCATGGCGAGGAAGTGAAATTGAGTTAAAACAATGAATAAAATTTTGAAAGCGCTATTCTAACAGCTCATTTCTTTCGACAAGAAAGCTCGTGATTCAATTCCTTTAAGTTTCAAAATTTAATAATGTGAACTGTAGTCATAAAACTTTAACTACGTATTTTTTAAAGTTAAAGTTTTATCTAGTTATTTTCCCCTTTCAAGTTTCATCAATTGGCTATTGTGGTTGTAGAGTATTGTATTACTGTATTACTGTGCCTCCCTTTCAAAAATTGTTTAAAATTTTTTATGTAAAATGAATTGTTTCTTTTCGTCAAACTTTTATGAAAATATTTTTTTTTTCATATTTAAATAAAATAAATTATTTATAAATAAAATCTCCACAAATTGGCGATCCTGCCAGGAGAACTAGTAATTGAAGGTGATACTGAAGTTCCAGTCGAAGAAACTTTACGAAAACATCGCGACTATTTTTCTGCGGTGAGATCGAAAGTTGTTTATCATAATGTTGACTCATAATTTACTCCAAAACATCAGTCAACATGTGATTATGTCTACGTTAAAGCTCACAATATATCAGGCCTTAAACCTCCTTTTAAAGAACCCTTTCGCGTCATTGATAGAAATAATAAAATTTTTAAAATTCAAAAAGTAAATTTGATTAAAACTTGTCAAATCGATCAAGTTAAAGTAGCATTTATATCCGAGAAAGATTTTTATAATAAAACAATTAACAAATCCCCTAAAAACGTAACTTTCAGAATTAACTAATAATGTAATTAGTATTTAAGTTATTTGCCACTTATTTATTTTTGTTTGTACTGGGAGGGGAGTAATGTAGAGTATTGTATTACTGTACTTCCCTTTCAAAAATTCTTTAAAATTTTTTATGTAAAATGAATTGCTTCTTTTTGTCAAACTTTTATTAAAATGTTTTTTCTTCAGATTAAGTTTTATTATTGGAAATATTTACAAATAAAATCTCCACAGTGGTTAATTTGAAAAAACAAAGTACACCGTGCTGAAAATTATTTAATTGAACTATAAACTGTTAACGTAAAATTTATGAGTGTCCGTTACTTAACATACACACAGTCTTACAAAAGTTTACATACCCCTGATATATTTGAGGTTTTTATATAAATTATTAATGAAAAATGCTTCAATTATTTTTAATTTTTGTATTGGATTTCAGTGCAAAAAAAAAACATATTTAAATAGATTATACTTTCATAAATATATATTAAAGAACATAAAATAATTATGTTTTTGATTTTACCTATATTTACAAAAGTTTACATACGGTCATAAATAATACTTACATTTTTTTATTAACCTCTTGTATGGCCTCCTTCCTTAAGCTTTCAGTTGTTTCAGTTGTAATTCTGATCCACTCCTCCATCAACGTTTAAAATGTCCCATAAATGTTCAATAACATTTACATCGGGGGTCTGTGGGGGATGTTCTAGCTTGTGCATCATTCCTTTAGCCATTCCTTTACAATCTGTGAAGAATTCTTCGGATCGTTATCCTGGAGAAATATAGAATTTTCCTTTTGATCCAAAATTTGGATGCTAGGTAGGTAGCTGTCCTTCAACATATCTGTGTACTTAGCCTTATCCATAGTCCCATCGATAAATCTGAGTTTACCGACCCCATTTGCTGCCATACATCCTCAGACCATAACTGACCCACCTCCATGTTTCCTGTGGAATTAAATTCTGTGGCAATAACTCCGTATATGGCTTACGCCAAACTTTGGTCCGACCATCACCTCCGAAAACCATAAATTAGCATTCATCGGTGAATATTACCCTTTTCTGAGTGTTCACGGATCTAAGTAGTTGTTTTCTCAACACTCCATTATTTACCCATTACTCTTAATGTTTCTGCGCACTATTTGGTCCGAAACAGTAATTCCCAGATCGGAATTTAGGCTTCGATTTAATTCGACTGCACTTTGTTGTGTAGAATCCGGGGGCGTCCAGATCGTGCCTTATTTACGTAATATCCATTGTCTTTGAATTTTTTTTATTGTTTGTACTATTGGCTTTTTTATTAATTCATTAAGAGACTACCATCAGTCCTCAATTTAATGACCGTTTTACTGATTGATTCAGAAACTTTTTACCTTTGCCGATTTTACACCACTAATGTCACATTATGATTTTAATTTTCCAAATATGATCACTTATTGTGAAATCTGAAGCTATAGTGATGATTCGAAGCATCATTTTTCTGCAGGGTATGCATATTTATGTAACTTTAAATAAAGTCAAATTACACTTTTTTGGTTGTTATTTGTTATTAACAACAATACGATGAAAAAAAAAAAACAGAAAACAGAAGTTTGTCTCCCGTATGTAAACTTTTGTAAGACAGTTTTTTTTTATAAGCTTGTATATTTTGTACAAAATATAACAAGTTGTTCGGATAAAGGATTTGTACAGTGAGTGATAATACAATGGAAAAAATTGGATTATAAAATTAAAAACTTTTTTTGTTAATTTAAAAATTTGCACGTTTTATTAAAAAAAAAAGAAAAAATATTAATAAAAAAAGCTTAACTTCCGAAAAAATGTAACAAAACTTAAAAATATTCATTACATTCATACAACAATTAAAAACTTTCCGTCTATTTTTGGTTTCAATATTTTGTTGGATATCTATTGTTTTTGGGTATTGCTTCACAATGCCGACGCATAGAGTCAATTAAATTGTAGATGACATCCATTGAAGTTGATTGTCGCTCTGAATTAACTGCCTCTATGAGATCTTTCTTGTTTGTGTTATTTCGTGTCAGTATTTTTCGATCTACAATTTCCCATAGATTGTCTGTGACTGACATCTAATGATTGTGCTGGTCATTCCAAAAGAATAACTATATTAGATTTTAGCCAATCGGTTACAACTTTGGAGGTGTTTTTTTTTTTTTTTTTGGTATTTGTCATTTATATGGACACATTATGTCTTTTAGATTTTCGTTCTTTTGACTGATTTTAATTTTTAAGTCGTCGTTCAAAAGGTATTGGCTGTTGTTTTCGTTTCTACTCCCTAATGAATACTTTTTAACAATGTTTTCAAAGTAAAAAAAAAATGGATGAAAAGTAAGAAGTGAATTTTCATGAAAACGGCGTTAAAATCATCAACAAAATTACAAGAAAAAATCGTTTTCTTGACAGATTTGCATATTTTAAGGTAGAATCGATGGATTATTAAGACCAAAAAACTATAAATCGGAAAATACAGTTTAAAAATGTATCATGTGATTTAATTTTAAATAACTGAAATATACAAACGACATCGTACAAATATATTAAGTACAGTAATTTGAATAATTGTTGAAAAAGTTAAATAAATATTTCTTCGGCAAACAATTGAATTTTTATTTTAAATTATCTTTACCAAAACCCATTTAACAGAACTACAAACTTTTAACGTAAAATTGTATGAGGGTCCGTTACTTAATAGGTATCTTTATAAGCTCCTATGCTGTTTATTTAGTAGAAAATTTAACAGGTCAGAGATGTCTCTTTTTAAAGAAACCAATTAATCAAAAACGGCTTCCAAAAAAGTAAAAAAAAAAAATGCCAAATTTATAAAAAAAGCGGTTCCAAAAATAACAAGAAATAACATTAAAATGAAAACATTGAAGAAAAAATATTTTCCGGTAAATATAAAAAGTACGTTTAATCACTGATGAAGGCTGAAGTGCCAGAAACCGATCCGATTAAGTATAGTTAGGAATTTTTTTAAATATATGCTTTCTTCTTCTCTATCACGCACCATTGAAACAAAATTAAAATTTGCATATTAATTACAGTATTACTTGCAAAATGTCTGAAAAATGAAATCAAATCTAACAAAAGTAAATTAAATGCCATTTTATTGGTATTAAATGCCATTTTTTATATTTGCTCGAAAAAATAAAAAATCAATATAGGGGATTATGAATGAATTATGTATGAAACGGAATGACCAAGGGTAGACACTTGATTTAAATAAAAAAAGAACTAAATAATTACATTATAAATATTTCTTATTTCAGATTTCGATTTGTGTGACGACGATACCTGCCGTGCTGTCGTCCGGATGTTTCTACAATGTAATCTTGTACAAATGTTTCAGATACCCTATGATGTTTTATGTCGGTGGGTTTTGAGTGTACGTAAAAATTACCGTCCTGTTAAATATCACAATTGGCGTCATGCTTTAAATGTGAGTCAAACAATGTTTGCCATGATGAAAACCGGTCGAATGGAACGTTTTATGCAAGACTTGGAAATATTTGGTTTATTAGTGGCATGTCTGTGCCACGACTTGGATCATCGTGGTACAAATAATGCATTTCAAACTAAAACTGAATCGCCATTGGCTATATTATATACAACCAGTACTATGGAACATCATCATTTTGATCAGTGTGTTATGATTTTGAATTCCGAAGGAAATAATATATTTCAAGTAAGTATTGCAAAATTATTAGCATGGATTGTTCTGAAAATTTATGTATATTCAAATCTAAAATCGGAACGTATTTAAAATAATACATCTACCTTGAAAAAGTTATTTCTTTTTCGAATAAAACCAACTTTTGGCCTTGAATCAACAAACCTTATATGTTAAACTCGAACTTCTACTTGAATGTATCTAAAACTACATACAGGGTGTACCAAAAAATGTATACACTGTCATAATTACTTGAATTTCCTGAAAGAATCCGTTTTTCCAAGCATATATTATTTTTTTTACCTCCACATTATCATTGTGATGTAAAAGCATATGAGAATCTTCATAACATATGGCTTGTACAAAGAACTTCCATACAATACCCTAGCCGTTACCCCGACCTGACACGAATCCACTTTTCCTAGATGATACTGGAAGAATTTAAGGACTCAAATTTACCAAAGCCCAACGCATTGACAGTGTATTGACCCGAACGGTGAAAGGCAAAGTTAAAAATTGTTTGTAAATTCTTTTTGCAATTATTATATAAACCGTACGCAAAGAACTTTAAGTTATAATCATTCAAACTATGCTTTCATTTTTTTGCGACTTCCTGTATTTACTTTGAATGTTAGATTCATTAAAAGTATTTGTTTATATTTTACTTATGTAAATTAAATGTATTCTTTTTTTTTAATTATTTGCTTAAGAATTTTATTTGTATTTGAAATCTGGAAAATCACCAACTGGATATAAAGAAAGTCGGCTTTTTATGCACTCTACAGTGGTGACAGCAAAATTTTTTGATTTATTGCAAAAATTTTCCAACATATTGTTTATACTAATGATAAAAACTATGTCTGGACTACTACACTGTGGTAGAGTAATTTTCTATATGAGCAATGATCTAGGAGAGGCTGTAGGTATGGAAAAAGTGTAGCAGGACCAATTCGTTTTATGTCATTTCAAAAATAATATTTTCTTCATACACACATGTTCTGTGAGAATTCATCGTGAACGATAATAATAATAAACAAGTAAGAAAATTATAGTCGGTCTAGACCGACTATACGATACCCTATACCATGCGGTTAGAGACCCTATCTCTCAGGCCCAACTAACTGGATATAGAAAATGAGCATAAACCAAATTTGAGTGGGATTTTTATTAATTTTTTTTGACTGCAGATATGAAAAAGTTCATATCGGATGCTATATCTATATAGGGACTAGGCCCAAAGATGGACCGATCCTAACCATGTTTGGTAAAGTCTCTTGTATTTTGAAAAAATATATACAAACAAAATTTGAGAAGAATCAGTGCAACATTTTTGTTTTTTGATAGATTTAAGTGAAGATCGGGAAGCAGCTCTATATGGGGCCTATGACTAAGAGTTGTCCCATAGGGATCATTTTTGGACTACTGATCAATGGATGTAATAAACACATACAAACCCAATTTGACTAAGATTTATATGACAATTTGGATCTCATGGCAATTTATGTTGATTTCATAGGGGTCATTTGTATGGGGGCTAGGTCTGAACATGGACCGATTCTCACCAATTTCAATAGTGTTCATCCCATGGCCGATGGAAGCTTATATACCAAATTTCATCAAAACATATTCATATTTGCGACCTGCAGTTTGATTAGAAGCTTTACATGGACACAGACGGACGGACGGACATCGTTAAATCGAATCAGATAGTGATTCTGAGTCGATCGGTATAATAGAAGATGGGTCTAGGTCAAATATTTTTGGTAGTTACAAACAGCAGCACAAAGTCATTATACCCAAACCACATAGTGGTATAGGGTATAACAAGTAAGAAAATTTTAGTCGGTCTAGACCATGCGTTTATAGACCCTATCTCTTAGGCCCAACTAATTGGATATAGAAAATAAGCATAAACCAAATTTGAGTGGCATTGTTATTAATTTTTTCTCCTTTGAATACGAAAAAGTTCATATCGGATGTTATATTTATATGGGGACAAGGTCGAAAAATTACCATATTTTGTAAAAAATCTGTGCAATTTTTTGGTTTTTTGATAGATTTTATCGGGGGTTATGACTAAGAATTGTCCTATATGGTTCAGTTTTGGACAACTGATTAATGGGTGTAATAAACACATACAAAACCAATTTGACCGAGATCTATATGATAATATGGATCATATGGCAATTTAAGTCGATTTCATAGGTGTCATTTTTATTGGGACTATGTCTGAGCATGCACCGATTTTCGCCAATTTAAATAGCGGTCCTGCTATGGTTGATAGAAGCTAACATACCAAATTTCATCAAAATATGTTCATATTTTCGACCTGTAGTTTTATTACAAGGTTTACATGAACACACAGACGGACAGCTCTAAATCGACTCAGAAAGTGATTCTGAGTCGATCGGTATAACAAAAGGTTGGTCTAAGTCAAATATTTTTGGCAGTTACAAACTTTAGCACAAATTCATTATACCCTGACCACATAGTTTTTTTTTTTTAATAAGCCTTTTTTTTTAAATTTGTTTAATCATGTTTTCTTTAGAAATTCAAAACATTGGAATTTTGAAATTAATTTAATAATTTTGAAAATTGTCAAAAATGGAACATTTTAATTTTAATGCAACCAAATCTTGCAACAGACTTTAAAATAAATCAATTGATCTCGCTATCATTTTCCACTCTTCTTTAAAAGTACTTCAGCCCACTTAATTTTTTTGAGGTTTCAACAACTTTTTCGTGAAGTGTGTCCAGAGTTTTTAAATGGGATTGATATCTGTGCTTCGAGTTTATGTAACAAATCCTGCCATAAATCCAATTTATGTACAGTAAAAGTGCAGTATATGTAGTTTTTTTTTTAGAGAAATTTAGTATTTTCTGTTTCGTGCTGAAAATACTTTGTTTCACCCAAAGAATTGTCAGTGGTTCGTGCATTTTATGAACATATTTGAGCCGTCTGGCTACTGTCTTGTACTGGTGCTGTGATTATTATTAATAATGCTGATATTTTTATTTTAACACCTTCGTGTAACTGGCAAATATTTTTCGTCTGCCTATCTTTTGTCTCTTAGTGTTGACAATCTTGGTTACAATATTGTGTTAAGAACACGGGTGGAGGGTATCAAAGATTCGGCACAGCCGAATTTAACTCTCGTACTTATTTGTAGTGTAAAAGGTTCTCAGATTTAGTTTAAACATTTCAGCTAATTCCTTAGCTGATATAGGATGAATTACATCCTAACAGATAAGATTCTCGATTTTTGCTGTACTTGCTTCTTAACACAAAAGAAATATATGTACATAAGGATTTCGTACATAAAAATTGTAGCATAAATAAATCGGAATAACTTCTAAACAAAATAACCGATTTTAATAAAAATTATAACTAATTAATGAGAATCTATAATATTAATACGCAAGGCGATTTCTTGTGACATCTTCAACACTTTCAGTTACCAACCGATTTTGACAAAAAATATACTATTTGAAAGATATTTCTTTGCAGGTGTGCACCAACTGGTACATTTTTTTTTTTTTTTTTTTTGAGCAATAATCATTTCAAGTTACTACTGACTCATACATAAAACACATATTTGAACTATACAATACTGTGTGTGTGTTTATTAAATTTATTAATGTACTGAATTGCTCTTATAAAATTATTTATTAAATCCATTTATATATCTTCTGTGTGTTCAAAAAATATTTTTAATTAAATTTAATATTTCGAACTCTTTATTTGTTTATTTTTTTTCTCTGACTTTTACGTTTGGAAATACGCTCAGTAAAATGGCTATATGTGCAAAAAACGTTTTCGCTATATCTCATGTTGGAACAACAACTCAGTAATTTTGAGTGTACAGTTTTTAAAAAGCATGGTTTGTGTTATTTACCCCGCAGACCAATCATCTTTACAATTCATTTGCGGTACCGTTCCTTTAAGTAAGCGTCATTATATGTGTGATTAATAGCAAATAGCTATATGTGCAAAATGATTTAATTGTTTTCTGAATAGTGAAGCGTCAACATCTTCGCAAACAGTTTTATTATTATTGTGAAAAAGTGCATAAGTAGAAAAATTTAAGGAACTGTAAAAATATTACAATAAAATCATACTTTAGCTCAAAAAGCCTCGCGCAAAAGAATTATCGAAAGAAGAGCAGGGTACGATCAAGGGAATGTATGAAGCCAAGGTGAGAGTGGGCCAAATTGCAGTCACTATAAATCGGCACCGCAATACCATCACAAATTTTTTGAAAAGTCCAGAAAACTATGCCATTAAGAAACGCACAGGACCAAAACCATCTATTGATGAGCGGACTAAGCGGCGCATTCGAGAATTAGCTTTAATGGATATGATGAGTTGCAATAAAATTTAGGCCGAATTAGGACTTACTGTTACTAGGCAGCGTGTGCAATAAGTTTTGAGACGGGACTTGCATCTCAAGTATGTATCAAAACTTCCTAAACCACGCCTAAACACGCCTAACAAAACGTCACAGAGATGCTCGCATTGCATTCTACGAGAAATACAAATTTTGGGACTCGGAATTCCAATCAGTTATATTTAGTGATGAAAAAAAAATTTAATTTGGATGGTCCAGATGGCCACCACAAATATTGGCGAGATATGCGTCGTCCACGGCAGACTTGCTACAACCGCAACCATGGTGGCGGATCCCTCATGGTATGGGCTGCCATTAGTGCTCTGGGTAAGTCCCCAATATGCTTTGTGCCGAGCCGAATGAATGCAAAAGCTTATTTAGAGTTGCTGGACAGTGAGCTGATTGCGTTTGCAGAGGACTTCCATGGCGATAATTGGATATTTCAGAAAGATAACGCGCCTATCCATGTTCCACGTGCTACAAAAGACTTTTTCGAGTCGCGCAACATTCCATTGCTGCAATAGCCGGCTGTAAGCCCAGTTCTCAATCCAATTGAGGATCTTTGGGGCATACTTTCTGCCAGAATTTTCGGTGCCTCAAAGCAGTATGACACTTTGAAGCAGCTGAAACAAGCAATAGTAAGGGAGTGGGAAAAAATAGACTTGGCCGTTCTGAAAAACTTGATGAATTCAATGCCACGAAGACTAGAACTAGTCGAAAAACAAAAAGGCAACACAATATCTTATTAATATTTAAATAAATTCACGATAGCTATATATTAAAAAAAAAAATAGTTTTTGCACATATAACCATTTTCTATAAAGAAAATCGAAATTATATTATTTTCGTCATAAATATATATATATATGAAATAAGTTTTGTTAATTTTCTTAAGGGCTATTTAATAATAAAACAAATATAAAATAAAAACAAATAACAGAGACAAATGTTTGACAAAAATTGAAAATTAATCATTGCACATATAGCCATTTTACTGAGGTATAATATAATATATATAATATATATCATACAATATTTTGATTTAAAATTTTTTTTCTACACCTACTTACGCTTTTTTATATTTCGGGGAAGACCCTAAACTTTTTGTCACAAATTTGTACTGATCACGTATTTTACTTTACTAGTTAATAATAACTAAAAAGGTGAAAAAAGGAACTAATCTTGCTATGGGAAAGCAAAAATCGTCTGGTACTCAGAAAATTATTTTAGCTTTAAAACAAAGAAGTAAAAGTAAATCGTGAAATTGCCGAAATTTTGGATAGGAACCACTGCACAATAAAAAAGAATAGTTGATTAATATGTCAAACACTATCAAAAAACCAAAGCTGCTTAATGGCACCGAAGTTAGAGCTATAGTAAGAGAAATAGAGACATATCCAGCCTAAAGTGCAGTTAGATTATCAGAAAATATAATGCGACATCAGCCAAATCAGTAAGTTCGAGTAAAATAAGGAGATCGCTCCACAAATATGACCTACATGGAAGGATACCATGCAAGAAACCATATAAAGCAAGCTAATGAATTTCGGTAAAAAGTACAAAAAGGAGGATCTATCTTTTTGGGAAAACATATTATATATAGATGAGAGCAAATCCGAATTTTTCGGCGTGAAAAGGCCCCCATTAATATGGCGTGCCAAGAATGAAACCTTCAAAGAAAAGTGTTACCAACACTGTCAAATATGATGGAGGATCAGTTATGGTCTGGAGCTATGTGGGGGGTAACAAGTGTTGGTAATCTTGTTTTTTTATTTACTCTACTATGAACAAAATGGATTACTTAGCCATTTGGACGGACAATGTTGGCCCTAGCGTCGAGAAATAAGGCACGGCTGGAATCTTGATCTTCCAACAGGACAACGATCTAAAGCATACATCTAAAATTGTGGCTACTGTACCGGAGTCCTAAGACACTTGATCATCCATCGCAGTCCCCGGAACTAATACCCGATCGAGCATCTGTGGGAAAATCTTGACAGAAAAATAAGTCCAGCAAGGCAAATTTAAATAAGGCTCTAAAGGCAGATTGGAGCATAATCTCCTCGATATAACAAAAGCAATTGTAAAGGCAATGCCTAGAAGACTATATGAGATGCTTAAGGCCAAATGAAAAGAAACCAATTATTAAAAAAATTAAAAAGTTTACTTTTTGTATTGAAAGTCTGTTGCTTTTCTTTGCTGTTTCAGTTCGAATCTAACTCTCTTTACGAACGGTTGTGTAAAAAATGAAAGCACTTAGAGTACAACTATTTAAAATTAAAACAAGTGTATATTTTTGTTTTTGCAATTGCCTATTCTTGATCTCATTTGAACTCACGTGGTAGACAATCCAGCTTAAAACAGGAATAAAAATTTTGCGATGACCCGAGGGGCCAAATCTTCATCAAAAAGAAAACTTGTGAATAAGATGACAAAATTTCCTCCGGGTTTTGTTAACCCGAACATGGCGTCAACTTCAAGAACAGATTTAGCCTGCTTGCTGGCCTCAATGATATGGACGTAACTCAAATATTAACGATGTTAAGGAACACAAACCTCCACCCATTGTTGTAGAAGCTAACGCTTCATTTACTGAAATACAAAAGCTGCTTGGTAAGGATTGCATTTTCAAACGTACTTCAATTGGTACCAAAATTTTTGCTCCTAGTAATAAAATGTACGAATGCTACAAGCAAATACTTAAAGAGAATAAGATGGAGTTTCATTCTTATGGCTCCAAAGAAAATAGGTTATACACCACATTTTTACACGGTTTACCCCACATAAGCTCTGAGGAAATCTCCAAGGAGCTAAAAAACTACAACCTAGCCCCCTCTTCCGTAACTGAAATAGTCACCAAATTCAGTTCAAACAATAATGCAGTTTATAAAGTTCAATTTGTGCGTAAAAATTTTAATCCAACTGCTTTAAAAAATGTACGAACAATTTCTAATATTATAATTTCTTGGAAAAAATAAAAATCGAAATCCAAGAACAAACCAACTCAATGCTGGAACTGCTTGATGTATGGCCATGGCGGTGAACATTGCCATCGAAGTGCTGCGTGTATGATATGTGCAGAACAACATCATACAAGTGTGTGTCCGTTTAATACAAATGAAAAAAGGCCAGCTGTTTTTACATGCTTTAATTGCAAAAAACAAGGAAAAGAGAGAACTGATCACTCTGCAAACGATATCAACTGTCCGTTACGTTCTCTCTATTTGGAAACTAGAACAAGAGTTACTTCTAAAAGTCCGAATAAAAGCAGACAACTACAAAATAACTCATTTCAATTTAACGTGGGAGATTTTCTTAATTTAAGAAACAACAACACAAATTGTAACAATAACATCAATAAAAACAGCAAAGCTACTTATGCTACTCAGCTGAAAACAAACAACGATTTATTTAGCATTGATGAGTTTTTTGATATTTTCACTACAGCTATGGATGATTTGCATAGGTGCACTTCAAAACTACAACAAATCAAAGTTATAATGTCAATGGTAAAATACGCCCATGGATTATACTAATAATTTAAACGAATTCAAAATGCTTCACTTGAATGCTAATGGCATTTCAAACTTTTCTAAATTAAAACAATTTGAAATACTAATTGAAAGAGAAAATATTAAAATAGCGTCTTTGAATGAAACATTTTTTTCAGAAAATCATAGACCCTTTTTTAAAAATTATTATTTATATAGAAGTGACAGAACAGATGCTAGAGGAGGAGGAGTAGCTCTGTTAATTCATAAATCTGTCGCTCATAAAAACCTCTTTATATCAAACACATCATCAATCGAAAACATCTCAATTGAAATTATAAATAATAGACCTATTGTTGTATCTTCGTTATATTCACCAAGATATACCCATAACTTCTGTGCTGATATCATGAACCTAACACCTTCCACCAAAGAATGCATAGTTTTTGGTGACCTAAATGCCAAACATTGCTCTTGGAATTGCCGTTCAAATAATACTGCAGGAATAGCACTCAACAATCTACATCAATCAAGCAATTTTTTATACACTATCCTAATAGTACAACCCTATTCGCCCATCAACACAATCGCGAAGCATCCACAGTCGATATTATTATAAGCAATACCGCTTTAAATATAGACGTAAAGACAATGGATTACGAAATACCATCAGACCATCGCCCCATTATGTGTATACTTAAAAGATCAGTGGCCTCGCAGGTTGACCTCAACTATTATGATTATAGTGCAACCAACTGGAACATTTATATGAATTTTTTAGAAAATAAAATCACGTTAAATTCGGATATATACAATACCAGGGTAGTAATTGATCAGGAAATACAAAAATTTATAAATGTAGTCTTCGAAGCAAGGGATGCGTCTACACCTAAAATAACCCAACAAAATAATTACACATTAGCAGAAAGTACTGTGAAATATATTAAACTAAGAAGAAGCTTTAAAAGAAAAAGCCAACGATCTTCAAATATAGCCGAGCAAACTTTTTATAATCAATGTACTAAGTTTCTAAGTAACATGATTGATAAAAGTATTAATTCGGAACGCAATAAGAAATGGTGTCAATTATTATCCAATTTAAAACCGGGCGATAAATCATTTTGGAGAATAAGCAGGAATTTGCGAGGAAAAGGAAAAAATCAAATCTCTCACCTTGAGGTTGGAAATACAAGGATAACATCTGATAAGGACAAGGCTGAAGTCCTGGCAAATACATTTGTCAAAGCAAATAACCTCACTTCGAATTACAACTACTCAGCGGATATAGTAATAAATACAACAGTAAATAATTTTAAGAAGGAAAATCCCAGTTCTGAGTCAGCAATTTATACATCTCTAGAAGAAGTAATGAATATTGTCTCATTAATAAAACCCTCAAAATCTCCTGGTTTTGACAATGTTCCCAACCTGCTCTTAAAGAAACTACCACTCAAAGCTCTAAAATTAATGGTTATAATATTTAACAGCTGCATCAAACTCAACTATTTCCCAAACCATTTCAAAAACGCTAAGGTTATAGCTATCAACAAATCTAGTAAGCCAAAAAATAACCCAAATAGCTATAGACCTATTAGTTTATTAAGTAACTTAGGTAAAATATTTGAAAAAAATACTACATTCTCGTCTTAGTGAATTTGTAACGACCAATTCTATTGTTGCTAAACAACAATTTGGATTTAAAAAAGAGCACAGCACTACTCACCATATAAACAGAATTAAAAATCAAATAATCAGCAATAAAAACAATAAACGTTCAACGGGTCTAATATTGTTGGATATCGAAACACCGTTTGGCATAATGGCCTAGTATTTAAACTTCTTGATGCAAATGTACCAAAATATTTATGCAAACTTATTTCAGATTTCATTCACGGCAGAACCTTTAAAGTTGCGATTAATAATGAAACATCATCTCCAAAAACCATTACCACAGGGTTACCTCAAGGATCAGTCTTGTCGTCATTGCTTTACTCGATATATACATCCGATTTCAAAGTCCCGAAATATATGAAAATTGCTTACTACGCAGATGATACTGCGTTAATTTCTTCAAACAAACTTACAAGTGCACTCCTGAAGAAAATGGAAAAGGGACTTGTAAATTGCAGTAAATATTTTCACAAATGGAAAATCAAAATTAATCCAAACAAGACCCAAGCAATAATTTTTCCATTCAACAAATCTCCCAAAAGACTGCCAAGACGTCATCTTCTTATTGGAAATAATACCATAAATGTACTTAACGAGGTCAAATATCTCGGAGTTGTCTTGGACAAAAAGCTTACATTTAAACAACGTATTATGGCTACGTGTCAAAAAGCTATAAAATCATTTAAAGCATTATGGCCACTACTAAACAGAAGGTCATTTCTAAACCCCAAAAACAAAAATCTCCTATTCAAAAGTGTTATAAGGCCAATATTAACATATGCGTGTCCTATTTGGAGTGACGCTGCCAACTGCCACCTAAAACGCTTACAAATTATACAAAACAAATGTCTTAAAATGATAAATAAAAAGCCCTGGAGGTATCCTACAAATCTTCTTCATGAAGAAACAGGTTATGAAAAAATTATCGATTTCATAACAAGGATTAACAACAATCATTTTGCCAAAATTGA
Organism: Cordilura impudica; assembly: GCA_963682025.1. Classification (NCBI taxonomy): domain Eukaryota; kingdom Metazoa; phylum Arthropoda; class Insecta; order Diptera; family Scathophagidae; genus Cordilura; species Cordilura impudica. Next base: position 122,677,500 of record OY821517.1, read on the forward strand.
AAATTCCTCTTACCCACTGATAAGAGAATGTAGAGAAATGACGTAAAATTAAAAAGAAGTCACCAAATTGAAAATTATATGCTTATAGAGGTCTATTATTTCAAATAAACCTCCTATAAGCATATAAATATTTTTCAGATAGTACTTGAATTTATTAAATCATATAAAGGTTTTTTCCCTCCCATTTTCCTTTAAAAATCATTAAAAAATAAAATAAAAACTATTTAATGTCTTTAGATCCTATATATTATTTGTTGCAATATCTATGTTAAGATAAGATCTCATATGTAAATATCAAATTTGTTAAAATATGTAAATAAAGGAAGAATATATAATTGAAATTGCTGTTTACTTTTTTTTTTTTTTGACTCGTAAAAGTTGGTAATTTTCTAAATAAAGTGCATTTATTTCTGTTTTGTATTACTTTTCCTTTAATATTTTGATTGAGTTCAGCTACTATTAAATAAGTCTTGGTTTCCTTATAAAGGGTCCGCCATCTAACGTTTTTTTTTTCAACTAGTGCTTATTTCGTGAATGGTAACCCTTAGCTCATGTCTGATTTGACAGATAATTAGTTTTATCCTTCCACTGAACGAATATGGTTGTGTATACGCTTGAGCAACGCTGAGAAATATTGCGACATTACTTTGAAATCATGGTAATGTTGCAGAATGTGTGCAAAAATTTCGTACGGATTTTGGAAGAAGAGAAGCACCGTCAGCTCCGTATGTTCGTTATCTTGTGAAAAAAGTGAAAGAAACTGGTATCCTCATCGATTAACCAATGCGTGAAAAGCCAAAAACAGTGCGTAAACTCGCTGCTGTGGCAGAAAGTGTGCGTGAAGCGCCATCAACATCAATTCACCGTCGTTCTCAAGAATTGAACATTTCGGAGGCATCTTTGAGACGAATTTTGCATAAAGACCTTGGTATGACGCCATACAAAGTCCAATTGGTTCAGGAGTTGAAGCCAACTGACCATCCAATGCGTTTTCGCTTCGACTTACAGAAGATGCGATTTTGCCAAATAAAAATCATCTTTTCAGATGAAGCTCATTTTGATCTTGGCGGGTATGTAAACAAGCAAAATTGTCGCACGCATACATTGAAAAGCCGATACACCCAAAATGAGTCACTGTTTGGTGCGGATTTTGGTCCAGAGGCATAATTGGGCCATTTTTTTTTTTCGAAAATGAGCAAGGAGTGGCCGTTACAGTCAATGGCGATCGTTATCGGGCCATGTTGAACAAATTTTTGTTCACAAAAATTGAATAGGAGGATATTGGCAACATTTGGTTTCAACAGGTCGACGCTATGTGCCACACAGCCGAAGCTACACTCGATGCTTTGCGCCCTGTTTTTAAAGATCGCATTATCAGCCGTAGAGCTGATGTCGTTTGGCCACCTCGGAGCTGCGATTTGACACCGTTCGACTATTATTTGTGGGGTGCCCTCAAAGATAAGTGTTACGCCAACAAGCCAGAAACAATTGACGCTTTAAAGGACAATATTCGTGAAGCCATTGGTGAAATACAGCTGCACACAATCGATAATGTGCTTAAAAATTGGACTGATCGTGTAGGCTACTGCATTGCCAGCCGAGGCAGCCATTTGAATGAAATTATTTTCCATTATTAACCGGAAGGATTGTACTTTCAAATAAAAAAAGAAATTAGAGATAATATTCAGTAGTTTTTTTTTATAGCATTTTCAAAAAAAAAAAAAAGTTATTTGGCGGACCCTTTATATATTTTGGATTTTGTGTTAATTACATTATTTTAATAAAACTTAATATTAGGAACTACTTTCACATTCTTTTGACTATAGGGTTAACTACTCTATGGTTGTAGGCATGGTTTCGGAATGCTTTGAAATTATAAGGACGTAATGTCCTCGTATTTCAAATTTTAGAATGTATAAATATATACCATGTGTTCCTAGAATATTTGCTGTAAATGGATGTCAAACTTGGTTGGAGCGCATTTTTTCGCAACAGCACAATTATTACCGAAAGTCTTTGCAATTTTAAGGACGTAATGTCCTCTTATTTGCAATTTTATAGTATATACATTTGCACCATGTGTTTTTGTGTGCCAACAGAACAATTATTGTTGGAATACTTTGAAATTTTAAGAAGATTATCTCGATATATTTGCAAGTCGTGATGGAAATTTTTTTTAAAAGTTACATCAAACTTGAAATAAGACCAAATTTCACACATTTGTATAGAAAGTGGCTGATCTTTTTCGAGTAGTTGTTCGCCCAGAGCACAATTTTAATCGGAATGACTTAATCTTTTATATGAGTCATCTAAGAATAAGGTCAATTACGGGAAAGGAAAAAAAAATTTTTTCTTTTTGAAAACAATTTTTTAGTTTCTGTTTTTTGTCGAGTAGTAGTTCCTCCAAGCTTTAGTTTTTGGCGGAATGCTTTGAAACTTGAAGGAAGTATTCTCTTTATATGCTCTAACGAATATAATTTTTTATTACGTCACTGTGGAAAATTTTCTGGAAAATATTAAACTTCAAATAAGAGCATATTTTCACACATTTGTATAGAAAGTGGCCATATCAGTCGAGTAGTGCTATACCGACGCCACAATTTTGGTCGGAATTGTTTAAAATTTTTATGAGTAATCTATGAATATAGTCAATTAGAGAGCTTTTTCCAAGTGTTCTTTGAAAATTTTTTTATAAATCATATTTTCATACATTTGACTCGAAAGTGGATGATCTTCTTCGAGTAGTAGTTAGCCCACTCCATAGTTTTTATCAGAATGATTTAATATTTCAAGAGGGAAATTTATCAGTATAACTAACTTCAAAATATATAAAACAGGTAAGAAAATTATAGTCGGTCTAGACCGACTATACGATACCCTATACCATGCGTTTAGAGACCCTATCTCTCAGGCCCAACTAACTGGATATAGAAAATAAGCATAAACCAAATTTGAGTGGGATTTTTATTAATTTTTTCGGCTGCAGATATGAAAAAGTTCATATCGAATGCTATATCTATATGGGGACTAGGCCCAAAAATGGACTGTTCCTGACCATGTTTAGTAAAGTCTCTTGTATTTTGCAAAAATATATACAAACAAAATTTGAGAAGAATCAGTGCAATATTTTTGTTTTTTGATAGATTTAAGTGAAGATCGGGCAGCACCTCTATATGGGGCCTATCACTAAGAGTTGTCCAATAGGGATCATTTGGATGTAATATATACATACAAACCCAATTTGACTAAGATTTTTATGATAATTTGGATCTTATGGCAATATATGTTGATTTCATAGGGGTCATTTGTATGGGGGCTAGGTCTGAACATGGACCGATTCTCACCAATTTCAATAGCGTTCATCCCATGGCCGATAAAAGATCAAATACCAAATTTCGTCAAAATATATTCATATTTGCGACCTGCAGTTTGATTACAAGCTTTACATGGACACACAGACGGACGGACGGACATCGTTAAATCGACTCAGAAACTGATTCTGATTCGATCGGTATAATTAAAGATGGGTGTAGGTCAAATATTTTTGGTTGTTACAAACAGCAGCACAAAGTCATTATACCCAAACCACATAGTGGTATAGGTTATAATCATACCATATATTTTGGGAATTTTTATACCCTATACCACTATGTGGTTTGGGTATAATGACTTTGTGCTGCTGTTTGTAACAACCAAAAATATTTGACCTAGACCCATCTTTAATTATACCGATCGAATCAGAATCACTTTCTGAGTTGATTTAACAATGTCCGTCCGTCCGTCCGTCCGTCTGTGTGTCCATGTAAAGCTTGTAATCAAACTGCAGGTCGCAAATATGAATATATTTTGATGAAATTTGGTATATAAGCTTTTCTCGGCCATGGGATGAACGCTATTGAAATTGGTGAGAATCGGTCCATGTTCAGACCTAGCCCCCATACAAATTACCCATATGAAATTGACATAAATTGCCATAAGATCCAAATTGTCATATAGATCTTACTCAAATTGGGTTTGTATGCGTTCATTACATCCACTAATGAGTAGTCCAAAAATGATCCCTTCGACCCCATATAGAGCTGCTTCCCGATCTTCACTTAAATCTATTAAAAAACAAAAATATTGCACTGATTCTTCTCAAATTTTGTTTGTACATATTTTTGCAAAATACAAGAGACTTTACCAAACATGATCAGGATCGGTCCATTTTTGGACCTAGTCCCTTTATAGATATAGCATCCGATATGAACTTTTTCATATCTGCAGCCAAAAAAAATTAATAAAAATCCCACTCAAATTTGGTTTATGCTTATTTTCTATATCGAAGTAGTTGGATCGAAAGATAGGGTCTCTAAACCATGGTATAGGGTATCATATAGTCGGTCTAGACCGACTATAATTTTCTTACTTGTTTTTTTTAATGAAGTGAATATTTTCATACATTTGTATGGAAAGGCATCGAGCTTTTTAGAGTAGTTTGCCCACGCCAGTAGGACAGTCCGATTCAAGTAAAATTTCAGGATGATATTCTTGGTATTTGTACGATTGTTGTACTAAATACTTATATTTATCGTTTTACATGGTTTCAAACTTGAAAACATATTTATTTTTACTACTCGAGCTACTCGTTAAGCTCGAGTAGCTCATTTACTACTCGAGTAGCTCAAGTACTCGAGCTTGACCGTAGGCTTTGAGTTAAACGCCATAAAACAGTAGAAAGAGGAAAACTGTTAAGTTCAATTGTTTTCAATTCGTAATATTTCTTTTTTTCAAATGGACTCAAAATTTGATTAAGACGTTTTCTATTAGTGAATCAGAAATTTAGGAGTTTTTAAGAACAGTCTATAAATACTTCATTGGAACAACATCCAATGTACATATATTAAAATATTTTGTTAATCTTTTTCTACAGCATGAAAAAAAAATCTACTTAGTTTTGAATTAGAAATATTTGTTAAACACGAGAGATTCGATACATCTTAAAATATACTTTAAAGTTTCAGAGAATGTTAAAGTTTAAAAAGACTTTATTAGAATACTTGTTACATGAAAATGGATATCTAGCCAAAAAAGTTCTTACCCGATTGTAGCTTTAGTCTTTTAAAATGAACAAATGAACAAAAATGACCTTATCTATGTAAATTTTTATTTGATTTATACTTTTTCTGCAGGCTTTATCACCTGAAGATTATCGCTCAGTAATGAAAGTTGTGGAAAATGCTATACTCTCTACCGATTTGGCAGTGTATTTCAAAAAACGTAATGCATTTTTGGAACTAGTAGAAAACGGTGAATTTGATTGGCAAAGTGAGGAAAAGAAAGAATGTGAGTACACATATTGGAACATGTTCAAAAAATTGTAATACTTGAGTGGTAAAAATCTCTATTAATACTTGGTGTACATTTGTTGCAGTATTGTGTGGCATGATGATGACAGCTTGTGATGTTAGTGCTATAGCAAAACCATGGGAGGTGCAGCATCGTGTAGCAAAACTAGTGGCTGATGAATTTTTCGATCAAGGCGATTTGGAAAAATTACAATTAAATACTCAACCTGTAGCCATGATGGATAGGTAAGATCTGCCTAAAGGAATCTGAATTTTCATTAAAATTGAGAATTTTATTAGGGAGCGTAAAGATGAATTGCCCAAGATGCAAGTAGGTTTTATAGATGTTATTTGTTTGCCGTTATATCGGGTATTGTGTGATACTTTCCCTTGGATTACCCCACTATATGAGGGTACCATGGAAAATCGTCGAAATTGGCAGGACCTTGCAGAAAAAGTCGAAATGGGTTTAACATGGATTGATCATGATACCATTGACAAACCGGTAGAAGAATTTGCTGGTGAGTATCTTAAGAGAATTATGCATTTTTTGAGAGAAAGCTTAGTATTTTATTTATTTATTTATTTTTTGTTTTTAATTTTTATACAGCTTGTGCTGATGAAGACATTAAGGATATCGAATTCACTGTAACTACTTTAAATTGTCATCATACACAGAGTGATGATACCTCAACACCTGAACACCATCGTGGTAGTTCACGTTTGAGTATGAAAAAAACTGGAGCATTAGGTAAAGCTGTAAAATCAAAGCTAACAAAAACTCTGTACAACAGTATGGATGGTGTTAAACCAAAAACATCATTAAAATTGCTAGAAACACATGTTAGTGAAGATTTAGACGATAAAAGTCCTACCAGTCCGTCACAACCACCCAGTGGTTCCACGGGCCAGATGTCAGCCTCATCATCGATATCATCATCCTGCACGACAACCTCAGCTACTGACAAAAATAAGAAACGCTCCAAGTTGTGTGCGCTATTGTGACGAAAACCTTCCAATTAGAATCTAAAGTAAGATTTTTTTTTCTAATTTTTTAAGAAAAGAAAAAATCAGTCGATTCTATTTGGAAGTTAAAGCTTAACTAACAATTTAATATAAAACAAATTTTTTACTTAAGTAAAAGTTCATTTCAGAGGATAATTGAATCGTTAACAAAATACATTTTCCTGCCGAGAGCTTATTCAGTACTTTGTATTTTGTATTTTCGTATATTTACATAATATATGAAAATAAATGTCAAAAAAGTGTGACGTAGAGACAAAAGGTCAAAAAATACATCAAAGCTAATATATAAAAATAAACTAGGTTCTACAAAGGGTGTGATTTTATTTGAAATTGCCTTAGCTCTGAAATCTAGAATAATACAACTTTTACTTCCACTTTATTTCAATGTTTATACAAATTTGTAACATTAAATAATATTTCTTTAATTTGAAAAACAGAGTTTTGTTAAATTCTGTATTGTTTTTAATTAAACTAATAATCACCTTCATGATTCGCTTATAAATTTACAACTTATGGGGTTATATAAAGTTTCAACTCTATCACTAGGTATAATCCAGATATATGATAAAAATTCACCATGTTTGCGTGGTGCCACGCCCACTTGATATATGAGCAAAATATAGCCTATTCTTCCTAACAAATACACAGTCAGGCTAAAAAGCAGAACATGAACAATACACAGTTCGAGTTCAGCTATATTTTAAGATCGTGTACATGTGCACGTGTGAGGTTAAAAATTAGAACATTAACCATTTGAGATCGGAAAGATCTGATACACGCAAATAAAAACGACCACAATTGTTTCAAATAACTTAATTTAAATAAACGAAAATAATTTTTTAGGAATTATACGGAATTTATTTATAAAAAAACGGACTTTAAAACAGCTGCACTCGAACCTGTTTATTGTTCATGTCCTCATTTAAAATAGTTGTCGATGATTTAAATTGATATTTTTGCACAATTCGTACAATCTGACGGTCTGTCCTTTCATCTTCTTCCGTGGTGCTCCTCCCAAATGCAATGTTTTTACATATTATTATTATAGATTTATTAATATTATGCTGTTTAGCTAGTTCTATTTGACTCTTTCCATTAAAATAAATCCTTAATTATTTAACTTTTAAAGTTTTCGGAGTATTTATCGCGAGCCATGACAATCTGATTTAAATATGATCAATTTCATAACGTAACTAGCTGTCAGTCAACTTAATTTAAATTAAAAGAGAATGCAAAAATAAGCCGTTCATCTTGAAAGTAGAGGCAATGCAATTTGTTCTTGTTTAAAGTTGCTTTTGTTTTGGCCAATTGAAATAGTGCCATTTTGAGTTTTAGTTTACAATTTTTAGTTTACAATTTTAGTTTTATCTTTTCATTGGTAATGTTATAAAGAGTAAGAAATAATAAGATTTTAGAAAAACAACAATAACATGCTTAAAAAAACACAATAACGGTCAATAGTGGCAGCTTTTGTTCTGATATGAAAACAAAAATATGTATAAGTTGATCTGAGCTGTGTTTGTTTACATTTTTGTGCGAGATTTTTACTCAGTGTGTGTATTTTTTTGAACTCTGTCTATCACTACGTAATAGTCCAGATATACGATTATAAAAATTCACACTGTATGGGTGGTACCACGCCCATTTGAAATATATGAGAAAAATACAGTTTATTGTTCCTATGAAATAGGCAATTAGTTGTTGTGAATATTTCGGTCCAACGGTGTAGCGTTCTATAAATCACAATCAATCAAACAGATCTGGGATGTTGTATATAGAGCTTCTATTTATAAGTAACGAAGGGGTCGACCGCACGTCCTTTAGTATAAGTAAAAAATTGTAACAAATGTTGTACCTTACTCCATTAAGAAATGTTAAAAAGAAATGGACCCCTGGTGACGACACTATAATTAAAGGTAGTTTATATACAACTTCAACTGTGGTGTCGCTTTAAAAGTATTGAAATCAACTATAAGATAAATGAATTTATTTTTGTGACAAATGACAAAGGCAATAATAATATAATTTTTAGATTGTGAAAGTATGATGTTGCTGATAATATTTTTTCACTTGTGATAAATTTGAACAGTGAGCTTTTATTATTAAAAGTGCAAAGACATGTATAAAATTCAGTATAAAAAGTTCCATGAAGTTCTATCCCAACTTAATATTTGATAAGCTGCCAAACGAAATGGTTAACCAGATAAAGAAATATGAAATTAAATTTTTCCAAAAAAAAAATCATTAAATTTTTCTGTTTTATTTATATCTCAGAAACCAATAAAAATTTAATCATTACACTAACCACAAGAGTAGAGAAGACAATTAACAACAATATTAATTTTTTAAAACTTAAATTATCACTTTTTAAGATCAAAAATTTTGATCATGTTATAATGACCTTTGATCCTTCGCAAATGAAAATTATGGCACATGGCATTGTAAAGGATAGCTCAATACGTTGTAACTTAGTCCTTGATTACAGTGATAGATTAAGATAAACGCAAATATTCTACATTACTTTATTGAGTTTATTATAAATTTTTTAGAAACTATTGGAACTAAAGGTTCAAATTTTAAATATTTCTTAACTTAGCAAAGTATAACATTCCAAATTATAAAATTTTATAAAATTCAAATAGGGTACGGCCGAATAGCCTTTTTCTGTTCATTGATTATAAATAGAAGTACCCATATATAAAGCCCACTTGAGTTTTGGGATTTATTTACCTTACACAGAGCAACACTGATTACTTTGCAGAGATATGTTAATTGATTTGGGATAATTGTTCGTTGATATCAAATCTACTTTTGGGTCTGCTCTACAGTGGGTATTATAATATAAACAATCTTCAAAAAAGATTGATATTTATCGTGTTTGAGTCCTTGTTACTAACAGTAGTCTTGCCGGCCAAAAAGCGATTACTTTTTCTGAGTTATCTCTCGTTTGCGAGAATCGATGATAAAACAAATAAAAATTGTCATTTTAATTTGAGGACACGATTTAAAATTAACAAGGCATGCAGATTTCATTGATGTTATAAATATTAACGTACCTGTTCTAATCTACGAGATATAGGCACATTATACTTAAAGAAACCAATAAAAAAAATATTAGAGTTTCTTTATAATCTTTTTTTTTTGGAAGCAAACCCAATTTTTGTCTGGATGAATATATTCCTCTATAACTCGTATCCAATATAATAATGTTGCTCAAAAAAAAAAAAAAAACAGTACTGATAATTATGGCTATAAAAAATTCTTTAAAATTGTATAAAAAAATCAGCAACTTTTAACTGTATTCAAAACAATTATCAAATATCAAGAAAATGGCGTAAAATGTAATTTTGTTATGCTGTGTTATTTATGTAAATGATTCAAAATTCAACCTTACATTTTCAATATTTTGGTAATTTGTTTAATTACCGTTTTTATAATTTTTATATTTAGGGTGGAATTTAAAACAATTTCAAATAAAGTCATACCCATTATAAAAGAAAGCAAGCTTTTTTTCTTATCATAGAATAGCAAATTTTTAAACATAAACAAAACCAAAGAATAATTCTAGTCAAAACTTGTTTGAAGAAGAAGAAAAAAACAGTAACGGTAGTATACAATGATAAAAAATATCAAAAAATTTATAAGTAGCAAATGTAACTAAAATTTCTTAAATTAGAAAAAAATTAAAAATTTCTTAAATTAGAAAAAATATATATACATATAAATATAAATTTAATATAAATCAAAATTCTTCGTACTCGAACTTTTTTCCTTAATTACAAAAAATTATGAAAACTATAGCAATGCAATGATATTTAGAATATATTAAAAACTTCAAAATTTTGAAGATTAATGTATAAATAATTATAAACTCAAAGATTTAGAAAAATCTCAATAATAATCATATAAATGTCAATTTTTTATTTAAATAAATTCCTCAAAATTAATAATATTAAATCTCAATTTAAAATTAATTGTACACATTATATTTAGTTTGTATTTAAGATGGACAAAAATCTTAGTTGAAATCTTTTGAAATTAGGTTAGAAATGTAAATAAAACAAACTTTTTATTTGGAATCATACAATTTGAAGAAATATTTTCTTTATTCACCCTAAAATGTTGTGTGTATTTTATAGCAATAATTAACCTTATTGCTGCAGTATTAACTATTTTTCAATCTTGATTTTATTTATTTATTTTCTAATTATATATTAAATATGTTTTAGAAAAATTGTTAATTATGTTTTAGTTTGAAAATTTATTTCACACAAATATTGTAAAAAAAAAATTAAATTAAAAGACAGTAAACTAATAAAGAATTACTCTATAACAAACCAGGTGATTTTTTTATTTTAAACAGTGAAAAACTGTAAATAAATGTTACAAGATTGATACAATAGTAGAAGATCATGTTGCTATAATATTAATATTCCTAACTTACGGACATACACAAAGTTTCAAGGATATCATACATATGGAGCTAAATGCTAACGTGACATTTAGCTCCATATGTATGATATTTTTTTACATATGGAGCTTGTTATTTTATTTCCAACTCTCATATATGAAAAAACCAAAAATATAAATAATGCTCATGTTCTTTTCTTTAATTATTTTTTTTTTAAAGTTAAATAGTTGATTAAGCATGAGCAGAATTAATATGTAGAAGGATGAACAAGTCATGTTCGAAAGTAACTACTCCAACCATTGCTGTCTACAATTTTTTCCACATTTCTCTTACACTACAAACATTTATCTTTTCTCTCGAGCCGATAGCCTCGGCAACTAGTGCTCATCAATTCCTCACTAGTCCTAGAATTATTTTTATGATTAATAAATATCTTTTCTCTTATTAGAAAATATATGCACGATCTCAATCCGAACAAAAAAAAAACTAATTATCTCTATATACATATATGGGGCGTTTCATGTCAAGTGACCCAACTTTTGAAACCGATGTCTTCCGATCGGGATGAAATTTGCACCAAAGGTAGTCCTATTGGATAGTAGATTAGACACAATTTTTCAATAAGATCGGTCAAGAACTCTCTGAGTTAGAGGGCCAAACAGATGTTATTCTCATCCATGTAACTTTTTACTTATTGTTCTTAGCAAAATTTGTTCCAAATACATAGTTTAGATAAAATAAAAAAAAAAATTGACTTTTTTTTTGCAAAATCAAAAATTGTTTTGCCTTTTTTTCACAAAACACCCTTTTTTGCTCAACAGAAAGCTTAGATTTTTTTCATTTTAGAGCTTTTTGGTCGCTTAGTAGGATGCAAGTGGGATATCTATAAAATAATATTTTATATTTTGAATTTTTTCCTATTCGTGTGTAAGTGTTTCTAAAACCTTAAAAATAAAACGTATACTGAGAAACTAGACAAATTAACCTTTCCGACGGTATGTAACATACCTAACTAAAATTTCATACCTTCGAAAAAATCGCTTTTTTCTATAGAAATGTTGAAAAATTATTTTTTTTATTTATTTGTAATAATAATTTAATTAATATATAATAGTAATAATAAAAATAAAAAAATAATTTAATCAAATTTAATGTTAATCACATTAGATCCACTTATAACATAACTATTTTTTTTACTTAATTTATTGTAGCTGATGAAATATTTAAGTTTTGTAAATTTTTAAATACCCATCTTTCATCCAGCTTCATCCCTTTATTTGCTGCTTTTTTACCAGTGCTTGGCGCTACTAATCAGCTACTAATCAGTACTTAACAAATGATTCGCCAGAAGATTTACACGATTACCGCGATTGCCTTATACTTTAAGCCCTCTTAAAGTTAAGCTTTAAGAGTTAAAGTTCTGTGATACTAGCGTTAAGATTAAAAGCGGACGAAACGTGGGTGAAAAATGAAAATATATTGATCTTTTTATTTACACCAATTTTGACCATCATTAGCCCGTAAGGAAACTCCTTTTTACAACAATAATTCTACATTTAAAAATTTAATAAAGCGTTTTTGGTTCTTATTTTCGAAAATGGATATTTCTCCGGAAAACTGCAGTAAGATTGTTACTTTATGTGAACACACAGCAATGACCAAAAATATATAGCCAAGGAGTGTGGTGTGAGTTTAGAAGCCGTTAACAAGATTTCGAAGCAAAAAAGAGAGGGAACGTTAAAAGGGAATTGTGGAAGGAAAAGAAAGACTGCAGCAAGATATGAAGCTCTTTTCATAAGGGAAATTAAACTGAACCCTAGGAAAACCAGCCAAGAACTTCAGCAAGACTTAGAGCATACTGGAGTTGTTGTTCAGACTCCACCGTACGGAAACACCTTATTGAAGGTGAAGGAAAAACAATCAGACGTAAAAAAAAACAGTTATTGAAGGCTGCTATGATGAAAAAGCGATATGACTGGGCGAAAATATATGTAGGCTGGACTGTTGAAAATTGGAGAAAAGTGTTGTTCTCAGATGAGAGCCATTTTTTGGTACAAGGACAGCGATCTCTTACGTTAGAAAAAGCGATAACGAAAAACTTACAACAAAACATTTCGATCAGACAGTCAAACACACATTAAAAAAGATGTTCTGCGGCTCCTTTTTTTATATAGGTACAGGATCCCTTCTCTCTGATGATGAAATATTTCAGAGAAAGAAAAAAAATTACATGCATTGAATGGGCAGGTAACTCTCCGGTTCTTAATCCAGTTGAAAATCTGTGGGTTATAGTTAAAACAAGACTAAGAAAAATTGATTGCACAACAAACACGAAACTGATTCAGACATGGTTTATAATTTTTTTAAATAAATAAAAATTCAAGTATTTTTAAAAAAACTAGTAGATTCTATGACAGATCATGTGCAAGAAGTTATAAAAGTAGGGGAGGACACATTTCGTACTAAAATTTTTTTTATTGTAATTGTTTCTCTGTTTTTCCTCAATAAAGAATATGATTATTTTTTCTAATTTATTACTTGTATTCACATTAAGTCGAACAACACTGTAGCATTGGTCATTATACTATTTCAATTTCAAGAAATAAAATGGCATTTAATACTAGGAATGCCATCAATCATAGAGTAGCGCGATGTCGATTGGAATCAACAAAGCAACGAGTGGATCACGTGCGTAGTTTGGAATATAATAATATTCCAGAATATTAAAAGAACATTGAAAGAATTTCAATTAAAAAAAAAAAAATTTAATAGTTACTACAAAGTTTAGAAATGCTTCTATTGTAAAATGATCTCATTGTTATTATTATCTTTTTTTTTTGTTTTTAATTTTAACATATTTGAAAATGAATTTTTTTCAAAAATGTCCAAGTGACGCTAAGGCTCTACGTATTGTATTTAAAGCATTTTATGAATAAAGATTTATTATAAAATAAAAAAATATCGGGTGCTCAAATTTGAAGTATCATTTTGATTTTGCTGTCATTTTTTTTTCAACATGGAATTTTTATTCTAAATTTTTATTTTCGTATTCCAAATACACATTCCGATTAGTTAGTATGGTACGTTACACGAAGAAACATCGTGTTTTTATTACTAAACCAATTCGTTTCTTGGGCCATCGACAAACAAGAAGAATTTTTTAACAAAATAATCTTCACCGAAGTAGCCCATTTCCAGCTCAATGGCTACGTGAACAAGCAGAATTGCCGCATTTGGGGTGAAGAGAATCCAAGAGTTATCCAAGAGCAACCATTACATCCACAAAAGGTTACGGTTTGGTGTGGTTTGTGGTCAGGAGGAATCATCGGACTATATTTTTTTGAAAATGAAAATGGAAATGCGATCACGGTCAATGGAAATTGCTACAGGGAGATGTTCCGAAGCTTTTTGTGGCGGAAAATTGAAGAGATAGACGTAGAGAATAGGTGGTTTCAACAGGATGGTGCCACTTGCCACACAGCAAGAGAAACAATGGATCTTTTGAAAGAAAAGTTCGAAAATTTTATTATTTCTCGTAGAGGATGAGTGAATTTTCCACCAAGATTGTGCGATTTGACACCTTCAGTTTATTTTTTGTGGGGTTTTTTGAAATAGAAAGTTTACAGCAATAATCCCACAACCATTGACAACAGTTTATTGCAAAACGTTATTGAGAATTTCGGTAAAAGATTGGGAGCCTACCAAGCTAGTAGGGGATCACATGATCGACAAAATTTTTAATTTTTAACCGAATCCTATTTGTTAGAGACAAAAAATAAAAATATTTTTAATATCTCAAAAAACTCTTTTTTTTTTAATAAAATTAAAATGATAGCTCAATTTTGGACACCCTTTATAAAAAAATGTAAATTAAATTTCATTATCAGTAAAGTTTACTGTATTTCGTTAAAATTTTCATTCTAAAATAAAAACATCATTCACTTTTATTATTTTTCCTTTAAGTACATACTTTCTAATAAAATAAATTGACGTTTTTGTTATTATTGGCCGGCACAGAAAAGCTATGTAATATTGTATCACAATCCCAGCGAATTGAAAGTAATCGTTCAACATTCTAATTTTTATTAAGTGCAAATGATTTATTTCCTGTGCTTGAATTTTCAGTAATCAGTAAGCTTTTGCTAATAATGTAAATTAAATTTCATTATTAATACATATTTATTTATTAAAATTAAATTGCAATATTAGTAAAAATGTATTTTTACTAGAGCTACAATGTGCCCATCCATGTTAACTTGTTTGCATAATAATACAATACTTGAAATTGAAGGTGCAAATACTGTGTACTACGCAGCAAACATTAGATAAGAATTGAATTGGTTTTGCAAATATTTTGAAAAATTTTTGCCAAAATTAACGGTTATTCCGACATAAATCAACAACAAAGAAACATTTTAAAATATTTAAATATTTATTTTTAAATTTGTATATGTTTCAATAATATTTTAATCAAGGTCATATATATTTGCATTATATGAAATTTGCGTTAAAATCGTATTGCGAAATTAAGGTTTTACTTTTTTTATTTTTTAATAAACACCTAACTAAATACGACTTTTATAATGGTAATAGAGAAGCAATAATATGTATAAAAGCCATGTATATTTTCTACGAAAGGCACAGTTGAGCTTTAAACTTCAATCCAACAATGAAACTATTATTTGCATTTCTTCTAGTTGTCGTCATATTATGTATGGTGGCCATAGATAATGTGAAGAGTCAGGACAATACCGAAGCTCCCGCCAATAACGGAAATACTGGTAATAACGGAAATACACCATCAAGAATAAGGGTCAATATTTCGAATTTAAGACTCAGATTTAGAAGAAATGGAAACGCTAACTCAAACTCTGGCAACACTTTGACACAACGACAGAGATTAAGGCAAAATGGAATTTTGAGAGGATGAATTATTAATTTATAATAATAAAACAAAATTTAAAAAATAAATGTTTTTGCTTTAATCAAACTTTATAAGAAGTGTACATAAGGAATGAAGTGCACACTGGTAAGAGGCAATTTTAAATAATTTTTTTACAATTCATATAGCGATAGAATTTGATAAACGGTTTTTGATGCGATTTTCGTAGTCAGTTAAAATGAATTGAAAAACTGAAAAATAAAATTAATACCAATATGTAGAATAAATAACCTCAACTACATACATTGCTCGAAGTAGTTATTTGTTGACACTATAGCTATTGAATTTTACACGGCATATAATTGTCTTGGATGCGAAGTTCTTTTTGAAAATGATTTAGTTCTTTTTAAAAATTAAAATGTAAAAAAAAGTTTAAATTTTTTTTTGGAAAAATATTTTTCTTGAAGCACATTCATTTAATTAGGAGTCTTACAAAAGTTATGACACCTTTGAAAAAAAATTACGCAATTTTTAAACTTGAATATCTCCGAAGTTTTTTGAATATTTCAATATCATTGGATCAAAATTGCTGACAACGCCCAAAATTCTTGGGATCACTTGATGTGGAAAATTATAGTCGACTTTGATCTCCTATACGATACCATATACCTTGAGTTTCGTGAAAGGGTCTTAGATCCAACTTTGCTGTCATAATTGAGTATAAAAAATGAGCATAAACCAAATTTTAGTGTTATTGTTATTAATGGACCGATCATGAAAATATTTAGTAAAGTCACTTACTTTTCTCAAAAACATATATGAACCAAATTCGAAAAAAATCTACGCAATAGTTTTGTTTTTTGATAGATTTAAGTGACGATCAGGAATCAGCTTTATATGGGGACTATGACTAAAAACGATTAGTGTAATGGGTGCAAAACCAAATTTGACCGATATCTATACCATAACCTGGATCTTATAGTAATTTAAGTCGATCTCATTTGTATGCGAACTAGGTTTTAACATGCACCGATTTTCACCAATTTCAAAAGCCCACAAAAGTTTATATTTCAAATTTCATTAAAATATATTCATCAGACCATCCCGATTTAAAATTTTCTTCGAAATTTTTGTTGCAACCGACTTTTTTTTAATCTACAAATAAAACCAAGAATTTTGGTATATAACACTTAATTATTGACAAAGGCTTTCTATCCGAGCAATTCGTTTTTATTATTTTTAAGAAATATCGTTACTTTAAAAAATTTTTAAATTCCTGTTTCACTTTTTGATGTGTAAACATCTATATGCGCAGGGGGCTAAATTTCTATTTCACAATACAAATCCGTGTGACTTATGATTTTATTGGTGAAAAAATTATGAAATAAGATTGTTTCAGCTAATTCAACAACCCTTTGCTCTAAAACTACAAAAATTTCACAATATAAACGTATAACATATACATAATTCAATAACCCCACAAGTAAAGGGTCCGCCAAATAAATTTTTTTTTTTTGAAAATGCTATAAAAAAAAAACTACTGAATATTATCTCAAATTTCTTTTTTTATTTGAAAGTACAATCCTTCCGGTTAATAATGGAAAATAAGTTCATTCAAATGGCTGCCTCGGCTGGCCATGCAGTAGCCTACACGATCGGTCAAATTTTTAAGCACATTATCGATTGTGTGCAGCTGTATTTCACCAATGGCTTCACGAATATTGTCCTTTAAAAAATTCGTTCAACATGGCCCGATAACGATCGCCATTGACTGTAACGGCCACTCTTTGCTCATTTTCGAAGAAAAATGGCCCAATTATGCCTCTGGACCAAAATCCGCATAAAACAGTGACTCGTTTTGGGTGTATCGGCTTTTCAATGTATGCGTGCGGGTTTTCTGTGCCCCAAATGCGACAATTTTGCTTGTTTACATACCCGTCAAGATCAAAATGAGCTTCATCTGAAAAGATGATTTTTGCGCTTCACGCACACTTTCTGCCACAGCAGCAATATTCTCGGGTGTACGCACTGTTTTTTGGCTTTTCACGCTTTGGTTTATCGATGAGGATGCCAGTTTCCTTCACTTTTTTCACAAGATAACGAACATACGGAGCTGACGGTGCTTCTCTTCTTCCAAAATCCGTACGCACACATTCTGCAACATTACCATGATTTTCAAAGTAATGTCGCAATATTTCTCAGCGTTGCTCAAGCGTATACACAACCATATTCGTTCAGTGGAAGGATAAAACTAATTATCTGTCAAATCAGACATCAGCTAAGTGTTACCATTCACGAAATAAGCACTAGTTGAAAAAAAAAAACGTTAGATGGCGGACCCTTTATAACCAGAGACCCTGCAGTTGTTTGCTATAAGTGATACATAGATGATTTTAAAAAAGTGACATAAAAAATCTTTAATTACTAGATGTTTACACATCTCCCCTGTGATCGGACTCACATGATTTTTTTTACCTATAACTCAGAGAGTTGTAACTCGATTTTGACAAAGTTACATTCATTGGAAAGACAATAAAATTTCATTTATATTTACAGAAAAAGCATTGTAATTTTATTCAAAGATTTTGCCTCTACAGGGCGATAAAATAAGTTTTTTTGATTCTTACCCTCCACAAATTATTGGTTTTGTGGTCTTATTTTTTCGTCCTAAACAATATTGATGCATTATATTTAAGTTCTGTGAATGCACAATGATCTAGAATTTAAAAACAAAAATTTTGATATATACAAGAGCTATAATCTAGTTCAATGATTAAGAAGTTATGGTGTTTTAACATATACGCATATAATTATTTTGTAGTTTCTTTTTTGTCGGTTTTTTTATTTCATATATACAATAGCCATTTGCGATGTAAATTTAACTTAGAATCAAGGATCATGAAAAAATTGGCATGCAGTTCAAAAAAGAAAACAAAATCATCGTTCATTTTTAGCTGCTGGTTTGTTGTTGGAGATTGTTAAATATTGTGCTTTTTCTTGTGTTATGATGTGATTTGCTATAATACTCAATCATTTGCACTAGGTTGCTTTGTTGGGTTGCATCCATAGTAAGAGTATTATTGACGGTTTTTAAAAGGCCATTGCACGTTCTACTCGATCAATTGCACGATTCAGTTTTTAGCTATTTCTTAAAATTTTTTGTAATTTTCGTTTTCGTGCCAACGTGAGTGATGATTGAATACAAAATCGGTTCCCAAATATTGTTCCAATGCTGTGCCTCTCTTCAGATCGGAAACACCCAATATTTTTGTATTTTCTCCATTTGATAGAACCATTGCAAGTTTATCATATTTTCCATCAACTCCATGCCATTTGGGAAAAAATTTGCCATCCATCCCAATGTAGCACAAAAGGGCGTCGGGTGTGTTTTTGTCGAAGGCTTTTTTAACATCGTCACTGATACGACCTCGAACAGATCTACGATGGCGATGAATTGACGATAATACAGAATATTTAAGAATTATGGGAAAGAAGTTGGTACTTTTGTATATAACATTTTCTTCCAATAAATAACGAAAAACCTGTTCGCCAAATTTAATAGGGTTTAAGAGCAAAAGAAATTCAAAAACAATAAACTGCGTTCAGCATACATGAAGCGTAAGTGAAAATAAAAATAAAAATAAAATACTTGCTTGCATCGATGATGCGCGAGTGATAGAGCAAAATTTCCATAATTATTGACAATCATCTACCAATAATCCAGCACGGACCAGCTTTATTTTCCAGTACAGACATTAATTACAAACAGTAATGAACTTAATAAAAAAAACAAAGTTAATAAAACTTATGGCTGAACCACAAAAAATCGTTTCTAAAGCTCAATTGCAATGTCAAATGAACAATGAAGTTGGCTGCGATTGATCTAATGTCATAGATTCCTTCCTCTAGGACCACTGCATTTGCAAATAAAAAACAAGTAAGAAAATTATAGTCGGTCTAGACCGACTATACGATACTCTATACCATGCGTTTAGAGACCCTATCTCTTAGGCCCAACTAATTGGATATAGAAAATAAGCATAAACCAAATTTGAGTGACATTTTTATTAATTTTTTTGGCTGCAGATATGAAAAAGTTCATATCGGATGCTATGTCTATATGGGGACTAGGTCCAAATATGGACCGATCCTGACCATGGTTGGTAAAGTCTCTTGTATTCTGCGAAAATATATACCAAATTTTAGATGAATAAGTGTAATATTTTTGTTTTTTGATAGAATTAAGTGAAGATCGGGAAGCAGCTCTATATGGGGCCTATGACCAAGAGTTGTCCCATATGGACCGTTTTTGGACTATTCATTAATGGATGTAATAAATACATACAAACCCAATTTGACTAAGATCTATACGACAATTTGGATCTTATGGCAATTTATGTCGATTTTATAGGGGTCATTTGTTTGGGGTTAGGTCTGAACATGGACCGATTCTCACCAATTTCAATAGCGTTCATCCCATGGCCGATGAAAGCTTATATACCAAATTTCATCAAAATATATTTGGGACTTGCAGTTTGATTACAAGGTTTACATGGACACACAGACGGACGGACGGACGGATGGACATAGTTAAATCGATTCAAAAAGTGATTCTGATTCGATCGGTATAATAAAAGATGGGTCTAGGTCAAATATTTTTGGTTGTTACAAACAGCAGCACAAAGTCATTATACCCAAACCACATAGTGGTATAGGGTATAAAAAACTAAAAATGATTATTACTGTATAGATTAAACCACCATAATCTTAAATGAACTAGACTCTTTTATATATCAATTTTCGTTTTTAAATTCTTGATCATCCTGCATTCACAGAACTTAAATATAATGCATCAATTTTATTTAGGACGAAAAAATAAGACCACTTAACCAATAATTTGTGGAGGATAAGAATCAAAATATTTATTTTATCACCCTGTAGAAACAAAATCTTTGGATAAAATTACAATAATTTTTCTGCGAGGATAAAGGAAATTTTTAAGTCATTCCAATGAACGTAATGAATGTAGAAAGCCTTTGTCAATAATTAAGTGTTATATACCAAAATTCTTTATTTTCTTTGTAGATTTAAAAAGTTGGTTAAAACAAAAATTTCGAAGAAAATTTTAAATCGGGACAGTCTAATATTTATATTTGTGAATTATAGTCGGATGGAAGAACGAAGGGAAAGTGATTCGATCGGTATAATATTACTAGGTCTAGCTCAAATATTGTTGGTAGTTACAAACATAAGCACAAACTCATTATAACCAAACGATGGAGTGGTATAGGGTATAAAAATTAATTAATTTATAAGATTTTTGTCTTGTTGTGCTAGGTCATCAAATAAGTAAATAAATAATTAAAAAATAAAAATAATCCAACACTCGACTCCTTTCGACATACGGTATGTAAAGTATTCATTTTAATTTATTGGTATTTAATACAGCCTAACATTGTGTCTAAATTTACCTCTTATTGTGAAAATTTCCTAATCATTCCTTGTGCACTCATCTTAAAATCTTTGACTTAACCGTAGTCCTTCCTACCTTGGTGTAGAAAACTACATTTTTTTTTTTTTTAATCTATAAAACTGTTAAAGTTTGGTTACCCATTTTTATTGAATTTTTCTTTATCATGTATATAAACCGAAATGGATTACTTTTAAGTTTCAAATCATACATGGAACGTTGTTTTTCAACAACTTCAATTTGGTATGCTTGGTGTAGTTTTCTACACAAAGAAAAAAAAAACACGTATTTTTAAGAGGATCGTCCCATCAATTCGATTTTTGAGATCTCACGTAAAAATTCATAGTGTAAAATGATTTCATTTTGATTTTTTTAACAGAGTTCACGTAAAATCAAAGTAAAAAACGACATTGATTTTTTAACGGTAAATTTCGAGTATTTTGTGTGAAACATTATTATTTTAAATAGAGTGCACGTTATTTACGATCAATGTATTCGAAGAATAAAAGCATTGAATAGAAAACCACATAGTAGTGAACGATGAAGCAGAAAGAACACGTGATTTTAATTTGCGTATTTTTTTTTTAATCTAAAATTGTCAAAAGAATCAAATGATAATTTTTATTTCAAGTGATTGTATGTATTTTAAAGTGAGTGAATCAAAATTATAATTCAGTTAATACCATTTTGAAACTAAATAACCAAAAAACTATATCTCGTGAAAATATAAAATATAACTACATATCGTGAAAATTAAAAAAAAAAAATATGGAAACAAATTGTGAAGTGATTAGGAATGATAATAGTGACAGTGATGGAGCCGTCACTGCTCAAAAAGAGATTATATGAATGGGAAGCAAAAAAAGTAAGTTCAAATTTAAATAGTACCTATAGATAAAAACGAAAGGAAAAACGTGTAGAAAAACTGTAGTGAAATTGAAGAAGATGGAAAATGTTTATATGCACAGTAATTCTCGTAAAATTGTATCAACAAATAGATCCTTGTTTTAACCTTCATTTACGTTATTAAACGCTTCTATAACTTTAATCTTCATAATTATATATTCTTTCCAGGGTGTAATCCCTAGTTATGAGGCAACTGTTTCAATGTCCAATGAAGCAACCAGTAAAATAATGGATTGGCTAGAAAAAATCTCTAATGGAATTTCACATACAGAAAGCTCATCGATAGCTACATCTAATTCTGCAATTTTAGATATGGCAATAATACTTTGTCCTAACGGTGAAACTGTCGAATCCGTATTGAAGGAAACTATAAATGGACAGCACGTTCTTAAATACTATGAAAGCCATTCCAGCTTAAACTCAACACAGCAGAAGAACTTGACGCACTGCTTGGTTGATTTTTATAAAAATAAAAATCGAAAAATGTCGTATTTGGAGATGCAACAATGGGCAAACAAACGCAATTGAAGAAAAATTTGCAAATGAAAAATCAAGTTTGATAAACTGTTTCAATTATACAGGCAACATATTTTATGCCACGCAAAACGGGTAAAAAAATCCGACTGGTAAATTGCCATCGAAATGGAGTAATGTGCCCAGGTTCAACGACGAAAACGGGTACCACCTCGTAAGTGTTTATCTTTGGTTTGAAAAACTATATTCTCAATAAGCAAAATTTATTCTACATATGTTTTTTACAGATTGATATCGACTTTGAATTTATGTTTCTGGAAAAATTAACAATTTATTATCAGAATTCGAGAACTTTGTCACCAAAATTATACCGGTCTTCGAAACAGAAATTAAGGATAAGGCTTCCCGTATTTTATTTCAATCAATACTTAAAGATGGAATTGATATGAGTAAGTAAATATTTTCTTAATATTTATATTAATTTCATTTCACGAGCACAAGGTAATTCACCCTTTAAATCTTGTTTTTAGATTCGAGAGATTGCATAATAACAATTTTACTTCACGCAATTCTTCACCCTAAAATGGTTAACACAAATATAAAGCCAACAATTTTAGAAGCTCAAGAAGATTTTGTACTCCATGTACAAACGTTTAATGTTATGCAGGAAAAAACTACAAAGATAAGATAGTTGTAGTTGGGCCAACATTAAACGATTTGGAACACTTCTACGTATATTTAGACGAGCCTAAATATAAAATAAGTTATGTATTTCAATTAGAATATTCACACATTAGCAAGCAAGTTTGGTCATTTTTGGAAAGTTTCTTTTATGGTTTAGAATCGGAAAGTTTCTCCGAAGTTATAAATTTAATTAATAGATTAAAACAATAAAAGTGTTGAAATTAACTTCAAAAATGACCAACTTAGTTTGCTTTAAGTGTGAATCAGTGTTCAAAACACTGGATATATTTATAAGACATCTTAAATCTTTTCCAACAAAATAACTGCCGCCAAAAATTTCAAAACATTCATTCTTTTCGAAGACATTTAAGTAAACATTTGCATAATATAACTGAAAATGAAAGGCAGGAATTAGGTCCGATTATTATAGAAAAATCTAATGCAGAATTAAGAAATATAAATTTGCATGTTGTAGATACTACGCCAAGTTATGAACCTTTGGATTTAAATGTCGACTATTTGTCAGAAATAAAAAACTCTATATTAAAATTTTCATTACAATTACACAATCGAAACGAATTCACACGAAAAGATGTAATACAAATTCAAAATTCTGTTACGGATTTTATAACTAAACCTATATCAAACATGTTAAAATCAGTTTTGTCAAACGTAAATAATGGTCATAGTCAATCATCAGTTAATATCAATGATTTAATAGTATATATAGCCCAACCTTTTAGTGAAATTGAATCAGAATACAAATTTATTAAAAAATTACAAAATGAATTGTTATATAAAACACCAACCACATTCTTAATTAGTAATAACTTATCGGAAGTTATAATAAATGCTATTCCAATTATTTGTGGAAACAAGGTGGAAGGTTGTTTAATGGATATAAATTTTCAAAGAAAGAGATACTTTGAAACCGGTGACATATTATCTGAAACTTTAACCAACATGGATCACTACAAAGCGAAAATACAAAGCGAAAATACTGTTCTTCCATTTTGCATATATTTGGATGATTTTGGAATTGATAATCCACTAGGATCAAAGTGCGGTCGTCACTCAATTTGTGGTATATACTATACCTTTCCGACAATTCCACAATATCAAGTATCATTACTTAACAATATTTTTGTAGCGGGTTTTATAAAATCAAAAGACTTTAGTGAATATGGGAATCGAAGGTCTCTCAAGCCACTGTTAGATAGTATTAAACAATTACAAACTGAAGGGATATAGATACATTCAAAACAAAAAAGTTATCATATAAAATATAAATTAATCCAATTTGTAGGTGACAATTTAGCACTAAATACAGTACTAGGATATAATAAATCTTTTTCGGCACAATATTTCTGCAGAGTATGTAGGAGGAGTAAACCTGAAACAGAATCCGACACACTTGAAATACCTAGCTCGCTTCGAAACAAATCTAATTATGAAGAGGATTTGACTCTAAATAATTCAAAGAAAACTGGGATTAAAGAAAATTCCATATTTAATGAGCTGAGTGATTTCCACGTTACTTCTTATATTGCTAGTGACATTATGCATGATTGGTATTTAGGAATTTGCCGATATGCACTATCTAAGACCCTACGTTATTTTATTTTCAAAAAGAAATTTTTCTCGCTAGAAACATTAAATTATAGAAAGCAAATGTTTAATTATGGATATACAGAAATAGATAATGTTAGCATGCCCATTGAAAAAAGTCACATTCATAATGCTTCATTTAAAATAAGTGCATCTCAAATGAAAAGTTTTTGTCATTTGATTCTACCCATGATTGGAGATTTAATCATGCCTAATAATGAGGTTTATGAATATTTAATTCAATTAATTCGGGTTCTGGATTTAATATTACGTCCAAGGTATGATGCTGCTTCCATAGAAAAACTAAAGGACGAAATAGAATACCACTATGAACTCTATAAGAAACATTTCAAAGATACATTAAAACCAAAATTCCATTTAAGTGTACATTACCCAACTATAATAGAGCAACTCGGTCCTCTGTGACACCTATGATGCTTCGATTTGAAGCCGAAAACCAGATACATAAAAAATATGCGGGAGCAATAAATTCAAGGGTTCATATTCCTCTGACACTAGGAATAAAAGCAGCCTTACGATTTTCTCATAATCTACATACTAATTAATTAATTTTTTCAAAAACAAATTGTTTTAAATAAACCGATAGTAAAAGTAAATACAAAATCAAAAGAATATTTTTCTATATTAAATATTAAATGTGATGTAACAGAACTGCCCTCTGAACAGACTGAATTAATTAAGTTCAGAGGAACAGTTTATAAAATAGGATACGTTCTTACTACAACTTGTGATAATAAAATCCCACAAGTATTTGAGATAGTTGAAATTTTTTTTAAAAAGGATGATTGCTATTTAGTTGTAAGGAATGGAAAGTTAGTAGATTCTCAAAACATTTCCAATCATATGTTATTGATTCCTGTGATGAGCAATCATTATATTTATATAATATAATTGCCTTTGATGGCCCCCCGATTCATTTCTATTGTTTAGCTAATGGTATAAAATTAATCCGACTTAAGCGATACTTTTTAAATAGTATAAGTTAAAAAATATTTGTAATTTTAAAATTAAAAATTAAAATAAATATAAAATATATGATTAATGTATTATTTTTATTTAGTATAAGTATTACATTTATATTGAAAATAAATATTAATAAAGTTTTTGAATTGGAAAAAGAAATAAAATTATTTTTTATTTGGTAGTGATAATTGACAATGACAAAATTATAGCTTAAGCTATAATAATTAACGGTCAATTCAAACATCCATGCGATGAAAACCAACTAGAAAATCTCTTATATTTTACGGTACATCACCTTAATTCAATACGCCGAAAAACGTGAATACACGTGAATATCTAAAAAAAACGTGAATACTCTTAAAAACCAATGGAAATCCGTATTGAAATTAACGAGGTTCCCTATAAAAACTAATGTGAGATCACATGTCCGGGTTAAAAGATTTTCACTTAAATTTGACGTGAATTGACGTTAAAAAAAATTAGAAATTTTAACATATTTTCACGTAAATTTGACGTGAATACACATGTATTGAAAATTATAGATTTTACGTGATAAATCACGTAATTTTAATGTGGTTGCCCTCTTTACTGAAAACCATAGGGAATTCACTTAAATTTTCTTCTACGTTACGTGACTATTTTTCTGTGTGTACTCGGCATAGGAAAGTTGTATGAAAATAGTACCTTGTACGCCAAGTGTAAAAAGAAAGCAAGAAACCAAACAGTAATACGTATTTTGTAAATAGTAGGCTATGGAGTTTTGATTGCTGAAGTTGATGCCGGTGCTGATTTTGTTGATATTGAGCCTATGCAAACAGCAGGACGCAATCGAACCACTAATATGTTGGGACTAAGGCCAGGTACTACTAATACTACTTTATCGCGCGTGAATGGTATCAGGGATGCTTTCTTGGTATTTTTTCCAACCGTATATTGAGAAAATCATTTTGGAGAAAGTATGCATTTAGCGGGCTAAAGAATGAAAACCATTAGGAATTGGATGCTTCATGTATACTCGGCTGTTTTGATATTGACTGGCGTTCACAAGTTGAATGTTATTGAAATATATCATAACGAGCTATTTTCAGAAAAATTATATCGAAAAAAACAGTTTGAGAACTTGACCAAAATTATTCGCGTCGGTGATAAAATTAGTTGTCGACAAAACAGATCTGTGAATAAATTTGCTCCAATTCGTCATCTGTGGGATATGTGATCTGAAATGTTACCAATGCTTTTCAAATCTTGCGAACAGCTATCTGGTTTCCATGGAGGTTGTTTATTTATGCAAAGCAAACCAGAAAGATATAGTTTAAAATTTTTGGCACTCGTATGTGCAAAAACCTTCCAAGTCTGGAAAATACAACCATACCTTGGGAAAGCTTCTGAAGATGCTCCAGAAAAAATCAAGGCCAACGAGTTTTATTGCATCTGGTCGAGGGCCTAAAAGGTCATAATGTTACAATGTACAATTTCTTCACTTCTTATGAGTTGGGTCAAAAATTGGGTCAAATTGACCATGGTTGGAACAATGCTAAAGAACAAGCGCTCAATTCTACCAATGCAAAAAGGATCCACTCTTTCAGTGTACATTCCAATTTACCAAAGATCCCTACAAGAAATGAATGACTGAAACTAACACATAAACAATTTTTGTACCAACACACTTGCAGTTTTTTCTATTTAAAAACATATGACTGTTATGTTGCTGTTGTAGAGTTGTTTTTGTTAAGGTTGAGGAAAGGTAAGTAATTAATTAAATTAAAAGTTCAAGTTAATTTTTGTTGTTTCCTTAGGATTCTTCAAAATATGTCAGTGAATTCGTTAGTGCCATTCTCGATTGTGGTGACACGTCCCTCCATTATACCCTTCCACAATTTATTTTTTGCTCACTTGTGGCCTATTCCTGTTGGATCGTTAACTATTGCTGTAGAATCTTCACAAACTTTCAATCTAGAACTTTTATACCTCTTAGGAAACGCATTTGTGTAAAGAATTATATTGTGCGACAATATGTACCAGAAAATAATATGGTTATCTATTCGATATTATTAATGGACTTTTTATGATGTTGAAAGATAATACACAAGAAATATAATTGTGTGAAACAACGCTGACACAGTTTATTAAATCGATTCGTAATGATTCCAGTTAAGTGCGCATGGAAGACACTATAAATATATTGTTAATACATGCGCAATCACCAAATGAACTTATTAAGGTAATGTACTGACATTTTATTAAAAATTCTAGCTAGAAACAAAGTAAATCTTCCTTGCAGAATTTTACATTAATCCTTATATCTATCTTTCAGTCTGTTGCCATAACATGGATATGGTTTTTTTAATATTTGGCTCGAATGTTTTAATTTATGCCATTCTGGAACATAGTGTCTGGAATATAATGTTGATAATATGAAGAATATTAAAGAATGTGCAGTATCCGTAAATTCGTCCATAATGAAATTAGTTTTCAAAAGAATAAAGATCTCAAAATATTGAACTAATTGATTTATGGAGGTATTATCACAATATCTCACACACCGTTCTGTACAAACAATTTTCCAAATGGAGTGTATCAGTTTTGGCCGAAATTGTTAATTCACAACACTCAAAAGGTGAGCTTTAATATAAATTGTTGATATATATGTGTTATAATATATTGTTTTCTTTAAGAACCTACTGATTGCACTAAGGCCCATTACCGGAAATTTCTTGAGTTTAGTCAATTTATTCAGTGCTAAGTTACGAACCGCTTTGAGGGATGTTTCGTGTCAAAAGTCAGCAAAGTTGTTTAAACATTCAACATTGTCTCAAAGTTATCGACACGTTTCGGAATTGGTGATATTGTTGTGTTTTTAATATTTTAATGTTTAATGTTTATTTCTATTATTGAATTTTTGATTTTTAATACAATAAATAAATAAAAAAAATAATAAGTTCTGTTTCATTATAATTAAGCGTGACCGGTCAATGATGATGTATATATCCATCAAGTATGACCGGTCAGCGATGATGGATATATCTATCATCGTTGACTACTAAACAGCGTTAGAGTGAGCAGTTCAGATATATATATTATATATATTATATTATTATAGATGCAAAATCACATTTACACAAAAGTTTCAGTCAGTTTTGGCATCTTTGCCTTAATAAAATGATAGAAACTTTGTTCTACGCGATGACCGACACTTCAGTCAGTAGTGACGGTCATATCACCAGTCAAATGACCGTCACTGTTCTTGTAGGGATATTACACTTGTTTCCTTGGTTGGAAAAAAAATGTAAATGCACAGTGTTGCAGAGCACTATACCAGAAATAATAACATATTATAACCGAACTAAGGGTGAAGTTGACACAGTTGACAAACTGATTTCTGGATATAGCTGTAAACGAAAACCCAACAGAGGGCCGGTCAATGGTTGTATTTAGTAACATGATTAACATATCAGACTTGAATGTAACTATTTATTGAACTTAGTACAATACTTTCGCTTTTGCGTGATCTGGGATTTGCCCTTTCCCAACCGTACATGGCGCAGAGAAAACGAGGTACAAATTAAACCTTATTCCATATAAAAACAGAAAAAGTAGAAAACTATACAAAGGTAGAATTATGACGTTTTTTTTCAAGGTAGGAGTACAGTTAAAGCAAATTATATATTTCAGATAATGCTGTTTTAAATTTCATTTTATTGTTTTTGTCTTTAACCAGAATTGTTCATCTTTTAACAACTGTCAATCATATTACTAATTTTCAACCTTCTCCTCCTCTTACGATTATTTGTTGTATCAGTAACTGCAGGTGCAGCTGTAGGTGCGGTTGCGTCGGTAGTAACCTGAGTCTCCACTTAATTAAACTTGTGCCTTTCTTAGAAAATTTACTTAGCTTTTAACTGTACCAATGATGCTCTACTAACTCTATAAAAATCCCCTCGTTCAGCGCAACACAATAGAATATTTCATGTAATGCAAATATAAATTACATCACTTAACATCGTTTATAATTTCTATAAACATTAATATAAAAATGTTTGCCAAATAATATTTAAAAAAATTTTACTCAATATAATTTCGAAGCGTTAGTTGAGGTGTGACGGTGAGCTGTTTTTTATTAAATAAACCTGCATAAATATGCCATTATTATATTGATATCAAAGATGTTTTTATTTTAAAAATATTTACATAAATTCTTTAAGGTGATATTTTTTAAATTCAAGGTTGTGTCTTAAGAGACTATTGAGCACACACATATTATCAAAGTTGAAATGCAGCTCGAATTGTTTCATACACATCTTAAACGATTCGTTTTTCGATTTCTCTCACATTTTAGTACAGGTTCAGATTAAATCTATTACAAAGAAATATTGCAGAATAGCCGTTGATTAAGAATTCCTTTCACACAGTTCCTTATAATCTGCTATAAACCTAATAAAAATTAACATTGTTTATGCTTGTTCGACAGTTATGTTAATGAAGAGAAAATCTCATTTTCATCAAAAATTACCAAAAATTTGACTTGGAGCTGTATTTGTATGCCGATGGAACAAGATATATGTACATATAAATATTATAATTCGGATTTAAGTGCAATTTATGACAGGGAAATTAGCATGGGACCTTGCTCAGATGATGCATGAATATTCAATAATTTTGAAATCATTTGAGCTAAAATTGATTTTTAGTACACTCCTTTTATAGCGCCATCCAAAACAGTTTCAGTGTAGCTTCTAATGCCTGGTTTTCACTATGCACAGTGGTTTCCCCCATAGGCCAAAAATAAAAAATAAAGGTTTTTTATTTTAAGCTTTATTGCACTAAATTTATTGATAACACTCAAAATTTTATGAATCCAACAAATTTGGTTGTTTTTTTTTAGCGAGATTCAATGTGTGTGTAGTCATAAAAGAAAACTTAAGTTTATCTAAAAAGTTATTCGCCATATTGTGGCAGACGGCTCCAAAAACTCTACAAACATTAAATTCTACCTTATTTTCTACCAAATGAAATAATAAAAGCTGCAAAAATTTAAGCCCATTAAAAAATTCCTGGAGAATACTTTTTGACCTTTTCAAAACACATGTTTTTTAATCCAATTGAAGATTTTTTACCCCTCCTTAAATTAAAAAATATTGTGGTCGCGGGTTTTTACATATTTTCGCGGGTTTTTGCATATATAGTCATCCGACGAAAAATAATGAAAAATCGCATTTTGTTTTATAAATCTTTTTTTAATTGTTGTTATTTTAAACTTTAAATTGCATTTTATGATATTTAACTTACAGTTATGAATAAAGACAAAACATTTTTTTAAAAAAATTGTTGTTTTAAACTTCATATCGCAATTTTAAGGTATTTGACTTTTGATTTAAGTGTAGCTTGCTCGTTGTATTTAAAAAGTGTTAAAACAAAGGTCAAATTTAATTCTTATAATTAATTGTTTTCGCGATAGTGTTAAAAGTTTCGAAAATATCAATATGGAAATTAAAATAGAAGGTTTATTCTGTCAGTGTCAATTTTCTAGAATGTATGTGCTTGATATTTGGAATTCCACAGCTGGTAACTATCATTCGAAAAAAAAAAATATTTCAAACAAGTAAGAAAATTATAGCCGGTCTAGACCGACTATACGATACCCTATACCATGCGTTTAGAAACCCTATCTCTTAGGCCCAACTAACTGGACATTGAAAATAAGCAAAAACCAAATTTGAGTGGGATTTTTATTAATTTTTTTGGCTGCAGATATGAAAAAGTTCAAAAATGGACCGATCCTGATCATGTTTGGTAAATTCTCTTTTATTTTTTCAAAAATATGTACAAACAAAATTTGAGAAGAATCAGTGCAATATTTTAGTTTTTTAATAGATTTAAGTGAAGATCGCGAAGCAGCTCTATATGGGGTCAAAGGGATCATTTTTGGACTACTCATTAGTGGATGTAATGAACGCATACAAACCCAATTTGAGTAAGATCTATATGACAATTTGGATCTTATGGCAATTTATGTCGATTTCATATGGATAATTTGTATGGGGGCTAGGTCTGAACATGGACCGATTCTCACCAATTTCAATAGCGTTCATCCCATGGCCGATAAAAGCTTATATACCAAATTTCATCAAAATATATTCATATTTGCGACCTGCAGTTTGATTACAAGCTTTACATGGACACACAGACGGACGGACGGACGGACGGACATTGTTAAATCAACTCAGAAAGTGATTCTGATTCGATCGGTATAATTAAAGATGGGTCTAGGTCAAATATTTTTGGTTGTTACAAACAGCAGCACAAAGTCATTATACCCAAACCAGATAGTGGTATAGGGTATAATTATGGAGGAAAAATTTAAGGCTGAAAAAATAAAATTCGACCTGAGCAATTTAAAAAAAATTTTAAAAAGTCTTTATAAGAGGATTGTGAGCTTTGGACGAAAAATCATCGTAGAAAATTAATTATTTTGAAGGAGCATAAAAATGGTTCGAAAATATTAAAATTATTCATCTAGAAACAAAATCCCTTGAAAAAGAACTACCTGCACCTAGCCAAAAGCGTGGTCGTCCTGATGAGGAATTTTTGAAGGCTTCAGAAAGAATAAAGAGGCATACAATATATAATATAATGCAAGGTGATAATTCTTTACCCGAAGCTTTACAAAAACGCAACTTTCTCACGACATACAATGTAGAAGATTATGAGGTTTTGGCTCTTTTCGTTGACTTTTCGTATATTTCGATTGAATTAAAATGAAATACAAAATTACAGAAATTGTTTAAAACGAACGAATTTTCATATTGAAATACTTTATTTCAAAAAAAAAAAAAAAATAAAAAATTACGAAAATTGTTTAAAACGAACGAATTTTCATATTGAAATACTTTATTACAAAAATTCTTAAAACAAATCTATAAGCCAATTAACCCTTCAAATCAAATGGCTACTGTGGCTACAGTTGTTAATATTTTTTCCTAAACATTTGCAAACTTGATGCTCTTCGCGCAATCTATGAGCTGACAAATTTTGAAGACCCTAGCTTTTTTAGTTTCGGAGATATATATTTTTGACCGCTTGCCCATATAAGGGAAACCACTGTGCTACAACAAACAAGCTGACAACAAACAATTATTTCAACTGATTTCTCGTAATTTTTATTGATAAATAAAGTTGCTCTAGCTCGAGATCCGTTTCTATTAGAAAAATTAATTTATTTTCCAATATTATTGTACTCAATGCAATAATAGAGGACGATATGTCAACAATAATAGTGTATAAAGTTTTTATGTGAACATTCAGTATATATGTTGAAATATTGATAAATAAATTAATTTTTATAATAAAAACGGAGCTCGAGCATTTCTATTTATCAACAATTGAAAGTTTGCACAACTACAATCCCAAAATAAGAAATTTTTTATTAATTACGTTTGCATTACATCTTATAAACTAACAAAAAATTCGGATGTTTGTAGCTACCAAAAATATTTGAACTAGACCTAATATTATTATACCGATCTACTCAGAAGCACTTTTTGAGTCTATTTAGTGATGTCCATTCGTTCTTCCGTCCACTCACCAATCTTAGTCCATGTAAACCTTGTAATCAACATGTTGACAATTTCATTTTGCCAGGGGTTCCAAATGACATTACAGCTCGTTTTCATAATTGTAAACAAAGACAACGCTGTCAAAACTTTAATGAATTATAGATTTATTTTCAGCTGCTTCTTTTCTTTGTTTTTTAAAGAGAACATCTTACCGATTTATCTTAGAGAAAAAAGTTTTTGGAAACATTTGATGTTCAATTCGTAAAAGCTTCGTTAAAACAAAAAATACTTATATTTCAGCCTTCATCACCGATTTATTGAGTATTATGATAATTGTTATGTTATAATTGAATAGATTGTTTCTATATGAAATTTTTCTACTTAGGGCGGTCGTGAGGTTTTGAACCCTGAAAATTCACATACACTCGTACTTGCACTTTTTGGTCAGCGCTTTAACACACTCACCTAAAGTCAGGCCTACGAGCAGTGTGGTTAGAATCAGTTTTCATACCATACAGCATTTACTTCGTATTAATTTCAGAAGATACAACTCTGTCCAAACAAACAATCGTTATTTTTTTGATTTTTTGATAATTTTGCATTTGTACTTCCAATTTCCACTATTCTCAGTTCCGCTTCAAAGCATCATCTCAAATATAAGTAAAAAGTGCAATATGTAGTATGTACAAACCGTACATCACATATTGTAACAAAGATTTGATTTTACCTCCAGGGCTTTTTATATATGTTATTTTAAAGCATTTTTTTTTTTTTTTGTGTAATTTGTAATCGTATTAGGTGGCAGTTGGCAGCGTCACTCCACAAAGGACACGCGTATGTTAATATTGGCCTTATAACACTTTTGAAGAGTAGATTTTTTTGGGGGGCGTCCATATCATTGAGGCCAGCCAGCAGGCTGAACCTGTTGCTTGAAGTTGACGCGATGTTCGGGTTAACAAAACCCGGAGGAAGTTTTGTTATCTTCTTGTTCGCAAGGAGCTATTTTATGAATATTTGGCCCCTCGGGCCATCGCTAAATTTTTATTCATGTTTTAAGCTGAAATGTCTACCACGTGAGTTCAAATGAGATCAAGAATAGGCAATTGCAAAAACAAAAATATACACTTGTTTTTATTTTTAAATAGTTGTACTTACGCTTTAATTATTTACACGACCGTTCGTAAAGAGAATTAGATTAGAACTGATTTTAATTGAAATAATATAGTATTTAAAGAGGCATTTTCAGAGAAAAGAATAAATGAATTGTAAGAACATTTTTTTTTTTAATTGGAAAAAACTATAAATCGTAATATACATATCATGGGGTTCAATTTTAAAAAAAATTGTTAGAAAAAAAAAATCGCTATCTTTTTTAATGGTTAGATGAAAGAAAATAGGCAACAATGATTCCGTTTGATATTGCTAAAAAAATTTTTTTTACTAATTTGAAATAATGCAAATTTCAAAAGAAATAAAATGATGTTGAAAAACATCAGCTTTGAAATTTTACCTAACAATTAACAACAAAATATTTTAATTTTTAGCATGCAATTCATGTTTGAGTGAAAATTAAACAAATATATTGGAATGTCTCGGCCACACTTCAATAAATATTTTAAACATACTTTCAGGCCGTCTTGAAAAATTTACTTGAGTTTATTTTTGGCTCAGTGCATACATACATACACATACTATTACACATTGGTTAATATCGTTTAGGAACTTTTTATAGAAAAATACTTCAATACAGCCATGCCAACTTTTTTGAAGTAAAATGCACAAACTAGCAAAAAAAAAGTGCTAAAAGGTGATTTAAAAAAATAAGAATAAAACGAAAAGCGCTGATATTTGATGTTACTTAATGCCACTTTACATTATCACACTTTGTAATACGACCTCTCAAAAAGTCAAGTTATATGAAAAAGTCGTATCATGTAAAAAGCATATGTTATGAAATTTGCAGTCTGTATGATTTTATTTTCGAAGACCGATGATTTTTTTTTACTCATTTTAACTCGTAGTGTCTGCTTGTCTGCCATCCATCCTAATAGTCCAACCCTATTCCCCTATCAACACAATCGCGAAGCATCCACAGTCGATATTATCTTAAGCAATTCCGCTTTAACTATGGACGTAAAACAATGGATTAGGAAATACCACCAGACCATCGCCCCGTTATATGTACACTTAAAAGATCAATGGCCTTGCAGGTTGACCTCAATTAATATGATTATTGAGCAACCAACTGGAACATTTTTATGAATTTTTAGGCAGTAATTGATCAGGAAATCCAAAAATTTATAAATGTAGTTTTCGAAGCAAGGGACGTATCTACATCCAAAATAACTCAACAAAATAATTACACATTACCAGAAAGTACTGTGAAATATATTAAACTAAGAAGAAGCTTTAAAAGAAAAAGCCAATGATCTTCAAATACAGCCGAGCAAACTTTTTATAATCAATGTACTAAGTTTCTAAGTATGCAACATGATAGATAAAGGTAGTAATTCGGAACGCAATAAGAAATTGTGTAAATTATTATCCAATTTAAAACCAGGTGATAAATCATTTTGAAAATAAGCAGGAACTTACAAGGAAAAGGAAAATATCAAATTTCTCACCTTAAAATTGGAAATACAAAAATAACATCTGACAAGGATAAGTCAGTAATCCTGGCAATACATTTGTCCAAGCCAATAATCTCACTTCGATCTACAACCACACAGTGAATACATTAATAAATAAAACAGTAAATAATTTTAAGAAAGAAAATCCTAGTTCTGAATCAGCAATTTATACATCTATTGAAGAAGTAACGAATATTGTCTCATCAATAAAACCCTCAAAATCCCCTGGTTTTGACAATGTTCCCAACCTGCTTTTAAAGAAACTACCAATCACAGCTCTAAAATTACTGGTTATAATATTTATCAGCTGCATCAAACTCAACTATTTCTCAAACCATTTCAAAAATGCTAAGGTTATAGCCATAAACCAACCTAATAAGCCAAAAAAATAACCCAAACAGTTACAGACCTATTAGTCTATTAAGTAACTTAGGTAAAATATTTCAAAAAAATACTACATTCTCGTCTTAGTGAATTTGTAACGACCAATGCTATTGTTGCTAAACAACAATTTGGATTTAAAAAAGAGCACAGCACTACTCACCAAATAAACAGAATTAAAAATCAAATAATCACCAATAAAAACAATACACGTTCAACGTTCTTATTTAAACTTCTTATTGCAAATATAACAAAATATAACTTATTTCAGCTTTCATTCACGGCAGAGGCTTTAAAGTTGCGATTAATAATGAAACATCATCTCCAAAAACCATTACCACAGGGTTACCTCAAGGATCCGTCTTGTCGCCATTGCTTTGCTCGATATATACATCCGACTTTAAAGTCCCAAAATATATGAAAATTGCTTATTACGCTGATGATACTGCGTTAATTTCTTCAAACAAACTTACAAGTGCACTCCTGAAGAAAATGGGAAAGGGACTTGTAATTTGCAGTAAATATTTTCACAAATGGAAAATCAAAATTAATCCAACCAATACCCAAGCAATAATTTTTCCATTCAACAAATCTCCCAAAAGACTACAAAGACATCACCTTCTTATTGGAAATAATACCATAAATGTACTTTACGATGTCAAATATCTCAGAGTTGTCTTGGACAAAAAGCCTACATTTAAACAACATATTATGGCTACGTGCCAAAGAGCTATAATATCATTTAAAAACAAAAATTTACTCTTCAAAAGTGCAATATTAACATACGCGTGTCCTATTTGGAGTGACGCTGCCAACTGCAACCTAAAGCGCTTACAAATTATACAAAACATGTCTTAAAATGAAAAAAAACCCTGGAGGTATCCTACAAATCTACTTCACGAAGAAACAGGTTATGAAAAAATGATCGATTTGATAACAAGGATTAATACCAATTACTTTACCAAAACTGAAAATTCCTCTTACCATAAGATAAGAGAATGTAGAGAAATAACGTAAAATTAAAAAGAAATCATCATTGAAAATTATGTGCTTATAGAGGTCTATTATTTCTAATAAACCTCCTATAAGAATATAAATATTTTCACATAGTATTTGAATACACATATTAAATCATATAAAGGGTTTTTTTTCCTTCCATTTTCCTTTAAAAATCATTAAAAAATAAAATAAAAACTATTTAGTATCTTTCGATCCTATATATTATTTGTTGCAATATCTATATGTAAAGATAAGATCTCATATGTAAATATCAAATTTGTTAAAATATGTGTATAAAGGAAGGATATATAATTGAATTGACTTTAAACTCTAATCCAACAATGAAACTATTATTTGCATTTCTTCTAGTTTTTGTCATATTATGTATGGTGGCCATAGACAATGTGAATACTCAGGCAAATACCGATGCAACAACGACTACTTTATCAAAATCATCAATGATAAGGTTCAATATTTCGAATGCAACAATCTAGAGTTATCAGTAGAGTTAATGGAAGCAATAATAGCACAACCTCTGCCAAAGATGGGTATAGGATAAATATTTTTGTAGTGACAAACATCAGCAAAACCTCATTATACCGTGACCACAAACTGATATAGGTTGCCGTAAATATCTGGTTTAGGGTACAAAAATAAAATTTTATAAATATTTTCAGATGATGCTTAGAACATCTTCAGAAGCGTAAGATAGAAACACTTCGACATTTTGTATACAGTGTTCATTTTGAATAATTTTGAATTTTTCAAAAAAAAAAAAAAAAAATATCGAAAGGGATTTGAAAACAAATTTAATTCCGATAAGAACATTAAAGTCTAAAAAAATTAAGCTTCAATCACATTTTCAGCTGTTTACTTTGCCTCTCTATAAAATATTAAATATTTGATCGTTGGTCCAAGCTTTTGAGGAAATGTTGTAACGAAAACCTTACGATACGATACGATACCCTATACCATGCGTTTAGAGAGCCTGTCTCTTAGGTCCACCTAATTGGATATAAAAAATACGCATAAAACAAATTTGAGTGTCATTGCTATTAATTTTTTTTTTTGCCTTCGGATATGAAAAAGTTTATATCCGGGTCGAGGTCGAAAAATGGACCGATCTCTACAATATTTGGTAAGGTCAGTTAATTTTTGCAAAAACATAAACAAACCAAATTTGAGAAAAATTTGTGGAATATTTTTGTTTTATGCCAGATTTAAGTGCAGCAGCTTTTTATGGGGGCTATTACAAAGTATTGTCCCACAGGGTTTATTTAGGACTAATGATTAATAGATATAATAAACACAAACAATCCAAAAATGACCGCGAACTATAGGATTATCTATACCGATTATCACCAATTTCAATAGCGTTCGCCATATGGTCGATAAAAACCAAATTTCTTTAATATATATTCATATTTGCCACCTTTAGTTTTATTACAAGATTTCCGTAAACACACAGATGCCGTACAGATGGAGAGGGCTAGCTAGCTGGCTGAACTTTAACTTAAAAAAGATGTTAAGATTATTTTTTACTGCATCTTAAGATGTGTCTATTTTAATGTGTGTTAAACCAAATTATATATTTTATACAATGTTCTTTTAAATTTTATTTTACTGTTTTTGTCTCAACTTTTAACCCCTTCTATTTCCATTCCTGACCTTTCTCCTACGAATAATCCTTCTTCGGCGAGGTGCAGCTGTAGTTGTAGTTTTAGCTGTAGTTTTCTTTGTAGTCTTAGCGGCAGCTTTTGTTGTCTTTTTAGTTGTAGCTGCAGTTGTTGTAGTAGTTGTAGCTGCGGTTGTTGTAGTAGTTGTAGCTGCGGTTGTAGTTGTAGTTGTTGCTGCAGTTGTAGTTGTAGTCGTAGCGGCAGTTGTAGTTGTAGTCGTAGCGACAGTTGTAGTTGTAGTTGTAGCGGCAGTTGTAGTTGTAGTCGTAGCGGCAGTAGTTGTAGTAGTCGTAGCGGCAGTTGTAGTTGTAGTCGTAGCGGCAGTTGTCGTTGTAGTCGTAGCGGCAGTTGTTGTAGTAGTTGTAGCGGCAGTTGTTGTTGTAGTCGTAGCGGCAGTTGTTGTAGTAGTTGTAGCTGCAGTTGTTGTTGTAGTCGTAGCAGCAGTTGTTGTTGTAGTTGTTGCTGCAGTTGTTGTTGTAGTTGTTGCTGCAGTTGTAGTTGTAGTCGTAGCGGCAGTTGTTGTTGTAGTCGTAGCTGCAGTTGTTGTTGTAGTCGTAGCGACAGTTGTAGTTGTAGTCGTAGCTGCAGTTGTTGTTGTAGTTGTAGCTGCAGTTGTTGTAGTAGTTGTAGCTGCAGTTGTTGTAGTAGTTGTAGCTGCAGTTGTAGTTGTAGTTGTAGCTGCAGTTGTTGTTGTAGTGGTAGCTGCAGTTGTTGTAGTAGTTGTAGCTGCAGTTGTAGTTGTAGTTGTAGCTACAGTTGTTGTTGTAGTCGTAGCTGCAGTTGTTGTTGTAGTTGTAGCTGCAGTTGTTGTTGTAGTCGTAGCTGCAGTTGTTGTTGTAGTCGTAGCTGCAGTTGTTGTCGTAGTTGTAGCGGCAGTTGTTGTAGTAGTTGTAGCGGCAGTTGTTGTTGTAGTCGTAGCTGCAGTTGTTGTTGTAGTTGTAGCTGCAGTTGTTGTAGTAGTTGTAGCTGCAGTTGTAGTTGTAGTTGTAGCTGCAGTTGTAGTTGTAGTCGGAGCGGCAGTTGTAGTTGTTGTCGTGGCGGCAGTTGTAGTTGTAGTTGTAGCTGCAGTTGTAGTTGTAGTCGGAGCGGCAGTTGTAGTTGTAGTCGTAGCGGCAGTTGTAGTTGTAGTCGTAGCGGCAGTTGTTGTTGTAGTCGTAGCGGCAGTTGTAGTTGTTGTCGTAGCGGCAGTTGTAGTTGTGGTTGTATCGGTACCCTGAGACACCACATTATGTATGTTCACCATACATAATATGGCAAAAATTATGAGAAATCCAAATGATAGTTTCATTGTTAGATTGGAGTTAGAAGTTCAACTGTGAATTTCTTAGAAAATTTACTACGCTTTTATACCTTTCATTTACTATTTATTGACATCGTAATATTCATATTTGGATAGGTGTTTATTTAAAAGAAAAAACCCAATACATCAAAACCTCGTTTGGCGCAACACCATACAAATTTGTATATAATAAAAAAATAAATAATATTGCTTAAAATCGCTTATACTTTTTATAAAACATATATATATAGAAATAAAGGCCAAATAATATTTTATATATAAGTTAATATGTTATACTATATTGATGACCTAACGCGTCACTTGGAACAGTTTAAAGAATTTTACTCAACTCGACTCGTTAGTTGAGGTTTAGCTGTAAGGCAGATTTTATTAAACATTTTAATATCAATCATTATTATATTAATATCAAAGATGTTTTGTATTTAAAGAATTATTACATAACTTCTTTATGTTGACATTTTTAAATTTTAAATTCAAATACGAAATTAACCTCGAATTGTTTCATAACTATTTAAAACGTTTCGTTTTTGGATTATTCCCATATTTAATAGAGGGTCGTATTAAATCCATTACAAAGAAATATTGCAGACTTCCCGTGGGTTATGATTTCCTTTCAACAAATTCCTTATAAAATGCTATCGACAGAAATGTTAGTGAAGAGAATATCTAATTTTCATCAAAAATGTCCAAAATTTTGATTTGAAACTTTTTGTATTCCAATTGAACATATAATATTATAATCGGGATTTAACGGTAATATATGGCGGGGTAATATATGGCGTTGCTCAAATCATGCATGGATATACAACGATTTCACGATAATTTGGTCAGCTATTAACTATTAGTACACTCTTGGTATAGCGCCATCGAAAGGAGTTTCAGTATTGTATCTAACAGTAGACAAACAAAAAGCTGTCTTAACTTTAATCATTTTTTTTTTAATTATAGATTTATTTTCAAATGCTCCTTTTCTATGTTTCCTAACGAAAACTTCTTACCAATTGAAATTAGTCAAAAAAAAAAAATATATATGTTCATCACAGAAACCGATACAAAAAGTTGTAATATTTCTTGGATTATGTTTTTTATTAATTTTGTTTTATTTTTGTTTTATATATATGCTTTATCTCCATTTTTTACTTTGTCTTAATTTCTATTTTGTCTCAATCTATTGGCAGAGATCGTCCTATTATTGCTTACATGTATTCTTCTGATAATTCTGAATCTTAAATTTGTAATTATGAAATTTCTCCTTGTTGAACCTCCACGGAATGTTGTTGCAGATGTAGTCGTCGTGCTTGCATCGGTAGTTGCCTGGATTAGATTGCTGTCATAAGTGAAACTGTGACTCTAAGAATATGCTTCACCAGTCAACAATATTAACTTATTGCATAGGTGCTTCTTATAAAAAATTTTAAGATTTATCTAATATTATTAAACATAAGTGTAAAAAGTATGTGTATCAATGAAAATCAATATTTAGTTAAAAAATAAAATAAGGTCGGTTAACTTTTTACTGCTAATTCTTAGCTCATTCCATCGTTTTTAATACAAAATTTGAGCGGCATTTTCTTAAAATCTTATTTTCAAAATCGGCTGGTAACCATGGCAATCCTGGTAGTAATATGTTCAGTTTATATTTTTAGAAATGTAAATATATTCTAACGGAAAATCGGAAAAGAAGTTAATATTTCATCTTTGTTAAACGTGGAGTAGCTAAATCAGCAATATGGGGCATTGTACAACTAGTTTTTAAAGCAACGCTATAGTATATGAATAATTCATGGTTGTTACTCATCGTCAAAAGGATATAACAATTAAGAATTTTGTAATGTAAATAGCACAAATAAAATTCAAATTCACTGGGAATCAAAGGAATCTACCCGAAAAACTGCACTAGAAAAGAAATCAGCGCTGTTGTACGCCTTAGAATTGGGCACTGCAAATTTTCGCACAAATATATTTATGAAAAATCAACGCCACCAATGTGTACCTCATGCAACACACAACTTAACGCCAAACATCTTCTAGACGAGTGCACCACCTTTAATTCATCCAGAACCAGTATTTTTGGGTCTAACAAACCCACTGATATGCTAAAAAATTATGTGAAACTAATATCAAATTAATTTGCAAATTCATACTCGAAAATAGTTTTTTGTAAACTATTTAAAATGAAAATGTTTATTAGAGTCGAAAGCCATTGCAG
The DNA here is from genome assembly GCA_963682025.1 of Cordilura impudica. NCBI lineage: Eukaryota > Metazoa > Arthropoda > Insecta > Diptera > Scathophagidae > Cordilura > Cordilura impudica. The sequence goes on from OY821517.1 coordinate 122,720,020, forward strand.
CTAGTACTCATTATCATAATTAATTATTGTAATTATGTTATTGTAATTAATAAATAAATAAAATTAAATAAACTAAAATAAAAATTCAAGGCTATTACTCAAAAAACAATTAAATAATTTTAAGTACAAAAAAGACCCAAATGACAAAACAATATCATAATTTTATTTGTATGGAAAGTGGTCGAGCTTTTTCGAGTAGTACTTCGCCAACAGCACAATTATTGTCGGAATACTTTGAAATTTTCAGAAGATTATCTCGATATATTTGCAATTACAAATATTATAAAAAATTCGTGATGGAATTTTTTTTTTTTAAAGTTACATCAAACTTGAAATAGGAGCAAATTTTCACACATTTGTACAGAGCACAATCTTTATCGGAATGACCTAATTTTTTATATGAGTCATCTGTGAATAAGGTCAATTACGGGCAATGAAGATAAATTTTTTTTTTTTTGATTTTTTTTATTTTTGTTTCTGTTTTTTGTCGAGTTCCTCCAAGCTTCAATTTTTGGCGGAATGCTTTGAAACTTGAAGGAAGCGTTATCTTTCTATACAAAGTCTAACGAATATAATTTTTTGTTACGTCATTGTGGAAAGTTTTCTGGAAAATATCATCAAACTTCAAATAAGAGCATATTTTCACACATTTGTACAGAAAGGGCCAATATCAGTCGAGTAGTGCTATACCGACGTCACAATTTTGGTCTGAATGGTTTAAAATTTTTTTATGAGTAATCTATGAATATAGTCAATTACAGACAGTGAGAAAATTAAAAAAATTTTTTTTTTTTTTTTTACACTTTTTGCAAAATTTCCGATCTTTTTCGAGTAGTTGTTCCCACGCGCCAATATTTTTGTCGAAATGTTCTGAAATTTTGAAAACATATTTTGTACATATATTCAGATTAAAATACTAAGAGCTTTTTCAAAGTGTGGTTGAAAAATTTTTTGTAAATAGGCATCAAACATATACGAAGATCATATTTTCATACATTTGAGTTGAAAGTGGATGATCTTTTTCGAGTAGTAGTTAGCCCACTCCATAGTTTTTATCAGAATGTTTTAATATTTCAGGGGGGTAAACTATCACTATAACTGACTTCAAAATATGTATATAAAATCATACCTTGTATTTGGGAATTTTTTTTTAAATGAAGTCAAACATCTATGAAGTGAATATTTTCATACATTTGTATGGAAAGGAGTCGAGCTTTTTCGAGTTTCCCCACGCCAGTACGACAGCCCGATTAAGGATGATATTCTTCGTACTTGTACGATTCCAAAAAGTATACATTTGTTATATTAAATACTTATATTCATCTTTTTACATGCTTTCAAACATGAAAAATGTTAAGTTTTACTACTCGAGCTACTCGAGCCAACGAGTACTCGAGCTTGACCGTAGGCTCTGAAATAAAGCATATATATATATATATATTCTTATGAAAAAATAGTAAAAGTGAAATTGTTTTTATTTTATGTAAAGCAGAATTGAACATCTCAAAAAAAAAACGTAGAATGCTCTAAAAATTAAAGACAATTTATAAAATTACATATGAAGAACAGACGTATAAATTACATTATAAAATCAACTATAAAGTATATCAGACACATAAATTACAACGCCAAAAACAAAAGTGTCCAGTCAGTGGGGAAATGCTGAAGGAAAAGGCAATAAATTTGTACGCTGATATTAAGAAACAGAAGGTAGCTTTCATACCAGCTCCGGGTGGTTATCTAGGTATAAATCTCCACGGCAGAAAAGCAGAAAATGCTTGCTAGGAATCAGCTGAAGGCGATTTATTTTAGTCTATTTTAGGTAAGCTGCACTGAATCCGATATTGAAAAATGGAATGTAATCGAAGATGATGATGATGACGATGGCGACCAAGGCGGCATACAGATCACAAATCCTGTAAAAGCTACTGAAACTGTTGAAAGTTTCGATAAAGCTATCGTATGGGCTGAACCAATACTCAGGGTTGTCAAATTAGTGCTTTTAGCACTGGTTTTAGTGCTTCTTAAACTTTTCGACGCGAAAATTTTTCGAGACTAGACCGACTATACGTCTAGACCGACTATACGATACCCTATACCATGCGTTTAGAAACCCTATCTCTTAGGCCCAACTAACTGGACATAGAAAATAAACAAAAACCAAATTTGAGTGGGATTTTTATTAATTTTTTTGGCTGCAGATATGAAAAAGTTCATATCGGATGCTATATCTATATGGGGACTAGGTCCAAAAATGGACCAATCCTGATCATGTTTGGTAAAGTCTCTTTTTGCAAAAATATATGCAAACAAAATTTGAGAAGAATCAGTGCATTATTTTTGTTTTTAATAGATTTAAGTGAAGATCGGGAAGCAGTCTATATGGGGCCAAAGGGATCATTTTTGGACTACTCATTAATGGATGTAATGAACCCATACAAACCCAATATGAGTAAGATCTATATGACAATTTGGATCTTATGGCAATTTATGTCGAATTCATATGGGTAATTTGTATGGGGGCTAGGTCTGAGCATGGACCGATTCTCACCAATTTCAATACCGTTCATCCCATGGCCGATAAAAGCTTATATACCAAATTTCATCAAAATATATTTATATTTGAGACCTGCAGTTTGATTACAAGGTTTACATGGACACACAGACGGACGGACGGACGGACGGACATTGTCAAATCAACTCAAAAAGTGATTCTGATTCGATCGGTATAATTAAAGATGGGTCTAGGTCAAATATTTTTGGTTGTTACAAACAGCAGCACAAAGTCATTATACCCAAACCACATAGTGGTATAGGGTATAAAAATAGTTTTATAAAAAAAAAAAAACAAATTTTTTACAGTGTAAAAATATTTAGTTTCACGTTTACTTTTGAATGCAAGTATGCACAGTTTACATAATGTACTAAAATACAATTAATTGCTTACTATTTTTTGCAACTCTAAAAATCAATTGTAAATTGTTTTCTTGATTGGCGCCGCTTTTTTTTGTCATAACTATAAGCACAGTTTAAGGTGTATTACACGAAATGGTTTTTACATATGTACTGTCACTTTTTTTATCCATATGAAATTCTTCATGTCTGTCAAAATTGTCTTTTACATACGATTCATAATTTTTGCTATCACACGTGCGTATGTATTTCCGTATGACATAACCTCTAAATGTAAACAACAGCTGATTTAATTTGTGAATTAACAAAAATTTGTTGTTAAAAAAAAGGTTATATATTTTTTAATTGTTAATTAATACTAAACAATTTATTTTTCTTTCAATATTAATCTTTAAAATTTACTCTGTTTTTCTTTCGCCACAAGCAGTGTTGTATTTTCATTTGTTTGTCATGCAAAAATAGAACCTGTTCTAATTGAAAAATGTACATGTGACTTTCCTCATGTATTGTACATAAACAATGTTTCATATGTATCACACGATGTGTACAACTTTTGTTGTGGGAAAATTTGACAGTACATATGTAAAAAACACATCATGTAATAGCACCTTTAGAATATTTTTTACAACTCCGAAAATTAATTGGAAATTGTTTTCTTGGCTGGCGCCGCTTATTTGTCAACCACAATTTTCCTTTAAATACAACTGGTAAGTAAAAAAACATTATCAAATAATAAAGTGCATGCTAATCTAGACTAGGCGATTTCTTGTTACCGATGTTTTGTTCTATCGTTTTATCCCCATTTTGACCAAATGTATACTATTTGAAAGCTTTTTCTTTTTAGGTGTTCACCAGATTTAAGATTTTTAAATTTTTTTCTTTATTTTGAGAAAATTGCATTTAAAGTTGCTACTAACACATACATAAAATTATACATATGCTATGTGTGTGTTTATTGAATTTGTAAGTGTGTTTTTTAATGAATTTGTTATCTTCATTCACAATAATAATAAACCAAAAAAGTGTTGGTTTGTGAATTGGCTAAGTTGAATAAATAAAGTTGCCTAGAAATTGCAGTCGATTTCGAGCGCTGAAATCTTCTAGTAATAATTATTAGCATGCACTTTATTATTTCATTATAATAATAATTATAATTATAATAATAATAATGATAGTAATGAAAGCAGAAAAGGGAAATTATAAACAAAAATATAGAAAAATTTGTGAATCTCAAAGTGAACTAAAAGTATGGATTCGACCATATGTGAGAAATGAAAAAAAAGCAAGACACTTTTATTGCTAATGCGAAATTAACGCTAGATATGCAGACCTAATGAGACATCCTGCAACCGAAAAACACATAAACGATGTGAGCATCTTTAGTGATAAACGACATGCACAACCAAAATTAAATTTTGCAAAAATACCAAAAACTGTGGATCCAAATCAAAAAGCACAAGGTCAGTTAGCAACACATTATATTGCAACACATTGCTCATTTAACCCTTTCGCTACATTGTATCCATATGGATACACTCAACTTTGGAGTCATTTAGCAATCTCAAAATCAATGAATCGATTTGGATATCGACGTATGATTGTTTTTTAAGGTTTTGTGAATAATTTTCATAAATATTTTTTTTTTGATATTTACAAAACTGAGAAAAATATAGCGATTTTAAGAAAACCTTTTTGTTTCTGTTTTTTTTGTAGAAAAAGTTTTTTTTATTTTACAAATTACAGATATATAGGGCCATATTTTTTTTTTTCAAAACTGATGTCATAAATAAAAATGTTTATTTTAATATTTTGCATTTATAGTTTTTTGTTTTATAACGAAAAAAGGCTCTGCGGATTTTTTTAAACATTGTATGTATCCATATGGATATAAACGTATGTTGTGGTTGTAAAAATTATACACACAATACAAATAAAATCATTTTGCGTTTAATGCTGCTTTGATGCAGACGTGCTTTTTTAGCTCTACCATTTAAATTTATTTAGAAAAATGGCAAGAAAAATTAAGGACTATGAAATATAAAAAATTTTAACCAGTTTTGCTGATTCCGATATTCCTGACTTGGAAGAGTCGGAAGAATCTGAAGTTATAAACAACTTATATTATGCTTTTGATAATATTAACAGCTTTTTATTTAAAGAGCTTTCTAGAGAAGGTCCATATGAGATCAACAATCAAGATATTAATGTTGATAATAATAATGATATAGGTAATAGGGTTATTGAGATCGAAGAAAGTCTTGCAGTTGATGAAACCGTTCAAGAGAGTCCCAAAATTTTTCAATTTCCACAAGTTTCACTTAAAAAGGAAGACCAATTTCGTTGGAAAAAAGCTTCTGGGACTAATCCAGAGACTTAATTTTCTGAAACGTACCCAAAGAAAAATATTAAACTGCCTGTCGAGTATTTTTTGGAGTACTTTACAGAAGACTTTCTTCAACAACTTGTATCTTCAACAAACCAGGCATCAATGACTAAATATTGGGAAGTTTAACTAAAGAAGAACTTTTAACATTTCTAGCTCTAGAAATATTGATTGGTACCATTGGCTACCCGCGTTTGGAAATGTATTGGACAATGGACACCGTAATACCATCATTCCCAGTAAATATGACCAGGAATAGATTCCATTCTTTTCGAAATAAGTTAAAGTTCACAATAGACCAATCAGGAAGCGATAAGCTTTACAAAATTCGCCCTATAATAAATATATTTACAAAAAAATCGTACGCTATTCCAAAAGATGAAAATCTTTGTGTGGATGAGATGATGGTTCCTTCTAAAGGAAGAACCACTCTGAGACAGTACATGCCTAAAAAACCCATCAAATGGGGAATGAAGATATTTTGCCTTTGTAGCTCCAAAGGCATGGTTTATGATTTAGAGATATATCAGGGAAAAGGAACAATATTAACTGACTCAAAGCTAGGGTTTTGCTCTGCTATTGTGATTCATCTTGTAAAAACTGTTCCTGAGGAAAAAAAATCATAAAATATATTTTGATAATTATTTTACAACTCTAAATTTGGTATTATATTTACGCCAAAAAGGAATTTGGGCTACAGGTACTATAAGAGGGAATAGATTCGGCAAAATTGATTTTAAGTCTGAAAAGAATTTGAAAAAAGAAGGCCGTGGAACTTCTGACTTCCGCATAGAAAGAGCAGACAATATTTTTCTTCTTAGATGGCTTGATGGGGGAATTGTGCAACTCGTGTCATCAATCCATGGCCATGACCCCGTCAACGAAGTGGATTTTCTCCTTTCTTTATATAGAATTTCGATTAGATCTGGAAAGTGGACTCTTAAGGTTTTTGACCACTTCATTGATTTAGTTGTATGTAACTTGTGGTTAGAGTATAGAATGGATTACGAAAAGAATAATTTGAAAAATAAGTATATGGACTTACTAAGCTTACGTAACGATACTGCGCATGGTCTTTTAGCTCGGTCTAATCAACAGGCATGTTCTCGTAAGCGTGGACGCCCAGCATTATGCCAAAATGAGGAAATTCCAATCATACCGACGACCTCCGATAAGAAACGCAACGCTACACCTTCAATTTCTGTTCGATTTGACGGAAATCAGCATTGGCCAGAACACTCGGCGGATAACGGTAGATGCAAAGTCAAAGGATGTAAAGGACAAACTAGATACAAGTGTGCAAAGTGCAATGTTTTTCTGTGCATTCCCAATGGATCGAGAAATTACTTCAAGGAATTCCATTATATATAAAATGAATAAATTGTTGATAAGATATTTTATTTTTCAGATTATATGTATTTTATGTATTAAATATAGATTAATGTGTTATTTTTGTCTAAAATTGTAATTATATGAATTTTAGATTTATAATTTTTAGTTTGTCCATGTAAGTATATACAGTGTATGCTTTTATTGAAAAAAATTTAATTTTATGTGTTAAAACTACTAAAATAAATAAAACCTCAATTATAAAAAAAACATAATATACTAGCATTTTTCTTTACCATACACGAAATTTGTATCCATATGGATACATTCCAAAAAACACATTTAGGATAAATAATTGTAAAAATTGAGTATTGAAAAACTTGTAGCGAAAGGGTTAAGAATATCGATAATTTGTCAAGAATTTGTAATGACCAATTTGCGGATAGTAAAGAATCGGTTTCTCACTGCACAAAACAAAATTCACATGTCTAAAAAAAAACATTCTGGAACTTTTTTTTATTAAAAAATTGTTGCATGACATTGGAAATTCTTACTATAGTATTATTATAGACGAAAGTTCAGATATTTCTGTGACAAAATTACTAGGCATTGTAATAACATACCACAGTGAACAACATAAAAAAATTGAAATGACATTTTTAGCCTTAACGGATTTATGTTCTGGTACTGCAGACGGCATAGTTGCTGGTATCGAACGGATTCTAAAATTACACTAACAACGCCGCTGTAATGACGGGTGTGAATAATGGGGTTCATACCAAATTGAAATCAAGATATAACTTTAAATCGTTGGTATTAATAAGATGTGTATGCCACTCATTGTAATTAACCGTCATATCAGCAGCTAAAACTTGTTTACCAAACAACTTGGAATATATTTTAAGGGAAACATATAATTGGTTTTCCCGCTCATCCGTTCGACAGAAAACTTATGACAGAATATACCAATTAATAAATTCAGATACAGAATATCCTCAGTAAATCTGACATTTAAAGCCAAAAATGCTGACCACACAAAATTGTTATAAGATTCACAAAACCTTCTTAAAATGATAATGATTTCAACTTCTTAACAGGTTATGTTTCTGCTACACAAGAAGCTTGTTGTTTAAAAAAATTAGCCTACAAGAAAAAAAGAGACATTTCACAAAATTGCATTAAATGCGTTAGAAAATTAGTGTAATAAATGTTAAAAATGTTTTATATCTCTATATCTTTTTATTATATAGTAACATTTATTGTATTATATAATGCTAATAAAAATAAAAATCATGTGAGTCCGATCACAGGGAAGATGTGTAAACATCTAGTAATTAAAAATTTTTTTATGTCATTTTTTAAAATCAAACAGAAAGCGTCATCTATTTATCACTTATAGCAAAAACTGTTTCAGCCAATTCAACAACCCTTTGCTGTAAACGTTTAAAATGTCCCAATATAAACGTATATAAGTGATACATAGATGACGCTTTTAAAAAAGTGGCATAAAAAAATAATGTTATATCATAACTTTTTCACCAATACAATCATAAGTCACACAGCGTTATCTGCTTCAGCTCACACCGATATGAGTTACGCTGTTTCTGTGATTGTATTGTGAAATAGAAATTTACCCCCCTGCGCGTATAGATGTTTACACATCAAAAATAAATAAAATGTTTTATCTCATATAAAAGATGACATTATGCCGTTAGCGACACAATTCGAATCAAATGTTGAAAATTTTTCAAGTATTGAAAAAGGATGGCGAATGATCCCCCTGATGAAATGGCAAAATGTTGAATTCACAGTTGAATTTTGGAATGAAGTGAAAGGATATAAGGATGCAACTAATTTAAACCCATTTGAAGCTTTAGCATCTTGCTATTAAACTTTTGTCGCTCCCATATTCAAACGCTGAAGTTGAAAGAGTTTTTAACGACATGAACCTTTTCAAATCCAAAATTATAAATCGAATGTCATTAAATTCAGTTAATGCTTTACTTCACATTAAAAATGAATTGAAAAGAGAAAATTCCTGTTGCAAAATTTATGTAATACCTAATGAAGTAAATATCTTATTTAATAGTAATGATATTTATAAAACATCTGAATTTGAAATTAAAATCGTTTTATGGCCGGATGAAAGTGTTAATGTGGAAGCATTCTGAGTCGATCGGTATAATATTTATGGTAGTTACAAACATCAGCACAAAGTCATTATACCCTCACCACATAGTGGTATAAGGTATAATGATAAAATTACGACATCTACGTAATTCGATTATCTGTGTTATATCAAGTAGTTGAAAATCAAACTCAATATATATATTGTATGTAGATATATAAGTATTTTGACGAGATTATATTTTTCCTTTAAATAAATAAAAACAGCAAACCCGAATTATTTATTTCAATATTAATTTTATTTTTTTCTAAAAAAATGCTACAAAGCTTAACTTAATTGTTCTAGGTGTTGTTCTAGGTGTTGTTGTTAATGTTATGCTTCTTCTTATATCCCTCAGTTTTGACGCGCATTTTATTATTTATTCTTTTTTTGCATCTTATTCAGTTACCGGATTACAACAGTTACCGGAACCGTTTTATTAAAAATCGTTACAGTATATATCTGTATATACCACAAGGGAAACATTGGAAATCATAGCATAACTTCATTCTTTTTTGAACTAAATATTGACTGTCATTGATATAGATATATTACTTTACCCTATTGCTTTGCAAACCATTTTATACTTATGCTTAATGATGTTCGTTACATCTTAAAATTTTTTTATAACCAACACCTACACAAATAAGTTAATATTGTTGACAGATGAAAGCTATAAAAATCAAGTGCATTTTCTTAGAAAGTCACAGCTTAACTTTTAACAGCAATCCAACAATGAAACTATCATTTATATTTTTCCTAGTTTTCGTCATGTATGGTGTCCATAGATACTCAGCCCAATTCTAAACAAAAATTCCATATGAAATTTCTAATTTTTTCCTGTTCTCCTATTATGAATAAAAATTTCTTCGCTTAATGTTTTTATCCCTTTTTATCAGCCGTGTGATGGAAAAAAATTCGATGCATTTGTATTTGCGAAACAGACGGGAGTTTTTATAAAAATTTAAGTAATATTTTGATAAAACAAAATTTATAAAAAAAAAATAAATATTTTATTGTTCTTTTTGCTCGAAGACTACAAATAAAGCCCAAATAGAACTTTTCTTAACTTTAATGGAAACCAATTCAGGCATTGATTCCGGTTTCCATACATTCAAAGTTATACCCTATATCACTATGTGGTTTGTGTATAATGACTTTGTGCTGCTGTTTGTAACTACCAAAAATATTTGACCTAGACCCATCTTTTATTATACCGATCGACTCAGAATCACTTCCAGAGTCGATTTAGCGTTGTCCGTCCGTTTGTCTGTCTGTGTGTCCATGTAAACCTTGTAATCAAACTACAGGTCGCAAATATGAAAATATTTTAATGGCATTTGCTATATAAGCTTTTATCGACCATAGGATGAACGCTATTGAAATAGGTGAAATTCGGTACATGTTCAGACCTAGTCCCCATACAAAAGACCCCAATGAAATCAAGTTAAATTTCCATAAGATCCAAATTTCATATAGATCTCGGTCAAAATGTTTATTACATCTATTTATCATTTATCCAAAAATAAACCCCATATGGCAACTCTTTGTCAATAGCTGCTTCCCGATTTTCACTTAAATCTATCAAAAAGCAAAAATATTGCACAGATTTTTCTCAAATTTGGTTTCGACCTAGTCCCCATATAAATATAGCTTCCGATATGAACTTTTTGATATCCGCAGCCAAAAAAATTAATAACAATGCCACTCAAATTTGGTTTATTCTTATTTTCTATATCGAATTAGTTGGACCGAAGAGATAGGGTCTCTAAACCATGGTATAGGGTATCGTATAGTCGGTCTAGACCGACTATAATTTATTACTTATTTTATTTTAAAATTATTATCCATAAATAAAAAAAAAAAAATTTTTTTTGTATTTTCCATCAAAGTTGAAAAATAGTGAAAAAAATAGACAATTGGTAAATAGCGACTTACCTACCTAGAGCATCACAAAGCAAACAGTAAATTTTTTTTTTTCAAACAGTAATATTTTTTTTCTATAATATACTGAATAAATACATAAATCAATAGAAATAAAAAAAGATTACGATTAGTTAGCTACTTTTTCCTATATTCTATCTGAAACTGGACCAAATTGCCTAAAAATTGTGTTTTTTTGAAAACTGAAAATCAGTCAACTTTGAAGGGTTATATCATCTAAACTAAAAATCTGATTTTATTGAATCTAGCAAATTTGTAATCTTTGAACAATTTCCTATAAGATGAGTATTCAAAATATCGTAAGTGTACACGATATTTTTGATTTTTGCAACCTCATTTGTTCGAAGGGCGCCACTGTGCAATGGTTCAAAGAACTTTCATTAAATATGCTTACATTGTTGTGCTTGATAATAATGACAATTTGTTTATATATGTAAAACTTAAAAGTGTCCAATAAACTTTATAAAATAATTATGTTAATATTGCTTAAATTGATATAAGTAAATAATTATTCCTAAATATTTACATAGATTGTAAACAAGCGTATTGATTTAATCTTGTTATAATAGATTGTAACACATAACACCCTCGCACCCCCCACCGCCCCTTTCCACACCGTTAAAATGAGGCTCCGGCGAAATAAAAATATTTATATTATCTTTAGTGGATTATTGACGGTGGCTTCGTTATTCAATTGTAAATTTGGAATATATGTTTGTTTGTTTGTTTGAATATGACAAATATACATATTATTAAAATAAAAGATATTTACACTGAAACTGATTATTTTGGAAATTTTGTTTTGGTACAATGTGTGTTTAAGTGTTTTTTTGTATTTTATTTCCTTTAGATATAAAGATTCAACTTTTATGTCGGCTAGTGTTGTGTTACTATCTTCTTTTATATTTTTTATAAGATTTGGCAAAACAAATTTGTGATACAATTTTATTTTTATACCCTATACCACTATGTGGTTTGGGTATAATGACTTTGTGCTGCTGTTTGTAACAACCAAAAATATTTGACCTAGACCCATCTTTAATTATACCGATCGAATCAGAATCACTTTCTGAGTTGATTTAACAATGTCCGTCCGTCCGTCTGTGTGTCCATGTAAACCTTGTAATCAAACTGCAGGTCGCAAATATAAATGTATTTTGATGAAATTTGGTATATGAGCTTTTATCGGCCATGGGATGAACGCTTTTGAAATTGGTGAGAATCGGTCCATGTTCAGACCTAGCCCCCATACAAATTACCCCTATGAAATCGACATAGACTGTCATAAGATCCAAATTGTCATATAGATCTTACTCAAATTGGGTTTTGTATGCGTTCATTACGTCCATTAATGAGTAGTCCAAAAATGATCCCTTTGGCCCCATATAGAGCTGCTTCCCGATCTTCACTTAAATCTATTAAAAAACAAAAATATTGCACTGATTCTTCTCAGATTTTGTTTGTATATACAATATACAAGAGACTTTACCAAACATGATCAGGATCGGTCCATTTTTGGACCTAGTCCCCATATAGATATATCATCCGATATGAACTTTTTCATATCTGCAGCCAAAAAAATTAATAAAAATGCCACTCAAATTGGGTTTATGCTTATTTTCTATGTCCAGTTAGTTGGGCCTAAGAGATAGGGTCTCTCAACGCATGGTATAGGGTATCGTATAGTCGGTCTAGACCGACTATAATTTTCTTACTTGTTATATTTTTAAAGGTTCTCTTTAATGCATTTATTTCGCAAATTTCAAATTTTATTAAAGTTTTAATTAATTTAAAATTTAAATTTGTTACAATTATGGGATATGGTATCATTAAAGTTTTTGAAAACCAAAACTCCTGGAATGATTGTAGTTATTTCTTGTTTAGTAAATGTTTGCATTTTACAATGGACTTCTTTAAAACTTTATATATCAATTAAACATTTATCATGTATTCTTATTAGATTTTTTTTTTAATTATCTTTAACATATGTACTGTAAATATTATTTTCTACATCTAAGAGTACGTCGTAATGATTAAGTTCTACGGATTTGTTATTATTGTTAGGAATGGATTTAAATGTTACGATTAATAGTGGTTCTTCTAAAAGTTGTGGTATTAGTCGTATTATGATAATATTATTTTCGTGGAAGGCTATGGCTACTTTAATGTATGTGTAACTGGTAGTCTGTAATTAGTTTTAGTTGTGTTTGGATTAGAATATTTGTAGGGATGATTCCTTTTTTTCGGAAAATGTAATTTGTCCGATGTCATCTATGTGTTGACGTAGCAGTGATATGTCGTTGTAAATTTGGTATACATGTTCTATAAATATAATTTCGCCTTCTAAGTTTGAAATTTGTCTCCCACACTATTTTTGAATTTATTCAAGTAGTTTCCCATCACGTTCTGTTGATAGTTAATATGATTGGTAATATTCTGAATTTGGGAATTCACGAAGTTGTTTCGTTGTTCGTATATAGCAGCTTCAGAGTCTTATCTATTTGTTCGTCATCTTCATCATCTATGTTTCTGTTACTATTTTTAAACCTTTTCCTATAATGTTTAAGAGGCCAGAAATCCTCTTCATGATTCGCTGAGAAATTTACAACTTATGGACTTATATAAAATTTCAAGTCTATCGCTATATAATACTCTCGATATATGATGATAGGAATTCTATTTAGTGGGTGGTGTCATGACCACTTGAGTTCTATTAACCCCAAACAAAGAAACACATCTGCAATTTTGTATATGGGAGCTTTTATTTATAAGCAACGAAAGAGTCGGCCGCACGCCCTTTGGAATTTGTTAAAATTGTAAAAAATTTTGTACCTTACTACATTAAGAAATATTGAAAAAACTGGACTCCTGGATTTTATAGTTCCCGAACTATATCGGCGTCAAAAAAGTAATGAGAAACTATACTTTAAAACGATATTGACACTTTAAAATTAATTATATTCACGTAAGCAAAATAATAGTGAAGCCACGAACCTATAAAGCATTTAAAAAACGGTCCTACCAATTTTGAATACAGATTTGGATGAAAAAGACTTAAAGACAAAGATAGTTGCTAACATTTATACCAAAAAAATGCAATTAAAAATTTATTTATATAAATTCATAATATGGCTACGAGTGGTATGGATAATTTTTTTATATAAGTATGTATAACTTCTAAGTTTTCGCGAGTTCGCCCATGAATTGGGAAACATGATTATTATATGTGTGCCCTTCTTTCGGAAAATATTTAATGTTTCTGTGTAAATTGCAAAAAAATAATACTATAATAATACTAAATTCATTAATCAGAATAAGGTGCGAATGAGCATTTTTTTTAATAAACGTTGGAAGAACATTTTGACCTCAATATTGAAAGTCAAGAAAGTTGCCCAACTAATACGCCGACTAAAAAAGAAATAATTGATGCCATCAAGAGTATGAAAAAAGGAAAAGCTGGCGGTAATGATAACATTCCAGCAGAAGTGCTAAAGAGTAACCCCCAACAGTTTGCTGTCATCCTTCATCCACCTTTTAACAAGATCTGGTTATTTGAAACATTTCCCATAGATTGGCTTCAAGGAACAAAAGTTAAGCTGCATAAAAAAGGTGAAGCCACAGATTGTATGGGCGTGAAACGTGGTATACGACAGATATATTTAATTTTTTTTTATTTATTTATTTAAAGTCTATGGAATTACAAATGTCCTTACAGACTAATATATTTAGTGTATAAAATACATGTAACAAATAATATAATGACGATTTAATTATTTAGATAAGAATAATTTTACGTTTCAAATATTCTTTATTTTCGGACAAATCTATGATGTGGTAAATTCCATTAAATTGCTCACACAACCGGCGAAATTGACCATTATTAGCATAGTTAAATCGAATATAATTAATATTTAAGATCTTAAAGTTTCTTGTAGGTCTCCATGGTATATTCCATGGAGTCAATGTCGCCATGGAATAGAGTAGAAAGGAAATACTAAGCATTGTTCTACTTTTCACTGTCGGTAACTTGATTAGAGCAAGTCTGGATTCACAAGAGGGTAAGGCACGGGAGTTCCAACCAAGTCCACGTAGACAGAATAAAAGAAATTGTTTCTGGACAGATTCGACGAAATTTATGTGAATAATGCAATACGGATCCCGTATTATAGAACCACATTCCAGGATGGGACGAACCAGGGATGTATATAGCTGTTTGGTTACATATGGATCCGAAAATTATTTACTCCATCGCTTCATAAATCCAAGAACACCATAGCTTTGTTTACTGCTGAAGATATATGCGGAAGAAAATTTTATCTATGATCTAATAAAATGCCAAGATCTGAGAATGTATCAACCGATTCCAATTCACTTTCATTCACAAAATAAGTAGTATGTAGATTTTTAGATCTGTAAAAGGACATATGCTTGCATTTTTTTATATTGAGCTCCATAAGATTTACATTGCACCATCCACAAAAAATATATAGCAAAAAAAATATACAAAAACATTACTGATTGATAAATCATCATCCGCTGAAATTGATCCAAATTTCAAAGATCACGTGATCGATCAACGTTTAGAATTAACAAAATTGTAAAACGATTTTGGATTCCTCTTTAAATTATGTTTCATACGAGTTAAGTAGTTATTGTAAGCCCTTTTGTTTTCAATAATGTATTCTGATCCAGCAATTAAATACTTGGTAAAATCAGAAGGGGAACCAGACTTCTTGTATTTTTATACACTTATTCTTTCTATTTTTGAATTTAGCCAAATAGTTATTATTCCATGGTGGACCCATCTTTTTACGGGTTGAAATCATAGGAACTGTTACAGATATACATGCGTTCAACGTGTTGTAAAAGCTTGTGATCATCTCATCATAATCAATAGATAAAAGGATATCATTCCAGTCAATATCAGATAGTAGAGTATTCAATTTTGGATAATCAGTTTTCGAACAGCAATAAACATTTTCCCTCTGATTATGCACAGGATTCTTAATTGGCAAATTGAATGGAAGCAAAATAAGTAAATTTACTGTAGGATGATAAGGTCTTCAGGTAAAGTAATTGGATTAGATGGATGCAGCGATACTTCAGATGGTTCATTAATAAAAATTAAATCCAAAAGTTTTTCATACGCGC
This sequence comes from Cordilura impudica, assembly GCA_963682025.1. Taxonomy (NCBI): domain Eukaryota; kingdom Metazoa; phylum Arthropoda; class Insecta; order Diptera; family Scathophagidae; genus Cordilura; species Cordilura impudica. The sequence continues at coordinate 122,735,907 of OY821517.1, forward strand.
TGAGAATATGATTTACTTGGAAGAGACCATAATCAAATAACGATTCGATGAATTCATTTACATAGCCAACAGGAACTAAATAATTGCTGTTATAAGAATCTGTTTACGAAATAGATGGTAAGTTGAAATCGCCAAAAGATAACTAAATCAGATGATTTAGAATTCAGGAATGATTTTTTCATAGCTGACATATGTTTAATGGAAATATCATCACTGGAACCAGGAGTATGAGATGAGATGTATAATGATCTGTTTCTTAATTTCATTTTTATCGCAACAAATTCAATGTCAGATGTGGAAAAGTCTATAATTTGCTCAGAAGGAAATTTTACTGAGACTGCGATTAATACTCCACCTCCAGTCTTTTTAGTTATATTAACACGATCACATATGTAAGTTAACACAAAATACATTTAAAATACATTTAAAATAAATATTTCGCCGACAACAACAACACACATAAAAAATATCAAAATTAGTTCTCAAGCTGACGTTGCGTCTTCTGTAAAACCAACAAACAGTTATTTCACAACAATACCGTTGCACGCGCCATCCGGCGCGATTACCAAAATACAGTAATTCTGCAAGGTAGTATTTTCCCACCAACAATATTGAACGGCATTGCACATGCCAACGAATAAAGCAGCTCATTTTACGATAATACCATTGCAAGCGCCAATGGTCAACACAGAAATTCTGCAAGGTAGTAAATTCACACCAACAACATTGAACAGCATTGCACGAGCGGCAGAATGACAACAAAATACCTGAATGTCGTGATCAGCAAACCTGTTATTATAAATTAGGGTAGTTTTAAGAAAATCATTGCTTTTTATTTTGAATTACCAATAATTGCAATCAATTCGATTGCAATCAAATTTTTGTTGAAATCATGCGATTTCAATGTATTGCCCTGAAATCACAACTAAAGTGAAAGTTCTACGAAATAATATACACTTGGAATCTAGAATCTAGCGGTTTCCACTAGAATATGGTGGAAACCTCAAATTTTTGGTGGAAACCACCAGATTTTAGTGAAAACCACTAAGTTTTAGTATAAAACAACAGATTCTAGTAAAAACCTCCACTTATATTTAACTCATTACTTTGAGCATTTTTTACATTAGTTAGCTCTCTATTGGCTTTTAATAGAAGTAACTTTTCAAAGTTACCATCTGAAAGCGATCCACGACGCGGATTATTTAGCAAAGTTTCAAAAGAAAATAACCTTTCTACTGTAGCTGATGACGGTAAAGGTGCGTTGAATTTCATAAATGTGGATTTCAGAATCGGATAACGATCAAGCATTTCAAACGATGTGTCCGTATCTGCTAAATAGGAACAAACTTTGCGTGACGTCATACGAGTAAGACGTCAAAAAAACAGAAAAGGGATGGGGGCTGGCATTGCGTAACCTTGTATACATAAACCTTGATATGAACAATTAATTTATTAGCAATTTGACACAAAACTGATTGCAATTAAAAATTATGTTTACCAATTTTACAAAACTTTAAACTTCAAACAAAAATTTACATTGTTGGTAATTCAAAATTATCAGAGTCATCTTTGATTCTGATTTAATTTTGATTGCAATTACTGGATTTGATTGCAATTAAAGTAATTGCAATCAAATCGATTGCAATCAAATTTGATTGCAATCAATTAATATATGAATTAATTTCAAAAAATTTATTTAATCATTTTTGTCGTTTTGTTTTAATGATTTCAATTTGAAATCATGAAATCAATTTAGGATTTGGAATGCAATCAAAAAATTAGCAATCATTAACGAGAAATCATGTGATTGCAATTAAATCGATTGCAATCGTTTACACCTCTGTTGTATATATGGTACTTATCACAAAGAATTGCAGAGTTATGAATATTATTATTAAGCCAGCTTTCAGTAAAAACAATAACATGGTAATTGAAGTCAAAACTTTCAACAAATAGTGTAGATGATTTAGTTTTTAAGCATCTAACATTCTGATACACTACAGACATATGTTCATCAGATGGTAAGGAAATTAGTTTTTTGACAAATCAACCGTACGAGGAGGTAATTGAACAGCATTAGACGAAGCAGTATCTTTGTAAATATACTCACGAATTATAGCTTTCAGTGGCCAAAAATCTGGATTTACAATCGTAGCAAACACTTCTTCAAGAAGGATAATTTTAAAAGATGCTTTACTTCGTTTTTCAGCGTATTTAAATTTAAAAACATTTATATCAATATCAATTGGAAGGCGTGATTTTATATAAAATGATACATCTTCTTCTGTTGTCTCAGCTGCGAATTGAGCTGCAAAAATGGTGTTATTTGACGCAATCACTCTTAACTGTTTAGGAACATTTGTTGGAACAGTACTATTATTATTATCCATGGAACCAGTAGTAAGCGGGCTATTAACAGGGGAATAAAATATATTTGAACCAGCAGGCACCATGTTGCAAGGCATAAGTACGTTGTTAGATGGAATGCTTTCAGGATGCTTAATTTGAGTGAAGACAGAATTATTTTGAGCATTAATTAAAGAATTAGGTAAAATATTGATGGTAGGAATACTCGATGGAGCCGAATTATTTGTAAAAAACAAACTGTGTGTTCTTGTCAAGAGATGCCTTCGTAGAATCTTAAATATATTTTTGCCAAATATTTAGAATACCCAATGAGCACTTATGGTCTCGGTCAAACTTCAGAGACGTCAATGTGGAGATGCGTAGGAGAAAGTTTAGATGGATAGGGCACACACTACGAAAATCGCCTGCAGAAGTATGTTGTCATGCCCTTATGTACAATCCTCAAGGTACAAGGAGACCTGCGCGACCAAACACAACCTGGAGAAGATCTACGTTGAATGAAATTAACAGTGTCTCTGATAATAGAAGTTACAGCAACATCGGCGAACATCGAAAGGCAGCGTCAAGAAGACAGAGATGGGAATTATTTATAGACTGCCTATGCCCAGTATAGAGGCAGTTCTTACAACAACCAGAACAAGGCTTATTATTATTATAACTTAAATTTATCACTTTTTTATTTTTAATAAAATTATATTTAAAGTTAATCTATAATATTAATGTGCTAGGCGATTTCTTGTGACCGGTGTTCTGTTCTACCGTTTTATTCCAATTTTGATCCAACGTATATTATTTGAAAGGTATTTCTTTTTAGCCGTTTTGCAGATTTACAGATTTTTAAATTTTTTCCTTTATTTTGAGAAAATTGCATTTAAACTTGCTACTAACACATACATAAAATTATACAATGCTATGTGTGTGTTTAGTAAATTTGTTAATGTGTTTGTAATAAAATGAGTTTGTTTTTTGTGTTGATTTGTGAATTGGCTATAACTGATTATCACACTTTTAGGGTCTTTATTTAATGAAAAAATAAAATTTTCTTGAATTTTCGCTCGAATTTCGAGGGCTGGAATCTGCTAGTAAATAAAACTTAACTAGAACTATTTATAAAATCGTAGAAAAAAAAATTTTTTGACTTTAAAAACCGTAATAAGAAATTCATAATCCGAATGAAAATTACTTTTGGTTGAAAAACCATTTTCAATTTAATAATATTATAAATAATTTCGAACTCTTAAAAAAAAGTTTTCAAAAAAAAAGTCATTCTCAATTCATACAGTTTATGAAAAATTTCATTACAAGCACAAATTTTTTTCCGTTTTATGAATTAGTCCCATATATATTACACATACATGAAATTTTCTGTTATAGTTCTCAGAGAAAAAAATTTAAAAATATTAGTTTGTCAAGAATATCTTTGAACAGTAAAAAATTTAATATATTATTTTCATTTAAGAATTTCAACAACAAATTCTTTATATAGTTGTTGTGTTTTTACATACAGTCCGTTACTGTACTTGTTCAGGACTATAAGACGTCAACACATTAAAAAAGGCAGAAACTTTACAACAACAAAAAAAAAAAAACGATGTTTACGATGTCAAAAAATCTTGCATAATGAGTGAAGACAACAAAAAATGAGTTAGAAAATAATTTTCCTACGTATAACAATTGACTGCATATTTAAATAAAAAAATGCCAGAAAAACGAGTTTGCAAAATATTGTTCAATTATTATTTCAATTATTATAAAGGTAAATCATCCACAGAAATCGGTATATGTTCTCTCTTAAAATAAAAACTGTGTTTACAACATATCCCGTGCTGAAAAAGAACGAAGATTCGAATTAAAAGGATCAATGGGAAGACAAAAAAAGTAAAGCGGGGTGTTGAAAGCAACACTGGATATTATACAACTGTACCAAAGTTGTTGGTATCCCTATCGAATCCTACCGAAAATTTGTGGGTCCATCTAAACAAAAAGTAAAAGGTCGCCAACAAATAAAGACAAGAGTGTTAAATTCGGCTATGTCGAATCTTTGATACCCTCCAACTAAGTTTTACGTTCACATTTATATCTGGACTTGTTGCAGTATTTATCATAAATGTAAACAAAATATTTGAAAATGTCAACAATTTGAAAACATTTTATTATAATCAACAAACTTGCGTTTTTATATGCGCATTACAAGAAATGAATCATAATAATACATTTAACAAGTTAAAACTTTAATTACAATTTTGCAGTAATCCAGTAAATTTATATTAAATTTTCAACAGGGTAACATTAATCATCGTTAGTGGCAGCACGAAAAATTTGGTGCCATTAGTGTGACCACTACGAAAAATGTGTGTGTATTGGTAAAAAAATGTGAGTGTATTGAGTTTTTCGAACTGGCAGTGGCCTGTCTAGCGGGAGGGTAACTTTTACTCGTTGATGAGTATTTTTGTTTTCGTTCGGTAGTATACATATAACAAGCCGATTTGAGTTCGGCTCCCTGGTGCCGATATGGCCGGCACTGTCGTATATATTTATGTATGTGTGTGAACAAAAATATACACATCCCAGTCATCATTTCGAAGATTATTTTAATAAAAATCACCTTACTGTGTCTTCTTCGAGCACTTTTGATGATTAAAAACGCGGGTAAAAAAGAATCTCAAGAAGAGTCGCGGGTAAGGTAACATTTTCTCCCAACATAAGAATCTTTAGTGATCAGAAAAAGAGCACACTTATGACTGTTTTAATAGCTCAGAGGAATCAAAAATGCTCCGCATGATCATTAATTTCACAAAATGCTTACTGTGATTTTAGCTACTATCTGTAGAAACGGGGTTTTAAGTTAACAAATCTGCACACAATTTTAATTTAACTTCGTTCACAATGATGCGATCATTTTGTTTATTAGCTAGCAGTAAAATAAGAAAATAGTATTACATAATAAAGAAAACATACAAAGGCAATTAATTTGTATAGTCAATTTTTTAATATATTATTTTACCTAGTAATGTACTAATGTCATTTTCTTAACTTTTTATTTTACCTAGAAACATAGTATGATGGCTTATGAAAAGGCTTATAAGAAAGTGACATTTGAATACAAACTCAATTGCTAAAAATATTAAGAAAATTATGGAGAGCTTCAGTTATAAAGAACTGGCCGAAGAGTATTTTGTAAACAAAACCCAGGTAGATATTCTTAGTTACGTTAAAATAAAATTAAAATTAATTCGTGTAGCACCGAAATACAAGAGCAATTATCTAATTTCGTCAAAGCACTAAAAAACGCTACAAAGAAGTTAGCTTTAGTTAGTAAACAAAAGTTTTATAAAAAAAAGTGCAAACTGGTTAGACGGCCAACTTACTGTCGCTTCAGGAACATCAAAGTAAGATAACATTGGAAGACCACACAAATCATTGGACAACTGCAGCAATAGATCTAAGAGGCGGAAACTTAAAGATGTTAACGATGAAATTGGATGTACAAAAGAATCTTTCCTACATCAATTACGATACAATTGACAAAAGTGGATATCATCGAAAAAGTTGTTGAAGCTAGTCCAGTGTGAACAAAACGGATTCTTAAAAGTATACCAACTGAAAAATATGTATCCAGCATATCATCACATAACCGCTGCTAAAATGGACTGTTTGCCACCAAGGACACTATTACAATCATACCAATTTTGGCAGAGGTACAACTACAATATCTACTTAATCACACAGCCGATCACTTGGTACAATAAGTAAAAGGAAATGAGTTAAAGAAATACGGAAACACAAAGTTATTCTTTTTTGTAAATGGGGTTGTGATGGTTCTTCCGGAAAAAAACAATACAAACAAGTAGTACATATACTACAGCGTAATGATGAAGTGTACTTCTCAATTAGTTTATTTTTAATGTGCCGTAAGAAGTTCGGTTTCCGCGATTATTGCTAATGTGAATAACTCGTGCCTAAAACTTTTGGTATCGGGAATGGCGTTTGCGGCCGTACCCAGTTTGTGCTAAAAAAAAAGCATGAATACATGTTTCCTTCGATTGAGCTGATCATTGCTAATGTGAATAACTCGTGCATAAAATTTTTGCTAAAACACCAATTTTTTGCAGGGTAATTATTTTACGTTTACTACTATTTTCGAATGCAAGTATGCATAGTTAATTATGTACTAAAAAACAACCATAAAAAACATACTATTTTTTGCAACTCTAAAAACTGCAGAATTTTGTATAAATAAATAAAACCATTAAAACCATACTATTTCTTGCAACTCTAAAATTTGCAGAATTTTTTATAAATATGGATTGTATACATATATGTATATTATAAGCCGATAGCCTAAGTTGCTAGTGCTTTAGACTAATTTAATTTTAATTATAATAAATATCTAAATAAATAAATGTATATTATAGTATTTTGATATTTGCAACAGTAGTATGTATCAATTTGTAACATTTTGTAGTGGTATAAAAATCGCAAAATATTGATATTGATTTTATATATTTTTTTTTTATTAATATTAATTAATTAATTTAAATATTACACCAAAAAATACAACATCGAAAGTTATTGCTGTTTTTTTTTTTTTTTTTTCAATAAATTAATACATAAGAAAAATAAAAGTTATGTGCACATAATATGAAAAGAAAAACTTTGGTAAATTTACATTGTTAATTTTTTATTAATAACTAGGTAGTTTAGCATTATTTGCTTTTGATATTGGTGAATTTTTATATTATTACTATAATTACCACAAAAACAACAAGTACAGCTATGCACACTGGAGTGGAGGGTATAATGAATTAATAAGATTATTAAAGAAGAGTGGGAAAAACTACCTGCATAATATAATAATTTGCAATTAGTAATTGATGCTCTCGTTAGAGATCGCAAAGAAAAGAAAATTACGTAAGAAGTGGCTTCAAACTGTTTACCTCAAGATAAAACAGTATTAAACAGTATAACACAAACCTTTACAAGAAAAATAGGAAAATTTTAAAATTCATATTTAAAAAAATATCTATCAGAATTAAACTACGACTATTTACTTTGAAAAGCATCAAGCCTATTAAAAAGACTGTCTTCCAAGATTCTGCTATCAAAATCAAGAAAAGAAAAAAGAGATGGTAGATGGGCTAAATCTAATATAGAAAAAGCTCGGGTCTTTTCAGAGTATCTCTAAAATCAAAAAGTCCGGGGTTCGATCTTATAGTTTCCGGTTTTCTAAAATACTTGCCTCACCAACCAGCCGTTAAAATTACATAATTTTTTTCTTGTAACGATTCCAAAGCCAGGAAAGACTCCGTTCGAAGTTAGCCCATATCGGCCAATCCCACCGCTCCCAGTTATTGGTAAATTGTTCAAAAAGCTTCTCAGTAAAAGATAAAAATCATTATATAAAGAAGAAGCATAATATCAAATCATCGAGTTGGATTTCAAGAAAAGGATGCAACAATTGAACAAATACATCATATTACGCATTCTATATAACAGTGGTGGCCATCGAGAGAATTGAGTTAGTAATAGTGTTTATTAGCATGTGTTAAGGCCTAGTTAGCCACACGTTGTTAAAATGTATCTGTACCGTAAATGTAACGTTGGCATTTAGTGCAATTATAGAACGTAAAAAACGTACCAGCATGTTGCTGTGTAAAATTAACCAAACTTTATCAGCTGTTCACAAATGTCACGTACAAACGTATCAAAAATCTATTTTCAACAGATTGGGACGTTCCGGTTACGTGACAGTTGAGTTCGGTAACTGCTCTAAATGCTTTTCATGTAACAGAAAAAAACAGCTGACACGGTTGGTTACGGTTACGGGTGGCTAACTAGGCCTTTAGTTGTACTACACTGATCGAAATCGATGGACGTAACACAACGCCGATATTAAATGGGTTTGTGTAGATTTTGTATGAATGTTTATATGAATGCATAAAAGGGCAAATAGTTGAGTTCACGAAGAATATGGTAAAATTTTAAATATGTTTTGTTGTTTTAAAATTTTAAATCTTACATTCTGAATAGGTAAAACAAAATGTGAAGAACATTTAATCTCTTTTATCCATAAGTTTGAAGTTTATTAAATCAAATAAGTAATAATAAGTAATTCATTTCTTTAAAAAACAAAAAAAAAAAACACAAAATAGCAAAATTTAAAAAGATAAGAAAATTCAAAGGTTATTAAGTGGTATGTTACCAAAAACTAAAAAAATTACCAGTAACTGGATATTTTTTAAAATTTAAAAAAAAAAAATGCATAAAAGACAGCTATAATGTTGTCAAATGGAGGCGGCGTATGTTATTTATAGAAAATGTTTAATTTATAGTTTATCAAGTCTTCGAAATTTTCTCAACATTTTTGGTTTCTTTTAAACAAATATTCTCTGTGTACCTTTTAAAAAAAAATATATATGAATTTCAAAAGGCAATGCGATATAGACCTGCTTTGTTCAAAAGCTTTCATAAGACTGAATGAAATTGTTGTTTACTTTTACTCTTTGGTGAGTATTTTTGTTTTCGTTCGGCTATATACATATAAGAAGCCGATCACCAGTGTGTTTGGCACGGGCTTCACTGCTATAGAAGTAGCTTTAGAGAAAAAAAAAGATATATTCAGCTGTATTTTTGGATGTGTCAAAAGCTTTTGTTGACGTATGGCGCAAAGGATTATTGCATACGTTAGATTTACGGCTCCAGAAGCAATACTGCTAGATGTTGAAATCGTACTTAACAGAGAGATTCTTCAGAGTAAAACAGGATGATTAATACTCCAGTCTGCATACCACAAAATTTAGCCACATAAACTTTACGAACAAAAACATTACTGTTGCACCGATTTATATTGACCAACAAATAGTTTCTTTTGTTAATACTGAAAAGTATTTTACACTAGAAGGAGCATGTAAAAAAATAAAAAAATTTTTTTTAATAAACACCTAACTAAATATGAATTTTATAGAGAATCAATTGTATGTATAAAAGCGAAGTAAATTTTCAAAGAAAGGCACAGTTTTACTTTAAACTCTAAGGCAACAATGAAACCCTTATTTATTTGCATTTCTTCTAGTTTTTGTCATATTATGTATGGTGGCCGTAGACAATGTGAAGACTCAGGCAGATACCGATGCAACAACGACTACTGCATCAACATCATCAAGGATAAGGAGGAGCTATCAGAAGAGTTAATGGAAGCAATAATAGCACAACCTCTGCCAATAAATTGATACAAAGACAAAGATTTGAACATAATAATAAAAAAAAATATTTAAAAAATAAGTGATTTTGTTTATTTCGAAGTAATTGTTTATTGACATTATTACTGATGAATTATGCACGGCTTAGGATTGTATGGGAACGAAGTTTTTTGAAAATGTTTTAGTTCTTTTTAACAATTAAAACGTACCTATAAAAAGTTTAAAAGTTGTATTGGATATATATTTTTCTTAAAGCACATTTATATTCATATTTGCGATATGTTGTCTGATTACTAGTGGACACACAGACGAACTGACGGACATTGCTGAATCGACTCCGAAAGTGATTCTGAGTACATAGATCAGTGCAATGAAGGTAGGTCGAGGATAAATATTTTTGTAGTTATAAACATCAGCAAAAACTTATTATACCCTGACCACAGAGTGGTATAGGTAAAATAACATTTTATTAATATTTTCCGATGATGTTTAGAACATATTCGACATATTGAATAATTTAGAGTTTTTCAAAAAAAAAAAAAAAAAAACTTTCTCGAAATGGATTTGAAAACAAATTTAATTCCGATGAAAAAATTAAAGACTTAAAATAAATTTAGTTATTTCAATTATTATTCTCTATTTCACTGTTTATTCTGCCTGTCTATAAGATATTGATCGTGGATTCAAGTTTTTAAGGAAATATTGAAACGAAAATATAAAAAACAAGTGAGAAAATTCTAATCGGTATAGACTCACTATATGATACCCTATACCATGCGTTTAGAGAGCCTGTCCCTTAGGTCCACCTAATTGGATATAAAAAATAAGCATACAACAAATTTGAGTGACACTGTTATTAATTATTTTGGCTTCGGATATAAAAACTTTATAGCGGAGACTTGTTCGAAAAATGGACCGATCCTTAACATATTTGGTAAGGTCACTTAATTTTTGCAAAAACATACACAAACCAAACTTGAGAAAAATCCGTGCAATAACTTTGTTTTATGACAGAGTTAATTGAACATCGAAAACAATAGCTTTATATGGGGGCTATTACTAAGTATTGTCCTACAGGGTTCATTTTGGACTACTGATTAATAGATGTAATAAACACACACAAATCAAAATTGACCGAGAATTATGCGATAATATTGATCTTATGGCAATTTAAGTCGATCACATAGAGCTTTTCGTGACTTTACATGCCGCAGTGATGAAATAAGTGGATCGGAAGAGGTCCTCATTTTGTCTCACCTTTGGTGATTTGAAAGTGTTCAGCAATCTATATTTTTTATAACATTTGTTTAGGGACTCCTGTGCTTCCTCAGAAAACTCTCCAATTGTCAAAGTCTGATATTCAATAATATATTTTCCATGCGACAATATTTTATGTACTGTCGGGGTCAACTTTTTCTGGTGATATAACGGGTGATTTTTTAAGAGCTTGATAACTTTTTTTAAAAAAAAAACGCATAAAATTTGCAAAATCTCATCGGTTCTTTATTTGAAACGTTAGATTGGTCCATGACATTTACTTTTTGAAGATAATTTCATTTAAATGTTGACCGCGGCTGCGTCTTAGGTGGTCCATTCGGAAAGTCCAATTTTGGGCAACTTTTTCGAGCATTTCGGCCGGAATAGCCCGAATTTCTTCGGAAATGTTGTCTTCCAAAGCTGGAATAGTTGCTGGCTTATTTCTGTAGACTTTAGACTTGACGTAGCCCCACAAAAAATAGTCTAAAGGCGTCAAATCGCATGATCTTGGTGGCCAACTTACCGGTCCATTTCTTGAGATGAATTGTTCTCCGAAGTTTTCCCTCAAAATGGCCATAGAATCGCGAGCTGTGTGGCATGTAGCGCCATCTTGTTGAAACCACATGTCAACCAAGTTCAGTTCTTCCATTTTTGGCAACAAAAAGTTTGTTAGCATCGAACGATAGCGATCGCCATTCACCGTAACGTTGCGTCCAACAGCATCTTTGAAGAAATACGGTCCAATGATTCCACCAGCGTACAAACCACACCAAACAGTGCATTTTTCGGGATGCATGGGCAGTTCTTGAACGGCTTCTGGTTGCTCTTCACTCCAAATACGGCAATTTTGCTTATTTACGAAGCCATTCAACCAGAAATGAGCCTCATCGCTGAACAAAATTGTCGATAAAAAAGCGGATTTTCTGCCAACTTTTCTAGGGCCCATTCACTGAAAATTAGACGCTGTGGCAGATCGTTCGGCTTCAGTTCTTGCACGAGCTGTATTTTATACGGTTTTACACCAAGATCTTTGCGTAAAATCTTCCATGTGGTCGAATAACACAAACCCAATTGCTGCGAACGGCGACGAATCGACATTTCACGGTCTTCAGTAACACTCTCAGAAACAGACGCAATATTCTCTTCTGTACGCACTGTACGCATTCGTGTGGTTGGTTTAATGTCCAATAAAGTAAACTGAGTGCGAAACTTGGTCACAATCGCATTAATTGTTTGCTCACTTGGTCGATTATGTAGACCATAAATCGGACGTAAAGCGCGAAACACATTTCGAACCGAACACTGATTTTGGTAATAAAATTCAATGATTTGCAAGCGTTGCTCGTTAGTAAGTCTATTCATGATGAAATGTCAAAGCATACTGAGCATCTTTCTCTTTGACACCATGTCTGAAATCCCACGTGATCTGTCAAATACTAATGCATGAAAATCCTAACCTCAAAAAAATCACCCGTTAATTCTGCTAAATGTTAGTTTTCGAAGCATATTCTCCATATTTTTCAGTATCAACTTTTTCCTTGCAATTTAAAACATTCAAGATCGTTCCGAATCTCTTAACGATTTGATTATTTATTCCAGTGATTCGAGTTACAGCCTCATTATTTTATAAAAATCTTCTCGGAGTGGTTCGATCGTTTGAGTTTCCGTATCCGTACTTGGGGAAGTCTACTTTTAGTCCAACTTGTTTGAAAAACGCATCCTGTATTCGATTCTTTCTGATCCTTTCCTTATCTTTGTTTTTTTTTATCTTTGTATAGTGTTCCCCCTCTTGTGGAAGCGTATGCGCTAATTTTAACAAGAACTTATTCTTGCGTACAATGGTGAGATTCCATATTCATAATTCTCTTCGTTTGTAGAATCGTTTAAATTGTCGAAGTTCTTTTTCATCTTTTTGCAAATTGGGCTTGACAATGGTCAGGTGGAACTCGTAACTACATTCAATGTATTTTCCTTCACTGATTTCGAAATGGGTTTAATCTTGTTTATTTGTTCTTGAATGTCCTTTACTGTGGTCCTTATGAGTTCCGGCGATTCCCCTGCAAACTGAAACATTATGGGTCGACAATAATGTATTGATGACGGTCGTCGATTTTTCCAGTGTAAGAAAACATCCGATTTTAGCTGCAAAGGAACAACAGATGCCATTTCCGTCCGATATTGTAGCGTCACCGGAAGATATCTTTTGCTTTTATATGCTTTGTCTGGATGATCCATCGCAGCCCCATTTACTGATCAATGTCAGTTTCTCAGGAAGAATTTCTACCACATTTTCTGGAAGATTCTCCAACAGCCGTTTTGCTGTATGGTCCATAAGATCTTTGCAAATTGGCTTTCACAGAGACTTCAGTAAACTCCGTATGCAGTGGTCGTGAATATATTTTGGCTTTCGAAACATGCTTGTATCCGGGTAAAATGTCAGCTCCATGTCGCCATAAAGATGCCCGTAGTATCTCATATTTCTCTTTAGAAAGTTCTAAGTCCCTAAACAAAACCAAACCTTCTTCGGAACCATACTTTTTAAGCTTTTCTTTCGGCTGCATGGGAATGCTTTCCTTAATCCTTTTTTGTAAGTAGATTTTCTAATCAGCGACCTTACTTTTTCATCATCATTTGTATATCTAATAGACAGCGCTTCCGATAAATGTTCCGCGGTCAAATCATTGGTGGAATCAGCCAGTTTCCTCTTTCTTGTAAAATTTGAACACTCCTTCATGTTTCTTCTTGGCCTACCTCTTTCACGTCCGGTTGATGTGCTGGGTTCATCTTCTGTCAATGTATCCAGGATGGTATCATTATTAAGCCAGTTCTGGTGTTTGGAGTTGAATCTCTCAGTTGTAAGGTTTGCTTTTATCCATTTTGAGTTTAGACTGGCTTACATTATGAAAAGTTTATTTTTTTAGATTTTCGCTTCTCTATATATTGCCGTATAAACTATAAGTTCCTCGAAGGCAGCTTAAACAGGTCAAATAATTTAAACTTGTTCAAGTTAATGTTTGAAGTGTCTTAAAATTACTTGTCTCACCAACTTTCAGTCGTAGACTAATCCCGGGATTATGGTTGTTTTCAAATATATAGTCTAATCTATTGCCTGTTAGATACCGTTTGGATTTAGGGTATATGAAATGGGTTATGTAATGTACCTATTTCCTGTATACATGCGTGCACCTGAATTTAGGGAACAGAATTTGACAGAGGTAAGCATTACCGAATGAAAAACAAAAATCATATATCTTAACAATAACGAACCAAACGATAATAATAAGAATGGGTTTTCACCGTTAATGTCATTAATTGCGCAATAATGCATGCAACACATTTCTGGAACCAAGTCTTTTTTCAAAATTTTACCTCTAGCAAAAATGGGGCAAGGGCGGGCAGATGGAAATTTTTGCATTAGATAAAGGAATAATCAAAGAACTTATTTTGAAAATATAGCGAATATATAAATTTATAGTTTTTTTTTTTTTTTTTTTTTCCATCAAAGTTGAGAAATATTGAAAAAATGGATAGTTGGTAAATATCGATTTATGAACAAACACTAAGCAAATAGTACAATTTTTTATGCTTTTCTTAATAAATAAATCTCTTAATAAAATCAAAAAGAATGACGATCCGAGTTTTCGAGATACTATATCTGAAAGTGGAGCAAATTGCCTAAAAATTGTCTGGTTTTGTGAACACTGGAAATCAGTCAACTTTGAAGGGCTATATCTTCTGAACCAAACATCTGATTGTAATAAGAGTAGCATATTTGAAATCGTTGGGCAATTTCCTGTAAAATATGTTTATTCTCAAGGTACCCTGGGATTATCCAGAGTGCTACTCTGATCATCGCGGGGGTATTGCCACCGAAGCAAGTGTCCGCAGATTATTATTTTCTGCACTCAAAATCATCAGATCCGATTTGAGAGCATCAACGAATGAACCCAGATATTATTGTGGCTAACCTATTTTGAAAGACAAATGCAGACTTATTTTTTATTTTAGATTTGCCATTTGAAGTTTTGTTATGTTAAGTTTCCGATCTTATAGTATTATCTTTATTATTAAAAGAATTAATAAAAAGCAATTAAATATTTCAAAAAATAAATGTTATACATTTAGTATCGGAGTCAGATTTGGAGTAGGAGTCGGAGTCGGACATTAAAAATTTCATCGGATGGAGTCGGAGTCGGAGTTGGAATTTTTTTTTGACGACTTCACAGCAAAAACTTTTTAGACAAAATAATTAAGGAGTCCTCTATCACAAAACGACATAAAGATTTTTCGAACTAGTAATTTATTTATATGAAAAACTTAATTTGAAATGCTATGTATGCGTCGTTCCTAATAATGTGCACGTAACTGTATATGTCAATTGTCTATGAATCTGTCGGTCCTAGTGTGCTAATTTGGCAACTTAAGAAAAAGCAATTAAATATTTCACAAAATAAATGTTATACATTTAGTATCGGAGTCAGATTTGGAGTAGGAGTCGAAGTCGGAGTCGGACATTAAAAATTTCATCGGATGGAGTCGGAGTCGGAGTTGGAATTTTTTTTGACGACTTCATAGCAATAGCTTTAACAGCTTAAAAACTTTTGTTTAGACAAAAGCATTAACCCATTTTGTTTAGGCGTTGCGTTTTCGCAACACTAGTTTCAAGCTAGTTTCGGGCTTTGCCATTACGACACTGATTCAAGAAAAAATTCAACTGGGTTGTTTAATTAAGTTGCTTAAGTTTTAAAAATGGTGAAAAAGAAAGCTTTTGCAAAAATGTTGAAATATATAAAATAAAAAACAAAAAAAAATTTTTTTACTATACAATTTTTATTGCGGAAACATTAAAAAACATTTCTTAAAAAACCATTTTCGAAATAAGAATAAATTTTCTTCATGGTGCTACTTTGAAAGTAGCTGTTGCGAAAACGCAACAGTGGCTAATTGCATACAAATCGCTTTTATGTGTTTTTGAACAGAGTTCAGTTTTAACAGACAATTAGAAACATTAGGCTTTGACAGACGAACAATATCAACATATAAATTTTAAATGTAGCTAACAATTAGAATAAGTAGGCTATGATATAGCGTAATATTTTCGAAAACAGACAAACAAAAAACAGTTTAATTATAGAGAACGGAGTGAAAAAACATAACGCGGACGAAAAATAATTAAATTATACATATATATATACATATATATATATATATATATATATACATTATAATAAATCCATAAATAAAATATAACTCTAATTCAAATATAAAAAAAAATATAATCGCAAGCGTGTTCTATTCACCAAAAAAAAAAAAATTGTAGACCAAATTGTAATTTTCATTTTGTGTATGCGTGTTAAAAATGTCTGTTAAAAAATTTTTAACTCAGAAAGAAATCGAAATTTTTATATCTGAATGTAACGACAGCGACAGTGAACAAGAAACTGCAAATATTTTGAATGAAAACTCTAAAATGGTGTACATTCCGCCACCTAATGTATGTGAAGTTACTGATGAAGAGGATATTGATGATGAAGAGCTTACGAAAGACAATCCACCTAATTTTGAAGTTTGTGGTAATATTGAAGTTGAATTTGATTCCCAGGTTACTGACTTTGCTGCACCAAGTATCACTGTTGAAAGTGAAGCCGTGTTATCTACACAGCAGCGAAAATATACATCCGAACAGAATTTTGGTGTTCCAAAGTGGAAGAAATCAAAAAGCATCGATTTGAACTTTGATCGCCCAGACGAAGCCTCTGTCGCACCACTTCAAAACAAAATCGTGGAATTAATGGGTAAGTCTAAATAGTACAACTCCCTACATGTTTTTATTTTTAAAATTTTAAAATCTAGGTGGAAAATCACCCGTGGAGATATTTCTACAATATTTTGACAAGGAAGTTATGGATATGCTTTTTGATTATTCAAATATGTATGCTCATCAAAAAAACATATCAGTACATATTTCTCGAGAGCATTTGCACCGCTTCATAGGCATACTTATTTTTTCGGGTTATCATACTGTTCCTCATATCCAGCATTACTGGTCTTCCCAACCAACTTTGGGTGTGCCGATCGTAAAGCAATCTATGTCCCGTCAAATGTTTCAGAAAATAAAAAGTGCATTTCATATGATGGATAACAACAAAATGGACGTTTCTGATAGATTTGCTAAAGTACGTCCACTGATTGACGCTTTGAATCGAAAATATCAGCAGTTTGGAATATTTACAACCTATTTATCAATAGACGAGCAAATGGTTCCGTATTTTGGAAGACACAACTGTAAGATGTTTATTCGTGGCAAACCAATACGTTTTGGTTTTAAATACTGGTGTCTTTGTTCCGACACTGGGTATTTGTTTGAAGCTATTCCATATGCTGGCTCAGCTTCACCATACGATAAAAACGTTGGCTTAGGAGCTTGTGTCGTTTTAAAGTTGTTGGAATCAGTTACATCTCCGGAGAATCATGCCGTATTCTTCGTCAACTTTTTTTCTTCATACTACTTGTACTGTTTGTTGAGTGAACGGAAGTTTCAAGCAACTGGAACAGTAAGATCAAACCGCCTAAGAGGTGCCAATGATATCCTTTCCACTGGCCGCCGCTCTCTCAAAAAGCATGAATACGACTACTGCATTGAAAAAACAACAAGTTATTCGTTGCTCGCTGGCAGGACAATTCAGAAGTCACCGTTATTTCGAATTTTGTTACAGCTTGTCCAGAAGTTTTTACTAACCGCTATTCAAAAGAAAAAAAAAGATGGTGAGTTTGGGTTGTTTTTTTTATAAACTTCGATTTCACAGCATTTTTTTTAGGTTTCTGTTCAACAGCCGCAACTTATCAATGACTATAACAAACATATGGGTGGTGTAGATCTGCACGATAATGCTGTATCTAATTACCGTGTTGCAGTTCGTGGAAAAAAGTGGTGGTGGCCATTGTGGACGAACGCAGTCAATAGCACTACAGTAAATGCTTGGAAAATCCACTGTCTTATTGCTAAAGCCGAAGGAACCCGACCACTATCGCAAATAGATTTCAAAGTGCAAATAGCTAAAAAATTACTGTTATTTCAGGAAAAACCGAATAAAGAACAGTCTGTAGGGGATTTGGTGTTGGAAGAGAGGGAAAATCCCCGGCATTTGCCACGTTCTGATGTCCGTGAACACGTCATTTGGAAAACTCCGGACAATAAACGAAAAAGATGCAGTGAATGCCATTCACAAACGGTTTACCAATGTAAAAAATGTAATGTTACATTGCACCCAAAGTGCTTTGATATATACCATTTAAATAACCAAAAATGATCAAAGATTAATGTTAAAGTTTATACTGCCAAAAATAATACGTTCCATGAATTATTCTAATAAAAAACAAAAATAAAAAAATTATTTGACTATATATTATAAAAAATGTGATTCGCACCTTATTGGTCAACGTTGCGTTTTCGCAACAGTCCGCCACGGCCGACAAATACTGCCGATTTTTTTCTTTTTTCGTTTTTAGTGATCAGGAGGTCGATAAGAGCCACCACACCAAAATTTGCGTAGATATCTTCACGATTTCGGATAGTGGTACAAGATGGGTTAAGGAGCCCTCTATCACAAAACGACATAAAGATTTTTCGAACTAGTAATTTATTTATATGAAAAACTTAATTTGAAATACTATGTATGCGTCGTTCCTAATAATGTGCACGTAACTGTATATGTCCATTGTCTATGAATCTGTCGGTCCTAGTGTGCTAATTTGGCAACTTGGACCAAACTTAAGAATATTAAAGTTTATCTTTAAGCTATACTAAAGATATTCGTATATTTATTTTACATGTACATTGAAGTTTTACAATTTTTATCCTAAGGAAAGGAATCAGTTTGTGATAAGGGTTCAACATTAATGGACTTTTGTTTTTACACCATTTTGTGTTGACATAAATATTGAAAGATTTTAATTAATTTCAAACATTCTTGTGTGACTAAAAATCAACACAAACTTTTAAAAAATAAAAATCCATCTACACCATTTCCAATTGTATTTCAGAATTTTCCAATTGCATTTCAGAATTGTCTAAATGTATTTCAGAATTGTCTAAATGTATTTCAGAATTGTCTAAATGTATTTCAGAATTGTCTAAATGTATTTCAGAATTGTCTAAATGTATTTCAGAATTGTCTAAATGTATTTCAGAATTGTCCAAATGTATTTCAGAAATTTCCAATTGTATTTCAGAAAATTCAAAATGTATTTCAGAAATTTCCAATTGTATTTCAGAAAATTCCAATTGTATTTCAGAATTTTCCAATTGTATTTCAGAAAATTCCAATTGTATTTCAGAAAATTCCAATTGTATTTCAGAAAATTCCAATTGTATTTCAGAATTTTCCAATTGTATTTCAGAAAATTCCAATTGTATTTCAGAAAATTCCAATTGTATTTTAGAAAATTACAATTGTATTTCAGAATTTTCTAATTGTATTTCAGAATTGTCTAATTGTATTTCAGAAAATAAAACTTTTTTGTGCCCTACAAAAATAATGAATATTAAATATGTCGATACATTGAATGATAAAATAAAATGTGCAGTAATACGCTTTTAATATTTCAGTGGAATATTAATTTGAATGCCTTGTAATGTTTAAATGCAGTTGTATAGTAAACATTTTTAATTGTTGTTTTATGAATTTTTAAGGGATCAAAAAGTAATTCTATAACTCGTTAATTTAATAAGGACAATTATAAAAAATATTTATTACTTTTAGGAGCATTAAAAATTTTAAAATTTTTTCTTTATCAAATTTTTTTAAAATACAGGATATTTTCCTAAAAGTTACGAAACTTTCATAGTACTTAAAGTAAACTTTTTTATATTCTATCGACCAAATTGCGTAGATATGCTGTAGAGAAAATTCCAATACTTGTTATATCAATGTGTCAATTTTTTAATATTTTTTTTTTCACATAAATGCTTTTTGTTATTAGTCTATGCTTAAAAACAAATCAAACTGTGAAAAAATACCAATAAATTTATATATAAAAAAAAATAAAAAATTTAAATATAAAAAAAAATTCAAATATAAGAAAAGAATTAAATAAAAAAATGGAAAACAGAGACACATGCGCAGTTTGCTTGGGATCTATGTTAAGAAAAGAAATAAATAAGCTACTTCCATGCAATCATTTATTGCATATTGTTTGCTACAGGCAGTTAAGTGAGGGTCAACGCGTTACTACATGTCCCTATTGTAGATTATCTATAGAGGGTAAGTAATTTTTGTAGCCATTTATTCAGTTTTGTGAGACGCCAAAGTACATAATTTCTTTCTCATCTAAAGTACACATAAAAGTTTTTTTCGGTTTCATAAAAGTAACCTTTTTTATGATGAATTCAAAATTTATTTTTATGAGTCCGCAAAATACCGATTTTTTCCCATAAAATAGAGGCACACACATAGTGTACATGAACTATGTTTACAATAACTACATAAACCTACTACATTTATTTATTTCTCCAACTTAATTGTACATAAAATATGCTTCTTATTTTTTGAAATAGATGTCATTGTACTTGTCCACGACAAGTACAATATATATTCAAAAGACGATAAAGCTCGTATAATTGAAGCTGCTTTTAATGGCGACGATTGGGCCCAACTTGCGTTGTCATTAAAAATCAATTATAAGACAGCATACACTTGGATACGGAATGGACGGGATTCCGAAGTTAAAAAAGGTGGCTGTAAACCAAAATCCCTTTCTGAACCGGAAATTGATAAAATAGTTGGTTGGGTTGAGGAGAATCCAACAATTTCATTAAGAATGATTAAAGCAAACGTTTTGCAAGAATTTTCGAAAAATGTTTGTGTACAAACAATTTCTAACTATTTAGAAAATAAACTATTTTCGGTCAAAAATCTGCACCATGAGCCAATTACTATGAATTCTCCAGAAAATAAGGAAAAACGAGCAATCTATGTTAATACTCTAAACGAGTATATTAGAGAAGGTAAACAAATTGTTTATATGGACGAAACAAATTTTAATTTGTTTACACGTAAAACAAGAGGCCGTTCACGCATTGGGTCAAGAGCTGTACAGTTGTTACCCGCATGTCGCGGTCCCAACGTGCACCTCATTGGTGCAATATCTGCAAACGGTGTTATATATTTTGAAAGGAAAAGGGGTTCATTTAACTCAAATTTAGCTATAGAGTGGGTAAGAAATATATTATTAAAGTGGACCGAAATGGGAAATAACCTTTCTGATTTGGTCTTAGTGTGTGATAATGCTCCAGCTCACACTCGTTTAGAAACTGTTTTTGATAATTGCTCCGCTAATTTATTACGTTTGGGTCCATATTCCCCGCAACTTAATCCAATAGAAATAATATGGAGTAAAATCAAAACATTTGTAAAAGGTAGAATATCTATACCACATGTAATTCCTCCAGGTGTTGTAGAACAACGACTTCAGTATCTTGAGGAATTAATAGATTGTGCATTACCAAACATAACACAGGGTGATTGCGCTCGCGCTGTGCAACATTCAAGTTCATTCAACACAATTGCATCAAACAGAGATGACATTCCAGTTGGACAGTAATATTTTTTTTTTAATATAATATAGATTTTTAGATTTGTAATTAATTGAATAAGGTTGTTTTGTTCGCATCTTTACTTTTATGTTGCTTTTAAATTTCTTAAGTATATACGAATATACAAATATTTTCGTATTCGTATGTATAATTATCAATTATGTCAATGTCTTTTAGTTTTTTCCTATATACAAACTTTTGCTTATTTATGTATGTGCTTATATACAATATGTTAAATTCATATATGTTAAAGAAAAAATAATTTTTGTGTTAATCAATTGTAAATAAAAACATATACAATTATTATTTACGTATGTGTTTTCCTTCAATTATAAATGCGAGGCCAAGAAATGAATTTAAAATTTTCATTTAAAAACTTATCAAAATCTTTTTTTACAAAAGGTTCTTTATAGTCGGATAATTCTTATTATATTTTAATTTGAAAAGAGAAGGAATATTTTTTTTTTTAAAGACTGAAATAGACTTCTGAAATAAAAGTAGACAATTCTGAAATACAATTGGAATTTTCTGAAATACAATTGGAATTTTCTGAAATACAATTGGAAAATTCTGAAATACAATTGGAATTTTCTGAACTTCAATTGGAATTTTCTGAAATACAATTGGAATTTTCTGAAATATAATTGGAAAATTCTGAAATACAATTGGAATTTTCTGAAATACAATTGGAAATTTCTGAAATACATTTTGAATTTTCTGAAATACAATTGGAAAATTCTGAAATACATTTAGACAATTCTGAAATACATTTAGACAATTCTAAAATACATTTAGACAATTCTGAAATACATTTAGACAATTCTGAAATACATTTCGACAATTCTGAAATACATTTAGACAATTCTGAAATACATTTAGACAATTCTGAAATACATTTAGACAATTCTGAAATACAATTGGAAAATTCTGAAATACAATTGGAAATGGTGTAGTTTATTTAAGATTTAATATTTATTTGTATAATTATTTATTAAACTAATTGTTCTACAATTTCTTGTTGGTTTTTTTTTTATAGTTCAGGATGAAAAAATGCATATTTATTAGATCAGGTTTTACCCAATTCTTAAATTTAACTTATATTTCTATGAAATTAAGGTGTTTTTTTTAAGATCAACTGCTTGTTTTATTGGTTGAATATATGTAATAAATAAATATAGTTTTTTTTTTCTTCTTAAATGACATTTCGAATTCAATTCTTTCTTTTGACATATTTTATATACCATTCCCAATTATATTTTAAAATTTTCTAAATTATTTTATGATTCTTAATTGTAGGTAATTTCAATCTGTAATAGTTTAGTGAAAATACATTTCAATTATTTTTGAATATTTATTTTAAAAAACAATTCGATTGAAGTTACATTTACATTTAACAATTTATTCATAATTCAGAATGGTTAAATTATTTTTCAAAAATATTTATTTGTTTTTAGAAATTTGTATTTGTAATTTGTATAAAACAATTGTTTTAATTTTAATTTGGTTTATTTAATTTTAAATTTGGCAATTATATTTTAAAATATTGAGCTGTTTTTAAAAGGAAAATTATATTTTAAAAAATTTAATAGAAAATTATGAAATACAATTGGAAATGTTGTAGTTAAAAGTATTATTTTAGTGTGGCTATATTTAATTATTAATTTAATACTAACAAATAACTATCTTGGTTTTCACCTTAATTATGAATGAAATGAATGAAAAATACTGTATTACAGCACTGTTACAAAACTCCCATAATGACTACATTGTTTGTCGCTTAAATTAACAAACATTTTACAAAATCCCAAGATGTGTTATAAATAACATTTTAGTTTCAGTGTATAAAGATCCAATTCGTTAGTTTAAGTATTACATGAAAAACTCTTCGGTTGAGTGGGAAAGCGGAAGTCACGTTCTTCCGGGACGATCTAAAATAGTTATTTCTATAACACGTAAACCTCTATAGGTGGGATCTATTATTTGTAAACCTTTGGGATGATAAATGCGTTCGTTTTGCGAAGCAATGTATTTGGAAATTTTACGCAGAGTCTAAAAGCAAAAATTTGTTTTTAACCATTTGTATTATTTATTTTATATATTTCACTTCTTACTTTTTCATAATGGGTCTCTGAGCACATATATATCAAATATGCCGTGATACAGCCAATACAGCCTTCGCAATAGGTACTACATGACCCCTTTTCGGCTTCCGCAAAAAATTCATTTAGTCTATTTATAGTAGACTCGAAGACATGACGTTCTATCTGTGAATAATATATGTGGATTTTAGAGAATATGTTTTTTATTACAACTATTTGATCATGCAAATTGAGTTTAATGAAAATTATAATTTTTAAATGGGTGCAAAATAGAAATTTACAAATGATTGGGTGCAAATTAAAATTAAAATTTATAGAAAATTGTTTTAATTATTTTAGATGCTGAAGAAATTAGTTTAAATTGAAATGATACAATAAATATATAGATTTATTAAAATCAAAGTTGATTAAGCGAATTTATATACAATACAGTAATTTTTATGAATTTGTTGTGATTGTCCGTTACAAATTTTAATGAAACTACTAATGTCTATTTGTAATATATGTTGACAAATTGTTCAACATAAATCGAAATGAATACAAGCAGTTAGGAAAAACAACTAAATAGAGTAAGCATTTAATCCAAACAACAGGTTATTGGCAGTATAACAAAAACTTAACTTATTTTGCCAATAGATTTCTTACGAAAATGGGGTCTTTGAAGGTGTTTTAAATTTAAGATATTGTAATCCAAATGAAGGCTACGAATAACACCTATCATTTTGCAATATTAGAAAAAACTTTAAACACGTTAAATTAAATCAATAAAAAAGTTGGAAGAGGTTTTTATAAGCTTTCAGGTTAATAACCGAAATAATTATCAAATCATGTAATTAAAAGGTGGCCATCTACTTTACGTAAATCCCAAATGTTATAGAGCAAAAGCTAGACGGAAAAGCTGATAAAAATTCAATGCAAAAAACAATCACCTCGAACAAATCGTTTGTCTAGAGTTGAATAAAAGCATGTAATAAAATCACATGTACATATGTACATATTTTGGTATAAAAAACAAGAATGTACTTTTTTTTATATACAATCAAATAAAAAGGAAATATAAATTTTTTTTGGTAAATAAATAAGTGCTTGACGAAATGTTATTCGAGACTTCCGAAAAAATATTTTAATGCAAATTTCAGTATCTGAAGACAATTACGAGTAATGTTAACATGGATAAAATAGGATTATTTGCGTAAATAGTGTTGTGCAGATAGAATAGGTTAATCTTTAAAAATATTATGTGTTTTAGTAGTATGCTTTATAAACTTTAATATACACTTGTTAGAAAAAGTATCCGTACACTCCAAGATGAACATTTTAAATATTAATTAAAATGATTGAGCCAGAAATTAATCAAGCTCAAGATCAAAAGTTTTTACATACTTTGAACAAAGCAAAAAAGCAATATAAAATTTGTTTCATAATTTGATCTATATATTCTATATAGTTTGTTTGGTAAAAAGTTAAATTCAAGTACCTTGCAGCATATACAGTAGTGGTCAAAACATTAGGAACTGTGTTAAAATCTTTTCATTGATTAAAAAATTTGCAACTCTTATTAGTCTTACTCTTAACTATACTATTAACACTAACACTAGATCTTGCATTTTATTAAAAAACTCATCATAATTATTTTGCTATAAGAGTTGTAATAAAATATTGGAAGCATTAACATCGTAAGAATTACTTTTGTGGAAAATGGCAGGAAACATGCATATACCATTCTGATTTCAAGGTCAAAGTTTTAATAACTTTAAAAATGGACTTTCTCAAAAGGACATTTCCTTAAAATATTCCGTTCCAAAATCAACAATTTGTCGCATTGTTAATAGTGGTAACATCCAACCAGCTCACAAAGGAGAAAGACCCCGTATTACTACTGTAACAGAAGGCAGAAAAATTAAGAATTTTTTCACGAAATATACTAAAGCAGTTCCTAGAGAAGTTAAAACTGAATTTTCAATAGATAGATAGATAGTCTTTCTACCATTAAAAGAAGAATATGGTCTTAGAAGTTTTATGCACAAAATAACCCTTTGTCGGAAAAAATAGAAAAGGTGGGCACACATTTAAATTGGACTCAACAGCAATGGAAGAACGTACTACGGTCCGATGAGTTCAAATTCAACCTCCGGTGTTCAGATGGAAGCGCTTTCATTCGACGACCACGAAGCGGAAAGTTTAATCTCAGATACACAACCGCCACAGTGAAGCACGGAGGTGGAAACATTATGGTGTGGAGGGGTTTTTTCGGGAAATGGGATTGGCCCAATTTACCGGGTAACTAATACAATAACGGCCACAATATATGGAGGGAAACCTTTTAAGGTCAGTTATGCTTCTATATGCTGAATGGGAAATGCCACTCTCATGGACATTCCAGCACGATAACGACCCTAAACATACGGCAGGGGTTGTAAAACTATGTTTGGAGGAAAATAATATTAGTGTCATGTCGTGGCCGCCACAATCTCCCGATCTAACCAGATTAAGAACATATGGATGATTGCAAAACGGAATAAACTATTCAGATATGGTGATATACTTTTCGCCGAGTTGGAAAAACAGTGGGGAATGAAATTCCCGAAGATTATATTAAAAAGCTCATAGCCTCAATGCCTAAAAGATGTTCTGAAGTAATAAAAATACAAAATAGTTGCAAATGTTTCGAACACTTGTATTTAGACTAATTTTGTTAAACTTGATTTTTTATTGTTGTAAATTTATGAATATTTTTTGTTTTTGTAAAATAATATGCAATAACTGAATTTAATAGAAAAAATAAAACATATGCTGGAAGTCTTTGTTAGAAAAATAATGAATTAGGCAAAATGTTATTTCAGTTGCAAATGTTTTGAACACCACTGTATATGGCGGCAGTATTTAATATTTTTTTGGTGTCATCAAAAGTAAAAGCTTTCAGTGAATTTGTAAAATTGAAAAAAAAATTGGTCGCCGTTATGTAATTCAACACTTTCATTTGAAAGGTCTAGCCGGCCTAGATTCTACTCTGGCCGAGTCTGCTCCTTCTTTTGCGACAATAAAGTTATTGGGTGGCAGAGTTTAAACCGTTTAGAACGTAAGAACACTGTATTGGTCGACCAAATGAGATGGCCATGTCAGAAACGGTTAAGAAAATCCTCAAAGTGGTATTGTATGATCGTCACCTGAAAATGCTTGAGCTAGCTGAATTGATACGCATTTCAAAAAGTGCTATACATATTATATTGGCCATTAACTTAGAAATGAAGAACATGGGCGCCACGTTTGCTCACAATATAATAAGAGTTTCGTCGATTCGTAACGATGGTTGAGCCATGAGTCCACCACTTCACATTTGAAACCAAGGAGCAGTTATATCAGTGGACTGAAATGGGAGAATCGTATTCAAAGAAGGCGAAGAGAGTTTCATCTGCAGGCAAGGATAATTTTTATTGATTGTCTTCAGCTGACTTATTGCGTTTAAGTTATGAAGAACTGCAGCGTTTAAGTTAAGAAGAAAGGAAGAAAGGCCGCATTTGGCTAAAAAGAAAGTGTTGGTTCATATCCAAGATATCGAATTGTTTCATCACGTACCTTATTCGGATTATTTTGTATTTAAAAAATTTAAAAAATGGCTCGATGGTAAAAAAATTTGCCAACATTGAAAAGGTGGAGTCTGCGGTTGTTGCATATATTAAGGAAATAGACAATTTTTACTATAAACAAACAGGGTATCGAAGCTATTGAATATCGCTGGGAAAATTCCATGGAGCTAGAAGATTTTGTTGAGAAATACAGAAAATTATTTCCAAATTTTTTGTTTTTTTTTTTTTGTCAGGTCGGGTTCTTCTGGGATCGACCTCGTATAAGTGCCAGAAAAAGTATTCGTACATTTACAATTAGGAGAATCAAACAAAACACGTCTATTATATCGATTTTATTCTAGTAAAAGACGAAACATTTTGAGATGAGTCCCAAAATAGCTGGCAATATAGACAGAAACCACTCCTCAGTGCAGTACGTCGTTAAATTTTGTCAAATATTCGCGCCGATCACCCACCAAACTAATGGAAAAAACGGACAACTATTTTTGCATCTGCAAAGGGAATCCCGCTTCCCAAATTAGTTCTAAAATCGAAGAATCCTTCGGCAAAAACATAAAAATCTGACTATCATGCCCGTGTAGGTCGTTGAGAAAGCCATTCATTTTCGATGTCAATAAAAAAAAAAACGTATGAACGTTGGAAAGGAGTATGTGAAATAACACTGCAGTATTTTTGGGAACGAGTTTTATTTTCAGATGAAAGCAAATGTTAAATTTTTTGCATTGAAGGAAATAAGTTAGTTTGACAAAAAAGTGGAACTGCATTATATACGGTGGAGGTGGCATTATGGTTTAAGGTTATATGGCAGGCAACGAGGTTGGTTGGATACATAACCATTTTAAAACAAAATTTAAAACAAAGCGCACAACTAGACCTTGAAGATTTTTGGTTCCAACGGGATAATGATACAAAACAACCGGCGCACAATGTCTAGCTGTTTTTTTACTACAATACTAAAACTCAATTAAAATCAGCATCCAATCACTGGATATTAATCCTATAGAGCATTTGTAGAAATTACTTTAGCGCAGAAAACGTTAGTTTATAAAAACTCCATATGATATGTTAAAAAGCGTTATTGTGGATGAATGGGGTAAAATAAGTAAAGAAGATAATTTAAAGTTGATTAAGCTGAGGCAAAATCGGCTCAAGGAGGTCTTAAATCGAAAAGGTTATTCTACAAGTTACTAACTTGAGCAAATTATTACTTTTTTTTTCTTAATATCTCAAATGTATGATAAATCTTTCATATGGCTTTTTCCCTTTTTTTTCTGGGTAAAAATTTGTTAAAAGGCAATAAAATAAAAAAAAAAATTAATTAAAAAGAACTAATGAATGAGTAGCTTAACAATTTTTAAGAAAAGTAAAATAATTCAGCTTAGTTAAATTTTGTTGATGTTAAATTTCGGTGTACGAATATTTTTTCTAGCAAATGTATGTGTAACGATGAATAGTTTGATACTTCGATTTTATGGAATGCTTTTTATGTCTCTAATGATTTCTTATAAATTTTAGGAATTGCTTTGCATGTATTATCAATAAATAATTGTAAATGGACTTACCAAACCTTCTAATTCACTGGGTAGTCTTGTATGAAATTTAACAGCAGTTCCTTCACTATAATCTCGTTGTACGAAAACTTTATTAAAACCATTTTGCAGCGCTGATGGTGTGCCAGCAGTTCCAGCAACTTGTGACATTTTCTTAATTTTAAATAACGTAGGTGGCCTAGAAAAAAACCAATAATTGTTCAATCAAGCTATTAAATGCACAAAATGCTATTAAATGCACAATGCTTATTTTTATGATATATGTATACATATATATTTTAATTCTTTTTTTTTCTTTTATGAGTTTCCATTTTGTTAATGAAAAGTTTTGACATTTGTACATACATATTTTTTAATTTGCCTCATTTACCTTTTGTTTTTTCGCAGCAAAGTATTGCAAAATATTTAATTATTGTTTTGATAATTGTCTTGCAAAACAATATAAAAATTTATTACTTCTCATAAACACAACACAACACAATATAATTTATTTTTATTTTATTGTTTCTCACAGTGGTTTCTTTCTTTTTAATAAACGCGCTGTCACTTGTTAGACAGTAATAAGAAGAAGAGAGTCTCTCTGCTACACTTGGCACCACTTTTTTGCGATTACTTCAAAAACCTTTAGCAAATTAAATGTCAAAAAATTGCAACGCACCGATGATAGGGTTTTCTTTCTTCGTGTCATAAAAATTTGACAGCACTGAAACAGAGGGAGAACGAAAACACTATTTTTGCTTTATGTTAGAGAAAATTATACGGGTTTTAAATCAGTACAGACAACAACCAATATAAATTGGTAACTCAGACATTTCAAATACGAAAATAACGATATGCATCGTTATATCGAAAACCGTATAACACAAGCTGGCATAATTTATAAATATGAATTTCTCCATATTAATTTCCAGCAAAATTCAACGGATTTTACAACTTAAGGGAATTTTTCACAAAAAAATGGAAATAGAATAATAATAAATAAATAAAATAAAAACAAAAGCTAGAATAATCAGTGTTCCTCGTGTTTACTGTAACCCTTCAAAGGAATCCCTCAAAGGAAAAAATGGATTTGGATATAAAAAAATATTTTTTGCACAATCAAAAAGTAATCATGAAAACGTCGTCTTCGAGTTATCTCTGTCCAAAGTAGTTATATGCTCATCATATACAGTGGGTGACAATTCATTGGAAACTTTTACAAAATTCTGCATTTGCCAATTTTGTTTTTTAATAATTTCGCCTATTTTTTTTTTGCGAAATCACTCTTTGGTGTGTTTTCTATCAAAAGACAACAAATTTGTTACAAAAAATACAATTAAAAAAATAATAGATAAACGAAAAAAGAAATATTGTGTTAGAGATGACGAAACAATGGAAGCTTTTAAGCTTCTGTACCAGGGTTTATTAAAATAATAAAAATAAAATATGGTATAAAAGAAAATGGACAAATACTTAACCATTATTTAAATATTTATAGTTTCTGACGTTTTCTTTCAACTGTTTTTTAAACGCAATCGTATTTTTTTAAAGTTAACAGTTAGAGTTAAAGTTAGAGTTAAAAGCCAGAATAATAGATGATTTTACCGCTTGTATTAAGGAAAATAAAATTTGTGAGAAATATTCTATGAATAAATTCATAATTTCAAAAATTATCAAGAAATATCGCGAAAGAGGTAAAGTGATTCAAAGACAGCTTAATTTAAAAAAATGTCTAAAAAGATTAATAATCTGCAACTAAAAGTATGTGCTCGAACTGTTTCCCGACGAGCATTTGAGGCTAATCTTGATAAATTTAGCTAAAGACGACATGAACTGATCAAGATGGAAATGGAATATTGTTTTCTTTAAGAAGAAAACAGTTAACTGTCTTAAAATCTACAGCAGTCCATATAGAACAAGAGCACTATTGCTATCAAAAACAAGTAAGAAAATTATAGTCGGTCTAGACCGACCAAATTTGAGTAGGATTTTTATTAATTTTTTTGGCTGCAGATATGAAAAAGCTCATATTGGATGCTATATCTATATGGGGACTAGGTCCAAAAATTGACCGATCCTGATCATGTTTGGTAAAGTCTCTTGTATTTTGCAAAAATATATACAAACAAAATTTGAGAAGAATGAGTGCAATATTTTTGTTTTTTAATAGATTTAACTGAAGATCGGGAAGCAGCTCTAAATGGGGCCAAAGGGATCATTTTTGGACTACTCATTAATGGATGTAATGAACGCATACAAACCCAATTTGAGTAAGATCTATATGACAATTTCGATCTTATGGCAATTTATGTCGATTTCATAAGGGTAATTTGTATGGAGGCTAGGTCTGAACATGGACCGATTCTCACCAATTTCAACAGCATTCATCCCATGACCGATAAAAGCTTATATACCAAATTTCATGAAAATATATTCATATTTGCGACCTGCAGTTTGATTAAAAGGTTTACATGGACACACAGACGGACGGACGGACGGACATTGTTAAATCAACCCAAAAAGTGATTCTGATTCGATCGGTATAATTAAAGACGGGTCTAGGTCAAATATTTTTGGTTGTTACAAACAGCAGCACAAAGTCATTATACCCAAACCACATAGTGGTATAGGGTATAAATATAGTGCCGCTTTTTAATTAACATTTAAATACTAAATGATTGTACAATGTATATGTATACGATAATTAGGATCTTACGACCATTCAGTTTGTCTGTTGAGGTTTATTTGTATGGTGGCTTTTTCTGAACAAGTACCGATTTTCACCAATTTCTTACAGCTTTCGTCCCATAGACGATAAAAGCTTATATACCAAATTTCAACAAAATATATTCATATTTGCGACCTGTAGTTCGATTATAAAGTCTGCATGGCCATCGCTAAATCCACTCAGAAAATGATTCTGAGTCGATCAAATATTTTTGCTAGTTACAACCATCAGCACAAACTCGTACATAGTGACATAGGGTATAAACAATGTGGTCAGGCCATTCATCTCTTTAATGTTGATACAGTGCTAAAACTTGAATTAGAGAGAGAGAGAATTCCTTATAATCTGGTGGTTATGGCCATTTTAAATTTCGCTATCTCGATTTAAGCAGGATCGATTAGAATCCTTATTTCCAGAGATGCTATAATTTAAATTTCAAGTATTAAATATTTGCATAAGAAAAAAACAAACAAAATGAATGATAAATTTAATAGCTTCTAAACACTCATTTATTAAGTAACATTTATAATGTAATAAGTATTATTTATTATTAGATCGGCATTTTACAAACATTCGTAACTGAGTAGTTAACCAACGATTTGTATACAATTCCATTACTATCCATTAAATTAAATAAATATGAACCAACAAACAAACATCCAAGCAAATTTTCTCTTGCGCAAATTATATTCCATTAAATATAGAAAGTGACTTTATTTGTATATTTCCACTCCATAAAACACTTGTAATCAATGAGTTGTATAAAACAAAATAAATTATCAACAATATTCTTTAATAATCCAATCAATCAGTGAAATCTTATATTTTCTTGGATCATCTATCACAAGAAAGAGCGATAGAGTACGCTTTGTAATGGTAACAGTTAATAATCATTAAAATTGGCATTGACATTCGTTTGCCGGCGAAGAAGATGATCATTATTACGAGTATTTGAGTTGTGTGCAGAAATATTTAATAGTGTAAATTGCAATCATATGTGGTGGTTACAGAAAAATAAAATGATTTAATTATGTACGTTGTTTTTTATAAGACATGGAATTAAGGAATTTTATCATTTGTTTGTGGAATATTGACAATTAAGTGAATTCATTTCGCATCATCACAGCTATAATTATATATGGACATGAAACATTTATTGATTTTTTAATAATAAAAAAAAAATGGCATAGAATTTTAAAATCCATTAATTTTTTCTTTTTTTGTAGAAATTAATAATTTATATGTGAAGTAAAGTTTTACTCATCAACAAAGTGATGACTACAGATAATATATATTGATTTGAGAAACATTTCAAATTGATTTAATATCCCACGATTTTAGATTCGATTAACAAGGTTCAGAAAATACACACATGAAACACACAATGTTCTGTTCAAAAGCAGCCAACACATATCTTTATTTTCATATCAATTATGTGCGTTTCTAAATTTTCTACGGTGCCCAACACAACCATGACTGTGTTCGTTTTAATATTTCGTTATTTACACGAACATTTTTGTATCACATACTTTTTGTTTCAATCACACATAAAGCACACATTTTTGAGTGTTGCTTTATTTGAAGTTCATGTTCTGGTACGTGTACTGAAAAAAAAAAACAGAACATGTACAATAAACAGGTTCGAGTTCAGTTATATTTTAAGTCGTGTTGTGGCTCGTGTAGTAAGAAAAAACAGAACATGTACAATAAACAGGTTCGAGTTCAGTTATATTTTATATTTGTGTTGGGCACCGAAGAAAATTTAAAAACAAACATAATTGATATGAAAATAAAAATATGTGTGTGTTGGTCTAAGTTATGTTTGTTTACATATATGTACGAGTTTTTTATTCAGTGTGTGTTTTTTTCTGAACTCTGTCGATTATATAAAGTGCTGCGAAATTTTTGAAACAGTAAATACCAATTTGAATGATCATTTGTTTAAATATTTTATAATGTTTGTTATGAGGAAATTAATCCATAATTATAACTTGATTTTATTTTAAGAGAAAGTAATAATGTTAAAACTATTCAGTTGAGGCCTCATTAGCTTTTAGTGCAATAACATCGAGGCTTTCAATAAGGATATAGTAATTTTAATTTTAAATACAACACATAAAAACAGAGAAATTGAGCTGAAATTTATTCCATGAGCAGTATGCATATTATATTTCTCATTCATTTGACCACGAAGAGCATGTTTTCAGTGATCACTTCTGTGGAGCCAATTTTCCACCACTCTTCGATATTGCTCTTGAGCTCGTCTAACGATGTTGCCTTGTTGGCATAAATCAACGACTTAACGTAACCTAATAAAAATAAATCGAAAAGGTGTTAAATCGCATGAACGATGTGGTCATTCCACCAGACCAATTCTAGAGATTACACGATTACCGAATTTCCTCTTCAATAAATCAATTATTTGACCAGGTGTGATGTCATTGATGTCAAGTCCCTCTAGTTCTTACCAAAAATGGCTCGATTGCAAAGTCATTGACGAAACAATACGGTCCAAGCACATCCCGGCACTATTGGAAATATTACCCCTTATTTGGCCAAAACTAATTACAGCGTTTTGAATGATTTTTTTGGATTTGACTTTTGGAAAACTCTTAAGTGGAAGGAAGGATCCTTAAAATTTTTCATACACTAAAACAACTAATAAAGTTAACTAAAATTAGTTCCAAATCTTTGATAGACTATATGGTTCTCTAAAACTGTTTTTTTATAACATTTTTTTTTTCACTTTCGAAAATAACAGTATAAATTTATTTTACCAATTTAAAGTAGTAACAAACAAAGTTATGATTTTAACACGATTTTATTCGAAAATTAGATTTTCGAATTTCAAATTGTTAACTACATTTAAAAAAATTATAAAAACTATGTTCATATTTGAACATTCTGCGCGGGGCCAAAAGTAATAGCTTTTATCTGCCCTAATATGGCTAGTCCTCTAATGTATACTATAATCAGTATTATGATAACAACCGTTACCAAAATCAGAGAAGAGTGCCCAGAGATGTGATGGAAAGTCAATCCTCCTAACTCAATGTTTTCCTTGTTGAGCTTTTGTATTTGGCCTTTCAGTTGAGAAATTTCAGTGTTGTGATTGATAATGACACTACCAAGAGGTTTAATGAAGCCGTCATCATTTGGATTCACATCCTTCGTCTTTTTCATTAGTATGGTGACAATTGCATTGGGATTGTTGAGATCGTCCAATATCAAAAGAGTGCGATACAATGTCTCAATGTATGGTAGAATATAATAAGATTTGCGTTGATTTTGATTGGCTGGAGTCAAGTCACCAACTGTGTTAGGTAGTTGAATAAAAGCCGGAGTTTCTGATTTCCGACCCACGTTGCCACTAGATGATGTTGGATCGAATTGAGTATTTGTGCACAAATTTTCATTGCCACCGACATTTATTGTGAAAGACGGTGCTTGTGATGATGTTTCGTTGCTCAAAATTTCGGCATCAGTAATTTTACGGCGAGCCGTGACGCTACCATATTGTAACTTTCCAAGTGAATTTTCAAATCTAAGTGGTGTAAAGATGTACGTAGACATTTTTGTATTGACTGTTATTGTGATTTTCGGAATTACGACCCTCGCGATGTGGGCCATTTCGTTGGCCATTCTTATTTCCCAGTTGCACCAAAATAAGCTGTGCATGACCCTTGGGCTGAGTTAAGGGATGATTGAGCTGATTGTCCTTGTGTGCCTGGCTGTGACGCAGGCTGCCACTTGAAAGCGACTTTCGATCGCTGTTGTCAATGTATGGTGTATCCGTGTTCAGCTGTGACGACTGAATACCAATTAACCAATGTTTGTCGCGAGTGCTCATTAGATTGGCATATTCGTCGTTTTCGTCATGAGACAAGTTAGCATTGGCTGAAGTACCATCCCGTCGCATATTGTGGTTCTGTTTTTGATGGCCAACCATCATATTTTGACTGATGACAACACGCTGATGCTGAATGTTGTACATGTTGCTTTTCTGAGCAACTGCATGCGGTTGTTGGTGCTGCTGAGTTTGTCGAGCCTTATTTTGCATGTTGAACATATTAAATGATGAATTCGATGATATGTTCGGATTTTGGCCCAACGGCATCATTTGATGGAGTGATGTATGTCCTGTTAGGCGATTAGCTGAGGGTTGCTGTTGCTGAGCCAATAAAAGGGATGTTGTTTTTATTTGTTTTTGAAATGCGACACTCTTTTTTGACTGTGCTGCTTCTAAAGCTTGATACTGCTGCTTTGGAAACTGAAGCACGTCATTTAGGACTTGAATTTCTTTAGATTCTTTTGTAGTTTGTTCGTAATAAATTAGACCCTCTTTGTCGAGTTTCCTTATAATAATTTGTGCTATTATAGGATCGGCATCTCCCATCTTAATTCCCATTGCTTTCAATGCCTGAATAAATTCGTTGGTTGTATCAAGCAAATTTTTTATGCTAGAGGCTGATGAGCTGACCATATGCTGTTGATCAATATTCTTATCGATTAGAGTTGTAAATAAAATTCTTTTGTTGTCAAATCGTTGATTTACAATATCCCATGCACATTCGTAATTGTTATCCGTAGTGGGTAGATGTTGAATAAGTTTTAATGCTTCACCTCTTATTAATGTTTTAAGCCGTAGAAATTTTTCGACTTTTGGTAATTGTGTGTCTTCGTGCACAAATTTTTTAAATAGGTCATGAAAAGAAGCCCATTCTTGCACATGACCATAAAAAATTTTTTCGAGCTCTACTGACATCTTATATTCTTTAAACGAGCTGATTTTTTCTGTTAATGCATAATATTCCACGTCATATTCCATCTCGATCTCTTCCAATTCTTCGAGAATATCATCTTTTACCAATAGCTCCGTGCTGAGTTTGATGTAAAGCTTCTTTACAGATTCCATCTGTCATTGCCACGAATACTTCAGATTCTCTAGCGTATAAATGCTGCTCCCTTCTTTTACATTGCTTAGATTTTCTTTGAGTTTAACGATTTCTCGTCTGTACTGACAAAGCCAGGCTGATGTTTTTTCATCAGCATTCACGCTATTACCTTTGGGAACTATTGGGTCATCGTTGGGAACTACAGCTTCGCTTTTAGTTTTCTCTCCCTCCATCATTTTCATAATTTGCTGCATTTGTTGCTGCATTTGTTGTTGCATTTGTTGTTGCCATTGTTGTTGTATTTGTTGTATCTGTCGCTGTATTTTTTCTTCAAACTGATACAAAGGCGACGGTTGCTGGGTTCCTGCAGCTCCCAGGAGTGCAGTACTTTCCATTTGTTCTACTTCGGTTTCTGTAGCATCGTCATGTAAAGTACTTGCCAGATTTTTTTGCTGGGTTCCTGCAGCTCCCTGTAGTGCAGTATTTGCCATTGTTTGTTGCTAGGTTCCTGCAGCTCCCTGTAGTGCAGTACTTGCCAGTGTTTGTTGCTGGGTTCCTGCAGCTCCCTGTAGTG
The DNA here is from genome assembly GCA_963682025.1 of Cordilura impudica. Classification (NCBI taxonomy): domain Eukaryota; kingdom Metazoa; phylum Arthropoda; class Insecta; order Diptera; family Scathophagidae; genus Cordilura; species Cordilura impudica. The sequence continues at coordinate 122,772,736 of OY821517.1, forward strand.
CAGTACTTGCCATTGTTTGTTGCTGGGTTCCTGCAGCTCCCTGTAGTGCAGTACTTGCCAGTGTTTGTTGCTGGGTTCCTGCAGCTCCCTGTAGTGCAGTACTTGCCAGTGTTTGTTGCTGGGTTCCTGCAGCTCCCTGTAGTGCAGTACTTGCCAGTGTTTGTTTGATTAGATTTTTGGTTTTTGCCACTAAATCTTCCATTATTTGAAGACTTTTCCGGTTGAAATATGGATCTGTGTTTTGTCCATGCGCAAGGAGTTTATGGTGATTTGTTGAGAACGTCTGCCACAGTTTGTTAAGGTTAGCCAGTATTTCTTCTGCTGAACCCATACGAATGCCTTTTTGCTCCACTTTACTATACAGGGCTGCAACTTCAGCTTCAAGTTGCTTCTGTGATTTGTAAAGGCTAGTGCGATCAGACATTTTTTTTTTTTTAAACTTATTTCACAAATTTGAACTGTAAGGTTACTCTACTATCGAAGGACCAAATGTTAATTAATTTTAAGTCACTGGTGCAATTCGGTTCGATTGACCAAATGTAAATTAATTTTAAGTCACTGGTGAATTCGGTTCGATTGACCAAATGTTAATATCTGGAGAGACAACTCGGTTGCTTGTGTGTAGACGCAGGTATAATTATTAGTTCTAGATTAGTTTTAAGATTTTTATATATAGCTCTTAAAAATTTTAATTTTAATAAAGATTTAGTATTGTACATACACTCAACCAACCGAGTTGTCTCTCCAGATATTAACATTTGGTCAATCGAACCGAATTCACCAGTGACTAAAAATTAATTTACACATGGTTTCAAAATGTCACTGCCCTCCACTTCATCATCGCTTTCGGAATTTTGTTCGTCTGTTTGAAAATTTTCCACAAAATTTTGTTTCTCTGATCTCAGTAAATCGATCACTTATTGTGGAAGCTTTTATTCCTTCTCGTGCTTGATCTGTATTTACATATATTTACTACATGTAGGTTCTTTTGTATAGAGAATGGTTATCGAAATCTCTTCCGCTCCTTGGAAAAATTGTTTTCTAGACCTTCATCATCAGACAGCTTGGCTAGTGTAGCCATTGAAATTATTTTTGTACTTTGGCAGCTAAATCTAATTGGTTACTTTTATGAGCAGCTGCAGGTGCAGGAAGAACTAGGGGTTCAACTTCATTATTTTGATATTTAGTAATTTCTACTACAGCTCGTTCAGGTCGTCCAGGTTTCGATTTAGAGGAGGCTGTGTTTTACGTTTTCTTATCGAAGCATTGCCTTTAAGCCAAACGGCATGCTGTATTTTAATAATTTTTCATACTCCTAGCACTTTTGCGATATTTTATATTCATATTTCAAAAAAATATTCGTGTTTAAAGTTTTCGGAGAACCACTCTCAGCAATGTATGAAAAAAATGGACATAACTAAGCGACTTCGTAGTGTTTCTCTCACAGTTTACAAATTAATTTCTGTAATTTAAATATTTTTAGCATATTTAATGTTCTTTCGTAAAAATAAATAAAAATTTCGTACATTGAAATAATTCTTTTATTTTACACTTTTCTTTGGTGATGCGAAATAACGAAATTTTTTGAACAATATACTTAAATTTCCATGCATATATGGCCAGTATTTTTTTTCAGTGTAAGCATAGTAAAAATGTCAAAAATCATAAAAATGGATGCCATTTTTTTAATTATGATAATGTCCTGGAGTTTTAAATCAGGACATGCGAACTGCAATTTTATTTATTAAGATTACTTAATGAAATTTGGTATATAAGCTGCTTTCGGCCATAGGACAGACGCTAGCCCAAATACAATTAACCCCTATCAGATTGACTACATTTGTCGTAAGATATGTGTGCTCATTATACCCACTAATCAATAGTCCAAAAATAAACCCTACAGTACTATTTTTAGTCATAGTCTCCATTAGCGTGGTCTTACGTTATATGGGCAATTTTTAAATGGCGATTTCGGCGCCATAAATGACCCCAAGCTAGTTTAGAACGATTAAGTAAAAAATTCAAACATTTTGAAAATACTGTCGAATTTTTGAAAGTATTACTTAAAATATTTTAACCAAATGTGTATATTTTGCGGCCCTGAAATTTGGGATAAATTCGAGGACGTTAACCCATACTTTGCCGAGGCCATCTTTAGATTTTAAGATATTTTTGAATAAAGATTACCGAAAACTAGTTTTTCTATTTAACTCAATGAAATATAATTCGGTTAATTTTTTTTTTATTTAACCCTTCAGTGCTCCTGGCATCAAAATAATCTATTCTTTGTATCAAAAACTAATCAGTTTTCTACTATTAAATGTTATATCTTATCTTAACCCTTTTGGACCTATGGTGTAAATTAGTAATATACAATTTTTGCAACTGTTTTAGTATTTCTGAAGAATTTGTATTACTTCCTCCATCGACACGCGAATCTAATGAAGTTTTTAAAAAGAGTTACAATTTCAGCAAGAAATTATTTATAGTAAACGATACTGCCAAAAGAGGAGTTAAATCCATTAAATATTTGAATAAAATGTTAACAAATATTGGAAAAGAAAAGCAATATTCTTCCTTACAAAGTAAAGTAATTTAATAATGTTGAGTTATAGCGCACAAGTGTTCTTATTTTATTTGGCAAAATATAGGTGGTTCTTAAAAATAAAATAAATTTATAATAAACTTGGTTAAAAGTTGTTTTAATTTATATTCGCGAGCAATAAGCAGATAATTGCACCTTATTGCTCGCGAATATAAATTAAAACAACTTTTAACCAAGTTTATTATAAATTTATTTTATTTTTAAGAACCACCTATATTTTGCCAAATAAAATAAGAACACTTGTGCGCTATAACTCAACATTATTAAATTACTTTACTTTGTAAGGAAGAATATTGCTTTTCTTTTCCAATATTTGTTAACATTTTATTCAAATATTTAATGGATTTAACTCCTCTTTTGGCAGTATCGTTTACTATAAATAATTTCTTGCTGAAATTGTAACTCTTTTTAAAAACTTCATTAGATTCGCGTGTCGATGGAGGAAGTAATACAAATTCTTCAGAAATACTAAAACAGTTGCAAAAATTGTATATTACTAATTTACACCATAGGTCCAAAAGGGTTAAGATAAGATATAACATTTAATAGTAGAAAACTGATTAGTTTTTGATACAAAGAATTTAGAAAGATTACATTTAGTGAATACTTCACAAAAAGCTATTTTTTTTTATCGAAATCAGCAAAAAATCCTTGTTAAAAAATTTTAGAGGGATTTGCATAGAATTTCACACACTTATAGCCGTATTCATAAAAATTAAAGTGTACTTCAAGTAGACTTTATCAACAAATTTTGTATGAAAAACAGGCAATGAAGTCTACTTGAAGTACACTTTAATTTTTATGAATACGGCTGTAAATCTATAATATGTTCTTAACACAACCATAAAGTGCCAACTCCATTTTTTTAAATTTTGTTTAAGAAAATTTTTTAAAACTTGAAAAAGGAGTTTTCAAAATTTTATAAAAAAAATTACCCATTTTCGGTCTCATTGCGCAATAGGTTACCAACGTGGTAATACTTTATATGTGAGTACTTATAAGTACAGAGACGAAAAAAATTTTCGCTTCGATCAATTTCTCAAAGTTGAAAAAAGTGCCGCAAAATTTCATGACCTAGTGTTTTTTTTTGGCGAATTTTTAATCGATTTTGAATTTATAAAGCTTCTTGAAATGATAATTTAATACTGAAATCGATTTATATAACAACTTTTCGAAATACTATACAAAAAAATCAACCTCAAAATAATGTTTTTGGCAATTGGAAAAAAATTGAAAATCATAGAAATAACATCATTTTTTTTAAACTAAATATTGACTGTCATTGACACAGATATTCTTTATGCTATTGGTTTGCAAATGCTTAATAAGGTTAGTTATATTAAAAAATATATTAAACACCTATACAAATAAGTTAATATAGAATGATGAAAGATATAAAAATGAAGCGAATTTTCTTAGAAAGTCACAGTTTAACTTTTAAATTTAATCCAACAATGAAACTATCAATTGTATTTTTCTTAATATTTGCCATATTGTGTATGGTGGTCATAGATAATGTGGAGACTCAGGTAACTACCACCACGACGGCAGCCACGACGACAACTACGGCGTCTGCTGTAACAACTGCACCATCCAGTTCAACAAGAAGGAGAGTCAATATTTCAAATTTTAGAATAAATTTTGTCAGAAGAAATAATGGAACCCGCAATAGGTCTGCCAATAGATTGAGACAAAGTCAAAGATTGACACAAATTGGAAAATAAGACCAAGGACAATATTATTATATTATTATAATAAACAAAATTAGTGTAAACAATTCAAAAAATATCACAAACATAAATATACAGCGGTCAAAGGCCAAATTCGTACACCATCCGTTTTATTATATTTCATAATTTCAGAAAAACATATACTACGCTGTAATTATCGGTGTTTACAAAATGATGTTGGAAGCAAAACTCGTAGCTAAAATAATTTTATAAATAATTCTTCTTTAATGATTTGTATGAACATCAGCTTACGACAAAAGATTTGTTTAATATTTCTCCATTCCTTCGCAGGAATTCGCTACACCTCTGGTTTTTAGGAAATATGATTTTTCTGACTTTGTTGTCTTGATTCTTGATGTTTTTAATGTCAGCAGACTGGAATAGTCATGAATAGCCACGACTTAATATTACACACTCCGCCCTCGAAATTAAATTTTTTTCTCATCAGAGAATACAACGCGCTGCCGCTCTGTCTTTTATGACATGTAGTTTCTACAGAAACTAAGCCGAGCTTCTTTATGTAGAGGGGTAAGTGGTGGGTTTTTCTTTAATTTTAGGTGCTTCAGATGTTTAGCTTAAGAAACCACCCGCCCGCGCGTTAACTCCAGCTTTTGCTCCTATTTTGTAAACAGAGTCATGCGAATTGGAAGCCTCGCGCAGTAGAGATCGCTTATCTGCATTGGAAAGTATTTACATAATTCCATAATTCCATAATTTGAGCTGTTCTGGATAAAATTATATACGAATTTTCTACTTCTTGCAGTTTTTTTTTTGCTATTTCAGACACAGAGAGGTCACATTCCTGATAAGTTTTTATTTTAATTTGTTCCTCGTTCGTTAAGGCTGTACCACGACCCATTATTATTGAATATTATTAAAATATATTTTATATATTCAAAATAATGGTTTACTTTATCTTGTCGATGATCTGCACGACGCACAGTGGCGCTCGTAGAGCAAACGAGGTTGCAAAAATCAAAATTTTCATGTTCGCCGACGATGTTTTGAATAAACCCTTGTTATAGGAAACTTTTCAACGATTTCAAATATGCTACTCTTAATAATATCACATTTTTAGTTTAGAAGATATAACCGTTCAAAGTTGACCGACTTTCGATTTTCAAAAAAAACACACAATTTTTAGTCAATTTGTTGCGATTTCAGGTGTAATATCACGAAAAATAGGTAACGAATCACCTTATTTTTTGTTTGTATTGATTGATGTATTTATTAAATGTATAATGATAAAAAAAAAATTAACTATTTGCTTTGTGTTTCTCCTGGTAAATCACTATTTAAAAACTATCCGTTTTTCACTATTTTTAACTTTAACCGAAAATAAAAAAAATCTATATTTTTCTATATTTGCCATATTTGCAAAACATGTTCTTTGATTATTTCTTTACATAATTCAAAAGGTTTTATCTGCCCATACGTGCCCGTTTGGCTTCTAGAGGTAAAAAAGTTTAAAAAGACATGGTTACAGAAATTGTATGGCGTGCATCCCTTACATGTTTTGACTGACAGTAGTTTGATCTAATAGTTTGAAAATTGCATTTTAAGTCGGTTGTCTACCTGTGAGCCTCTGCCAAAGTCTACTCCCAATATTCTGTTACAGACACAGGATACACAAAAAACTACTCATTGAAATTCGCAGGTACGCACCTCACTTAAAAATTACTTTGGAGTACAAATGGTCAAGAACAATATTGACTTATGGCCCCTCCAGGTAGACACAAATCTTATTTAGACACGAGCATAATATCAAAATTGCATAATTCAGCCTAAATCCATATGTATGCAGGGAACATACAGGAAACTTGCCGATGCCACCAATGACTTGACCATGAAGCATTTATCGGACGCGCCGTCTATTAAATATAAAAAGGATAGTGAAAGGGTTAGGTCGCAGATTACAAAATTTGTTGCTGATGCAAGCCCACTGCGACTAAAAAGGATTAAGGAAAGCATTCCCACGCCCACAAACGCACACATTAAAAAGTATGGTTCCGAAGAAGCCTTGGCCTTGTTTATGGACTTACAACTTTCCAAAGAAAAATATGAGATACTACGGGCATCCTTGATGCGACACGGGGCTGACGTTTTACCAGGATACAAGCATATTACGCAAGCCAAAACAAATTCACGACCACTGCATACGAAGTTTACGGAAGTCTCTGTGAAAGCCAATCTGCAGGATCTCATGGGCCATACAGCAAAACGGTTGTTGGAGAGTCTTCCTGAAAATGAGGTGAAAATTCTTCCTGAGAAACTGACATTGATCAAATGGAGCTGCGATGGATCATCCGGACAAAGCGTTTATAAGCAAAGGATATCTTCCGATGACGCTACAATATCGGACGGAAATATGTTTATGGCATCTGTTGTTCCTTTGCAGCTAAAATCTGATGTTTCCCTACACTGGAAAAATCCACGTCCGTCATCAGTGCATTATTGCCGACCAATAATGTTTCAGTTTGCAAGGGAATCGGCAGAACTCATAAGGACCACGGTGAAGGACATTGAAGAACAAATAAGCAAGATTAAGCCTACAAAGCTGCAAATTGGAGAAGGAAAATATATTGAATGCAATTACGAGTTCCACCTGACCATGGTCGACGGAAAAGTCGTAAACGAACTGACAGGAACAACCTCAACATTGTCATGCCCGATTTGCAAAAAGAGTCAGAAGAACTTTATTAATTTAAACGATTCTACAAAAGAGGAGAATTACGAATATGGAATGTCACCATTGCACGCAAGGATAAGGTGTATGGAGTTCTTGCTAAAACTGGCGTATACCCTACCACAAGAGGAGGAAAACTTCGATGAAAATACATCAATAAAGGAAAAGGAAAAGATCAGAAAGAAGCAAATATAGGATGCTTTTTTTAAACAAGTTGGACTAAAAGTAGACTGTCCCAAGCACGGATACGGTAACTCAAACGATGGAAGCACTTCTAGGAGATTTTTTGAATTGGAATTGATAATCAAATCGTGAAAAGATTGGGAACGATCTTGAATGTTTTAAACTGCAAAGAAAATGTCAATTCTACAAAATATGGAGAATATGCGTCGAAAACTGCATCTCTTTTAGCAGAAATCTATCCACAGAAGAAGTTGACTCCGACCGTCCATAAAATATTGGCGCATGGCAAAGATATAATTGAGTAGCAGTCTTTGCCAATTGGATAGCTTTCTGAAGAAGCACAGGAGTCTCTTAACAAATTTAATAAAAAATATAGATTGCAGAACACATTCAAAGCATCAAGGGTAAGGCAAAATGAGGACCTCTTCAACATGTTGGCAGCATCTTCCGATCCACTTATTTCTTCCCTGCGGCATGTGAAGTCACGAATAGAGTTAGAAAATAATTATAGTTTAGAAATGATTAGTCTTTTAGATATACCTTCTCTTACGAATTGTGATGAATATTTTACAGAAAATTGAAAAAATAAATTTAAAAAAGAAGTAATTTTTTTTTTAATTTGTTGGGTAATAATTTAAAACATAAAACCCCAAAGAAAAAAAAAACAATCTAAAAATGTAAAAATAATTTTTTTTAGTTACCATAAAATTGATTTTTCTACAAATTTTAACTTTGATAACCCATAAGTAGGCCCCTATAAAGCGTAGCACCCTTTCATAGGCTGAACAGTTGTCTATCATATGCTGTTTAAACTGTTCAATTATGTTATTCGGTTCAAAAGATATGATGTTTGCAACGAAAAAACTCAAATGGCGCCACTGTGCGACGTAAATCAAACTTAAACGCAAATGTGCTATTCAAGTGAGACAAAAAATGCATTAGAATTTTAAGCAAAAGAAAATGAAATGAAGAGAAAAATGTAATGGTAAATTCTCAGAGCTTCAATATTGTCGCAGAGAATGTGGATAGGAAGACGAAAACTAGTACAACAACAAATACAGTTCAGTCAATGAATATTGGTAGATAATCAAATGGAAATAAAAAATTGGTGTGTGCTATTCATGTGAAACGGAGTGTATGTCTTCTGCTTGGATCATTGTCCTGGTAGAAGTGGCAGGTTTTACTTAGAACCTACATTTCATTCAATATGAGCTAATTGGTTTTTAAAAGTTCTAAACATACTCTGCACTCTATTATTCCTTCTATGAAATACAGAGATTCAGGACCAGCTAAAGAGAAAGACCTTCAAACTATCACCGATCTACCAACGTGATTCATTGTTGGTTTATCATATTTTTAAAGCAGTTCTTAATTTACTTTTGGTAACGGTTTCCACCAGATCCAAATATGTTTGTTAAATTTGTTCTCGTCATTGAAGAATAAGGAGTGAGATCGGATAAAATCATAACATACATAAAATATTAAAATAACGAACTCATTGAACCTAGAGATTTGATTTTTTTTAAATTTAAATGAACTTATTTTGAAGCTTACACAAATATATAACTTTTTTAGTTGTAATCACTACTTATAAACTTATGGACTCTTTCCGGAATCCCTTCCATTGGATATTTTATAGTGGTTTTTGTCACTTTTTTTGGAATAGGTAGTCCATATCCGTTTAAAGTCGTCCACATTTCGTGATATCTTTTTTGTGTTTTCAGCTCCGTTTTTACAAAAGCCCAATATCTCTGCACTGATCTAAGCTCCATGCAATTTGGTGCAAACACAACGTTATTATTCTTGTACCACTCAAGAGCTTTCGTACCGTAGTGACAGGATTCCAAATCGGGCCAAAAATATGTGGACACATGCTGCTGGCCTATGAAGGGAAATAGTCTTTTTGGCAAACCCTTTTTAATATAAATTTAGGTATTTATAGAGCCCGTTGTAACAAATAGTTTTGTTCTTTTCCGGCAACTGCATATTGCTTGCCATCCATACCAGGAACTTTTTTTTTTTTTTTTTTTGCAAATTTAGCCTGATTTTGCGTCCTAAACTTATTTTGTACATTTCCTTGCACATTAGCAACATAATCCGGAAGCTGCGAAAAATCTGCCAATACATATGTTTCGTCGTCCATTATGTGTCAGGAGTATGAAACAATTTTCGTGCTCTGTTTTAGGCCAACTTTTTATAGGACCACGTTGGATTTTGTTGTCATTAAAAATAATAGGTGACATATTTTCAAAGATAACTGGATCAAGAAGAATTCATATAATGTCTGCGAAGAAAATTAAGAGGAACAAGTTAGAAAATTATAGTCGGTCCAGACCAACTATACGATACCCTATACCATGGTTAAGAGACCCTATCTCTTCGGTCCAACTAAGTGGATATAGAAAATAAGCACAAACCAAATTTGAGTGGCATTGTTATTAATTTTTTTTTGGCTGCAGATATGAAAAAGTTCATATCGGATGCTTGCTATATTTATATGGGGACTAGGTTGAAAAATGGACCAATCCTTACCATATTTTGTAAAGTTACTTATATTTTGAAAAAATATATACAAACCAAATTTGAGATAAATCTATTGTTATTTTTGTTTTTTGATAGATTTAAGTGAAAATCGGGAAGCTGCTTTGTATGGGGGCTATGACAAAGAATTGCCATATGGGGTTTATTTTTGTACTGATAAATGGGTGTAATAAACAAGCACAAACTCAATTTGACCGAGATCTATATGATAATTTCGATCTTATGGCAATTTAAGTCGATTTCATAGGGGTCATTTGTATGGGATTAGGTGTGAAAATGGACCGAATTTCAGCAATTTCAATAGCGTTCATGCTATGGCCCATAAAAGCTTATATACCAAATTCCATTAAAATATATTCATATTTGCGACCTGTAGTCTGATTGCAAGGTTTACATGGACACATAGACGGACAGACGGAATCAGAAACTGATTCTGAGTTGATCGGTATAATAAAAGATGGGTCTAGGTCAAATATTTTTGGTAGTTACAAACAGTAGCACAAATTCATAATACCCAACCCACATAGTGGTACAGGGTATAAAAACGTGTGTTAAGATATTTTCTATCCCATTCTTTACATCATTTCAAAAGGAACAAGTAAGAAAATTACAGTCGGTCTAGACCGACTATACGATACCCTATACAATGGTTTAGAGACCCTATCTCTTCGGTCCAACTAACTGCATATAGAAAATAAGCATAAACCAAATTTGAGTGGCATGTTATTAATTTTTTGGGACTAGGTCGAAAAATGGACCGACCCTGACCATATTTGGCAAAGTCACTGTTATTTTGAAAAAATATATACGAATCATATTTGAGAAAAATCTGTGCAATATTTTTGTTTTTTGATAGATTTTAGTGAAGATCGGGACGCAGCTCTATATGGTGCCTATGAATAAGAATTGTCCTACAGGGATTTTTTTTGGACTACTGATTAACGGATATAATAAACACATAAAAACCCAATTTGACTGAGATCTATATGATAATTTGGATCTTATGGCAATTTATGTCGATTTCATAGGGGTCATTTGTATTGGGACCAGGTCTGACCGAATTTCACCAATTTTAATAGCGTTCATCCTACGGCCAATAAAAGCTTATATGCCAAATTTCATTAAAATATATTCATATTTGCGACCAGTAGTTTGATTACAAAGTTTACATGGATACACAGACGGACGGACGGATGGACGGACGGACGGACGGACATCGCTAAATCGACTCAGAAAGTGATTCTGAGTCGATCAGTATAATTAAAGATGAGTCTAGGTCAAATATATTTAGTAGTTACAAACAGCAGCACAAAGTCATTATACCCAAAACACATAGTGGTATAGGGCATAAATACGATTTTTATTGGGTTTGTATGTGTTCATTGTATCCATTAATCAGTAGTCCAAAAATAATCCGTATAGGACAATTCATAGTCATAGGCCCCATATAGAGCTGCTTCCAGATTTTCACTTAAATCTATCAGAAAACAAATATATTGCATAGATATTTCTCAAATTTGGTTTGTCTATAGTTTTTCAAAATATAAGTGACTTTACCAAATATAGTCAAGATCGGTCCATTTTTCGACCTAGTCCCCATATAAATATAGCATCCGATTTGAACTTTTTCATATCTGCAGCCAAAAAAATTAATAACAATGGCACCAAAAATTTGGCTTATGCTTATTTTCTATATCCAATTAGTTGGACCGAAGAAATAGGGTCTCAAAACCATTGTATAGGGTATCGTATAGTCGGTCTAGACCGACTATAATTTTCTTACTTGTTGTTAATAAATTTCTGTTAATTTGCGGTAAAAAATGGGAAAAAATGGTAAAAAGAAAAAACACTTGGTGATAACAAGGTGATTTTTATGTAGAAATAGTGTATAAAATATCAAATGAATCGGTTAAGTGGATTTTGAGTTATGATGTTCAGGGACTTCAAACATTTTGATTGCGAGAAAATCGATTTAAAGTTTTTTAAAAACTGGTTTATATATATTCGTTAATTTTGTTCCGTTTTACCCGAAATTTTGACACAACACTGTTGACATGAGAGATTTAAAACCTTACCCCCCCCTTTAGTTATAATAAATATCTATTTTGTTCACGTAATGGCCTATTGCTCTCTTTTTCATGTATTTATGTTTGATATTACTTATTTACCTAATTTAAATATTAAATATGTTAAATATTGGTTAACAAATACTATAAACCATTAACAAATTAAACTAATTTTATTTTTATTTGGTATACTATAAATAAATTAATATTTTTTGTATTATTGTTATTTGACCACACAACTGTGTTGTAACCGTTGCTGTGATATTAGATTAAGTTAATTATATTTGCAATTTTGTGATTTTCTGTTTTCTGAAAATAACTTTTTAACAAACAAATAAAAATTTTTACATTATGCCATTTTTATTAATTTACAAAAATATATAAACTCCTGAAGAAGTCGACACATGCGACAAAACGTTGGGTACAAATATGAAATAAACATTGTTTTATTTTCATAAGAAAGCATAGACCAGTACTCGAAAAAAAATTAAACACGAAAATAAATATTTTATTGCAATGCTTCTCTTAAGTTTATTGTTTATTTAAGGTGCTATGACACGACGTGTTTTGATTGTTTTTTTCTTAGGTTTTTAACACATGCAATTTTTGCACATCGTGTGACCCCTGTCAAACATTGTTTATGTACAATACATGTGGAAAGTCACATGTAAATTTTTCAATTAGTACAGGTTCTATTTTGACATGACGAAATATACGAAAATACAACACTGCTTGTGGGGAAAGAAAAACAGAGTAAATTAAAAAGATTAATATTAAAAGAAAAATAAACTATTTAATATTAATTAACAATTGAAAACTATATAAAATATATAACTTTATTTATAGAAATTAATTTTGTAAATTCACAAATTAAGAATTCAGCTGTTGTTTACATTTAGAGGCTATGTCATACGAAAATACATTTGCAAGCGATAACAAAAATTATGAATCATATGTAAAACGACAATTTTGACAGACATTCAGAATTACATATGGAAAAAATACGTCGTGTGATATCACCTTTACATTTTTCCACATAATTTTGCTCACCGTATTGGAAGTTGAATTATTGTTTTTGCAACCATTTATTTAGATTTCAATAACAATTATTTAAGGACAGGGAACTGATGGGTTTTGATGAAGAAAATGTTTATAGATTTTCATAAAGAGTCAATTTGACATTAAGAGTACCCCACGGGTTAATTTCAGAAAATATGTCCAGAATATTATTTTTTAGAATTAAAATATTATCAAGAAGTTTTATCTAAATCCTTCACAAATATACATTATTTCGATATTTTGTTTTAAAAAGATGTAAATCTTCTTAAATTTGACCTTTAACCTTAAAGAGGGACAGTTTATAGCATTTCAATTTAACCTTAACTTACAAGATTGAGAACTTATATCAAGTAGTATCATATTTTGACAAAAGATATTTGAAATATGAAAACACCAAAAAGATGTAGGGTAAAAGTTGAAAAACTATGAAATTTCACATTTTTCTTCAAATCCGCTGAAATAAAAACGCTGCCCTCGCCAATTTACGAACAGCATACCTACAATATTTGGGATTTTTAATAATAAATATTTTGTTAATAGGACCCTAAAGTCCAATCGTTGATTTCGGTAAATTTCTTGAACAAAATTTTTGAAAAAGTAAAATTGGAGATTTTGAAATAGTGCTAAAAAATACGTATACGTAGTTTCGGCATAGCCAAATTTAATACTCCTACTTGTTTATTCTATATTTTATATGGATATGTTAATAAATTTTTTTTATTTAAGCCTTAGCTACAATTTTGAGGAAGAATAAAATGAGAAATCATTAATGGTTCTTGAGTTATAGCTGAAAAAATAAGGAAACAAACATTAAGATCAAGACAAGTTCTGAGAACGTCAAACCTCTTACAGATTTTACTATATTATACTAGTATTTTCAGTCTGGCTCGGAATTTCTCTTGCAGATTTTATTATACTATACTAGTATTTTCAGCATGGCTGGAATTTCTCACCCCCCATGCAATGTCTACGAAAATGTTCCACAATTTTATATGTTATATTCGTTTGTTATAAAACATTATGGTAAAAAAAATCTAGTATACATTTCAGTTGAAGTAGCTGTTTCATAAAACTTTCCTTTCTATAATACATCATGTTATTCATTGGAAGATCTTGATATTGAAAAAATAGGAAATTAAATTTTGTGTTATTAAATAATTGCAATTGTAAAACAAAACAAATTAAAATGCAATAAAAATTCACACTTTCTTACATATAAGATTGAGACCATATAGAGGAAACTTAAAACTTTCGCCTTTAAAAAAGAAAAAGTATATGAAATTCAGAAAAGAGGAATAACAATAATTAAAGTACGCATGAGTTCTAAGTGTTACAAACTTTACCATTGAATACGACACTGACAATTAACACATGTGACAGATATGCCATTAAGGCAATAATACAAAATGATGCCTTTGGAGATTAAATCTACCCGGCCATATAAATACATACAAACATATACATATATATATACACATATATAAACATTATTTTTTAATAATATATATTTTAACAGCAAATAAGTGTTTGTTATGTTTAAGCACTCTTGGTTGAAATATATTTGTGTGTACTCGTACATATGTATAATACTGGAAGACAGTCTTCATTATTGTTTGTCCTCCTAATGCTGGATGGAGTTATAGCAAAGTCTCTTGGACTTCAATACTAACTTATAAATAATATATGCATTTAAACTACCATTTGAACGGATGTTTCAAAATGACTTGATATTTATAGATAAAATCGATGTTGTTAAATGTGGACTATTTGTCGCTTATTAACTTTTAATTGTTTTATATATAGTATAAGTTATGTTGTTTTTACTATACTTATTTTTTCCGTCAATAGAAAATAAAAGTATTTAAATATTATAAAATGCCGCTTTATTACAAACGTACGAATATAATAATGACCCAGAAAATTCACTTTATGTGAACAATAATAAAAGTAAAATGATATTGAAAAGAAACGAGACCAAACCAACTGACCAACTGACTTACAACTGATCGTGCAATGCATCATAGCAACAATGCTGTTAAAACAAAGTGAGGTTGATGGTGGAGACGCTGCAATTATGTTTATGAATATGTCTGTTGGTCTAATAATGCACTATGATAAACATCAATGTAAGATGTAAGATTTATGTGACCAACTTATTTTTTTTATCTAAAACAA
This sequence comes from Cordilura impudica, assembly GCA_963682025.1. Lineage (NCBI taxonomy): Eukaryota > Metazoa > Arthropoda > Insecta > Diptera > Scathophagidae > Cordilura > Cordilura impudica. Next base: position 122,787,781 of record OY821517.1, read on the forward strand.
TACTTGAAGTTTGTATGTATGAAATATAGTTTCTTAAAATTTAATTGGAATACATTTCGGAATAAATTTAATAATTAATATAAATAGTATGTTCACCTAAAACACCCTAAAAATTTGTTATCACCTTAAAATCTATATATTAATACGCGAAGGTAAATTTTAGTTCCCTTTTTAAGCAATATGCGGGCACGGAGGAGTTTGAAAATTGGCATAGTTATAGTTCATATGGAGGAGAAGCTGAGAATGATAAAATTTATGTTGAATCTATCTTAAAAATTTATTAAATAAAATAAAATATTTATAATAATTCGTTACACCCTGCTAATGCGAATGATTTGAATTATATATCAGACGCTCTGTGTTGAATTGTGAATTGCTAAAATTGATTAACATACCTTTATGCTCATTTGAATATTCATAAATTTTATATATATATGTACATATATATAGAGTAAAAAACATTGGAAGACAAAAATTGAATGAAAAAATAATATTTCCTCGAATTTGCACTCGAATTTCAAGTGCTGGGCTATACTAGTATTTATTTGATACCATATACGGATATGAAGTAATTAAACACTCTTATTTTATTTTTATGACTTTTTATAAAGAAACTGTTATAACCTAAAAGAAATTATGTCACATCATACAAGTAAGAAAATTATAGACGGTCTAGACCGACCGCCTCAAAAAAATTTCAAATTCTATAAGTATACAACACAAGTAAACCGATCGACACAGAATCACTTTTTGAGTCGATTTAGCACCCATCTTAAATTATACCGATCGATTTAACGATGTCCGTCCGTCCGTCCGTCCGTCCGTCTGTGTGTCCATGTAAAGCTTGTAATCAAACTGCAGGTCGCAAATATGCATATATTTTGATGAAATTTGGTATTTAATTTTTTATCGGCCATGGGATGAACGCTATTGAAATTGGTGAGAATCGGTCCATGTTCAGACCTAGTCGCCATACAAATGACCCCTATGAAATCGACATAAGTTGCCATAAGATCCAAATTATTATATAGATCTCAGTCAAATTAGATTTGTATGTGTTTATTACATCCATTAATCAGTAGTCCAAAAATAATCCCTATAGGACAATTCTTAGTCATAGGCCATATATAAAGCTGCTTCCCGATCTTCACTTAAATCTATCAAAGAACAAAAAATATTGCACAGATTTTTTTCAACTTTGGTTTGTATATATTTTTTTAAAATATAAGTGACTTTACCAAATAAGGTCAGGATCGGTCCATTTTTCGAACTTTTTCATATCTCCAACCAAAAAATTTAATAAAAATGCCACTCAAATTTGGTTTATGCTTATTTTCTATATCCAATTAGTTGCACCTAAGAGATAGGGTCTCTAAACGCATGGTATAGGGTATCGTAAAGTCGGTCTAGACCGACTATAATTTTCTTACTTGTTTTTAAAAGTTTTTTTTTACCCACATATGCATGAAATGTTTTAATAAATCAGAAAGATTCAAAAAATAAAAACCCTTATTTTGATATCAAAATCAGAATCATTGCGCTAATTTATTTTGCAAGGATTAACAAATTTGACAGCAAAAAATGACAAATTTTTCTGTAGTAATAGCAAGACTATTAGATAATATTACTAACATTTTTTTTAAGTGGAAATATTTTTGAGTGTAAGCAAATTTGCAAATTTGATGCAAAGAATTTTTAATTTTTCAGTAGTATTAGAAAAATTTCCAGTTGATTTTACGTTTTTTTTTACTGTAAAAATTGTTTTGAGTGTAAACATCAAAAAAATCCCATTAATACAAAAAATGCTTGTAATTAATATTAAAATCCAAATATGACATTTTTTTAATAAATAAAAAAAATAAAAACCCATATTGCACGCTAAAAGTAAAAAATATGAAAAGTTCAACTTTGACGTAGAATTCCTTAAAAAATTATCAATCAATTTTATTGAAATTAAAACAGATTCAAGTTCAAGAATTACTTAAATATTTTGATCGGTTCAAAAGTTACAGAATTTTGGCCAATGAAAAACAATTTTCAGCCACTGTGCGTTGTAGCAACAAAGATAAAGCGATGGTAATCACAAAATGGTAGGAACTTTTCTAAAATAAATTATATATTTTTAAATATTTTTATTTTTTTCCGTCATAGCCAGTCCCTATTTAAAGCTTTTCCTGATCTTCGCTTAAATCAATCAACAGACAAAAATTATCGTAGGTAGGATTATAGATATTTTAAGTAAAAATATATACATATTGAATTGTATGCTTCTGAGAAAAATGTGACCATGATTGGTTCCTTTTTCGACCTAGTCCCAATATATAATATCATTCCATATGAATTTTTTCATATCTGCAGGTCAGACCCAAACTTGTTTTGTATTATCTGCCTCTAAGACCATTTCTCGGAACTCATAGTGTAGGGTCTATACCGCCTATTGCTTCTCAGTTGTTTTATAATAAAAATTCTCTTAATTTTGAAATAATAAATTTTAAGATTTTTTAACAATTCAGTAATATTGCAATGTTTTAATTGTTTGCATTGTTTGCACTGTTTGCTTTTTTTCTTTTACGAATTTAAAAGAATTGTTTTGACTTATATCCTAATAAAATTGAATATGACCATGTAACTCTATTCTGCGCGTTTATAAAAAACTCTTAACCAAAATGAAATTATTTTTGGTTTATTATGATAAAATCCAAAAATTAGACATATTCCTTAAATTTATGTAGCGGTGTATAACGGTCACGTTATGCTTTTATTAGTTTGTGTACATAAGAGGAAAATATTACTAACACTTTAGATTATGTACAGATTTTTGCTGATAAAAACAGTTGATCAAACAATTTTCTTACCATTTGTTATTTGTGTTCCTAACTGGTCATAGTACATTCCGCTTAAAGTAGTCGCCCATACGCACTCGCGTAGTTCGTAATTCAAAAAGTGAAAAAAAAAAATAAAAATATTTAATAATGTTTAATTTATTTAAGAAAAATTCGTATCATTTTGTGATTATCATCGCTTTATCTTTTTTGCTACAAATTTCATTTACATTTTCTGCTACAAACGATGATGATTCAATTGAAAAGAATACGGTTAATCAAAAACATCGTCCTTCTAGTCGTTCTTTATTAACTCACAGCGATGAGTATGTGGCGCGTAATCAAAAACAATGTTTTGAGTCTCGTCGTCTCGTGTCGTGCATTAAATACAAAGCATCGCAAATTGTTTGGAAATTGGCTACAAATAGTTTGGGTTTCTTTCCTAACGAATATGGTCGCGAGTTACGTGAAGATAAACGGCGAATACGTTTTATACAATTGGGACAACCAGCTGATTTTGTAATATTTAATGATGCACGTAGCCTAGAAGGTATGTGAGTGACAAAGAAACAACAGTAGGCCTAAATAAATTATTAAAAATTTTTTGGCTTATGAAATTAAAAGCAAGAAACTCTCAAAAAAAAAAATATTTAAAAAATTTTTGTATGTGAGACCAATCGAAAAACAAACTGTTTTATAAGTATATGGTGTACCCTTCACCACTCTGTGGTGAGGTTAGAATGGGTTTGTGCTGATGTTTGTAACTCCAAAAAATACTGGTATTAGAAACACTTGAATCAATCAATGCCCATGTAAACCTTCTTTGCAACGAATTTTGTACCTGAATCAGGTTTTAGAGATGATCGTTATTAAAATTGTTGAAAACCAGCGCAGTTTCAAATATATACCCTGAGTTCGCTTAAATCAGGGAAGAATTTGGTTTATATTCATAAATTAGCAGTTTAAAAAAATAAACATCGCTAAAGACTGTCAAAAATTGGTCATAAATTTATTTTATCGATTTTTTATTTGTCAATTTTACATGGCGATGTCATAGTCACGGTTGTGGAGTCAGTCTCGTTGTTTGTACCGAAGTCGGATTAGGATACTTCTGCATCTCACATACACTCGTACTTGCACTTTTTGACCATGCGCCTTAATGCACTCGCCTAAAGTCAGGCTTACGAGCAGTGTTGTTAAGAATCAATTTTATACCGTACAGCCCTTACTTTAATATCATTCTCAGAAGGTATAGCACTACCCAGGAAAAAAAAACATTACCAAATAATTGGTTTTAGAAGGAGAAGTAACTGGTTGAAGTTTGCCTGATAAGCTCATTATTTTAACACGGGGATGTCATTGTCATTGCCTAGGAACTCATTCTTTTCACTTTAGAAGTAATGCAGTGGGCAGGGGTAGGTCATTATTTTTAATGCAAAAATCAATGAGCTGCTATTATGAAATTTTTCCTGGTTAATAAACATATCAATCGTTATTTTAAAATTTTTAGATTACTGAAGCATTTTCACTACTTGTTACCACTATTCTCAGTTTCGTAGCATTTTAAGTCAGAATATCCAAAGAATTTTCTACAATTTGAGTGACTACTCAAAATATGGTGCGATCGGATAAGGTACTTATATAATATTCACATCTAATACACACATAAAAAAAATGCAACGCTAAGTTCAATGATCTTCAAATGTGTGTTTTTGAATAATTCATCACTTTTTTAAGTTTTAAACTCTTTCTTTTAACTCAATCTCTCTGTCTGTCGTGGGGCAACCCCATTCCCCCTTATCCAATTGATTTGAAACTTGCCCCATAGTCTTGTTGTGACTACAGATTAATTTTGGGGTAGTCACGCACAGTCACGCGTGGTCACGCACAGTCACGGAGTGATTTAAAACCCATTTCCCCTTATCCGATCGATCTGAAACTTGGTCGATAGACTTGCTGTGAAAAAAGATTAACTTTGACTTAGTCACGCACAGTCACGCATGGTCACGCACAGTCACGGAGTGATCTAAATGTCATTTACCCTCATTCGGTCGATCTGAAACTTTGTCCATAGACTTGTTGTGGCCAGAGGTTAATTTTAAGATAGTCACTCACAGTCACGCACTGCCACGGAGATATTCAAAACTCATATGCATAAGGAAAGAAAGAGTTTTAATAACAACTTTGTTTTTATGGGTTAGATTATTTATTCCGTGTAATCAGAATATTCTTACAGACATCATTACGATTCATTTTCTTTTGTGAAAGATATAATTTTTTATATTCAGTAAAAAAAGTGAATAATTTGGACGAGGAAAAAAAAATGCAACGTAATGAATCAATAGTTAAAGTAAGTAAGTTATATATAAGTATTAAAACAATAACTTAATTTTAAACTTGAACATTGTTGAATTTATAATAGAAACAGCTGTCCGTTGATAGCAGATCATCTATTATTCAAGCTGTTGAAGATGGCAAATCCATGAGTGAAATATAAGCAAATTCACGGTGTGCAGAATTGCATCACAATTTAAAATAAGAAAACACGTGGAAATAATGACAGGAAGTGGCCGCCCACGAAACATCACTTCTCGCAAGACAGACAAAATGGTAAAAATGGTCGAAGTTGGTCCAAAAAAGACAGTAGATATTGCTAGTTATGCAAATGAACACCTATGAGTCCATATTGGTGTTCACACTGTTTGCCAGACGATCTGCCAAGATCCCATTTAGAACTAGAGCCTATAAAAAAAAACGTTTTGACTTTGCAAAACGGCATTTAGACCGGTGAAAAGATCAGTGGGCAAAAGTGTTGTGGAGCGACGTAAGCAAATTCAATTCATTTAGCTCCGATGGAATAAACTACGTTCGCAGGCTACCAAAACAAAGATATTCGCCTATATATCAGTTGCCTACGAACAAACATGGCCGATGATCAATAATGGTGTGGGGTAAGAAATTTGAAATATTCAATTTAACTCAACTCATTCCTATTTTTTTAATAGGTGCATTCTCCCGTGATGGCATTGGTCCCATAACAAAAATTGAAGGGATTATGAATTGCATTACATATTGTGAAAAACCGGTACAACAAATGCTTACCCATCAATACCATAGAAAATCTATGAAAGCTTGTGTATCGGGAAGTAAAAAAGAAAAAAAATTTTGTATATAGTGACTTAAATGAGTTGACTGTAAATGTAAAATATAAAAACCAAAGTAATAAATAAATTGGATGCAGTGATAAGCACATTTTTATTTTTTTATTATTATTTATCTATTAGGTCAATGGAATAAATCCAAATTTTTGCATAGTACCACGAGGTGGGCAATGATGTTTTATTAACGAAAAACATTATCTTGGGTTATTTTATAAATACATTTTTTAAATCAATACACAAAAATTTTTTAACAAGTTATTTTATTCCATATCATAACAAGTTATTTAACTTCGTATGCAATGGTTATATTACTAAAAAAAAAAAAAAAAAAAAAAACAACAATATTATAGCATCCTTTAATTACACTGTCCAACAAATTTAGACTTTTTGAATGGAACGGAATAGGTATGTTATGTATGTAATTCTGAAAGGGTATGTTGAGTAGATGATTTTATGGTCCAGCACGTCTGAGTAATTTTTTACAGTGGGTCAAAGTTTTCATTTTTTGGTCGAAGGGAGCATTATACGTTATGAAAAAAATGCTGTAAGTTAATGTCTGAGAGAATTCTTATGGTCAGAGTTGTATTGTGGAATTATATGTGGATTATTTTTGTGGAAGATCTTAACCCTCTAACTGGTCTCTATGGGTCAATTTGACTCTTTTTTTTTCGAGAAAATCAAAAAATATCCTTTAAAAAAGGACATTTAAGGATTAAAATATTCTACGAAAATGTTTGTCGAAAAATTTCAGTGGGGGTCACCAAAGACACCATTGTTGTAAATAAAGCTCTTTACGAGTAATTGGCAAAACTACACGCCAACTTCTATAAAAAATTATAATTTTGTTTTAATACTGGTTTATCATAGTATGTACATATTTATTTTTTTGCTTCAAATTTTCGAGTAAAAGGGAATTGGGAAATAGCAGTAGTATGACAATGGATTAAAGATTAAACTTAATACGCTTTCCTGTATTTAGCTTGACGTGAATGTTCCGATGGGTCAAGGTTTCTGTACAAGCCCCATACGTATTCAGCAAGCATTACACTTTGTGATTTCCCTTTGAATCTTTCTTCCAATACCTTTATATCCTGATGAAACCTTTCACCGTGTTCATCTGAAACCGCTTCAAGGTTTTCTTTAAAAAAAATTGAGATGAGAGTGCAGAAAATGCAGCTTTAGTGACATCTTAACGCCAATATTGTTAAAACCGATTAGCATGCTTTCAATATTTTCTGCATAGTTTTGTGTTTTTGAGTTTCCAAGGAATTCTGATATAACCAGCTGCATAAAGTCAAATGCTGTCTTTTGCATATCCGACAGATGACCATAAAATTCTTCATATTGTAATAATTTTCTTATATCGGGTCCAACGAGCATTCCTAGAAAAGGTAATTTACATTGAATGAAATAAATTATTTCTTAAAACCGTATGTTACCTTCTTTTAATTTTGCTGCAGATAATCTGGGGAAAATTGTTTGAATGCGTTTGAAAGCATTTCCTGGTGTATTTAAGCTTTTAATAAAATTTTTCACCACGCTCAACTTAATATGCAGCGGTGGAAGTATGACCTTATCTTTTGGGACAAGGGATTCATGGATTACATTTAAGTCACCAATAATATTTTCTTAACGTTCTTCGAAATATTTAATATGATAATGGCTGCTGGTAGCACGTGAATCCCATTTACAAAGAAAGCACATATATTTTGTGTATCCTGTTTGCATTCCAGTCAATATTGCAATCATTTTGAAGTCTGCGCATACTTCCCATTTATATTTATAGTATTCAATTTTATTTAAGAGATTTGAAATATTTGCGTATGTTTCCTCCTTTTTTGTGGAATACGCAACCGGTATTGATGGATGCTGATTTCCATTGTGCAGTAAAACTGCTTTTAAGCTGTGTTTTGAACTATCTATAAATAGTCGCCAAGCGGAAGAGTCCAGTGGAAGCTTTAGATATTTTAGAACCTCTTCAATACTGCAACAGTATGCAAGTTCTTCAGATTTTTTAAAATCACTTTCCAGATCGGCGTGTCTTTTTCTTGGAAATGTAACTTTTACATCGGCTTTTATCAAATTCCTGTTTTTCAATCTGGAACATAATATTTCAGCTTTCTCTTTTGTTAGTCCTAAATCTCTTACAAGATCTTCAAAATAAGCTTGGTTTACCAAATTAGGACATATGTTTAAACAATCAAGAGGCAAGTAACTTATATCTGATATGTTTTCAACCGCCGCTGTTATTTCTGTATTGGCGACTGTCATATTGGCCGAAAATGTATGTGTAGGCGGTTGAGGCACCGGAACACCTTCACAGCGCACTTCTGGTAAAATGACATTATTTGTTGCTTCGTATGTCATTGTCGCGTAGTGCCTTTGGCTTCTACCAAATTTGTAATTTACGCAGAAACAGCATGTATCTGATTTGTGATCTTCAGGTTCAATCCATGTAATAGGCGCAGAAAATGGCAGCGCCTTAGTACCGCCTTTGTACCAGGTCAAAAGACCACTTTCGCAAGTAGTACATACGGTTTTTGGTATCCAAGCTTCAGATAAAAATTGTATTCCAAAGAAAAGAAAATATGGTTCTTCAATTGTAGGCAATATCTTTCTTCTGCTTTGATGGTGCGTAAAATGTCCACAAATAAAACAAAACCAATCTCTTAATTGGCAAACAGAATCCGCCATGCTTATTTAAGCTTTAATTTTTCTTTTTTTTATATTAATTTTAGTAAAAATCACACCCGATATGTACTGTTTAGTAGCTCAATTATGCTTGAATTTTTTCGTTTATTTTTTATTATTAATTTTAATAAATATCACACCCGATTTGTAAGTCACAGCTGACTAGACGCGAGAACTCAGTGTTTGGCCCGGCCGAACTTGACGCCGTTTTTACCTGTTTTGTATATGTTGGTGTATAATTTTACTAATTAAGCATAAAGAGCTTTATTTACAACAATGGTGTCTTTGGTGACCCCCACTGAAATTTTTCGGCAAACATTTTCGTAGAATATTTTAATCCTTAAATGCTTTAATCCTTAACTTTGACCCACTGTAAAAAATTACTCAGACGTGCTGGACCATAAGTTTGTTCTACAACATACCCTTTCAGAATTATGGGGTCGCTATTCTGTTCCAAAAATGCTGTTGGACAGTGTTATTAATGTAGGATAAAAATTTATGTTTAAAGTAAGTGTAGATTTGCAAAATGGATATATATCCTGCACAGTTTTTATAGCACGTTCTACACCTTTGCTGATTTTTGAGTAATGAATCATCTTGCATACAATTGGTTTAAAATTTGATATTTATTTTCGTGCAATCGGTGATCTGAGGACCATATATCGTACCATTAACCGCAAGGAAACTCACAAATTGGGTATAACTCAGACTGATATTTTGGTATTAGTATAAAAGTCCAAGGATTGCTAATCGGGGGAATAGGTGTAATACATTTCTTGAAAAGCTTCGCGATTGCACTAAGTTTAGCAATACCACGATAGTTAGAAACATCCGAACCATTTCCAGATTTAAATAATGGAATGATGTAAGAAGCTCTCCAAAATTTTGGAAAATAACCTTTTTTATTGACGCATGCAACAAAATAGTCAATGGTGTTGCCAAGGAAGTTGCACAATAATTCAGTATAGAACTATGTACTCCATCAGGTCCATGAATTAACATAGTTGTAAAATTCTTTACGATCACGATTGAAATCTTCCTTCATTTTGTTGAGATAGTTTTTGTATTAAAAATGTTATATTCGGCACGATGAACGGTGTATTTGTCAAAAAATACAAGAGAACAAAAATTTGATACTTTTTTTATAAAATTTGTTCTTAAAATTTTTTATTATTGACGGTTGTTTTGAGTTCCAAGACGGGCCAGTTTGTTTGTACACAGAGAACTTTGGGATGCATTTATCCATAAAGGAATACATCCTTCCATAAAAGATCTCTACCATTAAATCAATAGAAGAATGGCACAACAAATCATTCTAGTTAGTATTAGATATCAGATCAATCAATTTGCTATCAAAGATCATAGAAAGAAAATGTATTGCTGGTGGCGAGAGTTCTAACAGAATAAAAAACAAGTAAGAAATTATAGTCGGTCTAGACCGACTATACGATACCCTATACCATGGTTTAGAGACCCTATCTCTGCGGTTCAACTAATTCGATATAGAAAATAAGCATAAACCAAAGGGGACTAGGTCGAAATATGGACCAATCCTGACCATATTTGGTAAAGTTACTTATATTTTGGAAATATAAATACAAACCAAATTTGAGAAAAATCTGCGCCATTTTTTTTGTTTTTGATAGATTTAAGTGAAGATCGGAAAGCAGCTCTATATGGGGCCTATGACTAAGAATTGTCCTATAGGGATTATTTTTGGACTACTGATTAATGGATATAATAAACACATATAAACGCAGTTTGACTGAGATCTGTATGATAATTTGGATCTTATGGTAATTTATGTCGATTTCATAGGGGTCATTTGAATGGGGACTAGGTCTGAACATGGACCGAATTTCACCAATAGCGTTCATCCTATGGTCGGTTAAAGCTTAAATACAAAATTTTCTTCAAAATATATGCATATTTGCGACCTGTAGATTACAAGGTTTACATGGACACACAGATGGACTGACGGACAGACGGACGGACATCACTAAATCGACACAGAAAGTGATTCTGAGTGATTCGATCGGTATAATAAAAGATGGGTCTAGGTCAAGTCTTTTTGGTAGTTACAAACAGCAGCACAAAATCATTATACCCAAACCACATAGTGGTATAGGGTATAAAAATCGGAATCCAATATTCCATCACTTCCAGTAGATATTGCTAATTACTGTGCTAAACATTGGTCAACTTTGTCGGAGGACACAAATTTTTCCTCCAATTTCCAACTCAATAAATCTAATGTCCCAAACTATATCTATAATCTACAAATTTGCAATATACTTTTATGCAAACATAAAAAAAAAAAACTCCCCAACAAACATGATCGAACTTGAAGACGCTTTGCATTAACTTGAAGGTATAATACCTTAAAAAATACCAGCATACATTATAAGATAATAATTTCTCATTGAACGTTTACGCTCAAGTTTGGGAAATTACAGCTATTGTGCCAATCCTTACTTTCGAGTATCAGTAAAACTTTGGAAAAAGTAATTGCCAGGGTCCTGCATTACATCTAACCACGTAGCTTTTATGAAAAAAAACTAGATACCGATGATGTCCTCCTATATCTTCAACATTTTGTCTCAAGAGCGCTATCTAGTAGAAATCATATAAGCTTTCTTTCTATCGATTTTGAAGCACATTTGATAGCATTGGAATTCATGGTAACTTGGAAAAAAAATTTAGTAAATCCTAAAAATATTTTTTAGACAATCATAAATTAAAAGTAAGAACAAACGATCAACAATTTTCCATTTTTCCTCCATATAATGACATCACCATTATGCGTTGTGTTATTTGTTATTGCATGTAATAAATTCAGCAATATCATTTCCACGCAAAAGCGTATTGAAATTCTATACGAGTATATTCGGATGACGTTATAATATTTACAAAAGTAAAGATAACAACAAAGTAAAACATACTTTTTCAAATATTCTCAGAATACGTGACAACTGGAGACAAATATCAGGTGCTGAGCTATCCAGAGAAGAATGGAGTCTCTTATATATTGGCCATAAACAAAGCTGCGCCATATTCGACGTTGAGTATAAAAAACATTAAAATAAAAGGAGATGAACAACTTTGTATCTTACATGTGATATTACAGCAAAGTTCCGCTTTCTTGTTTAAAGCTCTGAAAAAATCAAAATTACAGTTTAAACATTATAAAATATCTTACATAAAAACACTTTATGATAATAACCTGACAATGGTAAGTGTTGGGGCATTCAGCACAAGAAATAAAATCTGCTTCGAAGTGATAGCAAAAGAGTCTTGAATGCTCGTGGTCACTATTTCAGTCCCCTTACTTGTACTTGGTCTTTCCATTGAAGCGTGGTCGAAAGCAGATCCACTCACTTCTCTGTGCAACATCGAATGATGCTTACTTTGACATTTAATATATGATCATCACTTAAATAGTTTAGACACAAGTTGTGTTTTTTGACCTCTAGAAACTTCTACTCGGGAATCATTTTTAAAAAATCCACACAAAACCTCAATAAATGATGCATTGAGCACATGACAGGAAAATGAACTATTGCCAGAATATACTTCCTTGATTAGTCTTTCCAATTGAAGTCGACTGCTCAGAACTTAGAAGATTCAAAACGATTCAAGGGATTGGAACCGCATTTATTGATATCTCGCTTTATATCTCGCAGACTCAAACTTTACAGGAGTCAGGAGTTATTTGTCAATGAAGCATTCTTAACAATTTCAGAGGCTTCGTATTCTGCCTTAAATAAAATCAAGGAAGGACTGATAATCAACACCAAAAATCTCCGTAGTGCAACCTCAATTGATCTGCCTTGAAACGATGGGACATATATTCGATGAATTAGATGGAGTTGTTGCAGCCTCGAGTCATTTATTATACCTTTGTATAAGTCAGGTGGTAAGGCGAATGTACTTAACTATAGGGGAATAGCTAAGCTAAGTGTTATTCCCAAGTTAATGGAAAATCTTGTTACTGAATATCTCGCTTATCAACTAAAGTCGACTGTATCTCTATTTCAACATGGCTTTTTAAAATCAAGCTCAACAGTTACTAATCTTCTGAAATTTTCGACTCATGTTTTCAAAGGTTTCGTCCGTGGTGAGCAGACAGATGTGATATATACTGATTTTAGTAAAGCTTTTGATAGTATTTTACTTCTCAAACTAAGACTCATTGGCATACGTGAATCTATTATTTTGTGGATTGAATCGTATCTCACGTTTAGATCTGAAAGGGTCATGTTTCACAAGGTGTTCCCCAAGGCAGTCATTTGGGTCCGTTATTGTTTTTACTATTCGCAAATGATCTTCCGACTGTAATTTCGAATTTCAACGTCCTTATATATGCAGATGATGTCAAAGACATAAATGGTCATAATACTCTTCAGCGTGAGCTTGATTTATTAGTTGAATTGTGTACTGTGAACTTGATGGAACTGAATCTTAAGAAATGTAAACATATGGTATTTCACAGAAAGGGGATAATTTCTAACGAGCATTGCATTAATGGAATAGTACTGGATTCCGTTCAAACATTTTCTGGATTTTGGTGTATTATGGATAGGAAACTTGTCTTCATTGGTCATATTATTATGATTGTTGATACTGCAAGATCTACTCTTGGTTTCGTTAAAAGATGGGCTAAGGAGTTTTCAGATCCATATGTTACTAAACAGCTATATACAACTCTTGCAAGACCAATTTTCGAATATGCATCAATAATAATGGAATCCATATTATAATGTTCACGCCAATGCAATTGAGTCTGTGCAGAGAACGATTTTGCTATTCTGTCTGCGTGGTTTAGGTTGGAGTTATGATGACTTACCATCATATACTAATAGAATAAAGCTTATCAGACTTCCAATATTTGTTTTCAACCTTGGGAATGGCGACGTTGACTCGGAGCTTCTTTTATCAGATTTAAATTTTAACATACATTGTAGATTAACAAGACATTTTAATCCGCTTCATTTGGACTAGTTTAGGACTAATTATGCTAATTATTACCCTTTCCACAGAATTTGTCATGATTATAATGTGTTACACAATTTCGCAGATTTTAATTATAACTAGATGACCCGGTGTACTTCGTGTCACCTATCCTAACGATAATTCAAATGAATACAAAATTTTTATCTACATTAAATAAAAACAGAGTTATACATTTAATCAATTTTAAGCTTTAAGATAAACTATATTTTATGCTTTTTTTTTGCGGTGCGTAAATGTATAAAGACGATGGTTTTCTGACGTGCGAACACGCGACGTATAATTGCCATGCGCGAAACAGGGAAACTCCAAGTTGATTCCGCAAACTTATAATGACCAACCTTGCGATTTATTTATGGTTATCGCAAAGGCCAGACGCAAGGGAAGTTGTAGCCGCTTTAAATCGAATGGTAAATCCGTTGGAGTCATCGGTATACGCGGGATCAAGACATCCTCTCCTTTGTGTTTTCCCTTGGTGATCTTGGCCTCGATGACGTTATTATTGCACAATCGAGATTAATTAATGTTATGCAGCATGATCACAACTGATCCTATTTTTAATTTTAAATTGTGAGGTGGTAGTCCAGGCAATTCCAGTGAACTCTGTGGGATAGTAGACGACGTAATCCTGGTTTATAACTGTGTCAACTGATTTGTTAGAAAACAACTCTCCTTGAAGAAAATTTTGAATGGTCTCATTGAGATCATCGACATCTTTATTTTTGGCCGCCAATATTGCTCTTTCACTAAGCCAATTATGGTTATTGAAATGTTCTAAGTCCGGAAAAAAATGATGAATAAGCTCCTATTTTGAATCGCTTAAAAGACAGAAATCCATGGCTAGTGTCATTAATCCGGTCGAGGTATCAACTACAACCTTACCATTTCCAATATCTCATAACTGCTTCGAAAACACAATCGCAGTTTGATCTTGTTGCAAAAACACTCGCATGTTAGTTGTTCATTGGAGTGTATTTACGTGTCGCCACAAATTAGATGAATTTAGGCATAACTGTAAGAGTCTGACGAAAATCACCTGATAATAGAATAGTGGTTTCACCAAAACTTTAGTTGTTGGCACGAAGATCTTTTAGTGTTCTGTCTAGTGCTTCTTGTGGACCATCGTGCATTCATCCCAAACGATCAATTTGCATATTTGCAGAATCTTCGCGATTGCGCAGTTTTTGGCGTTGTTGCAAACGGGTGCTTCATTGATTTGCATGTTTAGTAGTAATTTTAAGGCAGAATATGCAGTTCGTCTACCTTCTAAAAATGTTGCAGCTATTCCAGATTAAGCAAACGCTAGGGTTACTTCATTTTGCGACCTTATCTTTGCCAATAGCAATGAAATTATGAACGTTTTTCCAGTCCGCTCGGGAGCATCAAGGATCTATCAGAGTATCATACGCAATCGTTTGTTGTGCATTCAATTGCGGAACATTTGAACTAACTGTTTCGGTTAATACTTCAGCGTCGTACTGTTGTTCTCTTTGTAACTCGTGGTTAAATGCATAGCGCATGGGACGATTTGGTGCTGTCATGTCCAAACATGACAATATTGTCAAATGTTTGACAGGAAAGTAGGTAGAACATTTTATATGGGAAAATTAAATTGTTTTTTTTACTATCTTCCTCACAACTTCTCTCACCGTTTAAACCTTCCCTGGACTACGACAAACATTTCAAAACCAAAATCACCTAAATCGGCCCAGCCGTTCGAGTTTTAGCCAGACAAGCAAACAGCAATTGATTTTTATACCCTATACCACTATGTGGTTTGGGTATAACGACTTTGTGCTGCTGTTTGTAACAACCAAAAATATTTGACCTAATTATAATTAATTATAATTTATTATACCGATCGAATCAGATCACTATCTGATGTCCGTCCGTCCGTCCGTTTGTGTGTCCATGCAAAGCTTGTAATCAAACTGCAGGTCGCAAATATGAATATATTTTTATAAAATTTGGTATTTAATCTTTTATCGGCCATGGGATGAACGCTATTGAAATTGGTGAGAATCGGTCCATGTTCAGACCTAGCCCCCATACTAATGACCCCTATGAAATCAACATATATTGCCATAAGATCCAAATTATGATACAAATCTTAGTCAAATTGGGTTTGTATGTACATATTACATCCATTAATCAGTAGTCCAAAAATGATCCCTATTGGACAACTCTTAGTCATAGGCCCCATATAGAGCTGCTTCCCGATCTTCACTTAAATCTATCAAAAACCAAAAATGTTGCACTGATTTTTCTCAAATTTTGTTTGTATATTTTTTTACAAAATACAAGAGACTTTACCAAACATGGTCAGGATCGGTCCATTTTTGGGCCTAGTCCCCATATAGATATAGCATCCGATATGAACTTTTTCATATCTGCAGCCGAAAAAATTAATAAAAATCCCACTCAAATTTGGTTTATGCTTATTTTCTATATCCAGTTAGTTGGGCCTGAGAGATAGGGTATCTAAACGCATGGTATAGGGTATTTTCTTACTTGTTATATATGTAGATGTATTGAAAGTAAAGCGCGATATATATATTTGAATACTTCAATTAACTATTTTTTTGTTCTTTATGTTTGTGTAAGTTCGTCTATTCCTAATATCAGCTGATGACATAGTCAGTAGCTGACACAATCTACTTGCCAGCTATTGGAATCGGCCAGGGTGCGGACCATGGTATGTACGCGGTACCCACGTTAAAGGGGCGTGCCCCTTCGGTCGGGAGGGGTGGGTAAGTGTGAGGCGGGATACAGTCGTTTAAAAAAATGAGTTACCAAGCATTTATATATGACATATTGATACACTATTTGAACCTTAAAACCTTTTAGTACTTATTAATATTATTGTCTCTTGTACATTAAAATTTTGGCAACTTTCAACTTTTTATTATTATTTTTTATTTTTGTAGGAGATAATGAAATAACCCATATTAAGAAGTTTCTGAAACGTGCAGCCGAAACTTTTGGACAAAATCATGGTATACAATTGACACTAACAAGTGATAGTGGAGCACGTATAACATCCAGTGAAATGGGTAAGATTTGTTAAGCAATTTCTACTATTTTAAACGGCAGTTTAAATTTGGAAAAAAATTTTGCTTCATTACTACAGAATCACGTGGCTTACATGAAAAAAGGAAACGCAAATGGTTGATAATTTTACCTTTGATTATACTTATGAAAATAGCGCACTTAAAAATGACACTTGTTACTCTACTATTCGGCGTACTGGGATTAAATGTTTTGCTGGTGGGTGGCGTTGGCTGGCTAATACATTATTTGAAATTTAAGACCTTGTGTAAAATACATCCACAATTGGTACAACATCATTCTCATGTATTTGATTCCGATCCGACTGGTAAGTATTTTTGTCTACAATTGAATTTTTATGGTTATATACTATTTGTGTTGCTTTTCTATTTCTTTTCTTTATTTTTTTTTGTTTGGCTATTTCCTAATTGATGATATTTCACGAGTACAGATTATTCCCAGTTCGTTGGCAGTAGCTTTCCTAGCTCCTATTACAGCTCTTCTGGGAATAGTCCTCATGAGGTTGGTAGCAGTTATTACTCAAAAGACTGGAGCACGAGTAAATCCTATAATGGGCATAACTTATTGGACACTATTAGTAAACGTATAAAATAGCTAAGATTTTTTATTTATCGTTCCTTTTATAATTATATCCGCAAAGTTTTTGTGCGATTTTTTCGTAATTTAGTACCATTGATTGGCCATAATCAGGCTAACCTATATGCATTAATGTTAGTTAACTTTATAAATAATTTTTTTTAGTATATTAACACAATCCACTATTTTATACATGGTTATTCAAATTTTATTTTTTAATTAGTTGTAGGTATAATGTATAAACCATAAAGAAAAAAATATAATAAAAAGCTGTAAGATGAAATGATTTAAATATATTCAGGTTAAAAAGGTTTTAAGGCTTGAAGTTTGACTTTATGTCGATTAAAAAATATTATTATATTGTTCTAGGCCCAATAGCCGAGCAATACGAAATTGTAAAGATTCTTCGATAAAATTTCACGTAAAAACTAAAAGTACTGAAAAATATATGTAACAGAAAATATGCATATGCAACAGTGGGCGACTCAGAAAGTGATTATGAGTCGATCGGTATAATAAAAGATGGGTTTAGGTTAAATATTTTTAGTAGGAACAACTATTAATACAAACTCATAATACCCTCCTCAAATAGTGTTATCTATACTAATATTATAAAGAGGTAATGTGTGTTTGTTTGTAGAGGGTAATCTCCGTAACTACTCATCTGATCTTCCTGAAATTTTCACAGAGTCTTACTGCGGATATGGGAAGTACGATAGGCTATAATTTTTTAAATATATTTAGTGGGCGTGGCACCTCCCACACAAAGTAAATTTTTAATATCATATACATATATTGAGTACTAAGCTAGGGAGAGCTTTGAAAATTTGTGTGAAGTCACCTATGGTTAATGTTAGTAGCTATGCCAGAAATGGGTGGGATTGGATAAGTGGGCGTGGTACCTCCCATACAAGTAATAATTCAATATTACATATCTCGAGTACTGTGATAGAGAGAGCTTTTCAAATTTGTCTGATGTCACCTATAATTAACGTGAGTAGTCGGACAAAAAATGGGCAGTATCGGGCCAATAGGCATGTCAGCTGCCATACAAATGAAATATAAAATGCCATATAACTGGAGTACTGTTATACTGAGAGTCTTGGGACTTTGTGTGAGCCCATATGTTATTCATGCGATTAGTTAGACAAAAAATGGGCGTGATCGGAGCAGTGGGCGTGGCACCGCCCGTACAAAGTAAATATATGATGTAACTGGTGTACTAAATAAGGGAATCTTTGACACTTTGCACGACACCATCAGATCTTAGTATGAGTAGTCGGACAAAAAATTGGCGGGTTCACACCAATGGGCGTGGCACTCCCCATGCAAAGTAACTATTTAATGTCATATATCTGGAGTACTGTAAAAGGGAGAGCTTTGTAGCTTTGCGTGAACCCATAGTTTCTTTGTATAATTAGTCGAACAAAAAAATGGGCGTGATCGAAGCAGTGAGCGTAGCACCGCCCATGCAAAGTAGATATCTAATATCATATAACTGGTGTACTATAAAAGGGAGGCACGAGGCCATCAGATATTAATGTAAGTAGTACAATAAAAATTGGGCGGGATGGGATTAGTGGGTGTGGCACCTCCTATATAAAAAATATGAAGTACTACGAAAGCGACAGTCTTTTGACAAGTACATTAGTTATCAATGTGATTTGTCGTGGAAAATATATCGCCTAAATCAATAATCTCCAAAATCAAAAATGGGCAAAATCAAAAATCGCTAAAAAGAAAAATTGCCAAATAATATTTTACGTTCAAGGCCAATAGTTAAGTGTTGCTAGATCTAATTTTGAAAATCCATGTTCTTCTGATGGTCAGCTACATGTACCTTGCTCCATGGTAGGAACGCCGAAAAATCTGATAATTGTTGTACGAATGAAAAAACAAAAAACATTGTATATCAGCTAGTATCGAAATAAAAAAAGCTATACTAATAATCTATACTAGCATAATAAAGAGGTAATGTGTGTTTGTATGTTTGTAGAAGGTAATCTCCGTAACTACTCATCTGATTTTCCTGAAATTTTCACAGAGTCTTACTGCGGATACAGAAAGTGTGACAGGCTAAGAGAGCTTTGCAAATTTGTCTCAGGTCATCTATTATTAACGTGAGTAGTCAGACAAAAAATGTGCGCGATTGGACAAATGCGCGTGGCCCCCCATTCAAACTTAATATTAAATGTGATATATCTAAATTACTGTAATAGTGAGAGCCTTGGGACTTTGCGTGAGCCCTTTCATTACGATTCGGGGGGAGGGGGTAGCGAAGCACACCGGGTTACATCTAGTAAGGCATAAAAATCTGGAATTTTATTCGTAATTCGTAATGTAAAGACTTAAATTTTTCTGAAGCCAAAGCAGACGAATAAGCCGGTGCATTGTCATGACGATTTTTTTTCTTATTTTGGGCTTCATCTAATCTGTCCAATAACTCAACATAGTACTTGGCAGTCATTATTTTTCGTTTCTCCAAGTAATCAATGAATATTATACCACATGCATTCCAAAAAACACTGGTCATTATTTTTCCAGCTGATTGTTGAGTCTTTGGTCGCTTTGGTCGGCTTACGCACGATTGTAACCACTCCGCAGACAGTCCATTGGATTCCGGTGTATAATTATTAATCCACGTCTCATCCATTATTATAAGTCGACTTAAAAATTCATTTGAATTTACTTCAAACATTTGCAAAGCATACCTTGAATCATGAATACGTTTCAATTTTTGTCAGCTCCACCCTTCGAGCAGAAAGCTTTTTCATATTTAAATAATCATGTAAAATGTGCCGAACTCGCTCTGGGGATATCTTTATGATACCAGCAATGTCACCCAGTTTAATCTTTCGATCATTCAATACAATCTGAAGCAATTTTCTTACGTTTTCTTCGGACGACCAGGACGATCTGCCTCATTTGTGCTTCTACGACCATGTTTAAATTCGGAATACCACCTTTTAGCCATGGAAAGTGATGGTGAAGATTCACCGTAATCTATACCAATCCACTCTTTGGCTGGTTAAGTATTTTTTTCCGTCAAAAAAGCAATGTTTAATCAGAACACGAAACTCTTTGCTATCCATTTGCTTTTGAAAGTTCAAAAGCAACATTATTTTTATAACGGTAACATTTTATCTAATTAATTAAATATCATGAAATTTCGAGACAATTTTTTTAACAGTTGGCCCTACTGAATAAACGAAAAACATTGGCACTTGTCATGCCAACTATGTTAGGCTATGAAACAATAAGCATTAGCATATGATGGATACGACCGAGCTTAATAATAGAGCTCTATATCTAATTACACTTTACAACAAGTCGAAAATTGTTGAGCTGTGTAATGCAGTTTTCAGAAAAAAATTAATTCGTTTAAATCTGAAGCTGATGGTATTTCAGCCTTTTTGTTGTAATAATGTGTGTATCCGTTAGGTCAGTTTATCTTCGAAAAAATATTTTCAATCAGTCACTGAGAGGTGGCTTTTGTATTAAAAAATTTAAAAATAGAAAAATATTTTCTATTCTTAAGTCGGGTAATAAGAACGAGTTTTCTAATTACAGAAAAATTTCTAAATTAAAAATTATTGCCAAAATATTTCGAACATATAGGTTTATGATAAACCATTTTTCCATCTGAAATGTTACTTCTCTTTTTGAAAAATTTTCTGAAATTACCGTATCTCATGAATTGCTGCTACCAAAGATGTTTAAAATTGGGTTTTATTCTAAAATGCTGAGATGGTTTCGTAATTGCTTAACTGACAGAAATTATGGCATTTGTTCAGATTTTTTATTCCGACTTCGGGGATTCCTCAAGGAAGTATTTTAGATTCTTTGGCTTTTAATAAGTTTAATAATGATGTTTGTAACTCCTTTAAAAATTCAAAACATCTTTCATATGCTGATGATCTCTAAATTTTTAAGCACAGTTACAATAAAATAATATTGGATGTCAAGTTTTATTTTCAGTCGAAGAAAGGTGCAGTATATGATATTAAGTTTATTTTAAGTGCTCACCTCTACATTGTTCTAAAGCTTATTTGAAGTTCGGTTTTATTCATCATAATGTTAGAAAACTGCTTGATTACAATGCGAAAAAGGGATATGCTTCATATATTTTTTAAAGTTCACTTTTTCGCCTCTACATTTTTTAACAAACTGTTGATGGAATGCAACTACCCGTTAGAAGTATGTGCCAAATAGAAAATTTTCCAGGACAATAGCATTTTAATTCCATCTCTTTATTATCATGTGTTTACACATGAAAGTTTTCTTGCTAAAAGTCTTAAGTTTATAGGTGAGACGGGAGAGAAGAATGGCAGGGGTACATACTTTCATGTACTCTGAAATTCGCTTTTGTTTGTTTCGTTTTCATTAATTTTTATGTTCGTTTGTGTTAAGAAAGGTAGTAAATTGAAAGAAAGTTAATTTTAATGAAATAAAATGATAAAATAATGAAATAAAATGATAAAATAAATGATAAAATGATAAAGTAAACACGGATGAAAGTTTAAAAGAGAATTTCAAACTATACGCCTATTATAGTCCGATTTATTACCTGATAGGTACTGTTTGAACTAAAGGTTTATGAAAGGATTTTGCTCCCATATTTAAAAATGTACCTGTTACCTATGTGCACATGAAATTTAGATCGACTTACACAATGTTCATATTATGCAAGTGTTCACTTAACATGTGTGGCGACCATAAGTCAACAATACTATTGTTCTGCGATTGGACGGTTGACTATAATTCTATTTTAAGTACGTACCTGCTAGTCTAAAATAATAGTTTATTTCTGCGTCCTGTAACTGTACCTGAATTTACCAGGGATACACGCCATACAATTTCTTGAACAATGTTTTTTTTTTTTTTTAATTTTTACCTCTAGTTGTCGAAGGAATTAGGTAGAGGAATAATCAAGATACATATTTTGAAAATATTTTTCATCAAAGTTGGAAAATAGTGAAAAAAAATAGACAGTTGGTAAATAGGGATTTACCTAGAGAAACACAAAGCAAACAGTAACATTTTTTTTCTATAATATGCTGAATAAATATATAAATCTGTAGCATGCAACGTATGATTTAAAATTTTTGTAAAATGTTTGGCTGGGCATATTTCAAGAAGGCGCACGCTTTTTCACCGGCCTTGTAGCTCGTCGATTGGGGGGGTTCAAATCTTCTTTTGCACCAACTACCACTGCGCTACCATATAAATATTTTTGTTTTTATTATGCGTGCACAAAATATTAGAAGTAAATAATTCTAGATAGGGTTAGATAGTATAGAAGGAAAAGTTGAAAACAATAGTATGAAATTAAATAGAAAAGAGGACCAAAATAAAAAAAAGTTAATTGTCTAAGTTGTCATGGTCGATACGAGATGTATTTGTAACCGACGAATTCAGCCCACCCATCCTTGACCATAGAAAAAAAAAAATCCAATTAAAAATAGAAAATCTATGGTCCCACATTTGAACTACTAAACCCACCTAATACCTCAGATCAGAAATCAAACAGAGCTAACGATTTACCAGAAATTCATATTGATTTTATTTATAAATGGAAAATTCATTTAAAGGTTAATTTAAAGTTAAAAGTTAGGGTAAAACTATTCACAAAGGAGTATTTCTTTAAATCACAAGTTATTTCCATTTAAGTTTGCAAAATTAATCCAGTGAGAAAATTTCAATTATCCAAAATGAGTAATTGCTAGTAATTTAAAAAAAAAAAATATCTTATTCGAAATGCATACAGAATAAGAAAACTAAATAAAAAAAATTACATGAAATATATAGAATTTAATAAAAGATCTATGTATATAATAAAAGATATATATATATATATAATTTGCTCAGTGTTCAAAATAGTAATAATGAATTGAAATTTCAAACATTTTCGATTTCGGTGAAGGAAAATTTTAATTGAATTAAAATTAGTTAATTGAAAGTTTCTTAGTTTTTTTTTTTTGTTTTTTTTTTAGAAATTTCGGATTTACACATGTATAATTAACGAAAAAAAATTATAGGCAATTTTAATCTACCAATAAAATGACAGAAAAAAAAACTGTACCAAATATTAGTTGGTCACGTTCTACAGTTCAATAAACTTTTAAATTCATAATTAGGTCACCGAAATCAACAATGTAAACAAACCAAAAGAGAATGTAAACAAAAAGAAAAAAATTTTACGTAAAATAAAAAAAAAATGAGAAAAAAAAACCACTTACATTACTGACGATGCTCCTTGGAAAGATCTTTCAAAGTTGCTGTTGCTGCCGCCGTTAAAGCTGATGTTAAGAGGAAGATTTAAGAGAAATGTTTCTAAAAAATGTTTACCAACATTTGCTGCTCTCGCTTAAATTTGCTTAACATTTTTAAACGCCTTTGAAACATGCATTTTGCTTAAGTTTTAACATACAAAAAAAAATATCGAAAGAAAAGAAAATTACATGAAAGCAAAATTAACCGGTTTCTTTAGCATTTCAAAAATATTTGAACACTGGGAAACAAATTAATATTTTAAAATTTTAACACTTAATATAAAAAAAATTTAATAACTTTAAATAGTTAACACTCTTACATAATTTGTTGTTTTAATTAGTAGCATTATTAACAATATAATTTTTTTAATTTTAGTAATTTTAATATGCGTGTTGTTTGGTGTTTTTTTCTTGATCTTAACAAATTTTAGCTTTACTTTCTTTTGTGTGTTTTTGTAATTTTAATTTTCGGGTTACTGCATAGTTTTCCTTTAGATTATTTTTAAGTAGAAACTTCTATCTGAGGTTTTTTTTTTTTCAACCAAATTTTTAACAAAATCTTTTTTTTTTTTTTTTTAGAATTAATTTTTTTACATTCGTCTACTACAAACACTGTTTTGTTTTTCCTTTTCTTTTTTTTTTTTTTTAATAAATTTTATAAATTAGATTTCTTTCGTTCAACCCATACACGTTAACACACTTTTTTTTAAATTTTAAGATCAGATAGTTATAGCAATTTTTATAGCAATTAATTTTTAATTTCTTTCCACTTTTATTTTTTATTTTTTTTTTACACCCGACGGTAGTTATGCATGAAGATGAAGAAGATGACATTTACCAGACTGACTTAGAACAAAATAACCTCTGGCATATACTTGCTTGACATCGATTTACAAGACAAAGAGAGTGAGCTACCCAAAAGCTTTTGTATGTATACGTCAAGCTAGGATTGTTGTTGATGTTATTAATAGCGACCCAATTTAATATTATACACAAGGTGCCAAATCTAAAAAAAAATTTCGTTATGTATTTATATTAAACAAGAGATTAATTTGCTATTGATTTACCATCTGAGTTGGCACCGAGGGGAAAATAAACAAAGAAAAATAGTCCGATCAACCGCAATAGTCCCACGAATGAAATTAAATGGGTAGTAAGTGCATACAATCGACTGCAAAATAATGGGTTTCTTAGGGAAACTGATGAAACTTCTAATTTATTGACGTTATAATACCTGATAAATTTTCTGTATAGTGAAAATCCGATCCGAATAAAATTAAGCCAAAATTACCTTGGCAAAGGGTACTTTGCTGGTATTAAGTCACAATTTTAATTAACCAGCACAAAAACTGTAGGAAGTACATTAAAGAAAACGAAAAGAACAAAGGTTCTGATATATAAAAAAAACAAAGACCAATAAATTCATATGCAATTAATCATATAATTTTTAAGAAGATATTACTCACGTAAGTTTTATATATATTTCAGCTTTCCTCTATGTATCAATGGATTTTCCCTTTGTGTAAATTATTTTAAAATTTAACACGAAATTGTGTTTTAAGTTAAAGAGAATTCGTCAAAATTGTCTCTAACCAAAATTGCCACTTAAATAAAAATCACTTTAACTTTTAATCAAAACTTTTAATAATTCAAAAGAATTTAGGAAATCAATAACCTTCTCCAAGGGCTGCCAGATAACAAAATGGCAGAGGAATTTGTCTTTTGGCTAAACGTAAGCTCGGTTTAATCAACATGATTTTGCAGAATAGAAGGTATAACGCTTTTATTCCAACTTTTGGTATAAAAGATAATAAATAAATATAAGTAAAACGTCAACAAGCAATGGAAAGGCAAGAATTTACTAGGAGATGTTCACACATAGATGGCGTTGTACAAGTACGTTAAAATTCAGGTTGCAAGCGCCATTACAAATCAACTAACCGTTTTTACCCGGTCTTGTCCGGGAACCAAAGGCCTTTGACTTGAAAAATGGTTCACTATGCTTTTCAGGTGCTGAGTACTTAGTCCCCAATGAACAAATTCCCCGAAAAGATGATCTTTCTCCCCAAAAAACGTAAATTAATTTTTTATTTCAATCTAAATTTTTTTTGGTTTTTTAAATCATAAGTTTTTTTATAAGACGCTATAGCAAAAATGCTTAAAAAATAAGCTCCAAAACCGCTTTTTTTTTTTTTTTTAAGTTTATTTATTTTGCTAACATCAAATATAACAGAATCGCTTGCAAATTAGAGGAATCAGAACTTTTAAAAATTTAATTACTTTATTCAATAAGTGATCATCATTGAGCAGAGGCGTCAAATTTACAGAAGTTTAAAACATGGAAAATGGATGACCCGTTTAAAATTGTGCAGCAAAACTTCTTTAAGCAACTGCTTATAGTATATACATATGTGGCCTATTTGGATCATCAGGTAATTATTGCACATACATAGATCAAATTTATCATAAGACTTTTAAATGAGCTGTGTTCCGCGAGCGAATTGCGTCCGCGTCCGCGCGTTTGGCGGCCACACCCGTTTTTTAATTGCCAAAATATATTTTTCAGATCATCTCGATATTTTAACCGAGCTGTGTTCCGCGATCGCGTCGCGTCCGCATCCGCGATTTGCTTCCGCGCATTTGGCAGCAACACTCGTGCTGCCGCGCAGTTGACGTCAACTTATTTTAATCGCCAAAATATATTTTTCAGATCATTTCGATATTTTAGCTAAGCTGTGTTCCGCGAGCGCGTCGGTCGCGTCCGCGTCCTCGCGCCGATTCCGCGCACCGAAATGTTGCTGTTGAAAAGAATACAGATATTAAAACAAGTAAGAAAATTATAGTCGGTCTAGACCGACTATACGATAGCCTATACCATGCGTTTGGAGTTCCTATCTCTCAGGCCCAATTAACTGGATATGGGTTAAACCATCTGAACTCAACTTAAAATATGGCTGTTTTTTACATCACTGTTTCCAAATTGGCTGAATTTTGGCAGGATTAAAGTGTATCCGAGATATAAGAAAAATCCTAAATTTAAGTTCACTGACGCATCTGGATCCGGAAATATGAGGTCTTGAATATCGGGAAAAACTATAAAAATGTACAAAGTTGTACTTACTTAATTATCATTTTCTTGATTAATATTATAGTGACGCAACTTATCAAGGTCGCATTTGAAAGGTTAATTAATTACCTTTAATTTGATGTACAACATGATTTTTTTTTTGGAAAGGTCAAAGGTCACATCTCTTGACCTATAATTCGGGAGGCTATAGCTGTAAAAACGACAATTTTAAAAATCTGAAAAAAATATATGTTTAAGATTGGTTCCTTCCCTAAAGTTCCAAAAAATTTCAGACTGGGGGTATGCTTGGATCCAGAAATATTTATCATAGAGTAAAGGTAGATATTTAACAAGTGAATTATTATTATTATGAATGCTGTTGTTGTTGGCGTTGTTGACATTATTATGATGAATACTCTTGTTGTTGGCGTTGTTGACATTATTATGATGAATGCTGTTGTTGTTGTTGTTGTTGTTGACATTATTATGATGAATGCTGTTGTTGTTGTTTAGTTTTATTATAAATGTTTTCAATTACAAATTTGCTATCAGCGGAATAAATTTTAGCTTGTAATTGTGTTTTTGAAATTGGTATGAAGCTGTGCTACTTTTGAGTTCCCGGAATTGTACGTAATCCTATAAATCTATCAGTTAGCAATTTCTCTTCTTCTTCATAATCTTTTTCCGTTAAATATGCAAAGTTGCAGTTCTGAAGAGTTTGCTGACACCAATTATACAAGTGGAGAGGAGTAGTTATCTGATCTTCGAATGGACGTTGCAAGCTGGCTCTTCGTGCTTCACGCTTTACCGTTCCCCCAAGACCACCACTAGGTCCTTTGCCGTGACTGGTAGCAAAGAAATGCCACTCAGCGGAACAATTAAAATCTTCGCTATGATGGCATAAATTGGCAAAGTTTTTTTTATTTTTAAATTGAGCGGAAGAACCGTCCGAAAAATAAAAAATTTTCTTTGGTATTTTCAAAAACTTGTTTTTTAAAAACTCATTTAGGTGGCGATGAAATAAATGAACTGCTATGGTATTATGTATTTGACAGTCTGATATTATTATAAAATTGGTAGTTTCTAATTTTCCATTTGATTTGTAATAAATTGCTATTGGGTATAGTGTGGCCTGGGTATTATTCCATAAAAAACCTTGCACAGAATCCTGAACCACAAAAGTTGCATTTTCGGAGAAGTCGCAAATTACTAAATACTCATTTTCTTCCAACGCAGACTTTTTGTGAGCCATAAATGCACCCTGCTCTTTAGATACGAATGAATGGGGTAGAAGAGTTTGCAGTTTTTCGCATAAAGAATCCAGAAAAGAATCAGTTTCTTTAATAATAGTTTCCAAAGAGTCTCTATCTACACTTATCCACTGTTTATATATGATTTCATCAATTTCATTTTCTAATAATAATTCACCAAGTTTCTCTTTAAAATTTTGTATATCTGGATACATGCTACATCTGCCAAGGTAGCAATTTGGTGATGGGGGATTGCATATAAGTCTTTTTAAACAATCTTTATAAGTTTCCAGCACAAAATCCTGCACATTTTCTGTGAATTTTTTCAGGTTTATTGCGTGGAGCATTAGTTTTGTATTTTGATGTATTTTACAAACACATACATTATGGCTTCCTGACGCATCTGCTAGAACCACATTTTTTGGCCGAAGTTCACAAAATTTAGAAATTCCAATAGTTATCCTTTCATGTTTTTCTTTAAATAAAGCATAAACTTCTCGAAGATTTCCGAGTAAAAGTTTTTTATTTTTTTTTTACTTTTACACCATTTTCTGTTATTGACACGTAGTCTTTACATCCTGGTAGACATCTGCTGACATCATCAGTTTCATAAAAGATTTTCACCACATCAACAATTTCTAATGGCAATCGTTTTCCAAGTTTTGGATTCGGTGTACTCAATACGCCTTCTGTCTCAACCAAGTTTTTTACCTTTCGTGCCATGAAATTTGTTATTTGAAATTCCTCCTCCATTCTTTTCAATGTCCAGCTTTTAGGTAAAATAGTTAAAAGTTGAATTTTATCACTGTCTTTAGTTATTGATTTAAACTTTTCTTTTAGTTGTTCGATTATTTCCGATTCTGGGCATACGTGAGAGGTTGAAGGTGTTGAATTTGGGAAAATGTTGGTTTTAATTGATGTTGTTATTTTTTCTAACTTTCTAGTTGTATATCCTTTTAATTGAATTTTTCTCGAACATATTGGAGATTCTTGTAAATATGTTAAACTTTCGTTTAACTTAGAAATTCGAACATCTCCCGAAACTGATGCTTCACTTTCCGAGTCTGAAGTCTCGTTTTCTGGCTCGTTCATAGATTGAATATTATTGTTTACACTTCCTTTTAATTTACAAAGTTCTCTCCTGCATATATATCACATATTTTATTTGATATTGAAATGTTATTACTAATTCCAGTCATCCATTGCTGAACTTTTCGAAGTCCTCTTGCGTTCCGGACATGAGCAACTTTTTTAAATGGATTACAACAATATATTGTATTAAATGACATATTGTTTACAGAGGCAAAAAACAATCACTTTGAACACTTTTGGTTTTATTTATTTATTTATTTTTTGACTTCTCGTTTTTCAATAATTTCTCTATATCCAAGTTATTTGACACTACGAACCACACCCGACAACATTTATACTGTTGTCTCGCTCTAACATAATTACCTGTCAAACCAACCCTAACACAGGTCTGTACTGAGTACAGTACAGAGCTAAAGAACCAGAAACAAATAGCGGCGTGCGTGCATAGCCCGCCGACGCTCACGAGCACAACCAACCACATTCATAATCAGTAGCAGTAACAGCACCGACTTTTTACATATCTACCTTTACTCTATGATAAATATTTCTGGATCCAAGCATACCCCCAGTCTGAAATTTTTTGGAACTTTAGGGAAGGAACCAATCTTAAACATATTTTTTTTCAGATTTTTAAAATTGTCGTTTTTACAGCTATAGCCTCCCGAATTATAGGTCAAGAGATGTGACCTTTGACCTTTCCAAAAAAAAAGTCATGTTGTATATCAAATTAAAAGTAATTAATTAACCTTTCAAATGCAACCTTGATGAGTTGCGTAACTATAATACTTTTCAAGAAAATGATAATTAAGTAAGTACAACTTTGTAAATTTTGACCTTTTTTTACGATTTTCAAGACCACATATTTCCGGATACAGAAGTGCCAGTGCCCTCAAACTTTGCACTTATTTTAGTTCTGTAATAATCTGTCTTCCTACGAAAAATCATACAATTTTGAGAAGGTAGTGTACACCCATTGGTTGATTTGACATGGAATTACCCATATAGAAAATAAGCATAAACCAAATTTGAGTGGGATTTTTATTAATTTTTTCGGCTGCAGATATGACAAATTTCATATCGGATGCTATATCTATATGGGGACTAGGCCCAAAAATGGACCGATCCTGACCATGTTTGGTAAAGCCTCATGTATTTTGCAAAAATATATACAAACAAAATTTGAGAAGAATCAGTGCAATATTTTTGTTTTTTGATAGATTTAAGTGAAGATCGGGAAGCAGCTCTCACTTAAATAAATTTTTAACAAAATTCATTAAATAAAAATATGTAAAACTTTAAGAACGAATTTGGGGAGTAAGTTATTTTTTTATTTCGTTTTTAAAAATATGGATAATTTGTTTATTTGAAAATTTGGGAAATTTGTTCATCGTGAAGTTATTCCCATGTGTACCAAATTTCAGAGAAATCCGTTGAAAAATACAAATTTGCATAGCGATCAAATATACCAGAAAATAGAAAATGAATTTTATAAAAAAAGTGGGCGTAAAGGTAGGCGTGGCCAGAAATATATAGAACCCAACCTTCGCTGGAGTACAAAGGTCACGTATACCAAATTTCAGAGAAAGCCGTTAAAAAATAAAACTTTGTATAGCAGTCAAACAAAGAAACAAATATAAGGAAAAAAAAATTTTTATATACATAAAATTAGGCGTGGCCAGTAAGAAGCATATGGCGACCTTGCCTGGAGTACAGAGATTGTGCTACCAAATTTCAGAGAAATCCGTTGGAAAATTAAAGTTTTGTGTAGCGAACAAATATACCAAAAAACTGAAAATGAATTATGTATAAAAAGTGGGTATAAAAGCGGGCGTCGCCGTAAGAATCATATGGTGACCTTGCTTGGAGTACAGAGATTGTGCGTACCAAATTTCAGAGAAATCCGTTGAAAAATACAAATTTGCATAGCGATCAAATATACCAGAAAATAGAAAATGAATTTTATAAAAAAAGTGGGCGTAAAGGCAGGCGTGGCCAGAAATATATAGAACCCAACCTTCGCTGGAGTACAGAGGTCACGTATACCAAATTTCAGAGAAAGCCGTTAAAAAATAAAACTTTGTATAGCAGTCAAACAAAGAAACAAATATAAGGAAAAAAAAAAAATTTTTATATACACAAAATTAGGCGTGGCCAGTAAGAAGCATATGGCGACCTTGCCTGAAGTACAGAGATTGTGCTACCAAATTTCAGAGAAATCCGTTGGAAAATAAAAATTTTGTGTAGCGAACAAATATACCAAAAAACTGAAAATGAATTATGTATAAAAAGTGGGTATAAAAGCGGGCGTGGCCGTAAGAATCATATGGTGACCTTGCTTGGAGTACAGAGATTGTGCATACCAAATTTCAAAGAAATCCGTTGAAAAATAAAAATTTGTATAGCGAACAGTTATACCAAAAAACAGAAAAGGAATTGTATACAAAAAGTGGGCGTAAAAGTAGGCGTGGCCGCTAAGAATCATATGGAGACCTTTCCTGGAGTACAGAGATCGTGTGTACCAAATTTCAGAGAAATCCGTTGAAAAATAAAAATTTGTATAGCGGTCAAACAAACAAACAAACAGAAAATGTATTTTATATACTCGTATAGAAATAAAAAAAATTATTACTGGACCAAATTGCCTAAAAATTGTGTGTTTTTTTCAAAACTTGAAATCGGTCAACTTTGAAGGGTTGTATCTTCTAAACTAAAAATCTGATTTTTTTGAGGATAGCAAATTTGTAATCTTTGAATAAATTCCTATAAGATGAGTTTATCTAAAATATCGTAAGCTCACACGAAATTCTTGATTTTTGCAACCTCATTTGCGCTACTGTACGTAAGTAGGATAATACGAATCAAGTGAAATTTAAGGATAAAATTCCTTCTACTTGTACAATTTCAAAAAGTATATACGCATATTTGTTATACTAAATACTTATATTTATTTTTTAACATGCATTCAAACAGGAGCTGTTCATTCTGCTTGAGTGGCTCATTTACTACTCGTGCCGCTCGACTGACTCGAAACTCGAGTAAATTTTTTTTTTTTTTTTTGAATTGAGAATATTTTGAATTGAATATTTTTATTATTTTTTCTAAGATATACTGAAATGAAAATTTATTAAAGTACTTAGATGAAATAAATGACTTCAATGTAAACATTTATATTTATTTTATTTGTATACAATTCAAAAATTGGCCTCAAGTTCAATAAATGTATAAACTAATATATTTATAAAAGTTTTATAATTTTCTAAATTTTCTTAATATTTTCTTAATATTCAGCATATTGTAATGTCTTATCAAAAACACTAAGAATGAATTATGAACCGAGAGTTAACTATATTGTTGAAGCGGATGTTTACATAAAATATTTTGGTACTGTTACATTTTATGAAAGTGGTTGTTTTATCTTAACCCATTTCTATTTTTTTTGAACAGTAACTGTGCATTTTTGTAAGGGAAAAAAATATGTCTGGAAATTTAAAAAAGTAGTTGATTTTTGGGCATTTGAAAAAAGTTATTTTTTCGACCATTAAAAAATTCAAAAGTATCAATCTTAACAATTCTAAAGAAATATGAAAATAAAATTTTTTAAAGCCAAAGGTCCAAGTTATAAGAACTGACGTTGTTTAGGTCATATGTGACCTTCTCCGAGAAAAGGGACCTAGTGTGTCAAAAAACGGGTTGCGTCAAAAACGGTGAATTCTGGTACCTAAAAGGGTGTATAAACTTTAATTGCGTTTTTTTTCTCAAAACTTAATTTTCACACACTAGGTCCCTTTTCTCGGAGGTCACATATGGTGATGTTTTTTTTTAAATACAAATACTTTTAAATGTTCGATATTCGCGTAAATGCCATATTTTAGTGTCAAAAAAACAATAAACATCAACACTGAGTAATTTTATATTTTTAAAATCAATATTATTTATAGATTTTCTTTTAATTTGGGATTAAAAAATCGACTAAATGACTAATATTATTCGATTTTTCAAATTTTCAATTTTCGAATAATTTGAAAAATTTCAAAAATTCTGAAACTTCAATATTTTTCTTAATGGGACTAAAAAAAAGTATGTTTAATCAAAATATCGAAAACTTTCAGGTAGCGGCAGGAAATGGGTTAACCAAGTATCGTTACAATAACAGTTCTTAAAACAAAACGCTTTTAGACAAACAAGTTATGGTAATTTAATTAAAGAGCCCAAATCAATAAACACAGAAAAAATTTATTATAATAAAAAAGGGTAAAAAATCAGTTTATAGATTGTTAAAGTATAATTTAAACAATGTTTTTTATTAATAATGCAGAAAACCTCACGCATCAACCGAACAATACTGTAAGTTTTCCAATGCAACAAAAATAAGTTATACCCAGGAGTAGAGAATGCCCAAATCTTAAAAATCATTCCATATTGAACTTCGGGAATCCGGAATATTCTGTAATTTTTTTACCGACTCCACTAGAGAAAAATTCCAGGAGATTTTGACAATTAAGTTCACAAATTGTTTGAGATTTTTATTTCCTATACCACCATGTGGTTTGGGCTGTTTTTAACTACCTGTTTTTAACTACCAAAAATATTTGACCTAGACCCATCTTTTACTATATCGATCGACTCAGAATCATTTTCAGAGTCGATTTAGCGATGTCTGTCCGTCTTTCCCTCTGTGTGTCCATGTAAACCCTGTAATCAAACTACAGGTCGCAAATATTAATATATTTTGATTAAATTTGGTATATAAGCTTTTATCGGCGATAGAATGAACGCTGTTAAAACTGGTGAAATTCGGGCTATGTTCAGACCTAGTGCCCATACAAATGAACCCTATGAAATCGAGATAAATTGCCATAAGATACAAATTATCATATAGATCTCAGCCAAATTAGGTTTATATTTGTTTATTATATTCATTAATCAGTTGTCCAAAAATAATCCTTATAGGATAATTCTTAGTCATAGGCCCATTATAGAGCTACTTCCCGATCTTCACTTAAATCTATCAAGAAAAAAATATTGCACAGATTTTTCTCAGATTTGGTTTGTATATATTTTTTCAAAATATAAGTGGCTTTACCAAATATGGTCGGGATCGGTCCATTTTCCGACTTAGTCCCAATATAAATGTAACACCTGATATGAACTTTTTTATATCTGCAGCCAAAAAAATTAATAACAATGTCACTCAAATTTTGTTTATGCTTATTTTCTATATCCAATAAGTTGGACCAAAGAGGTAGGGTCTCTAAGCCATGTTATAGGGTATCGTACAGTATGTCTAGACCGGCTATAATTTTCTTACTTGTCTTATTTGTGGCTTTGACATAAGAATGTGTAATTTTTTTAAAATTTTTTTTTATTTTTATTTTACACACATCACAGACATCAATATTGGCAACATGTAAGAGCCTAAAGTTCGTCTATGTCGGATCATTGGTACCCTCCATCTGCGTTTTATACTTACGTTAGTATCTGGAATTATTGTCCTATTTATAAAAAATGTAAACAAAATATTTGAAAAAGTAAACAATTTGATAAGCTTTATACCAAATTATTGCAACACATACATTGAATTTTTGAATTTCTTTAGAGGTGCATCCATATTTTGGGTCATATCTTTGCACAGTGGTGCCCCATTTACCCCATCTTCAACATTAAGCAGCTCGAAATAATGAAAAACAATATTGTCCTAAGCCGACCTAGGTAAATTTTTATTTTTGTGAGTGCTCGTGATTTCAACAGACAGACGGACGGACGGACGGACGAACAAATGGACGTCGCTATATCGATTCGAGTTGTTAAAAGATCATATTTCGATGACATACTTATATATATACCATCTGCAGAGTGGTGTGGAGGGTATGACATTATTGTATTGTCCATCACTGTATATTAGGTATGTTTATTTATCTATAGTATTAATAAGCAAGGCGATTTCTTGTGACCGATGTTAGTGTGTCAGTTTTAATCCTATTTTGATCAAACATCTCTCATTTGAAAGGTATGTCTTTTATACGTCCACCAGATTTAAAAAATTTTAATTTTTTTAATTTTTTTGGAGTTATGCTATTAAGACATATGTACATAGATGTATGCAAAAAAAAATTAGTTTGTTTTCTTCATTTACAATAATAATTGTGTTGAATTGAAAAATAATTTTGGACATAAACCAATAATAAACCGACAATAACGCAATCGATATTTAAAAGGTGTTGAATTGTGAATTGGCTAGAATTAATTATGCATACCTTTATGGTCTTATAAAATAATTTATTAAATTAAAAATAACATTTTCCTAGAATTTGCACTCGAATTTCGAGAGCTGGGCTGCTAGTAAGTATAAATATGTATAAAAAAATGTAATTCATTACACAAACATCGCTTAAAATTAATATACGATAAGCAAACACAACCCATTAAACGAAACGTATGTGAATTTTAAACAGTAGTTACGAGGGCGGTCCCAGAACCGGTCGACCTGACAAAGAAAACACAACAAATTTGGGAAAATTTTCTTTATTTCGCAATATTATCTCCTTTTAGTTCGATAAACTTTTCTCAGGGATATTCAATAGCTTAGATAACCTGTTTATAGTAAGAACTGTATAGCTTCTTAAAATGGCCATCAACCTTATCATTTACCACCAAGCCATTTTGTCAAGTTTTGAAATTTATTGCAATTCGAGGGAGCTAAATGATGAGGCAATTTGAACTTTAATTCTTAGATTTTGGCCATCGCAATAGTGGATTTGTGAACTGGTGCATTGTCTTGATGAAACAGCACTTTCTTTTTCGCCAAATGTTGACTTTTTTCCTTAATTTCATGAATTAAACGCTGCAATGAGCTACAAACTGGATGCGTAGGACTTTTTAGGAACTCACGTGGTACAAATGTTTCATTTATTTTTTTGCATTAATTGATTACTAATGAAATATAATAAACAATAGGTAACAAAATATATTTTTGGTATATATGTACAATCACTCTTGATAAATTAATCTAGTATTATAAATATGGTAATAAGTGATTTTAACAAATAAATATTGGTATTTCTTATTACATATGAAGCATATATCATTAAATTATATTTATACCCTATACCACTATGAGGTTTGGGTATAATGACTTTGTGCTGCTGTTTGTAACAACCAAAAATATTTGACCTAGACCCATCTTTAATTATATCGATCGAATCAGAATCACTTTCTGAGTTGATTTAACAATGTCCATGTAAACCTTGTAATCAAACTGCAGGCCGCAAATATGAATATATTTTGATGAAATTTGGTATGTAAGCTTTTATCTGCCATGGGATGAAATTGAAATTGGTGAGAATCGGTCCATGTTTAGACCTAGCCCCCATACAAATTACCCATTTGAAATCGACATAAGTTGCCATAAGATCCAAATTGTCATATAGATCTTACTCAAATTGGGTTTGTATGCATTCATTACATTCATTAATGAGTAGTCCAAAAATGATCCCTTTGACCCCATATATAGCTGCTTCCCGATCTTCACTTAAATCTATTAAAAAACAAAAATATTGCACTGATTCTTCTCAAATTTTGTTTGTATATATTTTTGCAAAATACAAGAGACTTTACCAAACATGATCAGGATCGGTCCATTTTTGGACCAAGTCCCTATATAGATATAGCATCCGATATGAACTTTTTCATATCTGCAGCCAAAAAAATTAATAAAAATGCCACTCAAATTTGGTTTTTGCTTATTTTCTATGTCCAGTTAGTTGGGCCTAAGAGATAGGGTTTCTAAATGCATGGTATAGGGTATCGTATAGTCAGTCTAGACCGACTATAATTTTCTTACTTGTTTTCTATTGCAATGAAAAGCTTAAAAAATATGGATTTTGTAAGAAAGGTTCAAATGGTTCAAGAGCTAAAAACAGACACTCTATACTTTATTCCGATAACCACCAAAACTTTTTGGTTTTTGATTCTTTTAAGGAATTTTAATCTTTTCTTGATCTGTTTGTATCATGTTAAATACTCAAATTTGATAAGTTGCAGTCCACTGCTTTTATATTTGCCCATCTATAATTATGGTAAAAGATGGGTATTAAATGTTTTTGTCGAGGAAAATAAAGGCTTCAGGAGGAACAAATCCCTTCTGTAAACTGCTAATAATATATCCTTCATGTGTGTAATATGGAGCCATTATACGATTATTATCAATATATTGGGTACATCTTAATATATTATTTCTAATAAGGTTAATTATAAAATTATCTATTCTTATAATATTAGTCTTGTTGTACAATTTTTTAGTAGATAAATATTTTATATAATTGCTTTCTGGAGATCTATAAAGCAATGTACATGTCCTTAAACATTTCCCTTCAAAAAGTCAAATTTTTTCCATGTTTGATGGTGATATGGTACACCATATTGGACAACCCTATGTATTATTAAGGACTGATACATTAATATTTTTATAACTTAAACTCACACATATACAATAAAACTGTGATCTATATATAAAGAATGCATTTCTTGCTTTTGTAATTATTTCCTTAACGTGTTGATTAAAATACACCTATGTAAGTATTTAACTATTTCCCTATTAGGAACGTAACAATTGAACGTGTTGGACTTGATTCGAAATTCTTTCCAGTTTTTTCTAATATTATAGTTGCATTTATCAACCTGTGGTCTGAAGAGTATTGTTTCATATTTTTGAGCGTTAATCCTCATGTTCCAATTAGTTGCGTAACTTTCAACTTTATTGTATTGTTTTTGGAGATTTTCATTAAAACTTTGGATTTTATCATCAACGTGACACATATTAATATCTTGTTGTGATATTAAGCTTCCTATGGTCGTCCTAAGCAGGAATAATTAAAACAAATATGCTGTAATTTTGTTTTCTGTCTGCGACGTTTCGACACTATGGTTGGTGTCCTCATCAGGCGTCTAATTTTATTTAATAATAATTAAGAATATACATTTATTATCACTTTAACAAATTTATGTGATTTTTTTTTTTTATAAAATAATTGTTACCTTAATAGTATTATTACACACTTAATCTAAATTTTACATTTTAATTTTATTTATTAAGTACTAAATTGTACGTGTTACTAATGTGATCACTGTCTTCTTTAATGTTTACTGTTTTGTCAATATGTTTCTTAATATGCAAACTTTCAAGTGTTATTCTTTTATTTGTTTTTGTCTCTCTTTCCAAGACTTTGATGTTGTCAAAATCAAAGTTGTGTTTATTGTCAAATGCATGTTGAGAGAGCGCTGTTGTTGTTATTCCTTTCTCAGCTGTTCGTTTATGTCCTTTCAACCTAATCTCTAATTGTCTTTTCGTTTGTCCTATATATATTCTGTTACATTGTTGGTGGACATTACCATTGCATTTTAATATCATTTGCAACATATTAATATCATTTGCAAATGAGATTATATTATCTATTTTATTTTACATTTAACATATATTTTAGGGCGGTTTTAGTTCGCTGCATTGTAGAAAAATCCCTGGCAGTTGCGGCATTGGGGTATTTCGGGACGTCTTACTTTTTCCTACTTAATACAACGGTATAAAAACGTTTTGATATATTTCAGTTCGTTTGTATTGCTTTCTGTAGATATTTGCACCAGAAACATTGGTAAATTTATTCCCTTCATAACGAATAATTTTGTTGAGAATTGGCTGAACTTTATGAATTTCAAGTCCTCACTTTCGAATTTGAGTAATTCAAATAATATTTCATCTGCGTCCACGTTTCCGTCTATATCTTTTAATACATAGGTTTTAAAATTTCATATATTTAGGTGTGAATATAAAGAATTTTGTTTTCGTTTTGTCTAAAGAAAGTATTGAATTCATGAATTGAATTGAATTGAAAGTCATGAATAATTATTCATCGTTATAATGATTTTTTATTTCTAAATTCGTTTACTTTAAAATCATTTATTTTTAGCTAATTTTTAATGAGTTGAATTAATTCTTTTGTATCTATGTATATCGATTTTATTAATGGGGGGTATTGTTTTATTTGCGCATTTTTCAAGGTTGTTTGTAGCAGTAGTAGCTGAAAAATAAATTTCGCGGCTCTATTTATTGTTTTTAACTTTTACATGCGTTTCGAATTTAGCTAGTTGTTCTTTATCACAGTCTTCATCTTCTTCACAGTCTAAGACTGAGTAGTAATTGATTTTATAATGTTTTGTTGTACTCATAGCATAACTATCCATATTTTGTTGTTTTCTTCCTTTCGCATTACTAACGTTAATGTTTTCGCAATTAGTAATTACATTGTCTTTATTATTATGTTCATTTCAGTTTTTTTTTTTTTTAGATATTTTTAGATTTTGGTTTGTTTAATCAAAAATAACAAAAAGTCAATTATATGCCAAAAATTTTTTTTTTTTTTTGGTATAACACCAAGAAAAAGCTCTTATCTCCGTAACATGTCTAACGAACGCTTGAACGCTATTGAAATTGGTGAGAATCGGTCCATGTTCAGACCTAGCCCCCATACAAATGACCCCTATTAAATCGACATAAATTGCCATAAGATCCAACTTGTCATATAGATCTTACTCAAATTGGGTTTGTATGCGTTTATTACATCCATTAATGAGTAGTCTAAAAATGATCCCTGGGACAACTGTTAGTCATAGGCCCCATATAGAGCTGCTTCCCGATCTTCACTTAAATCTATCAAAAAACAAAAATATTGCACTGATTCTTCTCAAATTTTGTTTGTATATATTTTTGCAAAATACAAGAGACTTTACCAAACATGATCAGGATCGGTCCATTTTTGGGCCTAGTCCCCATATAGGTATAGCATCAGATATGAACTTTTTCATATCTACAGCCGAAAAAATTAATAAAAATCCCACTCAAATTTGGTTTATGCTTATTTTCTATATCCACTTAGTTGGGCCTAAGAGATATGGTCTCTAAACGCATGGTATAGGGTATCATATAGTCGGTCTTGACCGACTATAATTTTCTTACTTGTTTTATATTTTACAGTTGTTTACTTTTGAATTAATATCAAGCAAAAAAATTAAAAGAAATCATCAACATTTAAAAAATTTTAAAGGTTTTATAGGCAAAAAATTATTTCAATAAATTTAAAATGTCTCTTTAAGTTCACAATATAAAGAAGTAGAAATTAAAGAAGAACAAAGTTTAGTATTATTTAAAAATATTATTTTCAAACACAGTTTTTTTTGTCGGCCTGCAGTGCTGCTTCCGCTTCAGTGAATGTTAACATGCCATAATAAAAAAGATTTTGGTAAATATTTGTATGTAAGTATAAAAATGAAAAATGCTATTATTTATATAGATTGAGAGCGTTAACTTATCGCTTTAAATATTTGTTCTTTTAAGAAAATATTTAATTTAATAAAAGAACAAATAATGTTTGTTAATATTAATAATAAACATAAAAACCATTCCCCAAATGCTGTGATAATGGCCAAGGTTGTGTCATATAAATGTTCAGAGTCTGAAAAATAAAATTGATGAGTTTCGATATATCTTTGAAAGCTCTGGTGCAGATATTATGTGCATGTCCAGATAATTTCACCGATAATAAAATTAAATATTTATGCATTGAGGTTGTAGCCGATGGTCGTAAATTACGTGCAGGATCCATGTATAGACCTAACTGAAGAGTCAGTACAGAATTTTTTAACAAAACAATGGAAACGCGTACCCTTAAATATGATGACGTCATAATATGTGGAGACTTTAATTCCAACATTTTCATTGAAAGCCATCTTACTAATGATATGAAGTCGATTGGTATGTCGCTAACAAATTCTTCAATCCCTACACATTTCATCTCTACAACCAACATGCTATTAGATATATTTCACCGTTCTACACACTTTTGCACACATGAAGAATATATATTCGGAATCTACGTCGAAAAAAAAAATACCCGTGTCTCCCAGTTTTTCGAGACCAATTTGTAATTTCGCGAAAAATGTGAATAACGGAATAATGTAAATGGGGTAATTAAAAAAATACCATATAAAAATACAAAATATTTTTTTTTAGAAAACATAACGGTAATATCAACTTGTTTATTAGAAAATATAACACGTGCATCATTGAATTTAGAATTTAGTGAAATTGTACTGATTTAAATTAAACTACTGTGCTTTTTGAAAGCAAAGTGACAATTGAGATTTTCGAAGAAATTTCCACACACAATGAAATTCCAATTAAAGTACCCGATGGAGACCAGAGAACCGTCTCCATCGGGATTTTTTCCTTCAGCTAGTAAACTTGGGTCGTCAGTCCCTCAGTTCGTGACACAAGCTGATTTTAATGATTTGATACGAGACACTGGCGTTTCGAAAAAGACGGCGGAATTAATTGGTCGTAAACGTGCAAAGCTTTATACGAACACTAAATAAAGAAAGTGTATCAATTAAGATGTTGAAACAAATTTTTCAAAAATTACCCGATGCAAAAATCGAAGCCGGTAACCTAATTTAAGAACATTTTTATGACCTGATTTGTACCAATTATATTTTTATAGGTTCTCAAACAAAAAACTTTTAAATAGTACAGATTTTAAAAATGCACTAAGCCCTGTCGAAAATAGGGCATGGATAGCTTTTGAATATGTTACAGAGAAATTTCTTGGCAATAAAAGAGCCAAAAACAAGTAAGAGTGTTAAATTCGGCTGTGCCGAATATTTGATACCCTCCACATCGGTTTGAGTATTGATAATAAATGTAAACAAAATATTGGAAAAAGTAAACAATTTGTTAAGTTTATTTCAGAAAATTCTTTGGGTTGGTTTTCACCTTTTCTATTATTTCGAATTTATTTCGTTGTTTGCTTTTTGGTCATCTTGGTTGCTGATCGGCATGCATTTAGGTTATATACCTATATGCATGCGTTTCCGGTTATATGACATAACTTCTGGTTTAATTTAGTTTTTGCTAATTAACTAGCTCGCCCTAACCTCCATTGCAAATGTAATGGTTGTGTACGGTGGCTATATGCATTAAATCGTGCTAATTGGAGATGGCTGTATAGTTTCTTTTAACTGGCCAAATATTTCTTCATTGTGGCCATATAGGTCTAATGGAATAACAAAATAATAATAAAAACAAAGCTCTCTCAACTTTTTTATTAAAACATTGCCATATTTTAAAACATAGAGAATAGATTTATAATAATAAATAAGCAAATTAGAGATGCCAAACGCAAAAAACCAAATGTCCCAAACATTTTAAATAAAATAATTTGTTATCTTTATTTTCTGAAAAACTTCAAATTTTCATCAAAAAAAAATTGTGAAAATTTCTATATAAATAACATTCTCATCAAATTGCCTTTATTTATGTAACAATTTTTATGTTCGCAATTCTTAAATATCATTTGAGGTTTTCTAAAATTCATTGAATTTAAATTAATATTTTCTGTAGTGCGATTCTGTAAATTTCAACGATCCGACAATGGCAAAATATATCTACAGCTATTGTTGTCTGCACTGAGGATTAAGTGATTCACTAAGTACATACATCTTAACGACATTCGACAAATCTATTTTTCAATTTATTTAAATTGTAAACGAGTGCCATCTCTGTCAAAATAAGCGAAAAACACAAAAGAATAGAAAAAAACAAATTACTTCGTGTTTGACAGGATGATTTTATGTTTATGTTTAATATCGTTATTTTGTTTACTAATATTTCTGTTTATTTATTTGAAAATGAAAAAGTGAATTGAATATGCTATTTAATTTTTTTATTTACATAAAAAACTTTTTTAATAAAAGCAAAATATTTTCACTATTTTATGATTTTTATTTGTGTATGACGACATTTCAACCTACAAATTTAAGTTTTTATCGATTGAATAAACAACACAAAAATGGTTGTCGTTTAGATAACAACAACAGCTGACTTTAACAATAGCGAATATCATTTAAAAATTTTACTGATAATTTTGATATTTTATTTTTTTTAACGATTCGACTATCGTTAAAAGAAGTTACTGAATCGCGGTACTGAAAAGCTATTATTTTTTCCTGAATGGCAATATTTTTTTTAAATGTAAACATATTTGGTGTTTTTTTTTGGAATTTCAATTTGTGTTCAACGAATAAAATTTATATATTAAAGATGCAATTGATGTCTTCTAAATTTAAAATTATTATTTCCGACGTTTTGATATGATTTTCTGGAATTCAATTAATATTTTCTAATTTATAATTGGAAATATTAATTCCAGTTTTTAGAATTGATATTTTCTTAAATTTGAATGGAAAATTTAAAAAGTGCTATTTTGTATTTATGTGAATAATGCTTTAGTAATTATAAACCATTTTTAAAAATTAGATGTAATCGCAATCAGATAATTCAGAATAATAATTCTATATAACTATGTAGAACTTTTTTGAAAGCAAAAAACTCATTGATAACTCGGTAAGTCTATTTTGTAAAGACAACAAAAAGTTAATATGCCAAACTTATGTTCATATTTGTAAAAGAATAATGAAAAAACGTATGAAATAAAAGACCAGCTCGTGTATACTCTTAACATTGTTATGTATAATATCTATTTGAAAATATTGAAATTCATGTTAAAATAGAAATAACTATTGCAAAGCTAATTAGAACAAAAATTGTGGCACCATCTACTGTGGCATAGTTACGCTGAGCAAAATGAAATGACACTCCGTTAATGCAAAAGAAATGTATTTTCCCCACAACAAAATATTGCAGAATTTTATGCAAATAAAATAATATACCGATTTATTTCTAACATGCAGTTATTATGGATATACATATACATATAGAATATATGTATATTATTTGTATTATTTAATATGTGTATGTATGTATATGTAAATATTACACACAAAAAATACAATATCAAACGTTATTTTTGTGTTTTTCTCTTTAAATAAATTAACACAAAAATTTTTTTGCTAAATTTACATTGTTTTCTTTTTATTAACAACTAGGTATTTTAGCATTATTTGCTTTAGATGCTGGTGAATTTTTACTCCCTTTATATTAACTCCTAGTGTCTGCTTGTCGAAAAATTTTTGGATCAATTTTAGCCCCTTTCCCGTGACCCAATCGATCTGAAACTTTGCAGGCAGGCTCGTGGCAATGACAGAAATGATCTAGTAAATTTTTTTAGTGATGCCAAATGGAAATTTTAAAATTTTTCTACCAGAGTTGATAAAAAATTTACAGAGGGTTAGTTTTTATTATATTATTACCATAACGACCAGAAAAACAACAAGTCCAGCTATGACAACAATATAACATTTAGAATAACAACAAGAACACTATAGAAACATCATATTTTTCATTTTTTTTTTACTTTTTCAAAGATTTCCCTGGAACTGTTCCACCGATTTTAATGATTTTTGAAATATAAATCTTCCCATGAATTTGGAGAATCATTCTCACTAAAAATGATCACCTTAGCTATCCTATTGAGGGCGTGATCGTTACAAGAACAACATAGAAAATTATATTTTTTCAAGACTTTTTTTAGTTCTTCATTCATATCTCGGGCCCTAATCGACCGATTTGGACGATTTTAAATAGCAAACTTTTCAGGATGTTAATGAATTATTTTTTACTAGCTGTTTTTACCCGGTCTTGCCCGGGATAAAATGGCCTTTGACTTGAAAAATGGTTCACTATGCTTACCAGGCGCTGAGTACTTAGTCCCCAATTAACAAATTCCCCAATAAAATGAACTTTCTTCCCAAAAATTTGTATGGGCGGTAAATTCATTTTTTATTTCAAGCAAAAATGCTTCAAAAATAAGCTGCGAAACCGC
The DNA here is from genome assembly GCA_963682025.1 of Cordilura impudica. Classification (NCBI taxonomy): domain Eukaryota; kingdom Metazoa; phylum Arthropoda; class Insecta; order Diptera; family Scathophagidae; genus Cordilura; species Cordilura impudica. The sequence goes on from OY821517.1 coordinate 122,832,615, forward strand.
TTTAAGTTTTTTTTTCAGTTTATTTATAAACATCAAATATAACGGAATGGTTCGCAAATTAAAGGAATCAGAACTTTTAAAAATTTAATTACTTCATTCAATAAGTGATCATCATTGAGCAGAGACGCCAAATTCAAGTTTCAGAAATAAAATACTAATGCGACGTTTAATATTGTGTCGCAAGGTTTCTTTAAGCAACTGCTTATAGTATATGTGTAGCCTATTTTGATCAACAGGTAATTATTTCACATACGTAGATAAAATTTATCATACGACATTTCACTAAGCTGTATTCAGCGAGCGAGTCGCATCCGCTTCCGCGCGTTTGGCAGCCACACCCGTGCTGCCGCGCAGTTGTTGTCAACTTATTTTAATCGCCAAAATATATTTTTCAGATCATTGCGATATTTTAGCTGAGCTGTGATCCGCGAGCACGTCGCGTCCGCATCCGTCGCGTCCGCGTCCGCGCTCCGCGCGCCTCACGCCGCTTTCTCGCAGCTACTACCCGTGCTGCCGCTTAGTTCTCGTTAACTTATTTTAATTCCTAAAACATATTTTTTAGAGCATTGCGATATTTTAGCTGAGTTGTGTTCCGAGAGCGCATCGCGTCCGCATGCATCGCGTCCGCGTTCGCGCACCGCGCGCCGCCACAGCTGTGCTGCCGCGCATCTGTTGCCAACTTATTTTAATCGCCAAAATATATTTTTCAGATCATTGCGATATTTTAGCTGAGCTGTGATGCGCGAGCGCGTCGCGTTCGCGTCCGCGCGCCTCGCGCCGCTTCCTCGCAGCTACTACCCGTGCTGCCGCTTAGTTCTCGTTAACTTCTTCCGCGTGTTTGGCAGCCACACCTGTGCTGCCGCGCAGCTGTTGCCAACTTATTTTAATTGTCAAAATATATTTTTCAGATCATTCCGATATTCTAGCTAAGCTGTATTCCCCGTGCGCGTAGCTTCCGCGCAACGAAATGATGCTATTGAAAAGAATACTCATTTTAAATGCATTTATTGTAGGACATATATTGAGAGCAATATGCAAATGTTTACTAAAATAAATATTTAACAAAATTCATTAAATAAAAATATGTAAAAATTTAAGAATGAATTTGGGGATTAATTTCATTTTTTATTTCGATAAAAAAAAACGGGGTATTTGTTCATTTCTTTTGGGTACCTTTTTTAAGTTTGGGGAATTTGTTCATCTTATAGTTATTTCCGTGTAAACCAAATTTCAGAGATATCCGTTGAAAAGTACAAATTTGTATAGGGAAGAAATATACCACACAACAAATTATGAATTTTATATGAAAATTGGGCGTAAAAGTAGGCGTGGTCGGTAAAAATCATAAGGCGACCTTCCCTGGAATATGTACTAAATTTCGGAGAAAGCCATTGAAAAATAAAAGTTTGTATAGCAATCAAATAAAGAAACAAATAAAAGGAAAAAAATAAGTTTTTATACATAGAAGTTGGCGCAAAGTAGGCGTGGCCTGTAAGAAGCATATGGTGACCTTCCCTGTAGTATAGAGATCGTGTGACCAAATTTTAGACATCCCTTGAAAAATAAAAATTTCTGTAGTGAACAAATATACCAAAAAACAGAAAATTAATTTTGTATAAAAAGTGGGCGTAGAAGTAGGCGTGGTCCGCAAGAATCATATGGCGACCTCTCTGGAGTACAGAGATCGTGTGTAGCAAATTTCAGAGAAATCCGTTTAAAACAAAATTGTGTAGCGAATAAATGTACCAAAAAACAGAATATGAATTGTATACAAAAAGTGGGCGTAACAGTAGGCGTGACCGGTATGAAGAATATGTCGACCTTCCCTGTAGCTGAGAGATCGTGTGTACCAAATTTCAGAGGAAATCGTTAACAAATAAAAATTTGTATAGCGAACAAATATACCAAAAAGCAGAAAATGAATTGTATATAAAAAGTGGGCGTAAAAGTAGGCGTGGCCGGTAAGAAGTATATGGTGACCTTAGCTGGAGTACAGGGATCGTGTGTACCAAATTTCAGAGAAAATCGTTAACAAATAAAAATTTGTATAGCGAACAAATATACCAAAAAGCATAAAATGAATTGTATATAAAAGTGGGCGTTAAAGTATGCGTGGTCGATAAGAAGCATATGGTGACCTTAGCTGGATTACAGGGATCCTGTGTACCAAATGTCAGAGAAATCCGTAAACAAATAAAAATTTGTATAGCGAACAAATATACCAAAAAGCAGAAAATGAATTGTATATAAAAAGTGGGCGTAAAAGTAGGCGTGGCCGATAATACATACATAGTGACCTTAGCTGGAGTACAGGGATCGTGTGTACCCAATTTTAGAGAAATCCGTTGACAAATAATAATTTGTATAGTGAACAAATATGGATAAAACAGAAAAGGAATTTTACATAAAAAGTGGGCGTAAAAGTAGGCGTGGCCGGTAAAAAGTATATGGCGACCTTTCCTGGGGTATAGAGATCGTGTCTACAAAATTTCAGGGAAATCCGTTGAAAAATAAAAATTTGTATAGCGGTCAAACAAACAAACAAACAAATAAACAAACAAACAAACAGAAAATGAATTTTATATATATAGATGTCAGCGAGCACCCTAGCTGCCCGATTGATGCCGCCATAGTGATTTCCACAGACGGACAGACGGACATCGCTATATCAACTCCGGTTGTTATAAGGATCAGAAATATATATATTTTATGGGGTCCAAAATTTTTTTTTCTAATTATTACAAACGGAATGACAAACTTATATATACCCTCTGCACACTGGAGTGGAGGGTATAATTACATTTTATTTTTAAATTTTTGCATTTATACTTCCAATTTCCGCTATTCTAAGTTTCGTAAGAGTTGCCATATGTGATGTACGGTTTGTACATTGCACTTTTAACATATATTTGAGATGATGCTTTGAAGCGAAAATTTAATTAATACTGTAATTAATATGCAAATTTTTAATTTTGTTTAAATGGTCCATGGTAGAGAAGAAGAAGAAAGCATATATTTCAAAAATTCATAATTTGCGATTACAAAATTTATTATGTGGAATACGGGTGGTATGATTATTTTTTTTTTAAATATAAATTTGAATTATTTGGAAATACATATACGAATTGATCTAGAAAAAGTGGGATACACGAGTATTTTATTTCTTGCTCCTCTTTCAGGGTATACGAATTTTTTTCACGTATGCAACGAAAAGTTCAATTTTGTAGAACGGTGTTTTTTGCCAACATCATTGATAAAGTTGTGATCAGCTATCAGTGTCTTGCTTCTCCAAACATGATTTAATCTTTTTAGGATTTAAATTTCAGTTTCAGCATGTTTATGATGAGGCTAACTTCTATGATTTTAAGAATCTATAATATTAATAGGCTAGGCGATTTCTTGTGATTGATGTTTTGTTCTACATTTTTATCCCGATTTTGGCCAAACGTATATTGTTTGAAATGTATTTCTTTATAGCCGTTTTGCAGATTTACAGATTTTCCTTTATTTTGAGTAAATTGCATTTAAATTTGCTACTAACACATACATAAAATTATACAATGCTATGTGTGTGTTTATTAAATTTGTTAATGTGTTTGTAATAAAAATGAGTATGTTTCTTTGTGTTGATTTGTGAATTAGCTATAATTGATTAGCATAACTTTAGGGTCTTCATTTAAAGGAAAATTAAAATTTCCTAGAATTTGTACTCAAATTTCAAGGGCTGGAATCTGCTAGAATGAGTTATAACATAATGTCATTTGATTATGCCGCTAATGACACCTTATATAACGTACATCTTCAATAATATTATCACTAAGAGTGTTTATCTCCAAAATTTGATATATGCAAAAATCATGCCCACCCCAAAAACCAACAACAAATACCGACCAATTGCAATACTATCGTGTTTGTCAAAAGTTTTTGAACGTTTACTCCGTGGTTAAATAAGTAATTACATTATTAATAATGGTTTGTTAGCAATTAAGATTTCGACTCAAACACAATAAAATAGGAAGCATAATTAAAATCTGGTTCTTCTGGACCACTCTAAAGCAGTTGACACTGTGGACCATAAAGTTTTCTGCTTGAAATTGCTTAAAATGTTAAATTTTTCTCCTCTCTATGTTAGTACTGATTTAAGCAATAAAACGATTGTTTCGAAAAACTAAACAGAGATCTGCAAATAGTTAATGACTGGGTAAATGTGAATGAGATGTGTCAATCTTATGAAATCTAAGTGTTAAATTGTGATCAAAAAATAGAAATTGTGTTAATATCCAAAAATCTTGGTATCACTAAACTTATTCAATACTACGGACTCCATAAAACACCCAAAATATTACATAAATTAAGATTAGAATTTTACTAGCGAAAACCTATTTAATACCATCTCTATTAAACGAATGTAAAATACGGATTAAGATATAATTTTAGGTGTAGTCGCTTAAATTTTAAGTCTGTTCGACTTTTAAATTCTTACATGGTCTGAGTTCAAACATGTATGAGACAGATAGCAAGTTGATAAGCCAAACAAACTAATTTCAGCGTAAAATGCAATATTAAGATATGTTTTTAATTGAAGAAAATATGACCATACATCTCAGTATTTGGAAAAACTCAATGGGATGACAATAAGAACGGTAATACTGCTGCACAAAATTATATATACACGTGCACCGCTTTACTTGTTCGAAATTGTACTACTTACATTTTCAAAAAGATCCAGGGATATCAAACACATAAGACATCGAAGCTTAATATCTGAGCAGTAGTTCTATATTTATTTATTCAGTATGTCTTTGGAACATGCAACTCACATCCATTCAATTTATAAACAACGCGCAGCAAGTGAAGAAAGAACTATTTCAGTTCCACGCATAATTTATTAAATGTAATTGTTTTCAGCTCTACGTTATGTCTATGTTTATGTTAATCAAAATATTAAAATATTTTATATCTTTTTAATTTATTTATTTTTTTAATATTTATTTACATATTTTTTTTTTTAATTTTTATTAATTTAGACCTTATGTTTAAATGCATTAACCATTTTCATTATTTTTGTTTTTTTTTTACTAATTAATTAAAATTTTTTTTATACATGTAAAAATTCTTTAATTATATGATTGTAAATCTTGTTGCATTGTAAAATAACGAAATAAAATTTAAATTAAAATTTCTCTTAAATTAAAAAAAAAACTTTTTTATTTTATTTTAAAATTTTAAAAGTCTTTATTAAAAAATTTAAAGGTCATTATTCGTGATACGACAGATATAGAAGTCATAAAAATAATGACTTATAACAAACTACTCAAAGAATGTATAACAAAAAAAACTAGTTCATTATAAATCCGAAATCAAAAATAACGATGGAAAAAAAATTACTTCTATACCAACAAGTTCTCAAACCATGCATGAAGAGTAGCAAGAAATCTCTATGAAGAAGAGAAGATAAGGAAGAACATTGCAAATTGTAAGTTATTATAGATACGAAAATTGAAACAATATTTTATATTACAGATTGTGGGATGGTGCCGTATGATTAATATGTAACTCTTGAAACTTACATTATCCATACGACACAACATACATTTCACTCGTTGAAAAATTAAAAGCACTTTAATCGATCTTCTATCTATCTTCTATCTATCTTATATAAAAATGGAGTTTTGTATGTTTGTACGCTTGTTTGTTTGTGGTTTATTGGAGACTACACTGGACTGATCGTCTTGAAATTTTTACAGGGAAGGAAAATAAGGCTATATTTTTTTTTTGCATTTTTCAAGTTGGCGTAGCACGTCCCATATAAAGTGAATTTTTAATATCTAATTTTAACATATGTATCTGTAGTACTGTGACAGCAAGAATTCTGAACCTATCAACATATACATTAGAGTGGTCCTTAAAATATGAAAATGCTATTTTGGGAATATGCGGGGTCCAATTTGTTATCTTTTCATATAAAACTAATAAATGTGAAGTTTTGGGGACAATCGGATAAAGAAAAGTCGCGCTGGAATTCGATTAAAAATTTCAAGTGTGTTTATACGTGGAAAATATGACTTTTTTGAGATGTTACAAAAATTTCGTTCTATAGCTTAATTTTTCCGACAAGTTGTTGTAATAATCGGGATCAGTATTAAATTATCTATTCAAAAAGCTATAAAAATTCAAAATCGAATAAAAATTCGCCAAGAAATTGCAAATGCCCCAGACCACTTTCGTGCCAAAAAAAAAAAACTAGGTCATGAAATTGGATAGCATTTTTTTTAACTTTGAGAAATTGATTAAAGCCATAATTCTTTTTGTCTCTATACTTATAAGTAATCAGATATGAAGTATTGTTTTATTACCACGTTGTTAACCTATTGCGCATTGAGACCGAAAATGGGAAACTTTTTTGATAAAATTTTGAAAACTACTTTTTCAAGTTTTAAAAAATTTTCTTAAACAAAATTTAAAAAACTGGATTTGGCACTTTAGGGTTTTATTAAATATATGTCAGAGATTAATTTTGTGAGTTTTTGGGTAAATCCATATGCCAGAACTTTTTTGACAAGGATTTTATTTTTGCGGATTTCGAGAAAAATGGGATATTCGTAAAATATTCTGTAAATGTACTCTTTCTAAATATTTTGTACCAAAAATTCATCACTTTTATACTTTTATACGTTATATTTTATCTTAATGACCTAGGGTTTCGGAAAATTATAATATGACCCCATTAACCCTTTTGGAATTGGGGTCACATATGACCCCATGCTTCAAAAAACTCAAATATTTTGTAAATGCTGTTGAATTTTTAGATGTAACACTTAAAATATAATAACCAAATATGTAGAACTTCCAATCATAAAATTTGGGATAAATCGGAGAATGTTAACCCATTATTTCCCAAGGCCAGCTTTGGATTTTAAGATATTTTTAAATAAAAATTACCGAAAACGAGTTGTTCTATTAAACTCGATGAAACCACTATTTATAATGTAAGAAAAGTACGAAATTACATGTGAATGTGGTTTGTGTTATGTGGGTACTACAAAAAGAACATTAGGAATTAGAATTAAGGAACACACAGCTGGCATGAAAAAGATTACTTTAGCTCAACACATAATAGAAAAAGGGCATAAGCCAGATTTTGAAAATACAAAAATATTGGACAAAGAGAGAAGAGAAAACATAAGAGTGACACTGGAAAATTTGAGGATCCAAGAGAAAGGGAATAGGGCAATTAATATTAAAGATGACAAAGACAAATTAGTCTACTCTTTGATTTTGTAAACAGCTGTGATATAGATTTTAAGTAGTGTATGTTTCTTGTTGTTTTTTATTAAAAATTTTTTATTGTTTTAGTCAGTTTATTTACTTCCTTAAACGTAAGTTTTTCTTTTGCTAAAATTAAAATTAAATATTGTTAAAATATGTCGACAACAATTCGATGAAACGTCGGGTAGAACAATGTAGCTAAAATAGAATTTTATTTGATTTGAAAAAAAAAAACGACCAGTAAGCTCGATTAATAAAATACAAATGCAATGATTGTATTGATGAACTGTATATTTTATTGTAAGATTTTATTTTTTTTTTATTTAATGAAAAAAAAAAAAAAAAATGTAAAACTCTAGGTTACTTATTAATACATTTTATGTATATTAAAATTGTTTCAATCTCACTCCTTGTTCAGTAACCTGTCTGTTTGGATAGAATATGAAACGGTACAAGTTTTATCACACGATTCGCATAAGAATTTTAAGTGATACGGATTTGGAACGAAAAACTTCACAAATATATGTCTTCCTTCTATAAATTTTATTTAACAATTTTTTTTCCATCCAACATCCACTGTAGCCGGCATATTTATGAAAACATAAAAAGCTTTTACACTCACAGTTACTCTCAAAAAGCTGTTTGTGATAAGGAAGCTACTGCCAAATAACAGCAGCTGATTGCTTTTCCTTTAGACCGACAACAACATATTTAATTGCACAAAAAAAAAATGTTTTGGTAAGGAATAGGTTTGAACTTAGGAAATGCTGCCGCAAAAGAAAAATCAGTTTTCAATTGAACACGTTAAGGGCAACACCGGTTAACGGATGAAAATACGAATTATTTAAATTACTTAAATAGTTCATATAAAAATTAAATTAAAACATATAAAAATGTAATAAATATGCTACAACACGTGAAAAGAAAAATAAAAAAAAATATTACAAAAAATTTTCAATATTAGGTGATAAACTAACAATAACAGCAAATATTTTTAATATTAAATAAATAGCGTGAAACAAATAATATCAATAAAGTGTCGTCGGTCATTTTTGTTATTAAGTACAATAATAACTATTGTTTATCTAAAAAAACAAATGTGTATTGGTGATACATTTTCAAGCTTCAACTTAATTTAAAATTTTTAAAAATCTTCAAATTTTTTTTCGAGATAAAAAATAAAAAAAAAAACAAAACTACCAACAAACATAATAAAAGTTTTGCCCAATAAAAGTTTTGGAGTGTTTTTTTTTATCCTATTTCATGTATTTTCAATGCTCTGCCATATCATATAGAAAGTTTAAATAGATGCATACGAAAATTACTGCGAAATAGTGATGTTTTAGAAAAAGTTTTTAAATAAATTAAACAAATTTTTTTGTAATCACAAATTTCCTATTTATGAAAAAAATATATATAACAAACAAGAAAAATTATTATGAAACGATTAAAATTTTTAATTTTGTTATAATCACAAATTTTCCACAAAAATCTTCTCATTATATAATGAAAATATTTTCAAGAATGAAATGTTTCTGTTTCGAAGAAGGTCTTCAGAATAATAAAATATTTCTAAAGGAAAATCCCGTCTGAAACCTATGGCAATATAGCAAGCTAAAAAAAAAAATAAACAATATTTGAACAAGATGAACATTTGAGATTTTCGTTTTCTGTAAAAATAACATCTAGGATTAGTGGGTGGTTAGATAACATTATTGAATTTTTTATTTTATAAAAAATCAACTAAATTTTTATAACAATGTCGACATTCCTTAAAACTAATGAACAAATTCTATATATAACTTTAAAGTAGGACGTGTATGTTCCAGTCTTTCTAAATCATTTCATATTCTTGAGCAAAGTGTCATCTAATATTTCGAAAAAAAAAATAAGTCATCCCTAGGAATATTCCAAATAATGAATTTCTTCGTTCTATGGAAACTTATACATTTTCTAAGTCAAGAATGAAAAGTTTTAGATTAACTAATTTGATATTCAACTACTTTTGATCATAATTTCTAAAAAGGTACTTATACTGAAGGAAAACTTTATCTCAATAAATTAATTATACTATTTGTTTAAAAAGTCAATTTTTTTAAAGTACTTATTTCAAAATACCTTTTCTTAAAAAAAAAGCAAAATTCTTACAAAAGTAACTTTTTTAAAAAGGTACGTTTTCTTAAAAAACTTAATTTTTTGTAAAGTACCCCTTCCAAAAAAAGTAGCTTTACTTAAAAACGTATCTTTTCTTAGAAATATATCGTTTCCTGAAAAAGCACATTTTCTTAAAAATTTTACCTTTCTTAAATAATCAACTTTCCTTAAAGAATTATTATGCTAATATTATGTTTTCTTAACAAGTCAATATTCTAAAAACATCACCTTTTCTTAAAAGAGGACATTTTTAAAAAAGTACCCTTACTTAAAACAGTACTTTTTCTTATAAAAGGTACATTAAAAATATATAAAGAAGTACCTATTCCTAAAAATATATTTTTTTAAAAAGTGTATATCCTGAAGAATGCACCTATTATTAAAAAAATCGTAAAAAATGAACTTTTGTTAAAACAGTACCTTTTATTAAAAAAGTAACTTTTTATTTAAAATGCTTTTTTTTATTAAATACTTTTGTTAAAACAGTACCTTTTATTAAAAAAGTAACTTTTTATTAAAAGTGCACCTTTTATTAAAAAAGTAGCTTTTAGTAAAAAATATCTTTTATTAAAACAGTTCCACTTATTAAAAAAGTACTTTTTATTAAAGAAGTACCATTTATTAAAAAATTACATTTTATTAAAAATATACCTTTTATTAAAAAATACCTTTTTTAAAATCGTACTTTGTGTTAAAAACGTACCGTTTTACAAAAAATACCTTTTACTTAAAAAGGTACATTTTGATTTAAAAGGCACCTTTTATTAAAAAAGGACCTTATATTAAAAAGGCACATCTTATTAAAAAAGTACCTTTTATTAAAAAAGTACCTTTATTAAAAAAATACCTGTTATTAAAAAAGTACCTTTTTTAAAAAAATAGCTTCTATTAAAAACGTATCATACCTTTTATTAAAAAACTACTTTTTATTAAAAAAGTACTTTTTATTAAAGACGTACATTTTATTAAAAAAAGTAACTTTTATTAAAGATATACCTTTTATTAAAAAAGTACCTTTTTTAAAAAAGTACCTTGTATTAAATACGTACCTTTTAACAAAAAGTAAGTTTTACTTAAAAAGGTAAATTTTTATGAAAAAAGTACCTTTTTTAAAAAAATAACCTTATACTAAAAACGTACATCTTATTAAAGAATTACCTTTTATTAAAAAGTACTTTTTATTAAAAAAATATCTTTTATTAAAAAAGTATATTTAAAAAAAAAAAACACCTTGTATTAAAGACGTACCTTTTATTAAAAAGTACCATTTAATAAAAAGTACCATTTAATAAAAAAGTACCTTTTATTAAAAGACTACCATTTATTAAAAAATTACTTTTTATTAAAAAGATACATTGTATTAAAAAAGTGTTTTTCCTTATAAAAGTACGTTTGCTTCAAAAAGTACCTTTACTTAAATAAGTAGATTTTTTGAAAAAGGTATCTTTTCTAAAAAACAATATATTTTTTAAAGGAACGTACTTAATATTAAAAATTGAATTTTACTTAAAAAATTAAATTTTCATAAAAAGAACATTTTCTTAAAATGGTACCTTTTCTTAAAAAAGTATCTTGTCGCAAAAAAGTATCTCTCTAAAAAGTAACTATTTTTGAAGCAGTACCATTTCTTCAAAAGTGCAAAAACACCTTTTTTGATGTACTTGCTCTTATACTACATTCTCACTGCAGCTAAATCCGCATTAGCTTTATTTTTTAATCTCCACCGTTCTCACTACAATTTGTAGCTTTAGTTTGACAGTTGCTGCACAGCTGTTCGAACGAATTGTTTATTTACATTTTAATAGTTTTTGTTTTGGAGAAAACAAATTTTGCGAAAAAAAAGTTAAAAGTGAAATAAAATGCAAAATTTAAATTATATTATGAAAATCATTTCCATAATGGATATTACGAAGAAAATGCAACAAATAAATAATTTTTTAATAAAACAATTCTTTGCTATACTCACTTGCTGCTTTTGTTTATGAATTTTTGTTTTGTTTTGTTGTAAATGAAAATTCACAGTCGTAAAATGATGCAAATTTTCTGCTGCAGCGTTGTAAATTTATTCATTTTGCGGCGAATTGCACAATACATCCCTGATTTCTGTTGGATTTATTCTCGATTTAGCTAAAGCGAGGGTTTTATTTTGACAGTATTTATATACCCAAAAATTGACCAGCTTTAATTAAATCCACTATAAAGCGAGTCAAATGCGGATTTAGCTGCAGTGAGAACATAGTATTACCTACCGTTTTATAAGAAGTACTTTCTCTTAATTACCGTTTTTTTAAAGTACCCTTTCTAAGACAAGGATCTTTTCTTAAAAGTACCTTTCTCAAATATTAACTTTTATTAAGTAAAAGTGGTTTTTATTAAAAAAAAATTTTTTTTCAAGGGAGTATCTAAAAAAGCAAGTTTTCTTAACAAAAGTAACTTAACTTACATTTTCTCGAAAACTAAAATTTTCTTATAAAAGGCAACATTTTCCAAAAGTTATTTTTTCTTCTAAATATCTTTTCTTAAAAAAATTACCTTTTTAAGAGCCTTTTATTGAAAAAAAACAAATTTCTTTTCTTAGGAAGTACCTTTTCGTAACATTTTCTAGACAAATCAAACTTAGCTTAAAATCGTAAACATTTTTTAAAACTACATTTTCTTATAAAAGGATCTTGTCGTCAAGAAAACCTTTTCCTAAAAAAATAAATCTTCTAAAGAAGTACACACAGAAAAAAAAATCGCCAACCGAATTGCTCTAACGATTAAAGACTGAATTTTCGATTGTATCAACAGAAATTTTATAATAACAAACCATATTTTATTTTGATACAATTTTTACTGTTAGGACAATAGAATTGTAATTGCAATCAATTCAAAATTCGATTATTATCTACATCGAAATTTGGTTGGCAATAAATTTGGTAGCCATAACGAATCTGTTTTCTGTGTGTACGCATTTAAAAATGTAGCTATTTTTAAAAAAATACCATTTTTTAAAAGTAACTTCTGTTTAAAATCGTACATTTTCTAAAAAAAAGAAATGTTTCATAACAAGTGCATTTTCTTAAAAAAAAACCCTTACTTAAAAAAGCATTTGTCGTAGCATATATCTTTCGTAAAAAAGTAAATATTTTTAAAAGAGGACCCTTCTTAAAAGTTATATTTTCCTAAAAAGTACCGTTTCTTGTAAGGGTAAAAAAGTACCTTTTCTGAAAAAGCACATTTTCTTAAGAATGTAAAATTTAATTGAAAAAGTATTCTAACAAAGTACCATTAAAACAGTACTTGTCTTAGAAAGGTACTTTTTATAAAAAGTGACCAGGTATCTTGCATAGAAATATTTTCTTTTAAATAGTATTACAATTTTTTTTATCCAAATAAAACAATTGTTTTTGATATTTGTTAATCATTAATTTGTCCAATTACTCACGACCACTCAGTTAAAATATTATGGACCCCTATCTGAGAAGCGCTGATCTTAACTCAATTATTTTAATTATTTCCAGGAAACTTGTCCACTGATATCTACCAATGTATTTTTAATGTTAATATTTCTTTATGAATTGACTTAAATTGAAAATTTAGGTTGTTTGTTTTTATTCAATAATGTTCGGAAATTTGCAAACAAAATGTTTAAATTGTTTTATTTACACGAATAATCCTAAATGTATTCGTTTGATCTAAATAAATTCAATTCTTCGTTTAATTTGATTTAAAAATATCAGCTGAATCTTTGGTGTGTTGGTAAAAAAATTTGTTTTAACAAAACATTTTGGAAAAAATTAAAAAGAATCCTATAAATTGCTTCCATTTAACTCTAATTGAGTGTATCTGATATGTACATCTAAGGCTTCCTGTAAACGCACATGAGAATATTTAAGAACTGAATATATAATAAAGTGTTAAATGATATATAAACGGATTTTAAAACGATTCGTTGCTTTAGTTGCAAACTGAGATTCAGACAGTCGTACGCTAAATATTTTGTTGTTTGTTTTGAAAATAGAAAAGCAATAAAAATTGTTTATTTATTGTTTTTGGCCAAAAAGTGTTGCTGTTTTTTTTTTTGTTTCTTTTATTTAATTAGGTGTGAATTGATATTGAAAAAATATAAGTGTGAATAAGCAAAAATTCTAACTATTTACTATACAAATAATCTGTATGATTTGATGAATCTGTTTGTGTTGATTTTTTATGAGCTTTTGGAAATTTTTTTATTTTGGTTTGGAACGTGTCAACATGCTGGAATTTTTATTACCCATATGGTAAAATATGTGTTAATGTGCTTTAAGAAATTACCCGAATTCAAATTTGTTTCAATTATGTGGAAAATTAAACAAATGTTAAAAGAAATAAAAGTTAAATATTGTTCGCAAATTGGTTAAACACCCACCAACCAACAATACTCGTATGTATAAATTTGGGTGTCAACATTTTTATGACATCAATTATGTTGTTATATGTATATCTAAAAAATCTATATATATTTATATATCATAGTTATGACTTAGAAAATCGTTAATTGTGTGAAGCAATATAAAACATTCAAGTGCTTATTCTATAAATATGTTTAATTGTTTCGGTTTTTGATTGGAGTATGATTTCTAAATGCCATATGGTTGGCATAAAATTGATATAGTTGGAAAAACATAATTATAAAACACGTTGAAATACGTTTGGGATGCAGGTAGAAATTTTGGAAATAATTTAATTCAAAAAAGTCATACTCATTTTTAAGTTCAGATCCCAGAAGGGAACCTTTTACTTTATCCTTGATTTTCATTTTTTGTGATTGTGATTACATTCTTGGCTAATTCCATAGTGACAAGCATGACATTCAGTGACCTTTCTAATCCAATTTTATACAGTAAAAGTTTTTCATTGTTAATAAATATATAAAAAATTATGCAGACAGACCTGAACAATAATGTACATTAGAACAAGGGAGAATATATTATTGTAATTAATAATTGGAAGCAAAAAGCAGTCGTGACAGACATGACAACGAACAAACCTCATTTTATAAATTATTTAAAGTAAAATTTTAAAATTGGTTGTAAGGTTTACCTTTGCGATTCATTATTATGATTTCCAAATTTAGTGAAAAATGTATTAATTAATACTAGCTTTGGCTGGTATATATTTTTGCAAGAGTAATGTGACCCCACTAAATATGGAGATTTTTGTAAAGACATTCGATATCAATTTTCCCACAAAATACATAAAAATCTTACTTAAACTCGGTTTATGACTAACGCTTGATACAAAACATATGCTTTCCACAAACATATGCTAGACTGACCTATAGCACCACGTCAGCTCATTAATCGAAATATATTTCGAAATTCGTTTCTTCAAAATGAAGAAAAGAAAAAAAACGATGAAAAATTTCTTCACATTAATTGTGATTTTGGGTCGGATAAAAAACATCGGGGTCATTCTTTTCATCGCTTTTATCACATGGCCAAATTGAAGAGCAAATTGAGGCGACTCCCAGAAGACGTTCCGAAACTTAAATTACTTTACAATTAAATTTCAAATTCATAACAAGTTTTGATATGCCGACAAACTTTTGCAATGAAATGAAAAATAACAAGTAAGAAAATTATAGTCGGTCTAGACCGACTATACGATACCCTATACCATACGTTTAGAAACCCTATCTCTTAGGCCCAACTAACTGGACATAGAAAATATTAATTTTTAATTTTTTTTTTGGCTGCAGATATGAAAAAGTTCATATCGGATGCTATATCTATATGGGGACTAGGTCCAAAAATGGATCGATCCTGATCATGTTTGGCAAGGTCTCTTGTATTTTGCAAAAATATATACAAACAAAATTTGAGAAGAATCAGTGCAACATTTTTGTTTTTTAATAGATTAAAGTGAAGATCGGGAAGCAGCTCTATATGGGGCCAAAGGGATCATTTTTGGACTACTCATTAAAGGATGTAATGAATGCATGCAAACCCAATTTGAGTAAGATCTATATGATAATTTGGATCTTATGGCAATTTATGTCGATTCCATAGGGGTAATTTGTATGGGGGCTAGGTCTGAACATGGACCGATTCTCACCAATTTCAACACCGTTCATCCCATGGCCGAGAAAAGCTTATATACCAAATTTCATCAAGACATATTAATATTTGCAACCTGCAGTTTGATTACAAGGTTTACATGGACACACAGACGGACGGACGGACGGACGGACGGACGGACGGACATTGTTAAATCAACTCAGAAAGTGATTCTGATTCGATCGGTATAATTAAAGATGGGTCTAGGTCAAATATTTTTGGTTGTTACAAACAGCAGCACAAAGTCATTATACCCAAACCACATAGTGGTATAGGGTATAAAAAATAAAAATAAAAAAAGTTTCAGCTGAAAGAAACAATAAATGGAGGATAAAAAAATTGTTTGGAAATAAAAACGATTGTGTTATAACTGCAGAAAATTTTCGTTTTGTTATCCTAAATAAAAAAGCTTTCAATTGAAATATATACATAAGTATACTATGAGGGCGGTATCAGAACAACCCGACTTGATAAAGAAAACACAACTAATTTGGAAAATTATTTCTTTATTTCTCAACATAATCTCCTTATAGCTCGACACACTTATCCCAGCAATATTCAAAATCTTCAATACGCTGTTTATAGTAAGAACTGCCTATTTCCCCAAAATAACCAGACTCCATCTCATTATTGTCCACGGAGCCATTTTTTTCAAGTTTTCTGTTTATAACAAGAACGCTCTATTACGTTAAAGTAACCAGACTCCATCTCATCATTGTCTACGGAGCCATTTTTTATTGTTTTGAAATCGAAAGTTATCCAAGAGAGCTAGATCTAGCGAAAAACGCTGCAAAAATTAGCGTAACGAAACTTCTTCTCTTTCTTTTGACGCGATTCTCTTTTGTTTGTCATTATGTTACATACGCAATACTCGGTTCTATTGCGACGAAGCATCGCCAATCACTATACTGAAACAACTTTACACGCTGTTTTTGTTCTATTGTTAAGCACTTTTTGATTCAGTATGATTTGGTGGATTTTCTTAATCGTTTCTGGCGTGGCCTCCTCAATTGGACTAATACTACGGTGTTTGCCCTCGAAGCTCGTATAGCGTCGTTTAAACTTTGCTACCCAATTTTTTATAATCGTAAACGAAGGTGCAGACTCCCACAGAATAGAATCTAGCTCGTCTTTAATATTGCTTAGACTGACACCTGTCAAATAAAAGTATTGAATGGCAGAATGGTGACAAATTTTTTCCATGTTTACAAATTCACTGCGACCGTTAACCACAAAAAGAAAAAAAGAAACGTGGCGCATGAAGCCCAAAACATATGTTTTTTAAGGCTGACACTTTTCATCAAATTATTTTTTTTTTCAACAACTGCCGCCATCTATAACTCAGGTCGAGTTGTTCTTGGACCGCCCCTGTAGTTGTTTCTATTACTACACAGAATGTATTTAAACGCTGCTGTCATTATCTTATTCACAGGAAAAAAAAACAAAAGTTATTAAGTAGTTAGAAAGAAATTATTGTCAGCTGATTCAAATCAGCAACAATTGTTGTAATTAACGTGCTTGTCAGTTGTCACATTGACAATTTTTTTTTTAGCTGTTTCTGAAATATTTCCTTTGTTGAAAATCAATGAGAATATCGTATTTAAGAAGTAAACAAGATATGTTGACTTTGATAAACAAAACAAATAAGTTTTAGATACAAAGTTTTTATTTATTAGTTTACCCTCAATTTCTTTTTAACTATTCAAATATAGACAATAATTTTCTTTACTAAATAAAAATAAAAAAGAAACAAAAGAATGCAAACTAAACAGAAGTAAAACAAATATTTAATTTATATTAGGCGAAGTTTCTTGTTTATGAAAAAGGCAACTTGTTAAATCTGCAGCGTTAGCCATAAAAAATAAATAAAACTTGTAACGAAGGAAAACAAAAAAATCATGTGGTTCCGATCACAGGGGAGATGTGTAAACATCTAGTAATTAAAGATTTTTTTATGTCACTTCTTTAAAATTAAACGGAAAGCGTCACCTATGTATCACTTATAGCAAACAACTGCAGGGACTCTGGTTATACTTGTGGAGTTGTTGAATTATGTATATGTTATACGTTAAACAATTTAATATCATAATTTTTTCACCAATACAATCATAAGTCACACCGATTTGTCTTACGGCTCACAGCGTGACACGTGAGCTCACATGTTTTTTATTTGTAAGCATTGAAAATATGATTATTTTAAAGCGACTTTACTATTTTTTTTTTGCTCTTCTATGTAGTTTTTTTTCATTGACATAAGACTTTTTAAATTAATTTTTTTAATTGTTTACATATTTGAAAAAAAAAAAAAATTTTTTTTACTCAGTTCATCATTCCGGTTGTAGCACATAGAAAAATTAATTGGTGACCTCATAAAGTATATATATTCTTGATCCTTATAACAACTTGAGTCGATATATAGCAATGACCGTCTGTCCGTCTGTTGGAATCACGTTCATTCACAAAATAATGCAATTACTTGAGTAAAATTAGGACAATATTATCTGTCATTATTTCAAGCAGATTGATATTAAAAATGAGGTGTCATGCACCATTGTGCCAACATATGACCTAAAATATGGAGACACCTCTAAAAAATGCTAAAAATTCAGTGTGCTTGTTGTTATGATTTTGTATTTAGATTAGCAAATTGTTTACTTTTTCATATATATTGTTTATATCTATAATATTAATAGGCTAGGCGATTTCTTGTGACCGATGTTTTGTTCTACCGTTTTATCCCGATTTTGATAAAACGTATATTATTTGAAAGGTATTTCTTTTTAGCCGTTTTGCAGATTTACAGATTTTCAAATTTTTTATACATAAAATTATACATATGCTATGCGTGTTTTGGTAAATTTGTTAATGTGTTTGTTAATGAGTTTGTCGCCTTAATTTACAATAACAATAAGTCATAAAAGTGTTGGTTTGTGAATTGGCTAAGCTGAAAAATAAAGCTGCCTAGAAATTTCACTCGAATTTCGAGCGCTGGAATCTGCTAGTTTATTATAAATAGCGTAATAAGACGAGATATAAATGTAAACACAAAACCCAGATGGGTTTTTATATAATTTCTATTTTCGCGAATTTTTCGACGTCTTTTAGTTTCGTTTAGGGAGGGGGAGGTAGTTCTGCCGGATTATATTAAGAGCGGGGTAAGGTTTTAAAGGCAAAAAGAGGCGTATTTTCATTATTTTTTTTTTTAAGATATTGAAAACATTTTCAACTAAAAATATTACTAAATAAGTTCGTGACAGCGAATCTCCGCAGGCTCTTCGAAAAAAAGTTGTTATGCGGTGAACACCAAAGCTCGTTATCGGATCATGTGAAACAAAAAAAATCGAAATGTGATTAAAATGTGATATGTTTGCCTGGGTAATCAGAAGAGTTTTTTTTATTTTGTTTTTATTTTTGCCTGCATTTTGAAGTGCAAAGCACGATTTTTGCTATAAAATTTCGGTGCATTTGTTGTTAAAAAATGGGAAAGAATGGTAAAAAAAAAAACTCCTCCTGCTGATTACCAGGTATAGAAATAGTGTATAATATTTCAAATGGATCGGTCAAGTAGATTTTGAATTATGATGTTCACAAACTTCAAAAATGTTGTTGGCGAGAAAATCGATTAAAAGTTTTTAACATATACGATATACCGTTAGTTTTACTCCGATTTACTTGAATTTTTGACACAACACTTTTGACATGTTGTACACTGTCAAATGAGGAAATAGTCACTATGAGGCTTTTTGAGATTAACTATGTGAAAAATTATTCAGAACACAGCGTAGAGTACAAAAATAAAATTTTCATTTAAAAATTTAAATTCTAACAATCTCGCTATAAATAAACAACAAACAAAGCTTGGGTATATCGCGGATTATCGATTATAGAAAAGGTTGCTCTGAATAGAATAAAATACCGATTATATTATATTTCAGTAATACCCGCCCCCTCCCCATCACAAGAAAAGAACGCCGAAAAAGTCCAAAAATATATATTATATAAGAAGAAAATATTTAAAAAATATATAAATATTTGAGAGTAATTGTAAATACTTATGTTCTATAAGAATAATATGAACTGCAGTTTATATTGTGTTTTTTTTCCTTTCAGTTTTTAGAATAATTATATCAATTTAAACGGATAGGTATTCAGACTCAATGACACACAATTACGCTAAGAACACTCTGTTCGTACTTTAATCATCAAAATATCCATTTTGCAAATAAAAGTATTTTTTTTTTAATTTAAACATTTATTTTTTAAATAATTTTTTTTTAAATTAATTTATTTTTTTGTAAATTTTTCGGCGTCTTTTAGTTTGGTTTAATTATTTATGACTACTTCCTCGCAAAAATTTGTTTTTTGCCTTTCTCACATTAACGCAAAACACATTTCCATGTATAAACTTGAAAATTTATTAACACCATCACAATATAAATTCAATAATAATCTTATTAATTTATGACGAACACAAAAAATAAATAACAATAAAAATAGCAAAAACGTTTATTCGAACAATATAAAGAAACAAGTAGTTTAAAGTTTATTGTGTGGAAATATTAATGGAAGATCTATTAAATCATTACATTTTATATGAAAATTTCCCAGTTCGTAATGAATGTATTAATATAAAAAAAAAACACAAAAAAGAATAAAGAATATTTCAATTTCAATTGGTCAAACCCAAAATTTACTTAAGCAAATTATTAAGAAAAAATTTAAAAGACAAAATAAGAGATCTTACATACAGCTCGTATTTCGCAAGGATTTTCAAACTTTAATAAAAAAACATTCAACATTTATTACAACAAGAAAGGAAGTATAAAAAATGTATTGTGAAAAATGGGAACATTTCCTAAAAGAATTGCTGTAATTTAGAAATGCATATGTACATTTGTGTGACCGATAATGAATCAGAAATGAACAGACACATTTTAAATAACTCTACTTCAACTAACGACAATTAAAAAAGAAATATTCGATAGAATGGTAAGTTTTAAAAAATGTATATAATATAAAAAGTTTTTTAAAAACCTTCATTAATTTCATTTAGACAAGACATTAAACAAATAAGCAAATGTATATATTAGGGCGGGTCGATTTAAAAATCGCCCAAGTGACAAGGAAAATCGTATTTTAGGGATCAAAATAAGAAACTTTGTCCGAGGAACCATACCTCTAAAACGAATTCTGCTGTCCCGACTTTTGACCTGTCTGTCTGTCTGTCTCACTTTGACCCATTTAGAGTGCCCCAATCGAGTACAAATGTATGATCGACCCACACTAACTTTGGAGGGGCGACCCACCCATGCCAGTGGCAACCCCCTGGAACCCCCTGGGGGTTCCTCATACAAAAATTTCAAAAAATCACCATTTTTGGCATTTTACATGAAAAAATCAGCGAAATGGGTATGTTTTTTCTTTTTGGAGTTTATTTTTCTCTTTAGAAATTTATTTAGTCAGAACATATGTAAATGAAACAAGTAAGAAAATTATAGTCGGTCTAGACCGACTATACGATACCCTATACCATGCGTTTAGAGACCCTATCTCTCAGGCCCAACTAACTGGATATAGAAAATAAGCATAAATCAAATTTGAGTGTGATTTTTATTAATTTTTTTGGCTGCAGATATCAAAAAGTTAATATCGGATAATATATCTATATGGGGACTAAGACCAAAAATGGACCGATCCTGACCATGCTTGGTAAAGTCTCTTGTATTTTGCAAAAATATATACAAACAAAATTAGAGAAGAATCAGTGCAATATTTTTGTTTTTATATAAATTTAGGTGAATATCCGGAAGCAGCTCTATATGGGGCCTATGACTAAGAGTTGTCCCATAGGGATCATTTTTGGACTACTGGTTAATGGATGTAATAAACACATACAAATCCAATTTGACTAAGATTTATATGATAATTTGGATCTTATGGCAATTTATGTTGATTTCATAGGGGTCATTTGTATGGGGCTAGGTCTGAACATGTACCGATTCTCACCAATTACAACAGCTTTCATTCTATGGCCGATAAAAGCTTATATACCAAATTTTATCAAAATAGATTCATTTTTGCGACCTGCAGTTTGATTACAAGCTTTGCATGGACACACAGACGGACGGACGGACGGACGGACATCGTTAAATCGAAACAGATAGTGATTCTGATTCGATCGGTATAATAAACGATGGGTCTAGGTCAAATATTTTTGATAGTTACAAACAGCAGCACAAGGTCATTATACCCAAACCACATAGTGGTATAGGGTATAAAAATGAATTTAACTTAGTAATAAACAAGTAAGAAAATTATAGTCGGTCTAGACCGACTATACGATACCCTATACCATGCGTTTAGAAACCCTATCTCTTAGGCCCAACTAACTGGACATTGAAAATAAGCAAAAACCAAATTTGAGTGGGATTTTTATTAATTTTTTTGGCTGCAGATATGAAAAAGTTCATATCGGATGCTATATCTATAAAGGGACTAGGTCCAAAAATGGACCGATCCTGATCATGTTCGGTAAAGTCTCTTGTATTTTGCAAAAATATATACAAACAAAATTTGAGAAGAATCAGTGCAATATTTTTGTTTTTTAATAGATTTAAGTGAAGATCGGGAAGCAGCTCTATATGGGGTCAAAGGGATCATTTTTGGACTACTCATTAGTGGATGTAATGAACGCATACAAACCCAATTTGAGTAAGATCTATATGACAATTTGGATCTTATGGCAATTTATGTCGATTTCATATGGGTAATTTGTATGGGGGCTAGGTCTGAGCATGGACCGATTCTCACCAATTTCAATAGCGTTCATCCCATGGCCGATAGAAGTTTATATACCAAATTTCATCAAAATATATTCATATTTGCGACCTGCAGTTTGATTACAAGCTTTACATGGGCACACAGACGGACGGACGGACAGACGGACATTGTTAAATCAACTCTGAAAGTGATTCTGATTCGATCGGTATAATTAAAGATGGGTCTAGATCAAATATTTTTGGTTGTTACAAACAGCAGCACAAAGTCATTATACCCAAACCACATAGTGGTATAGGGTATAAAAAGAATCTAAAAAAATATTGTTTGAAATCTTTTTTGCTTTCAAGTCTGAGCCATTTCGTACGGCTCTGTAATGTCGTCGTCATAACAGCCTCTACATTTCCGGTATAACTCGTTTGAAAACGCTAGCTAGCAATTGAACGTGTCTTTCCGTTCCTTGTGGATCATCTTGATTTAAATATTCTTTCAATGTATCGTGCGGAATGCTTGGCGTCAATGGTGGTCCAAATACGTTATTTATATCATTCAAATTGATCATTTCCGTGTAACTTGTGCAATTAAGGCTTATATCTGGTTTTTTATAAACTCTAAGTTCCGTTGAGTCGTCAAATATCGGTTCGATAGCGTAGAATTTTCTTTACAGTACAGTCTCGCTATTTTTTGCTATCATCAAATAACATTGATAATTAGATATTTTCCGAATGCGCATAGTATGAATTATCTGTAATTATTGATTGACAATTCTGCGTAAACGAGGTTCTAGAAATCGTGACCAACTAATGAACTTGAAAAATAATGCACTACCGTACACGACAGAGCTGTAATACTTGATATTGAGGTTCATTGGCACAAAACATTTAATTATAAATTCAACCAGAATTCTTAAATTCTCATCTAGATTTTCCGTTGTCACATATAATCGTAATAATCTAGCGGCCTTCGTGAGCCACCGAGAATGTACAATTTTCCTTGGTTTGATGTTAGCCAGATCCACCGCAATCACGCCGCTAGCAATTGCATGGGCCATATCGTGTAAGTACTTCGAATCGATGGAAAATTCAATTTTTTCTGGAGCAGGGAGCATATTTTTCTGAAAGCCGTCCACCATCTGAAAATATATAATAATAAAATAATTAAAAATGGTTGACAATTATAATAAATAACTTACCGGAAGAGTTTCTCAAGTTTCGATCTGACGGCTCAGTTTTCCGGTTGCCGATCTTGGTCCAGTGCTGGTTGATTTATCCAAAGCTTCAAACAAATGCCGAAACGGAAGATCGTTGAAGTGTAGAAGGCAAACGAACCAATGGTCTTTTAAAAATGTGATTCATTCTTAAGGGGGAAGTCCCTAATGAATTTTAAGGAAGAAATATCAATTGTATAAAAAATACCTGATTCATTTGACCTTTTAAAAGTGGTCATAATTCTGAAATGTCTTGTATATACCTGAACTATTTCACTTGTTAAATTATTCAATAGGTGCATCGCGTATGATGTAAATAAAACCACATTTGGTTACTCTACCAAATAAACATCCTTTTAATTTTTTCAAAATTTGCCTAATGCAGCAATAAAATTATTGAAAAAATGTTATTCATTCTTAAAGAGGAAATCCCTAACGAATTTTAAGAAAGAAAACTCAATTGTATAAAATATACCTGATCCATTTGATTTTTTAAAATTGGTCATAATTCTGAAAAGACTTGTTTATACCTGAACTAGTTCATTAGTTAAATTGTTCAATAAGTGCATCGCTTATGATGTAAATTAAACCGCATTTGGTTACTATACCAAATAAACATCCTTTTTATGTTCAAAAATTTGACTGTTGCAGCAATAATATTATTGAAAAACTTTTTCCAACGATATTCTTAAAAATATATCTATAAATAACTACCTGTATATTCAACAACATGTTCTTCAGGGAAGCTAGTTTTTCATCTCTCCGTGACTGTGCGTGACTATATCAAAGTTAATCTTTTTTCCACAGCAAGTGTATGGACCAAGTTTCAGATCGATCGAATGAGGGTAAATAACTTTTAGATCACTCCGTGACTATGCGTGACTCTGCGTGACTACCCCAAAATTAATCTGTAGTCATAACAAGACTATGGACCAAGTTTCAGATCAATTGCATGAGGGGGAATGGGGTTACCCCATGGCTGACAGACAAACAGACAGTTAGGTCAAAAGTCGGGACATCAGAATTCATTTTAGAGGTATGGTTCCTTGGGCAAAGTTTCTTATTTTGAGCCTTAGAATATGATTTTCCTTGTCACTTGAGCGATTTTTTTGCCTCCCTACAAATCGACCTGCCCTACTATATATATATACAACCACACCCCACATACACACACACACATGTGGTCATGTGTGTCCTTCCATTATGATATTAAGCAAACATAAAATAATTGTAACCAAATACTCAAACAAACCCAAAGATGTGTGGGTAAATGTTGATCCATTCTAAATGAAATTATTTACTAAATGACCATTATATAGAATGATAGTTGTCGAAGATGCCAAACGTGGACAAGGTCACTATAAGAAGCTTAAAGCTAAAAATTGTAATAAAATAGAAACATACTCCTAGTAATGGATGCTTGGATAACTTTGTTATAGAAGTCCTGCAAATAATGTATTTATGTTGTCCAAATAATGAAAAACACAAGAAATAATGCAAATTCTTTTTTTAATAATCCCAAAAAAGGTCAAATAAAGCCTTTTAGTAATTTTTAAGTTTTCTAGGAATTATGTGAAAGTTTAAGTGTGTTTTGCTCCAAATTACTAGTATGCCATATAATGGATATATATTTTTTAATTTGTATAATACTCAAACACATTTTCAAAGCTGGTTAAAGCAATTAAGAGTGTTAAATTCGGCTATGTCGAATTTTCCTATACCACCTGTGTCTTAAACTAAATATTATGAAAAATGTTGCGAGCGGTTACCATTATAATACAGTTGCCGATAACTCTGTGGTTTTCTAGAATAACCGCGTATGTCATAAAATCAAAATGTTCAGGAGAGCCAAAAACGTTATATTTGAAATTATGGGCTCGATATAAAGTTTTTAGGACTTTTTATTTACAAGTCCTGTTGATATGGGCAATAAATACTTTATATAAAATTTTGAGTCAAAAAACTTAAAAGGAATAGATCCTAGAAAAGGACGAAAAACAATATGTAAATAACACTTAAAGTGTGTGCAGATAAAACAACTTATGTTGACAAATGTCGTTTTCTTTGGAAAACAAAACTACCAGTGCAGCTACACATTTATACATATGTTGTTGTTGCTTGAAAAATTGATTTTTTTTATTCTTCAACAGAAAGTTAATGGGACTTAGGGTGAGAATATAACAACGTATCAAGAATAAAAGTGACAAAATATAACAGAAATAAACACGCAAATTTTTATAAGTGGTTATAAACTGAAAAATAATCCAAAATTATTTTGAGTTTTTTTTCATTAATAACAACGTATGTCGCTATGTGTCGTTTTCTGAGAAAATAATTTGTCAGCGATCAAACGTAGATTGACATACGTCGTTAGTGCTGCAAAATAATTTAATGAACATTTAAGTTACGTTGTTATTTAAAGAAAAAACTCAGGAATGGTCCATATTAAAAAAAAAAAAATTAAACACATGTAAAAGGCGGTAAAAATTATTATATTTGGCATCGTTAACTCAAAACTGACAAAAATGGAGATAAGCGGTTATTCCAGAAAACCACAGAACTAACATTTAAATTCAATACCAATTAAATTTAATTTAAATTTATATAATTAATTTTAATTATTTACTTATTATTTTTTTTTATATAAAACCAATGGTTCTACCTGAATTTGCCCATTGATCTCTCTTTTGGGATTTTTGATTTCGGCTCACATTTTTTTTGGAATTTGTCTTCAAAGAGAATTTGTCTTCAGTTGAGAATCTTCGCTGCGGTAAATACTAAAAAACGGTCTGCGTGAAACTGTGGAGAAAATTTTTTAATTTTTAATCTTTCCCAAAAACGGCCATAATGTTCCAAAACTTTTCGTAGAGCAGCGATTTTTTTGCTGGAAAATCATGTACTTATTGAAAAAAATTTGATGAATAACAGGTAAGAAATTATAGTTGGTCTAGACCCTATACCATAGTTTAGAGACCCTATCTCTTCGGTCCAACTAATTCGATATAGAAAATAAGCATAAACCAAATTTGAGTGGCATTATTATTAATTTTTTTCGGCTGCAGATATGAAAAAGTTCATATCGGATGCTATATTTATATAGGGACCAGACCGAAACATGGATCGATCCTGACCATATTTAGTAAGTCACTTTGAAAAAATATATACAAAGCAAATTTGAGAAAAATCTGTGCAATAATTTTGTTTTATAATAGATTTAAGTGAAGATCGGGAAGCAGCTCTATATGGGGCCTATCACTAAGAATTGTCCTTTTGGGCTTATTCTTGGACTACTGATTAATGGATATAATAAGCACATACAAACCCAATTTGACTGAGTTCTATGTGATAATTTGGATCTTATGGAAATTTATGTCGATTTCATGGGGGTCATTTGTATGGGAACTAGATTTGAACATGGACCGAATTTCACAAATTTCAACAGCGTTCATCCTATGGCCGACAAAAGCTTATATACCAAAATTTCATTAAAATATATTCATATTTGCGTCCTGTAGTTTGATTACATGGACACACATCCGGACAGACGGACGAACGGACATCGCTAATTCGACTCAGAAAGTGATTCTGAGTGATTCGATCGGTATAATAAAAGATGGGTCTAGGTCAAATATTTTTGGTAGTTACAAACAACTGCACAAAGTCATTATAACCAAACCATATAGTGGTATAGGCTATAAAAAGTGTTCAGAATCATTCATGGAATACTAACGATTTTTTTTTCAGAATTTTCAGACAGATTTTTTGACATTTCAAAAAAAAAAACATTTATTTTAAATGTATGTAAAAATTCTGAAAAAATGTAAATTAAAATTCTTGTCCGCAGTTTTAAATTCTTCGATACCCTACACCCGTGTTCTAGACATAATATTATAAACAAGGTTGCCAACATTAAGAGGCAAAGAAGTCTAGATATCAAGTTAAATTGGTTAGATGCTTTATAATAATATTTAAAATTAATAAGTGGAACATTTTCAGAGTCATTGTCTGGGGGGTGCGATATTCCAAGTCAGAGTAAAAATACTAGGTCAGTGTAGTAAGATTTTCAAAGCATTTGGCGTTCTCAGCAAAATTGTAGGTAAGGCCTAAATACATAATTTTTTTAAATATGTCCATGTTAAAAATTAAATAAAAATACTGATGCATATATATATATTACTAGTCAGTAATACTTGTAAACATATGTCCTGAAAGGGGGCAAAATTAATTTATTTTTAAGATTCCATTCGATAAAACTAGTAAAATTTGGTTTGCTGAAACAAACATAATATGACACGTGGAGTGTAACGATACATACACACGCATTAAGCAAAAAAGACAATGAACACAACAACAGTAATAATTACACTGTGCTGCACCAAAAACATGCAGGGGTTCTCGTGTTAAAATTCTGTTTTGTTGGAGTCAATAGAGTACGAAAATACTTACAGTTTTTCTCGATCACTTCGTTAAGTTTGTTTTTTAACAGCAAATGTAGTGAAATAAATGTTTTTTTGTTTCAAAAACATGAGCTTCACTTTTCAAACAAAGCTTATTTTTTAAAAATCGGTTCAAAAATGGCTAAGCTACGATGGTTTAAGTTCAAAAAAATTCACATTTCTCAACAAATTTTCATTTTCGTTGCGCTCTCATTTGATAGTGATGGAGTTAATATTATTTTTTTGAATATTTTTTTTTTTTTTTTTTTTTTTTGAAAACACATTAGAGCCTCTTTTCAAAACACTTAAGAAAATTAAAATCTATTGAAATGTAATTGAGTTATACTAAGTTTTATGCATGTAATTTATTTTATTTATTGAGCAAGGTCTTTTTTGGTTTAGTCGTGAGGAAGTATGTATTTTGTTTGTATTTTCTTTTTTCCAAACTACAAAGCAATTTTCAAACTGTGGTAAACCCTGGTAATATGAGGCCGAGCGAAAAAAATATTAAAAAAAAACAATTTTAAGAAAGTATCGAGAAATTGAAGTGAAAAATTGCTAATTGCAGTAAAATGTGTGATAAAAGTAAACATTTTTGATTTATTTGTGGATTGTTTGTGGATAAACGGAATCAAAATTGATGTATCGATAAACAAACAAATTATTCCACTTTATGAAGACTATTTTAGTCGTCGCTTTATACGCGGAATGTGGTATATACCATCAATTTGTTGTTCATAATGTTACTCAAAACTAAGATCGTGGATTATAAATCAAAAAGGTTCTTTTGGATTACCATTTCTTAAACCTGTAACTTGGATTTCACAACGTGTACATAGAAGAAATAATTGCTATTTCTGTTTGATGAGCACAAGCGGTTAACACTACAAAATCAGACAATCCATAAAATACGCTGATGTTGATTATGTCATTAAGACAGTGTCGCGTCAGCAAGATAAGGTGGTTCCAAAAGCAACAGAAATATCACCGGTTTCATCTGATTTTGAAACATCTCCAACACATACTAAAATTAAAGCATCAGAATATATTCCACCAGAGGGTGAATATAATAAACAACACTTCGTTTCACAAGCGGAATTTCATGACCTTATACGTGATTTAGAACTGTTTAAAAGGCAAAAAGAACTTTTAGGATCAAGAATGAAACAGTGGAATTTTTGGAGGAAAATATCAACATCACATTTCGTAGATCTGAGGAAATTGGTTTTTTTGGAACACTATTTAGCGAAAGCACTGTAAACAGCAATTTGTTTTATAGCAGTGATGTCAGTTCACTATTTGATAAACTTGGATAAAATCATATTCCTGAAGATTAGCGATTATTCATTGGTGGTTCTACAAAAAGTAAAATGAAAAGATTTTTATATGGAATCAGTTTTTGTTTTATCTATAATATTAATAGTCAAGGCGATTCCTTGTGACCGATGTTTTATTCTACCGTTTTATCCCGATTTTGACCAAACGTATATTATTTTTAAGGTATTTCTTTTTAGTTCTTTTGCAGATTTACAGATTTTTAAATTTTTTCCTTTATTTTGAGTAAATTGCATTTAAAGTTGCTACTAACACATACATAAAATTATACATATGCTATGTGTGTGTTTATTAAATTTGTTAATGTGTTTGTTATTGAGTTTGTTATCTTCACTTACCATAACAATAAACCAAAAAAGTGTTGGTTTGCGAATTGGCTAAGTTGAAAAATAAAGTTGCCTAGAAATTGCACCCGAATTTCGAGCGCTGGAATCTGCTAGTTTTTTCTTTTAAAGGTTTGAAGGCAGTACTTTTCCATCAGTACCATTGGCTTACGCAACTGAAAGTATGAAAGTACGGCTCTAATATTAAATGTCATTGATTTCAACACCCATAAGAGGCTAATTGTAGCAGATTTTAAAGTACTGACCATTTTAAATGGCATGCAAGGTGGTAATAAAAAGTATCCTTGCTATTTTTGTCAATGGGACAGTCGAGCAACTGATCGACATTATATTCAAAAAGATTGGGAACCTCGTACAGCACTTGTGGTTGGTGAAAAGAATAGCATTAATATTCCTTTAGTAAAACCAACGAATATTATTTTACCACCCCTTAAATTGGGTTTGATTAAACAATTTGTTAAAGCACTTGACAAAGATGGGTCAACTTTCAAATCTCTTGAAAAAATTTTCCACAAATAACTTATGGAAAATTAAAAGAAGGTAATAAGAACATTTTTACAAGATGTATAATAAAATTAAATAATTTACATCTGCAGGTTTCTTTGTTGGTCCACAAATACGACAATTGATGAAAAATTAAAATTTCGTAGTGATGAACAAGGTGAGCGTTTCACCAGGAAATTTTAAGAATTGAACAGCGCTATGTTGGAAAAAGTAAAATCAGTATGCTTTGCAACTATTGTCGGTCACTAAAACGAGATACTGACGGCGATCTTTATCAAAAATGAAGAACACTGAAGCATTTCTAAGAAATAAATTTAAAAAGCCGAAAAACCGATATTTATATACATATGTGATATATTTAATAAACTAAATTTTATGCATAACTCATTAAAATTTCAATAGATTTTAGTTTTTTAAGTGTTTTGAAAAGAGGCTTTAATGTGTTAAAACAAATACAAAAAACGCAACGAAAATGAAAATTTGTTGCGAAAGTTGCATTTTTTTTAACTTAAAAGATCGTAGCTTAGCCATTTTTGAACCGAATTTTAAAAGCTAAGTTTTGTTTGAAAAGTGAAGTTCATATTTTTGAAACAAAAAAAACTTTTTTAAAAAACCGTTTAAAAACAGCAATCTTATGATTTATTGAAGTTGTAACTTAAGAATACCATTATTTCACAACATTTGCTGTTAAAAACCAAACTTAACGAAGGGATCGAGAAAAACTGTAAGTATTTTCGTACTCCATTGACTCCAACAAAACAAAATTTTAACATGAGAACCTCTGCAAATTTTTGGTGTAGCACAGTATTATTGATGAAAATAGTTTAATTAAAGTAATTAAAAAACTTTTAGCAATTGTTTTAATATGCCAACCATAATCTTGTTTATCTTCGCAATTATAAATTGTTAATATACGGCAAACTTTTTCTTACTATAAAAAATGCTTTACTACATCTAATTTACAATTTCGTTTAAAAATTTAGTTTTAATTTGTTCATTAAATAAATTACATCTTTTTTACAGTAGAAAAGTTTGCCGTATATTAATAATAACTAATGGAATCAAACAAATTAACAAAAAAGAAAAAATTAATCATATTAAATGATTCACCAATAACTTCAAAATTTTGGAGATATCAGTTTCAGTCATATTTAGAAGGATTCGCTTTATAGAACAAAGCCGATATACAAAAAATTCAATAAGAGTTAAAACAGTTAATAAAATTGTGCCATATTTGTTATTGTTATTATTGTTAAATTATAAAAAAAAAACAAGTAAGAAAATTATAGTCGGTCTAGACCGACTATAGAATACCCTATACCATGCGTTTAGAGACCCTATCTCTCAGGCCCAACTAACTGGATATAGAAAATAAGCATAAACCAAATTTGAGTGGGATTTTTATTAATTTTTTCGGCTGCAGATATGAAAAAGTTAATATCGGATGCTATATCTATATGGGGACTGGGCCGAAAAATGGACCGATCCTGACTATGTTTCGTAAAGTCTCTTGTATTTTGCAATACTATATACAAACAAAATTTGAGAAGAATCAGTGCAATATTTTTGTTTTTTGATAGATTTAAGTGAAGATCGGGAAGCAGCTCTATATGGGGCCTATGACTAAGAGTTGTCCAATAGGGATCATTTTTGGACTACTGATTAATGGATGTAATATATACATACAAACCCAATTTGACTAAGATTTGTATCATAATTTGGATCTTATGGCAATATATGTTGATGTCATAGGGGTCATTTGCATAAGGGCTAGGTCTGAACATGGACCGATTCCCACCAATTTCAATAGCGTTCATCCCATGACCGATAAAAGATCAAATACCAAATTTCGTCAAAATATATTCATATTTGCGACCTGCAAATTTGGGAAATTTTTTATTTATTTCTCAACAAAATCAATCTCATTTTAGGTCGATACATTTTCCCCAGCGATATAAAGTACCTTGGATATCCAGTTTGTAGTAAGAACTGTCAAGCTCATTAAAATAGCCATCAACCGCAGCCTTCACCTCTTCATTGTTGGCAATTATTTTACCACCGAGACAATTTTTAAAGTTTGGAATTAGAAAATAATCCGAGTCTATAGTTCATGGATTTTGGTCATCGAAATAGTGGATGTGTGAACTAGGGCACTGCCTTAATGAAACTACACTTTCTTTTTTCCCAAATGATACCTTTTTTCCTCACATTTATCAATAAAGAAAACAAATCAGTAAACACCACTTTGGTTGCAGATCATCTTAGCACATGATTCTCCCACTTCAGTCCACTATTTTGACTGTTCCTTTATCTAACATGTGAAGTGGTGGACATTACCAAAGACTCTATGGAAACATCTTCACGACACTGTTTATGGTCTATTGTGAGCAAATGCGCCACCCATCTTGCGGATAACACTCTCATCTGCAAATTTTCGGTCAATATGCGATGCAGAGCAGCTTTTGAAATGTCTATCATTACAGCTAGCTCACGCACCTTCACCCGACGATCATCTAATACCATTTGTGGATTTTCTTAAACATTTCTGGTGGGGCCACTTAAAATGGTCGACCACCACGGTATTCGACTTGGCAATAATAATTTATGGTCGTTAACGAAATATTTGATATTGGTTGGACTGAGACCTTTCAGATGAAAGTATTAAATTGCTTAGCGGTGACCTATTTTTTCAATGTTTACAAATTTTTAAGACCGTGTACTTTTGATGGCTCAGAAAAATGCTAAACAACCTAGCGCCTTGAAATTTAAAACATGTGTTTTATAACAATTGAAAATTTATCTGAGCTCTCGAACATTATTGAAGATCCAGTAGACCTAAATTGAAGATGAGATGGCTACAACTGACTTCTTAGAGGTTATTCCATATCCTATGGATTTGACAAAGATACAATCAGCCTACTTATAGATGCACACAGTAGACGCAGTTTAATAGTGGTATGCCCCCGAACCCAGAGGTATCCTAGAAGCCGATTTCTGTAGGAACTGTATAGATGTGGACTAGGAAGAATCAAAGTATCGTCTCTGTGAGTAGCCAGAACAGAAGTAGTGGCGCTTTAAATATCTGAGGTAAAGATTCTTCGAAAATCTGGCGGTATAGTAGATGTCCCACTTCAGGCGGTTAGGACTGGAACATAGCAGACAAACTTCTAAAATCTTTTTATCTAACTCTCATCTAAATCGATCATATGGCTTTCGCTTTTTAGCGGACTACCTGCATGTTCTAACCTATGTCGAGTTCATTAAGCATTTAATTTGTTTTATCGACATAATAATAAATCACTTATAATTGTGTCATACTAGCGCCAAGGGATCAACAACTTAAAATGCGTATACAGAGTTCCAGAGTCAGTAACTCAATAATGAGCATAAATTTATATTAAAATGAATTTAAATTTTTTTGTTGGCTTATGGGACGCTACATCTGTGAACCTGCTTATCTAGAAGATATGTAATAAAAGTTTATTTTTAGTATGTCGAGTGGTCGTGGGTCCTTCTATGTCGAGAATGGGTCCACTTTTCTCAATCCCACAAAGGTTACATTGTTATATAGATTCCTAAAATGTTTAATATATGGGGGATTTCATGTCAAGTGCACCAACTTTTGAAACCGATGTCTTCCGATCGGGATGAAATTTGCACCAAGGTTAGTCCTATTGGATAGTAGCTTAGAAACAATTTTTCAAGAAGATCGTTCCAGATCTCTCTGAGTTAGAGGGGATCAAAATTTGACATTTTGGCCAAACAGGTGTTTTTTCTCATCCATGTAACTTATTACCTATTGTTCCTAGAAAATTTTCTCCCATACCTAACTAAAATTTTATACCCTCGATACTGTAATACCCAGAATATGTTAACCTCAGGAAAAAATCGCTTTTTTTCTATAGAAATGATGAAAAATTATTATTTTTTATTTATTTTTAATAATAATTAAATTAATGTATAATAATAAATATTAAAAATAAAAAGATAAATAATTTATTAAAATTTAGTCTTAATTGCATTAGATCCATTTATATCATAACTATTTTTATACTTAATTTATTGTAGCTGATGAAGTATTTAAGTCTCGTAAATTTTTAAATACCCAGTCTTTCATCCAGCTTTTTATTTACTGCGTTTTTTTGCCAATCCTTTCTTGGCGTTACTAGGTTCAGCTGTTGATTTCGCTGCTGGTTTATTTGTTGTCTTTGGAAAAAAATCGCATTGAATAGAGGCAGAAAGCTTTTTCAACTTGAGTCTTCCATCGACAAGCAGTATAAAAACATGGTATTGAGCAGTGCCATCGATTGTTTCCGCAGCATCGAATCTGCTCTTCAGTGTTTTCAATGTTTCCTGATGATCCTCTTTGCTACTAAAAACTATTTTAGTTTCTTTACAATAACTCTCTGCCCAATGGAATAAAGCAGTCGCATCTAAGATGCGATCTTGATGAGAGCACTGGAGACTATACTTCGCTGCATTTCTTTTAAGGTTTGCTCCAATACCATCACATGCTCCTTTACCATGAGCAGTAGAATGAAAATGCCACTCAGCTGGCATTCCAAAATCTTTTTCATGGGCCATAAGATTTGCCAAGCTACCTTTGTTTTTAAAATGTTGACGAGCTCCGTCCGAAACGTAGTATACCTTCTTTACTGTAAATTTAGATTTTAGAAATTTTAGCATTCTCTTCTGGTACTCATAAACTGCAACGGTATCATGTTTTAAATCGTCGGATATGATTGCCATACATAAATAACTACTGTGAATATAGTTGCTTGGTCGTTATTGAAGTGGAATGCTTGTATGGCATTCTGAAGAACATATTTATAGATTTCTGCGAAATCATATGAAATAACGAATTCACCAGACTTCAAATGTATCTTCAAATCCTTGAAGAATGACCATTGCTTTTTGACTAAAAAGTCATGGTTTCTCAAGTTTAGCAATCCTGTACACATTTCTTCCACAAAATCATCCACATTTAAAATGATTGTTTTCAATGTTCATCTGTCAGTCTGAATCCAAGAATCAAATTTGACCTCCTCTATATATTCTCGATCTAAAGAGTTGATTAAATTTTCTTTGATGAATGTGGTTTTCGGGCAATTGGTACATTCACCTAAGTGGCAATAAGTTGTTGCATTAGGACACATAGTCAATTTAAGGCAATCGCGGTACTCGTGTAAATCTTCTGCCGAATCATCTGTTAAATACTTTAAGTTGATTTCCTTCAACATCAGTTTAACATTTTCATGGTAAATTCAAACGCATGCTGTGTGAGTTCCGCTGCTTTCTGCCAAAACGCAATGTTTTGGCCTTATTTGGGTTAATTTCGTGAAGCCAATTCTAACATCCTCGTGTTCAGATTGAAATGTTGCAAATAACTCTTTCAGGTTACAGATAACCATTCTCTTCTGTTATGTTATGAAGGTATGTTACATACCTTCGGAAAGTTTAGTTTGTCTAGTTTCTCAATATAAGTTTTATTTGTAAGGTTTTACACACAAATAGAAAAAAATTCAAAATAGTGCATTTGTGAAAAATTGAAAAACCGTTGTCTTGAGTTACAAAACATTTATTTTGATAGATATCCCACTCCCATCCCACTAAGCGACCAAAAAGCTCTTAAAGTAAAAATCCTGAGCTTTCTTATGAAAAAAAAAAAAAAATGCCCTTTTTGAAAAAAATGCCCTTTTTGAAATTTAATTTAGCAAAAAAAAAAAAGTCTACAAATTTTTTTTTTTTTAAAGTATTTTTTTCCGAAATATTGAATAAATAGCTATCTAAACTCTTTAGGAGAAAATTTTCTAAGAACAATAGGTAATAAGTTACATGGATGAGAAAAAACACCTGTTTGGCCAAAATGTCAAATTTTGATCCCCTCTAACTCAGAGAGATCTGGGTCGATCTTATTGAAAAATTGTGTCTAAACTACTATCCAATAGGACTAACCTTGGTGCAAATTTCATCCCGATCGGAAGACATCGGTTTCAAAAGTTGGTGCACTTGACATGAAATCCCCCATATATATTTGTTGCATTTACAAGGAGCATAGACCGTAAAAGCTTAATATTATTTGCTAAAATAATATATATTTCTTAGTCTTTAATATGTGCAAAACAAAACGGCCTTAAGCAATTGTAATTATAACAAGTAATTCTTATCTCTTTATTTAAAGAAAAGTGTTTAATGCTAACGGCATAAAAAAAATATTGTGTATTACAATATGACAAAGTTTGTCTCAGAATAAATTTAACAAACAAATGTTGAAACAATGGTTGAATTAGTACACTTTGGTGCAATATGTTTTTCTGTTAAAAGAGGAAAAAGAAAAAAATACACGTGTTCAATAAATAATATCGGCTTCAACACTGGAAAGCATTTAAATTAGGTGAGTTGGTAACTCTTACAACTCATGGTTTAATGCTGTATTTAATTGCGAGCTGAAAAAGAATATTGTCATGAGATATTCATATTTTCTAAAATTTTAACATTTAATATAAATGCAATTTTAGCTCAATGTTAGCGAATGATTTTATATTTAACTATATTTTAGCGAAAATGACACTATTCTATGCTTAGAGAAGAAAACTTCAACAAATTTCCACATGACTTGGGGACAGTTTCCTGTAAAAGATATACATTCACAAGGACCTTTTCGTATCTAAGCCTAAAGATGATATAAACCTATAATTTATAGCTGTTTCAATGGTTTTCATCATTTCAGAACAACATTTTCTTCATATACGTGGTGGTTCGAAAACCTTGCGAAACATGGTGTTTTGAAGACAGAAAATAGTCAATAAATTCTTACTGAAATGGTCTTCAATAATTAATTTTCTGCTATTCAAAATAATATTTGTAAATCGTAAAGGGTTACTATCACACGGTTTAAATTTTTTAAAAGTATATCTTAAAAAAGAGAATGTCTCACAATAGCTTTCAAATAATTACACTGTATAATAGTAATTCTGAGGCGTCCGAAATATAATAATCCTAGTATACCCTGCCATGACATGTATGTTTTATTGATCAGTTTTTCTTATGAAGTTTGTGTTGTACAATTAAAACATTTTATTTATATTATATATTCTTTTTTTTAATGCTTGCTGATATACGGTATTTTTTTTTTTCATTCGGTGAAAAAAATAATCAAAATACTTTGGTGTTCCTACTGCGGAGCAAGCACAATATAGCTGCCAATGAGACAACGTGGATTTCCAAATTAAATCAGGCAACATTTAACAATTGGCCTTGCATTTGGAATATCATGTGACAATTTTTTATATTGCGATTTTTGATTTTGGCGATTTCTATTTTGCCGGTTTTTGATTTTGAAGATTTTTGTTTTAGGGATTTTTGTTTTTCACGATTTTTGCTTTTGCCGATTTTTGATTTTGGCGATTCGCCCACATTTTCCACGACTACTCACAATGGTAATTAATGTAATTGTCAAAAGTTTCAATACTGTCGCTATCATAGTACTTAATATTTTTTGTATAGGAAGTGCCACGCCCACATATCCTATTTCGCCCATTTTTTATCTGACTGCTCACACTAATATCTGATGGACTCTGACAAAGTGTAGATTTTCCCTTTCATAGTACTCCAGTTATATGATATTATATCTTTATTTGTATGGGTGGTGCCACGCCCATTGGTCTGATCCATTTCTTGTACGACTACTAACATTAATAATAGATGACCTCAGACAAATTTGCAAAGCAGTCTCTGTCACAGTACTCGAGAGATATGATATTGAAAAAATACTTTGTATGGGAGGTACCACGCGCACTTATCAGATGTCGGATATTTTCACCAAGACTTTAGTAGCTTCAGGTGGCCTCACACAATATATATGACATTAAAAATTCACTTTTTATGGGTGGTACCACGCCCACTAAAATATCAAGATAATTTATAGCCTATAGTTCCTTCCAGATATACAGTAAGCTCTGTAAAAAAAATTCGAAAGATCACTCTAATGGTTTAGCCTCATAAGCACTACAAAAAACAAACGTGCATACCTTCGCTTTTATTTGTATAGATAAAAAATATTAATTTGAATCTTAGGGTATTTTATGTTGCACTCATAGGGGATATTTGTATATGGGCTCACTGATTTTTTGGTATACGAAATAACAAGTAAGAAAATAAGAGTTAGTAGGGTATATACACTATGCCAAGAGTTTACGGATATTTTCGTAGGTAAAACCATACTTGTTGAAAATTAGTAGTTGTCTGTTGATCATATTGAATGTGAATATTATATGGGAACTAGGTGCAAAAATGGCCGAATCTGCACCATAAAATCACATACCATCAAACTTTATGTAAAATAAAAACATTTCAAAACGCATGTATAAAAAGTGCAGGTTGGAGTGTAGTTAAGGAAGACGTAGGCGCAAAATGCGCCTGAGAACGCCTAACCCTTTCAATGTTTTACTATACTGGCCTAGTATTTTCACCCTGACTCGGAATTTCGCACCCTCCAGACAGTGACCCCGAAAATGTTCCACGGTATTATTCAATTTACATGTACACAAATTTTTTTTATGGAACCATAGAAGCGAGAGGTTAGAGATCCACAATTTAGTAAGATAAAAAGTTTAATTTAATTTTTAAAGTGCTGTTGGAATTTGTTTTGTTGATTATACGAGGGCGGTGCAAGATGTACCCAGCCTGACAAGGAGAACACAACATATGTGGGAAAATTTTTTCTTTATTTCTCAACATAATTTCCATTAGCTAAATACACTTTTCCCAGCGATAGTCAATAGCTTCGATACCCTATCCAGCTGCTTAAAATAGCCATCAATGGAAGACGCCACCTCTTTATTGTTGGCAAATCTTTTACCACCGAGCCATTTTTTCAAATTTGGAAATAAAAAATAAAAACGAAGGTGCGTGATGAAACAAGTCATGAATTTTGGCCATCGCATTAATAGATGCATAAACTGGTGCATTATTTTGATGTACACATTCTATTTCGACAAATGCGGCCTTTTTTCCTTCATTTTATCACTAAACGCAGCAATAATTAGTATAATACTCGACTTTGAATTTTTTTCTCTTTGTGAATATAATCAATAACAATTATTCCATGCGCATTCCAGAAAACAGACGCCATAATCTGCCTGCAGATGGAACTGTCTTCGCCTTTTTTGGATACGTCTAGGTGTAAAGTGGTGGAACCATGTGTCATCCATGATTACGAAATGACATAAAAATTCGGCTTTAGCACTTTTTTTAAATGCCTTTCATTTCAAGCTAGCTTACGCAACTTTAGCCGATAATCATACAATACCACTACGGCTACTAGAGTGTCTTGGCAGCTCATAAGGCCTCGTTTAAACTCCGCCACCCAATATTTTATAGTCGAAAACGTTGGAGCAGAAACACTTAAATTAGAATCCAGCTCGGCGTTAATATTGGCTGGACTTCGACCTCTCAAATGAAAGTATTGAATTACATAAAGGTAACCAATTTTTTTTTCCAAGTTTACAAATTTACTGAGAACGTTTACGGATAAGGTTTAAACAACTTGGTGCCTCGAAACTTAAAACATAAACTTAACAAGTTTGCCACTTTTCACCAAAGTAATTTTTATCAAACTACTGGCTCCATCTATATGCCAGATCGGCAGAAAATATCAAAATTTGGCCCCCGAAAACTTTTTAGTCCTAATGTTCACAAGGGACAAAGGATGGCTTTTTTTTAAAGAACCCGAGTTAAAATATAATTTATTAAGCAGCGAACGTAAAAGTTACTTAATATTGGTCCAAGATAGAGAAGTTTCAATGAGAAAGTCGTATGTTTTTACTTTAGTTAAAAAATTTTTATTGTCTTTTTAAATATTTCTATATCAATTTTTATTGTAAATTTATAAAAAAGAGTATAACTTATTGTTAGTGTACTGAAAAACTACTTTAAGTCAATCAATTTTAGTAAATATTTCTTCTAAATAGCCTTGATTTTCATCTTCTGGAAGTTGTTTAGCTGTCTAATTCAATAGAGGTAGTTTTCCATTTTTGTCGGTTAATTAAAAGTAAATGTTTGAACCTAATAATTCTTTAAATTTTCACACATTTTACACCGCTTAATTGAAACTCCGCTTAAATGAGAAATCGGTTAATTGAAAACAAAACTACTTCCGAAAAGTCATATTTCTTTGAAATCAACTCCGCTTAATTGACAAAATATAATGATTATGAAAAAACTATGCGTTGCGTTTTGGCAACGTTAGTTTTACGTTTGACTAATTTCACACTTAAACGAGCTGAAATTCAACGCCTACATATATAAATTTAGTGTCGGCCACGTATTCTGCGTGTCAAAAAAGAAAAAAAAGCAGCTGTTGTTTGTTTAGAAAAAATTCACTGATATTTTGTGTGT
The DNA here is from genome assembly GCA_963682025.1 of Cordilura impudica. NCBI lineage: Eukaryota > Metazoa > Arthropoda > Insecta > Diptera > Scathophagidae > Cordilura > Cordilura impudica. The sequence continues at coordinate 122,873,119 of OY821517.1, forward strand.
GCATAAGAAACTAATTACAACTCTTTTTATGTTTGAAAAAAATGTCGACCAAAAAGGTAAACATCAAATTAAGTGAATTTCTGTGATCAGCAAACAAGTACATTTGCCTTACTTTTAAGAAAAAAATAGAAATCTTAGAGAAACTAAAGTCTGGAATGACCAAAAAGGAAATTTATAATCAATACCAATGTAGTCCAGCAACACTCTCTCGAATCTTAAAAGATAAGGAGAGCATTACCGGTATTGCTCATCAAAACAAAAATATTAAAAAAAAAAACGAATGAGAAAGGGTTGTAGCAAAGAAGTTGTAAATGCTCTTCTTGTGTGGTTTAATCAAATGCGATCAAAACAAGCCACATTGACGGGATCTCTATTGCTGGAAAAGGCTGTTTTTTTGCCGAAAATCTCAATGCTGACTTTGTCCCAAAAAATGGGTGGCTGGAAAGGTGGAAGAAGAGAGAGAATATCCAATTTAAAAATGTGCACGGTGAAAGAGTTCTGCCAATACGGAGTCGGCAAATGATTGGCTGCAAAATATCTTACCTGCCTACGTTGAAGAATACCCAGCAGATGCAATATACAACGCCGATGAGTCAGCTTTATTTTTTAAAGCCTTGCCTTCCGGAACATTGGCTAATAAATCAGGAAAAATTTTTGGAAAAAAACTCGCCAAAGATCGAATTACGCTACTGTTTGTTACAAACTCCACTGGTACTGACAAGCTCATTTACTCAATAGGGAAATCTAAAACTCCACGCTGTTTTAAAAAATCGATCCCAATTCCTGTGAAATATTTTGCTAACGCCAAAGTGTCATCCATACCGATATATGGACCAAAATAATGGAGGAGCTGGACTCCAAGTTTAAAGCTATTGGAAAGAAAGTGCTCCTTTTTGTGGACAATGCAGCCTGTCATAAAGTAGCTGATGGTACTATTTTGGAGAATTTAAAGATTTTATTTTTGCCAGCATTAATTCAGCCATTAGATCAGGGGATAATTCGATCCTTTAAATGTCAATACCGGAAGAGCATTGTGGAAAAACAACTTATGCATTTAGAATGTGGATTTTCTTGGTAACAATTTGCAAAAAAAAAAATTGATTTGCTGGAGGCGCTGAAGTTGGTGAAATTGGTATGGGATAATGTGACGGCAGAAACTATTTCCAACTGTTTCAAAAAAAGCTGGATTTATTCCTGATGTTGAAATAAATACGGCTGATGAAATAGATGCACTTTATGAAGCTTTAGGAGAAGAAATTGACCAACTTATTGACATTGATGAAAACGTGGATTGCTTCGGAGAATTTACTGACGAGGACATTATTGAACAAGTGTCTAGCTTCCAGCATGTGAACGAAATAGAAGAAAGCAGTGACGAAGATATTATAAAGCCTGCAAAACCTACAATTAAAGAAGCTCAAGAGTCCATCAATAATTTAAAAGATTATTTCATTGAAAATTCTATTGCCTTAAGTAAATTACAAGACCTTGAAGAAATAATGTACAAAGCAAACCTAAAAAGTTTAAACCAAACAAAAATTAAAGATTATTTTAGATTAAACATTTAATTTAAAAGAATGTATTTATAGTTAACAAATGTATTTATCATTTTTTGTTATGAATTGAAAAAAATCCTTTTTTGTTTTTATATGTTTAAGCTTTTAAAATAATGTGTAAAACACATTAAAAAAACATATCATGAAACATATATGAAACGAAAAGACTAAACCTATAATTTTAATTATGTATTTATAGTTTAGAAATACATATATATTTTTTTGTGATGAATTGAATAAAATTTTTTTTACGTTTTATAATTTTTAAATCAATAAACTGAATTTGATTTTCAATGTAAAGAGATTTAAACATAAAGTAAAGCAATTTGAATTTCAGATCGCTTAATTGAAACACTTTTCAATTAACCGAACTTCGGTTAAATGAATTAATTATCCGGACTTCGCATTATTGAAAAACTCGGATAATTGAAACAAACTCACTGCATTTTGCCATTTTCAATTAAGCGGATTCGACTGTATACGGATCTGAAGTGCATAATAAAATAGTGATAAGGTCTTCTTTAGTGCAACATCTTTACATTTTTCTTGTGTTGTGCTCGCGAGAGAATCTGTAGTCTTTGTTTCCTTTTTCTTGCGCTTCTTCAGATAGATCTCCCATTGGTAGCATATTGTTTTGAATTATTTGTTCCCCATGGTACACAATTTTATGAACTGTGGATGGCATGTATCTCCAAGAGTATTTTTCGTTATAAAGTATAGCTGTTTTATTGGCGTACTCTCCAAGTAGTAAATTTCTTATCTTCAATTGGTGTAGGAATGCTTTTCAAAATCCTCTTTGTGCACCTTGGGCTTCAATTTTTTTTTTCAATTATTTCGATTTTATTTTTCTTATTTGTGTTGGTTAAATTTGGTGCAAAAATTAGTCCTTAATAATTCTTTGAGAAATTTCTTCATTGATATTCTCCAGCTTGCGCCTTCGGGACCTTTCACTACATCCATCAATTGGTTTTGATTTCCACTTTTTTCCACCCTCGTTGGCAGTTGTAGATGAACTCTCAAAAATAAGTTCCTTTAATAACCAGTCTTGGTGAAGTTTGTACATCTTTACCTTGCTATGAGAGCATTTCATGTACCGTTTTTTAAATTTGATGCAAAAGTTGTAATTTTTTCTTTGTGTATTTCAATTTCTTGCAGGTTATAATTCTTAAAGAAATGGTTGCTCAGTATATGCAAAATTATGTCGTCTACATATTTTTGTTGAAAACAAATATTAGCGAGCTCCCTATATCATTACTTAGCCATTGTTCAAACTGTAATGAATAATCATTGTGGAAACATTCTTATAAATAATACAATTTTTTATCTTTTATTACCACTTTTAAAACATAAAAAATCCAGACCCTAACCCCTTTTGAAAGGTGAAGCATATCTGTAAATGTACCTGTCAAAAGTAAAAAAGTCGTATTTTCATAATTCTTTTTTGAAGATATGAATAATGTTGGATTATACACGTTGGATCATATACACGTTTGAAGAATCTTTTGAAAAATTTGCAATTAAACATTTTAATAAATAAGTCCGTGACAGCGAATCTCCGAAGGCGTTGTTGTTTTGCGGTGAACATCATAACTCGTTATGGGATCATGTGAAATAAAAGAATCGAAATGCGTTTGAAAGGTGATATGTTTCCTGGGATAGTGACGAAGAGTCTTTTACATTTTTTTTATTTATTTTATTTTTTTTTTTTTTTGTAGCATTTTGAAGTGAAAAACACGATTTTTGCAATAAAATTTCGGGAATTTGTTGTTAAAAATGGGGAAGAGAATGGAAAATAAAAAAAACTCTTCGTGGTTACCTGATGATTTATGTGTAGATATAGTATGTAAAATTTCAAAAGAATCGGTAAAGAAGATTTTGAGTTATTTGGAGTTTTTTAAGAACTGTTTATATACGATATACCGTCTGAGGCCGGTCGCTGGAAACGCTGTATCTTCTTAAGTTTTGCACTGATTTACTTAAAATTTTGGAATAACACTCTCGACATGTTGTATATTCAGAAAGATGGTTCTAAAATTTTACTCATTTGTTTATAGAACAGTTTTTCTAAGACTTTCGATAGAAAACACAAAATAGCTATAGGTCTGAATTCTTCATTTGACCTGGGTAATGGCACAATTATTGCCTATTTCTAGCTTAGCGAGCACATACATGACATTAAAATAGTATTAAACAGATGAGTAACATACATAAAATCAAGGGTAAAAGTAATCTTTATAAACTTTATCACTTCTCATTGCATATCGCTGCAGGGAAAGCAGACACCGCAGAACATTTATTTTGATTCTTATTGAACTTTACTTTTTTCATCCGGGTCTTTTTGTAGTAGTAAGTCATCCCAATGTGCAGCGTTCGTATATTAAAGGAAAACAGACATGGCAAATGAACTTTATTCAAACTTAAAATGCAATGATGTTTCAAAATTACAGCAGGAACATTTTATGTGAATTTTTCTCATAAGATAATCACCATTGCTTTACATCATTTTTTTTCCGTTAACAAAAAAAAAAATGCTTTGTATTCTGCGAAATGTTGATTTGACTATAAAAAATTCTTTTTATTGTGCAGTAAGTACGTAATAGAGATTTTAAATTTTCTATGCAAACTGACAAGATATTATTTGAAAAACTACCCATTTAAGTATTCAGTCAAGTTTTAATTAAGTAGAGAATACTTGCTATGCTTCATAGCATGACAAGGACTACTTTAACATGTTAACTTTAGTGATGAACGTAAATGAACACTGAAAAGTGCTACAGGAATTTAAAAGTTCCCATATTTTATACAAAATTCTTAATATTTGTATTACACTTCTTTGAAGTGTGATATCACAAGAGCGTTCATTACGGAATTATGGCCTCTACAATATTCGTAACACAAATATATTGAAATTAATTTATGTACATTTATGTTAAATACACATTATAAATATAAACAAATTATTAAAGTAAATAGAGGCACAGGGAGAGTTTTATCTACATAAGAGGGACTTTTAAAGATGCTAGCTAATTTAAGAATAATTAAGAAAGAAAAAATTATCATAATTATAAAATGTAGCTATTGACATTTTATAGATTATAGAGATGATTTCGATTTTTATTAATTAATTTTTTGTGTTGATTTTTGTCCATTGCAAGAGAGCATAAGTGCTCTCAAGTTAAACAATATTTTTCCAATCGCTTTGTTTAAATAATTTATAAAGTACTGTGGCATAAAGAAAAAATGCAGAAAAATAATGATAACTTATAATCAAAATAAATAGCACAGGCCCAAAAAAAAAAAAAAAAAAAAAACTACCAAGACTTTGGAACCAGCGCATACTTTTTTTTAAGAAAAAAATGTTTTTTGGTATATTTGGAACTGTACTACATCGCGCATACTTTTTTCAATATATTATTATTTTTCAAATATATTATGTGTCTTAGGACAAATCATACGTTGAAATTACATATTTGGGAGTTTTTGTTTCAATATTACCCTAAACAAATAATTAATTGTTACCTGAGAACAAATGGGTTTTATGAATTTTTATGGTGTCCGAAAAATTATGTAATGAAAAAAGTGTTTATAAAAAGAAAAATGTGGAACATATTTACATTTTGAGAACAAACATAAACATCTATCTATCCTCTATATTCAATATCTTCTATATCTTCTATATCTTCTATATCTTCCATATCTTCTATATCTTCTATATCTTCTATATCTTCTATATCTTCTATATCTTCTATATATTCTATATCTTCTATATCTTCTATATCTTCTATATCTTCTATATCTTCCATATCTTCTATATCTTCTATATCTTCTATATCTTCTATATCTTCCATATCTTCTATATCTTCTATATCTTCCATATCTTCTATATCTTCTATATCTTCTATGTCTTCTATATTTTCTATATCTTCTATATCTTCTATATCTTCTATATCTTCTATATCTTCTATATCTTCTATATCTTCTACATCTTCTATATCTTCTATATCTTCTATATCTTCTATGTCTTCTATATTTTCTATATCTTCTATATCTTCTATATCTTCTATATCTTCTATATCTTCTATATCTTCTATATCTTCTATATCTTCTATATCTTCTATATCTTCTATATCTTCCATATCTTCTATATCTTCTATATCTTCTATATTTTCTATATCTTCTATATCTTCTATATCTTCTATAGCTTCTATATCTTCTATGTCTTCTATATTTTCTATATCTTCTATATCTTCTATATCTTCTACATCTTCTATATCTTCTATATCTTTTATATCTTCTATATCTTCTATATTTTCTATATCTTCTATATCTTCTATATCTTCTATATCTTCTATATCTTCTGTATCTTCTATATATTCTCTATCTTCTTTATCTTCTATATCTTCTATATCTTCTATATCTACCTTATCTTCCATATCTTCTATAACTTCTATATCTTCTATATCTTCTATATCTTCTATATCTTCTATATCTTCTATATCTTCTATATCTTCTATATCTTCTATATCTTCTATATCTTCTATATCTTCTATATCTTCTATATCTTCTATATCTTCTATATCTTCTATATCTTCTATATCTTCTATATCTTCTATATCTTCTATATCTTCTATATCTTCTATATCTTCTATATCTTCTATATCTTCTATATCTTCTATATCTTCTATATCTTCTATATCTTCTATATCTTCTATATCTTCTATATCTTCTATATCTTCTATATCTTCTATATCTTCTATATCTTCTATATCTTCTATATCTTCTATATCTTCTATATCTTCTATATCTTCTATATCTTCTATATTTTCTATATCTTCTAAATCTTCTATATCTTCTATATCTTCTATATCTTCTATATCTTCTATATCTTCCATAACTTCCCTATCTTTTATATCTTCTATATCTTCTATATCTTCTAATAATTTTATATCTTCTATCTTTTTCCATTAAAGTCTATGTGTTTGAAGGCTTCACTTTTGGACCGATCTGCTTGATTGTAGGTGCGACTATACAAAGTAGCATAGGATATAATTTTTTTTTGATAAATCAAGTGGGCATGGCACCTCCCACACAAATTGAATTTTTATAATCAAATATCTTGAGTGCTATGATAGCAAAGTATAAGTACATTAGTTATCAATGTAGTAGTTGGGCAAAAAGTGGACGGAATCAGATCCATATATAGCAAATATTTAATACATTATATCTGGTGTTCGATAATACTGAGGAACTTAAAACACATATATATTCGTACATATTGATAAATAGTAAGGACGCAGGGCAGGGCATGCTAGTAATATAGAAAATATCAAAAATTTTAAAATAAAATTAAAATTTTTGCACTTTTGAAGTGTTAACAAATATTTCTGAACACCCCTATGTAATGTAATCGGAATTTTACATGTTAGAGAAACTACACAACATGAAATGGTTTTTTGTAAACTGTAGAAATTTCTAATTAGAAGCATCTGATAAGAGTGCGATTTCTTTAAATACATATTACGAACTTTGGAAATATTATTTCAAACATCAAATTCTTAATGTTAATTACATAAAAATTACCTACAAGTGATCAGTATTTTTCAAGATATATTATTTAAGAAATTCAGATTGCTTTAGTTCTCTATTTGGTATTTGCAATAGTCGATTTGAATTTATTTGTGTGTTACTTTGTTCAAGTAATCTTTAAACTAAATTAGTTTTAAGACCTTAATAAGAAGACATCCAACAAATTTAAATTTTAGTCCATTGTTTATTTTTAAAGCCAGCCACAACATAAATTGCAAAGCAATTTAAGGCGTTTAGAATGTTGAGTATTTATTTAAACAAAAAATACATCCCTTACATATTAAAGAAATACTATAATGGTACCATCCATTAGGGCATAAAGTCATTTTAAAAAAATGCTAAGATAGCACATATATGAAATGCGTAATACACAAATATTTTAGTGTTTAAGTATGTTTTTTATGGTTATATGTTCATTTATTTACATATGAGTAATTCCATGTCAAACTGAAAACAATTCTCACAACGCTTTTTATGGGGGTTCATTTTCTTTTGAATATTCAAGACAAAAAAGAAAAAACATAGAAACCTACAAAAATTGATTTGTAAATGCCACTGAAATGTTAGAAAATCGTAATTAATAGAACTAATCGGATTTCTACTGTGAAAATAAAGTCTGAGTGTCCTTAGTGTAAATAAATAAACAAAAAACCAATTAAATCCAATAACTAATCAATTGCGTCCATTACTTTTTTTAACACATCAACTTGAAAGTCAGCTTGTCTGTCGGATTTTAATGTTTTCGGAATCTTCAAATGTAAATAACTTTTTTTCGGAAAATTTTTTGAAATATTTTGACAAGTAGAATGGTTGCGGAAACTAAAAAAAAATATGTAGCAATGAATCGTCTTCTGTTCTGTAATGATCTATATGCACTCACAACTTTTTTTTATAGTTATGTTGAAAGGAAATGGGAACATTTAAAAGAAAATGTAAAAGTTCATGTTACATTTTTGGTTTCTTTTACAAAGCGAATTTGTTTAAACTGCTGCGTGTCTAAAAAATTTACTTATCATTTGTTATAAAGGAAAACTGAATGTGGTTTAAATAAATTTGAAGAATTTTCGAAACCAAAATGCCATATGATGTGAGTGTAAATGAAGTAAAAACAATCCAAAATCGAGTGGTTTGGCTGCAAGATGCCTCATAAATTGGCAAGAAGAATTTCATGTAGAAAGACACTTTTTTCCACCTCGTATTAAGTTTTGTGGTATATACGATACTTCAGCAAATTAAATCAATATTTAAAAAATATGTATTGATTATTCTGGAATATATATGAATTGCGCAGGATATTTCACAATGAGAAATATTTTGGAATTTTTATTTAATTCACTACAATCGTTTCAAGTTTTTCCAGCAAAACAATGCTAGAAAATATTTGCAGCTTTGGAGGTAAGAGATAAAAAGATAAATCCACTTATCCTCTGTGTATTTCTGAGTCGATAAATATATCGGAATTAGAAGATCATAAATTTTAATCTGATAGCTTGTTAATAAGTCATTGTAAGTCACATCCAATACGAACAATTCAGTAAACAACAACTAATTTTCAACCAGCATAGTTGGATCTTAGCATAAGGGTTGTCAATTGCATAAATATTTACTATGAAACAAAAATAACATAGAGAAACAAAAAAGTAGTTAAAAATAATATTTAGCGAAAAATTTAAACAGTAAGGTTACAAAGTGCATTGCGTTGCTATTGAGCTATTGTTCATGTGGAATTGTACTCCAAAAACGAGCGGAATAGATAAAAAACTGCCATTCCAAAACTAAACATAAATGGCAAACATAGCAAACTGAATTTTGACATACATTCGAGGCCGGCTCAATAAGTCCGTGACTTTTCGAATTTCACTCGCAGTTATATGAAATGTAACACTGCTCCCATCAAGTACCACCTTCTAGTGAACTACTGTAAAATTTTGAGCAAGTTCCGTCATTTACTTTGCGTTTAACAGCTGTTCAAAACATACAATCTCGTGGTTTTTAAATGGAAAAAAGTGAATTTCGAGTGCTCATTAAACATTATTTTTTGCACAAAAAAACAGTCAATCAAACCAAGGAAAAGCTTGGTAAAATATTATGTGGACTCTGCACCATCGATTTCAATGGTAAAAAAAAGTAGTTTACTGACTTTCGTTGTGGTCGCACAAATACAAACGACGCTGAACGTTCTGGACGGCCAATTGGAGATTTAACTCCAACGATGAAATTATTGATCAAATGCCTATTTTATGGACCTCCAAAAATCCTTTTTTTTTTGGAAGGGATACAGAAATTGGAGAAACGTTGGACTAAGTGCATTGAGCTAAAAGGAGATTATGTTGAAAATAGTTTAAAAAAACGGTGTTTCATTCTAAAAGTCACGAACTTATTGATCAGCCCTCGTATATTGCGGGTTTCTTGTATATATAACCCGAATACTTTCAGAAGACTTTCAAAATATACTCCTTATAAGCTTTTTGTGAAAGAAGACACCAAATAATATTGTTGAATAAAACATTTAGACAACAAGACAGGACTTTGCCAGAGGTATCCTAACTTTGAAAGCAGTAAATATCTGAGCTGCTTAAAGCGTTCTTAGTTTCACTAACAAGTAAATGTTGATGATCAGACCAGGCTAATTTTTGTTGAAGACCAATTCAAGATTTTTCGCTGTTTTCAATTTAAATTTTCGGACTTTTTATAAGGACTTCAGGTTCGCTATGCGGGTTTATGCATCAACAAGCATTTCGAATTTTTAGGGTTCAGACATAAGCTATTATCAGTTGCCCAACGAATTATCGGGCCCACGTTTGCGTCAATTCAATTAACTGGCCCACTTGGGTCCAACGGTGCATGATCCGCATGCATATGGATACTGGGTTGGATGGATAATAAAAGTGGTACCCCTTTTGTAAGTAACACCAGACACGATTTTGTTTTATTAACAAATACTGATTGAGTGCGGTCTGTTAGGTATGAAAAAATCAGCTGTACTGATGTTGGCGCAAAATTTAAAAAAGGTTCCAGCTTCATATATAATGTATGGTGATTTACAGTATCGAATGCGTCTTATATTTTCTGACACATTAGCTAGAGCTGTCAGAGAGCTATGATTCGGACGGAAATCTGATGGCATATCAGTAATTATGCAATTTCTGTGTACTTATGTGCTTATTTGTGAATGCAAAAGTTTTTCTAGTACTTTTGAAAGGAAGCAAAGTATCGCAATCGGGTGATATTCTATGTCAGACTTTGGAAGTGAAATAATTTTTGTGTGCTTCCATTTCGTGGTAAAGCAGCAGCAGGAATGGCAAAAGAGATGGTAACAACATTTTAACGAATTTTCGATGCATGTTATCAAATCCAGTCGCCATAGATTAGCTGACACAAGAAAACTTAAACATATTTTCTTCGTAAGGGGAGTTGTTGTTGACAAATGTATTGCTGTCACAGAAAGTGTTATTGTTGGTATCACTGTTATTTCCATAAAAATATCAATTGAATTTCAGAAAATATCTATTGAAATTCATTTGACCTTTTCTGAAATACATTAGATAATTGTTGAAATACATTTGATATTTTCTGAAATACATTTGATGATAATTTCAGATATACATTTTATGTTTTCTGAAATACATTAGATGTTTTTTGAAATACATTTGATGTTTTCTGAAATACGTTTAAAATTTTCTGAAATATATTTGATGTTTCCTGAAATATAGTTGATATTTTCTGAAATACATTTGATAATTGCTGAAATACATTTGATAATTTCGGAAATACATTTGATATTTTCTGAAAATCAATTGATATTTTCTGAAATTCTATTTATATTTTCTGAAATACAAATGATACATTCTGAAAATCAATTGATGCTTTCTGAAATACAATTGATTATTACTGAAAATCAATTGATGTTTTCTGAAATACAACTGATACTTTCTGAAAGTCAATTACTGTTTTCTGAAATACAATTGATACTTTCTGAAACACAATTGATATTTTCTGAAAATCAATTGATGTTTTCTGAAACACAATTGATCTTTCTGAAATTCAATTGATGTTTTCTGAAATATAATTGGAAAAGGTATAGTAATTAAAAAAAAACCTAAGCTTATTTTTGACTTCTTCAAAGTTTTCCTAGTATTTAGCTTTTTAAACTCACAGCACACCTAGCGGTTCTGCTTACTAAAAAACTTCTGTCAATAGCAAATATATACTTGAATATTAAACAAGTAAGAAAATTATAGTCGGTCTAGACCGACTATACGATACCCTATACCATGCGTTTAGAAACCCTATCTCTTAGGCCCAACTAACTGGACATTGAAAATAAGCAAAAAACAAATTTAAGTGGGATTTTTATTAATTTTTTTGGCTGCAGATATGAAAAAGTTCATATCGGATGCTATATCTATAAAGGGACTAGGTCCAAAAATGGACCGATCCTAATCATGTTTGGTAAAGTCTCTTGTATTTTGCAAAAATATGTAGAAACAAAATTTGAGCAGAATCAGTGCAATATTTTTGTTTTTTAATAGATTTAAGTGAAGATCGGGAAGCAGCTCCATATGGGGTCAAAGGGATCATTTTTGGACTACTCATTAGTGTATGTAATGAACGCATATAAACCCAATTTGAGTAAGATCTATATGACAATTTGGATCTTATGGCAATTTATGTCGATTTCATATGGGTAATTTGTATGGGGGCTAGGTCTGAACATGGACCGATTCTCACCAATTTCAATAGCGTTCATCCCATGGCCGATAAAAGTTCATGTACCAAATTTCATCAAAATATATTCATATTTGCGACCTGCAGTTTGATTACAAGCTTTACATGGACACACAGACGGACGGACGGACGGACGGATGGACCTTGTTAAATCAACTCAGAAAGTGATTCTGATTCGATCGGTATAATTAAAGATGGTGTACTTCACACCGATTTTCCCTCACGCTGTTTATACCCTATACCACCATGTGGTTTGAGTATAACGACTTTGTGCTGCTGTTTGTAACTACCAAAAATATTTGACCCAGACCCATCTTTTATTATACCGATCGGCTCGGAATCACTTTCTGAGTCGTTTTAGTGATGTCCGTCCGTCCGTCCGTCTGTGTGTTCATGTAAACCTTGTTATCAAACTACAGGTCGCAAATATGAATATGTTTTGATGAAATTTGGCATATAAGCTTTTGTCGGCCATAGGATGAACGCTATTGAAATTAGTGAAAATCGGTCCATGTTCAGACCTAGTCCCCATAAAAATGACCCCTATGAAATGGACATAAATTGCCATAAGATCCAAATTTTCATATACATCTTAGTAAAATTGGGTTTGTATGTGTTTATTGTATCCATTAATCAGTAGTCCAAAAATAATCCCTATTAGACAATTCTTAGTCATACGCCCCATATGGAGCTGCTTCCCGATCTTCACTTAAATGTATCAAAAAAACAAAATATTGTACAGATTTTTCTCAAATTTGTTTTGTGTAAATTTTTTCAAAATATAAGTGCCTTTACCAAATATGGTCAGAATCGGTCCATATTTTGACCTAGTCCACTTATAAATATAGCACCCGATATGAACTTTTTCATCTCTGCAGCCAAAAAAATTAATAACAATGCCACTCAAATTTGGTTTTTGCTTATTTGCTATATCCAGTTATTTGGACCGAAGATATAAAGTTTCTAAACCATGGTATAAGTGATTGTGATTGTATTGTGAAATTGGGTTTTACCCCCGTGAGCGCATAGATGTTTACACATCAAAAAGTCAATCGTACCTCAACAGAGAACATAAAATAAGTGCATCTCTAATCGATTTGTGAAAGATTCCCATACAGTAAATTGTAATTGAAGTAATATTGATCATAAAAGTAATATTGATCATCATAACGAAGAAAAAAGTCATATGCTACAAAAACCAAATCCTGTTTAGAAAAACATGGAGCAGAAATTTGTTTGTATAGATTGAATTTAGACGACTATACCATATATTCGAAATAGCCTAAAATCTAATTCATTATGAAATTTCATATGTAATGTGTCTTTTTACACTTGCAAATCAGGGGTCTTTTATGGCCACTTTAGTCTTATTTTCTATATAAAACACTTCCTGGTATTCAACTAAATCATCTAGACGTTTAAACACTATCGACTTTTCTTCAGTTTAAGAACATATTTATATGTAAGTCACCTTACAAATTTTATCAAATCCAATATAAACTTAAATCAATATACAGACAGCGAACTAAAAACTGTCCCACCTAAATTTGTGCTATTATAATTTCCTATGTGCTATGTTGCAGTCAGCATGGTTCAACCTAACTCCTTTCCGAAACACTTAATATAGAGTATTGTATAGCTACTCTAGCTTTTGATATTTTCTTACTTATAATATTAAAAATTGACAGATTTTAATTTAAACTTTATTCCATTCAGTGTTCCATGAAATATGCCACAGCTATTATATTTAACTCCAACCCACAATGTGTGTGTCTCATTTGTAATATTGTTAGAAAAATCATAAAGAATAATAAATACTACAATTAGTGTAAGATTACATAAAGTAAACAAAATCATTTTCAATGACGACAAGCAGCGATACTGAAATTATCTTCCTGAAAATTTATATCACGTTGGCAAAATATTCTTGATTTTTAAATAAACCTATACATTTTTTTTTAATTACGAACTGAGATGAAGGCAAAGAGCAATGAAGCAAATATTCATTCTGCAGCCATTCAAGACATAAATATAAATTTTTCAAAACATTCAACATAAAAGATAAACGCAGCATTTCTCAGAGTAGTAAACAAAGCCATTATACTCGTGTTGTAGGGTATTGAAATGTACGAGAAAAATTTTCTTTAATTTTATTATGAAAATGTTTTTTGTTATTGGTAGGCAACTTACTAATTTGTGTTTGTCTTGCTTTCTATAAATCAGAAAAATATTAATTACTTGCGGCTGTAAAAATAAGCTTTTTTGAGAGGCATTGAAAAAGAAAAAAAATTATTGAACAAGTTGCTGTTAAATTCAAATAAATAGTTTTTAGTGTTTTGGAGCGCATTGCAAAATTTCGAAAATCACTCAATTTAAATAAATATTTTTGGATTTTATTTTCTCTGATGTAATTTTATACCCTCTACACCACTATGTAGAGGGTATATATGAGTTTGTTAATATGTTTGTAACTCATAGAAATAAATTCCGGTGACCCCATTAACCCTCCGATGAGTGACAGTTCTGAACTTCACTGTCGTGTGAAAAGGTCCCTACGGAAAATCATGTTTTTTTCATATAAAAAATTTTTTTTTGATTTTTTTTTGTTTTTATTGTTTATAACTAAATTCTACATAAAAAAATAATTTTTTCAATTTTTTAATTTTTTTTTTTTTGCTTGAATTTTCTTAAGACTATTATAAAAAAGTTTAAAAATTATTGTTGTTGAGCGTGTACTTCTTGTCCCCCGCCCTGTGCGCAAGTGTTGCAGCGATGTAAAAGTGTGCTATGTTCTCCGCAAACAGCGTTGCCGCAGCCGAAGCAGTATGCCCGCGTTTTCCGCTGCCGTCCGTACTCAGAACAGCAAAGGCGACATGACGGTCTACTTGACCTAGCCGCAAACGACGGTGCATTGCCTTCCATCGGTCTTGGTAATATCTGAAATGAAAAGAAAAATAAAAAACAAATAAATATATATTCTATTCTTGAATTTGAAGATGTTTTTCTTACCCTGACATCGAATGCTTCCATCGCATTGCGTATCCTTGGATATGAGGTTATATGGTTGTTCAGGGCACGTTCTTCGATATTTGGTGTGGCCAATTGTTTCGTTAGCAGTAACAAAAACGACCGCCGTCTGTCACTCCTTTTTATAGGCTTCATTTCGTTGTAAATCGTAAAAGCAGCCAATGCAGCGACGTCCAGCATATTATAAAACATGGCCAACGGCCATCATTGTGTTGCTCTTTTGCAGCTGTAAGTGCCTAGCATTTGATCCATGGTATCAACGCAGCATTTGTTGGCGTTGTAATCTAATATGGCATAGGGCTTCCGCTTCTCGGTTTGCTCGTCAACGAGGCAGGTGTAGTGCATTGTGGAGAGCACGTTCACCACTTTTTTTTTTTCGGCACGTATGAGCATAACGCTATATCCCCTTCGTTGAACCCAAATAATGTACTATTGAAGGTGCGCTTCGGGTTCTTCTTGAACTCCTGTGGAATGAATGTTTTGTTGTAACGCGCTGTACCAACATATGCGGTCTTCCTCCTCAACAAAATACGCGCCAAGTCAAGAGTGGTAAAGAAATTATCCGCGTATATAGTACGGCCAGCATCTAAATATTTTTCCACAAGATCCAGCACTACGTTCTGCCCTTGGTTTATCTCCCGTTGTTGGTTTGGCAGTTTTCCAGAATATATCATTCCCTTCACAGGATAATAACTCTGTGAGTCGCATAACCACCATACTTTCAAACCATACTTAGCTGGCTTTGACGGAATGTATTGTGTGAAGCGGGTCCGGCCTCTGTAAGGGAACAACTGCTCATCAACTGTTAGTGCTTCATGAGGAGTGTAAGCTGCTGCCAAGTTATGTTGCAACATTTGCCAAATATCGTCAATAGCCGCAGTTTTGCTGTTGATGAGTCGCTGTTGTCGAGTATTTCCATTGTCGAATCGAATAAATTGCTTCATACACAAAATTATAAAATTAGAATATTGTGCCTTTCCTTGAAAGCAATAAAGTTCATGTCTTCGAATTTTTCTTAGAAGTTTTTGTTTTTATCATCATCCCTAATGTCTTTGAGTTTAGGTCTTTGTGTTCACAACAAGTAAATTATGTGTTGAAACAATAAAAAAATTATAATGATGCCCAAAAACATGCATTTATTAGTGAAATTCAGTACAAGGTCCATACGGACCTATTCACACGTCCGCGTACTATTCTCACTAAAACCTCAATAACTCCTAAAGTAATGATCCGATCGGCTTGATTTTTTTCCAAAAGATCCGCAACAAAATACTCTTGGCCGAAGTACGAGTTATTTCAGTTTTAAAAGGCAAAAAGGTCCCTAGGGACCTTCTCACTCATCGGAGGGTTAACAATTCTTGATCCCTATAAAATGGGAGGGCGATCTGTCGATGTCCGCCAGTCTTTCTGTATGTCTCTCTGTCTATCTGTTGAAAACATTATCCTGTCCTAAGTAGGTCGAGTGGCTCACACTACTTAAGGCTAGCTTACACTATCACACTTTGTAATACGACGTGTCAAAAAGTCGAGTATTATGAAAAAGTCGAATCATGTAAAAAGCTTATGTCATGAAATTGACAGTCTGTATGATTTTATTTTCGAAGTCCGATGGTTTTAGAAACATTTCTAAAAATTTGGTCATTTTCATCGGACCAGAGTTTTTTTTTTTTTTTGGTATTATTAAAAAGAGGTCAACAAAAAACCAACAAAGTTGAAATAAAATATAAATTTCAAAATAAATTTGTTTGTTATTGTAAGCAGCTGTTTTCATAAGACTTGAGTGTGATAGTGTAAATGGCCTAAGTATGCAGAAATAATGTCGGTACGACTTTATGACAGTCCGATGAATTTCATCCGATTTTTATTTCGAAAAATCATATGACTGAGTGGTATCGTGTAAATGGGCCTTTAGGCTGAAAATGTTCGTCATAATCTGGAGCAGTTTGGCATTGAAATAGCAGCCTGTATACTGCATAGGTGAGGAATGATATGAAAGTATAGAAATACTCAGATAAAATTTCATACAAAAACCAAAAATATTGAAAAATGTACATGTGAAAAAACAGTAACAAGAAAAAAAGTGCATGCATCGATAATACCAGTACACATATAAAGAAAAATGTAATTGTATGTGTTTCTACTTATGGTCGTTATATTTAATAATTGCTTTCTATTAATAAAGCACGAAATACCTAAATTTTTTGCTTATTATTTTATTAAATTTAAACATCTTACAGTTATAATATAAAATCTAGCCTAAGTGTTGATTGTGTTGCTGATGCCTTTAAATCACAGGTACAAGGTATCAAAGATTTGCCACATTCGTACTTATTTTTAACTCTTCTGTTTGTGAAAAGGTCCCTGGAGAACTTCTTGATTTTCATACTCTCACAACTCCTTATTGTTGTGTGGGTTGAATACTCGAACCGTGTATACCAAAAAAAAAGTGTGCTAAGTCGATTAAAACTAGTTTTGAAGCGTTTTAAGCAATAGCTTACATTTCATGTAGATTTAATGAAGTTTAGTACGCGGACCTTGTACTGTTATTAAAGGAAATCGCTAATAACAGGACCAATGAAAGCCACATATGATCCCTACTATTCATAATACGCATGCTTATCAACGGGAAATCAATCGCAAAGCCGGGGAAGTAACAACTGTTTGAAATTCGTAAATCTTACGAAGAAAAAGTAATGGAAAACATTCACTCTAAACGGCTCCGATGCATTTTTAACTATTGTTTTGTATGCTGGGTTCTCTAAATCGAATAATGAGTCTACGAAGGAACTGTGGGATCCAACCTATGCTCCAATATACAAAGCCAATTTATCATACGATCGATTTATGCTCATCAAAAAATTTATTTGCCTTGATAACCGAAATGCGCAACGGGAGCGATTAATCAACCATAAAACTGCTGCTATTGACGAAGTTTGGCAAATGTTCCAGGCCTAATTGGCGGCAACTTACATCCCGCATTTACATTTTGCTGACCGTGGACGAGCAATTATTGCCAGATGGAGACCGCACACGGTTTACACAAATATATTCCGTCTAAGTACGGAATTAAGGTATGTTGGCTATGCGACTCGAAATCATTTTATCCTCTCAAAAGAATAATTTACTCTGGGAAGTTGCCTGATCAAGAGCGTGAGATAAATCAATGGCAATGTGTATAAATTAGGGGAAAGATATATGAATACAGGACCTATAAGTAGTTTGTGCTGAGCATTCAACGTTGCTGCATCGCCGCAATACCTGCATACTCGAACTGCAAAATGGGTAAAAAGCATTAAAACAGTTACTTATTTCATTTTCTGATGTATTTTAATATTAAATGAAACCGAAATTGTCGAAAAAAAAAAACATTTCAGGTGCCTTTTTACTACTTTATATAACCTAAATTAACAATCAAAACTATCAAAACACACCGCATCAAGCAAATTACCATACAATTTTTTGTAGGTCCCTGCGGACCTTTTCACTATTTTAAGGCCAACGGGACATTCACTAATTGGAGGTTTGAATGAAATCTTACACCTCAGATATTTGTATACCCTAAATGACCCTTAAGCGCCCCGGTAGGTAGCGTGCTCGCCTATCATGCGGTGGTCGTGGGTTCGATTCCCACCAGAGGCTTTGGTCTGTCGCTGCTAAATTAGCCAAATCCGGCTTATCCCTGGACCCAAAAATAGAATCTGCAGACAAGCCACTCGGTTTCGCGGGACTAGGATTAAAAAAAAACTATGTGGTGAGGGTATAATGAGTTTGTGCTGATGTTTGTAACAACCAAACCTAAATCCTTCCGTCTGTCTGTCTTTCCCATAGTACAAACACTGTTTAAATTAGCGAAAATCGGTGGATGTTTAGACCTTATTTGTATCAGATCGACTTATATGGCCGTAAGATCGAGATTATCATATATATATATACTAGGGCGAATCGATTTTTTTTTGTTCTATGGAACCATACCTCTATTTTTATACCCTATACCGCTATGTGCTGCTGTTTGTAACAACCAAAAATATTCGTCCTAAACCCATCTTTAATTATACCGATCGAGTCAGAATCACTTTTTGAATCGAAATAGCAATGTCCGTCCGTCCGTCCGTCCGTCCGTCTGTGTGTCCATGTAAAGCTTGTAATCAAAATACAGGTCGCAAATATGAATATATTTTGATGAAATTAAGTATATAAGCTTCCATCAGCCATGGGATGAACGTTACTGAAACTAGTGAGAATCGGTCCATGTTCAGACCTAGCCCCCATACAAATGACCCCTATGAAATCGACATAAATTGCCATAAGTTCCAAATTATCATACAGATCTCAGTCAAATTGGGTTTGTATGTGTTTATTACATCTATTAATCAGTAGTTCAAAAATACTCCCTATAGGAAAATTCTTAGTCATAGGCCCCATACAGAGCTGCTTCCAGATCTTCACTTAAATCCATTAAAAAACAAAAATATTGCACAGATTTTTCTCAAATTTGGTTTGTATATATTTCTTCAAAGTTTAAGTGACTTTACCAAATATGGTCATGATCGGTCCATTTTCCGACCTAGTCCTCATATAAATATAGTATCCGATATGAACTTTTTCATATCTGCAGCGAAAAATATTAATAAAAATGCCACTCAAATTTGATTTATGCTTATTTGCTGTATCCAATTGGTTGGACCGAAGAGATAGAGTATCTTAACCATGGTATAGGGTATCGTATAGTCGGGCTAGACCGACTATAATTTTCTTACTTGTTAAAATCGAGTTTGCTAGTTATTGCGGGTATTTTGCTAATTCCTTAAATTTTTTAATTTTTATTTTTATGATTTCGTAAAAAAACATTACGTTTACGGCCATTTTTGGGCTGAATCCAAATTTTAATTCAAAGTTCAATTAAAAGCGAAGATTTTTGAATTTTTGAAATCGGTTACAGTGTACACATAAAACACACTTTTTCATACTTTATTTTTTTAATTTCTTTTTTTCCAAAATTCAAATTAAGAGATAAGGAAGTATTGGAATCAAAAAAAATATTCAATTTGAGCGACATATAACGTAGTTTTTTCATCTAGTTGTTTTGAGGGAACCTCATTCTCAATTGATAGGCTACACAAAATTGAAAAGTGAAACTGCTGAAAGTCATCAAATTGACCGATTTTTTTCCAAGAAAAAAAACTACTTCTGGATTCATTAATTGCCATTTGTACTGATGGTGAAACAGCAAATACACGGCTATTCGAAAAACAGTTGAAGAGACCACTGCACTGGTTTATGAGCCTTCTGCACTTTAACGAGCTTCCGTTTAGACATTTGTTTGACACTTTAGAAAAATCATCCACCACTGGACCACGAGCAACTACCACGATTTACTCTCAACAAATCGTTCCGCCCTAATATATACATATACAGCCATAGTCAAAAGTATTTACACAACAAACATTGTTTACATATTCAAATAAATAAGCTTTTTGTTGTTGTTTTTGGAAGTAAATTTCAAAAAAAAGTGTAGTTGTTGCATAGATTGATCTATGCAGGAGCAAATTAAAGAGAATTGGAAAAGATAATGGTTCATTCCACAAAAATAGAAGCAAATGTACCGATGGTTAACAGTTGTCAAAAGTATTTACTCACATTTTATTTGCGTCAAAAGTATTTACAAAAAACTTTAATTTGATAATATTCTTTATATAAAATTAAATTTTAAAAATTTTTTATGGCATCAAAGACTGCATGCAACCTGGCTGGAATTGATGCTATCAAGTTGCGGGAAAATTCAATAGTCAATTTCGACCAAATGTCCCTTATCTCAACTATGGTATCAGCACATTTTCGATCTCTATCAATAGTCCTCTGCTGTTTTATGAAGGCCCAAACATTTTCAATGATATTAAGATCGGGACTCTGGGGAGGCCAAGGAATAACTGCTTGATTTAAATCATTTAAAAATTTTGTGGGTATCCATTCTTTATGACATGGAGCATTGTCGTGTTGTAGAATCCAGTCATTGGTTGGAAAGAGCCTATTTATTGACGGAAAGGCATGGCCATTTAAGATTCCGATATAACCGGGCTGATTTAAAGTGTCATTTATCGGTAACAAATATCCAAATCCATAGTATGATAGACATCCCCAAAACATCACTGTGCCACTTCCAAATCTGTTAAGTGGCTACACTGCATTATTCTTTTGGCATTGTCGTAGATGCAAGAAGTGTTTACCAAACAAACCCTGGACTTGAAATGCAGACTCATCTGTCCATAGTACATTGTACCAAAACTCTATAGGTTTCTTAATATAATCCAAAGCAAATGAGAGACGTTTTGCTTGATTCGTTGGGGGTAATATCGACTATTTTTCGCACAACATACGTTTGATATTAACCTCTTTCAACCTGCGACGCAGTGTAGCATCACTAACTTTTTTCCAATTAATTTTTCTGATGCAGCTGCAACTTTGACAGGCTTATTGTAGGATTTTCTATTACATCTCCTAATAATCTTCCGCATTCCTTTTCATTCATGGCAGGCTTCCGCCCACTTCTCTTTAAGTTATCGAAATTTCCGTTGTGTCCTTTTTAACCAAATTATATACCGTTTTACGTGAAATATTATACGACTTTACTAAGTCCGACGCCGACGTGTCACCCTTAAATTTGGTAACAATCTCAGTTCGAATTTCAACTGACAATTCCTTCGTTTTCGTCATTTTCTTCAGTAATTTCTGAAATTTAAATACCTCTGAATTTACTCACACTACGACAAAAGCTGACGCCTGCAGTTACCCACAGCAAATCCAAGAATAAATGATAATTTCCATTGTGTAAATACTTTTGACGCAAATAAAATGTGAGTAAATACTTTTGACAACTGTTAACCATCAGTACATTTGCTTCTATTTTCTTTAATTTGCTCCTGCATCGATCACTCTATGCAAAAACAACACTTTTTTTTGCAACTTACTTTCAAAGACAACAACAAAAAGCTCATTTAGTTGAATATGTAAAAAAATGTTTGTTGTGTAAATACTTTTGGCTATGGATGTAAGTATATGTCGATAAAATTTGTCTTTTATACACTAATCACTAGCCCAAATATAAATGCTGTAGGACCATTTCTAGTTATAGTCCCCATATAATGCTAGTTTCCCATCTATTTCTATATATATATTTTTCACATTTTTTTATTGTATGTTATCGAGAAATATATTTTTTTTAAATATTTTTTTTAAATAATTTTGCCAAAATTATGCTATATTTAGTTCGCCAGAAATCATCGATAACTTCTTTGCAATCATAATAGATGATCGGAGATTGTGAGTGCTTGAAGTTGGCTGAGACTTTAGGCATCTGAACTGTGGGGGTACATCACACTTTACTTGTATATTCGGACAAGAGAAAGCTTTCGTCAAGGGAGTAGCTGGCGATGTTTAACCTCAACTGGAAATAATTTTTGCGCCATTTGGTAACCATGGATGAAGTATGGATGCAAGCAATGTCATTAAAGCTCATTCCCTTGCAAAGTGTAAAACGATCACAGGGGAATAATACTCACAGTTTATTGACAGATTCGACTTTGATTCGCAAAACATTTGCGAAGAAAATCCAAACATGAAGCAATGACTCGGCGAAAGAAATTTCGGTCTGATAGAAGACACAACGCGTATTTTGAGGACTTAAAAAAAAAACAATTATTTGGAAGTAATGAAAAAATTAGAATAACGCTGGACTAAATACATCGAGCTAAAAGGAGTTTTGTTGAAAAATAAAACTCTTATTTTTCCAAAAAAAAATTCTGTTATTCGAAAAGTCATTGAGTTATAAAACTGTTATCAAATCGTTATCTATTCGAAACACTATAAACTTTTACTGAATAATGATAAACAATCTATAATATTGCTTTGTACCCTCGAAGCGCTGTTATGGTAACTAAAGGATCTTTTTATTTTTTTATTTTTTTTTTGCTTTGGAACTGTTGTACTAAGCTCACTTTTTGAACATTTATGATGTGCATACTTTAGCAAATCATCCTGAATTTATTCACGCTAAACAAACAACGTTATTCAAATTTACTTTGAAAATCAGTCATCGATACACGCAATATATAGATGACTTCGTGATTTTTACAAATACTCTCTAAGTGCAGCAGTGAGACCTACACGTAGAAAGAATGTGCTTACTGAAGAGAATATCGCTGCTATAAACGAAAGTGTGGAAGGAATTGGGGCTCTGTCCGTTCATTCGTGGAAAATGTTGCATAAAGATCTTGGCATACACCCGTATAAGATCCAGCTGGTGCAGGAATTATGCATCATTTTCTCGGCGGTTGGGCTCTAGAGCAATTAGAAACTGATCCGATGTTTTATCCCAAAATCGTGTTCAGCGATGAGTCTCATATTTGGTTTAA
This sequence comes from Cordilura impudica, assembly GCA_963682025.1. Classification (NCBI taxonomy): domain Eukaryota; kingdom Metazoa; phylum Arthropoda; class Insecta; order Diptera; family Scathophagidae; genus Cordilura; species Cordilura impudica. Next base: position 122,896,424 of record OY821517.1, read on the forward strand.
GGGATTTGTTAATAAGCAAAATTTCAACATCTGAAATGAGACAGCAGACCCTACCGCCTTCATTACATTAACCTACGATTCATAACCAGCAAAACTCCTTTAATTTCATAACCAGGTACCCGGGTACCCGAAGTAGGTTGTTTTACGTTTATTGAAATAAAATAATATTTTCCTGTAAATATTTTTGTTGTACAAATTTGATATTTGGAAAAAAAAACTGGTTTCTGTTCGTATATAAGTATCTAAAGCAGAGTTCAGAAAAAAACACACACTGAATACATATATGTAAACAAACATAACTTAGACCAACACACACATATTTTTATTTTCATATCAATTATGTGCGTTTCTAAATTTTCTACGGTGCCCAACACAACCATGACTGTGTTCGTTTTAATATTTCGTTATTTACACGAACATTTTTGTATCACATACTTTTTGTTTCAATCACACATAAAGCACACATTTTTGAGTGTTGCTTTATTTGAAGTTCTTGTTCTGCTACGTGTAGTGAAAAAAAACACAGAACATGTACAATAAACAGGTTCGAGTTCAGTTATATTTTAAGTCGTGTTGTGGCTCGTGTAGTAAGAAAAAACACATGTACATGTTGTGTTTTTTCTTACTACACGAGCCACAACACGACTTAAAATATAACTGAACTCGAACCTGTTTATTGTACATGTTCTGTGTTTTTTTTCACTACACGTAGCAGAACATGAACTTCAAATAAAGCAACACTCAAAAATGTGTGCTTTATGTGTGTTTGAAACAAAAAGTATGTGATACAAAAATGTTCGTGTAAATAACGAAATATTAAAACGAACACAGTCATGGTTGTGTTGGGCACCGTAGAAAATTTAGAAACGCACATAATTGATATGAAAATAAAGATATGTGTTGGCTGCTTTTGAACAGAACATTGTGTGTTTCATGTGTGTATTTTCTGAACCTTGATCTAAAGCGACACAAGTAGGCAGAAACTGGTTTTAAGTAAGGGTTGTTTATTTGCTTATTTTGCTTATTTTCGGTACCTACTTGCTTAATTGCTTTTGAATTAGATAGCAGATGTTCATTTGTGTCGTAAAATTGAAATATTTCATTTGCTTCGCCAGTCTGTGTTGAATATTTGAACAGTGAAGTTGGTGAAAAATGAGCCGCAACGACCGATATTTGTCTACAAGGGAATACTGGAATTTGAGTGATGAAGCAAGACGCACATATATTCAACGTTTATTTGAGGAAGCGACTCAAGATGAGGACCTTGAAGTGGACCCTGTGGAAGACCAAAATGAAGGAAATGTGTCCTATACTGGCGAAGTTTCGGAATCAGAGAATGGAGATTTGAATGTTGACAACACAAACGAAATTGCAGCTGCTATTGACGCACCAGAGGAAATTTTCTTTGATGATGAAAGTGAAGATGATGATATGCAAGAAGATGCACCAACAACAAACCCAGCAGACTACATGACTGCACGTGACGGCACACAATGGCAGCGAACACCACGTGGTTGCCAACAAGTGAGAAGCCACAATATATTTAGAGACCGCTGTGGTCCAGCGCGGATTACTGAAAATATGACGCCTTTGCAGTGTTTCAAATCATACCTCACAGTGGAAATGGTGGATATAATAGTGCGCCACACAAATAGAAAAGCGCATGCCACATATAATGCGTACAATGAAGCGAATCCCAATAGACGTCAGTTGAAGTGGAAAGACACGACAATCAACGAAATTTATGCGTTCATTGGAATGATTTTGATGGCTGGCACAAATCATTCTAATGACGAAAACGCAAGAGATTTGTGGACGTCACAGGCTCACCCAATATTCCGCGCCACCATGGGAATAAACAGGTTTTTCGATATGCTGCGTTTTATGCGGTTTGACGACCCCAGAACACGGGTAGAGCGGCAGCGTCAAGACAAAGCGGCGCCAATTCGCGATATTTGGATAATGCTCAATGCAAATTTTGCCAGATATTATGTGCCATCAGAATATTTGACCATTGATGAACAATTATATCCATACCGTGGTAGAACCAAATTCACCCAATATATACCCTCGAAGCCAGCAAAATATGGCATAAAAGTATGGTGGATTTGCGATGCCAAAAACTCATATCCACTTCATGGCCAAATATATACTGGCAAACAAGAAACTGGTCGTGAAGTTGGTGTTGGCGAAAGAGTGGTGAGAGATTTAGTTGGGCCATACTACGGTAGCGGACGAAATGTAACAATGGATAATTTTTTACGACGCTGCCGTTGGCTAGGCAACTAAAAGTAGAAAAGCTCAGCATTGTGGGTACACTCCGCCGCAACAAAGCTTACAACCCTGCGGAGATGAAAGAAGACAAAAAAAAAAGACGTTGGTTCAAGTTTATTTGGCTTCTACGACAACGTAACACTGCTCTCATATAAGCAGCGGAAGTCCAACTCGGTCATCCTTCTTTCTAGTATGCATGATGATGCACAAATTGACGAGAATGGGAAACCAGAAATTATAAATTTTTATAACCAAACAAAAGGTGGGGTGGACGTAATGGACCAAACGCTCCAATAATACACGACCCAGCGACAAACAAGAAGATGGCCGATGGCATTTTTCTATAACATCATTGATGTGAGCGCATTTGCATCACACATCATATATTATGGAAATAATCCAACTGCACGATACACCACGACGCGCAGGAAGAATTTCCTGGGTCAACTGGCAGAAAACCTGTGCATTCCTGTTATAGAAAATAGAATTTCAAATGTGCAAAGCGTGCGCCAATTTTCAACAAAAAATGCAATTGAAAGCATCATCGGAAGGCCGTTGGAGAGTGTGCTTTGTGCTGCAGGTCCGTCAACATCTCCGTCAACACGACAAAGGGGCAGAAAAGTACATACGAGCGTGTGCTACATGTGCAACCTTCTTCCAAATAAGCGCAGAAGAAAAACTAGAAAAAATTGCAGCATATGTAGCACGCCGATATGCGATGAGCACGCCATAACAATTACTAAATGCTACAATTGCCACAATAACAACGATAGTGATTCGGATGAATTATAATATAATATATATAAAATATGATAAAATAAATAAAAAAGACATTTATTTCCAATAAAAACAACACAAAAAACGTTTTTCATTTACATGTCAGGCATTTACATAGGAATTGCATTAGGGTACCCGGGGACCCGGTTGTGTGTTTATGGGGGTAAAACATTTAAAATCATTTTTTAAAGAAAATATTGAAAATATTTTGAATTTTTTCGTATTTAAATCTTAGTTTAGCCAAAATCTCTCATGATTCGGAGTTTTATGTCCAGATCTCAAAAATTATAGGCACAGCAGCACTTTAAAGTCAAAAAAGGTACACGGGTACCCGGTTATGAATCGTAGGGTTAAGAAAAATACACCGTTTGATACGAAAATAAAGCCGGAGCTTGCATTACGGTCAACTGAGATCGTTACCGCAATAATTTTTTGTTTGAAAATATGGATGATATTGAACCAGGCGAGATGTGGTTTCAACACGATTTCACGCCAGTAATGCTCGAAAAAATAAACAAAATTTTAGGTCCCGAAACGTAACCGCGGCGGTGGCCATATACCCTAAATCATATTCAAATGGTAATGTCATTGGTCCTTGTGTTGGTCCTTCGAATAAAAAAATGTTTTTAATTACGATTTAATTTTTTGTCATATTATTTACAATTTCAAGTTCTATCGGCCTTAAAAAAATACACCCTTTAGAATTAATTGCATTTTAAACTGCACCGTTTTTAATTAATTGTGATATCGGAGACATTTAAATTCCACTCTATTGATTCTTGAATGCAAAATTGTCTTTCTTGATTTCTATATTTTTTTTTTTACCGTAAAACCTGTCAACTCCAACATATTGTACTAATAAACAATGATTTTTTAATGATTTTACTGACATACTGTACTGAGTGCATGAGAACGGTGTATAAAAACACTGATTATGATTCATGTACTCACCAACGATACCATGTGTGTATGGACATAGTGTAAAAGATTAAACGCTAAATGCATAATCCATGCACACACACACTATGTATATAGATATCAAGCAACAAGTGTTAGATTTGTGTGCATTGATTTAATTTTATCTTTTATTTGCATTTAGCCATCTGGAATTTATGTTGTAAATATGTAAACATAAAAGCAATGTGTGCGGGGGATGCTATTACAACAATCGTTGTACTTTTAGTGCCACTCAGTATATTGCTTACTGGAGATAAATGTACATAGCTAAATTCTAAATGTAATTTAAATGTACTGAATGGAGTAGAGTGCAATTAAATTTAATAAAAATCAATTATAATTTAACCGTGAACTGAAAAGCGTCTTCTGATTTTAATTTACAAGCAAAGCTTGAGTATTTCGTATGGCACACATACCGTGCGAAGTACATAGCAAGTCTAACTTAATTAGCTTCAAATAGTATTACACAACAAAAAGTATGATGTCCTCGAAAAGTATTATATCCATCGGAGAGTATTACAATACTGATACCAAATACCACTATGTGGCCAGCTTATAATGAATTTGTGTTGATGTTTGCAACTACCATCTTGTGTTATATCGATCGATTTAGAATCAGTGTCTAAACCGACTATAATTTTCCTACTTGTTTTCTTACATTATTTAATCTGTCGCTAATGTTTTTGTCATTTTTGAGGTTACAACATCCGTAATAATAATGAAATTACTATTTAAGTTAAACAGGAAGTTTTGATAACAGCCAACATAAGGGTAAAATGGAAAATATTTTTCTAATATTAAGAGGATTTTTCATTTCATAAATATGAGTGACTAATTCTAATAAATCTAATTAGGAAGAATGTCAAGACTTAAGGATGTATAATAAAAAAAATTACATTTCCTGTTATACGAATAATTGTGTTTAAGTTATAAACATTTATTAGCTTATTCTTTTATTTGAAATGCTAAATATAATTTAAAGACTGTAATTTAAAGACACATTTAGTGTTGAATTTACTAAATTCACTATAAGACTGAAGCAAAGTATTAAAAACAAATCCTATGAATGCTATATAAATTCTCTGAAAAATAAATACTTAAATCCTACAAAATGCTGCACAAAATCTTTTAAGGCTTTGGACATTTTAGTGGCTATGTTTAGCAATTCATGCTGAAATGTGTTTGAAAACGGCTTTAGTGTCATAAATTTAGTTCTTCTTATAGAAGATTTAGAAATAAAAGTAAGGTTAAGTTTGTTCAATTGCATTTACTTAATAAAAGAACAAAGTTTAATTTTCTCCTTAACTACAATTTTTATCATCCACTATGGCTTGGCGATTTAAAATTATATTCGTAAATTTACGGAAAACTAAGAATTCTTTTCTTTTAATTGAAACAGGATGATTCTTTTGTTTAAACGATTTACATTTTTATAAGAACAGATTGAATTAAGCAGAATTTTTCTTGTCACTTATGAACATTCTTCATGCGCATGAGAACATTTTAGCACAAATAGTTTTTTAATGCCATTTCTAAATTTAAACAAAACTGTCTAACTTACAGACTACATCCGTAAAACAACTCTTTTTACATTAAATCCTTTATAAGGATTAAATTTGCATAATAATAGAAATGAATGTTCTACTAAAGTACGAGGGTGGCTTAAAAGCTAGTTTAGCAAATATAAAATAATATTGTTCATCATTGTTTCCTTGTAGCTTAATAAACTTTGTCCAACATTACTCGAATTTTTTATTTCCTTTCAAATAATTCGGAGTTCTCGTGGTCCCTCATTGAGCAATTTCGTCATCGTTCAGTCGTGGAAATATAAGTTGTTGAAAAAATTATTAACTTCACCATATATCCCCATATAAAAATAGCATCTGATATGAACTTTTTTGCAGCGACAGGCAACAATTTATTGCTTCATGCTTATTTCCAATTAGTTGGTCATACGACCCTTTCTCTAAACTCATTGTATAGGATAACGTATAGCTGGACTAAATTAATTGCTGCACGTTTTGAATAGCTGCCAAACACAAACAAAATTTAAGAGTAGTCTGTTATTAGATGTTATTAAAATATTACGTATGTTAAAAAAAATTTAACTTATTGCTCCACCCTCGTATAGGTGAATATATATGGGGCGTTTCATGTCAAGTGACCCAAAATCAAAATTTTGCTAAATCAAAAATTTTTCTGACTTTTTTTTAAAGGTCCTTTTTTTTGCTCAAAAGATAGCTTAGGTTTTTCCTTTAAAGCGGGATGCGAGCTGTAACTCAAGGCAACGGGTTTTCAATTTATATATTGAATTTTTTCCTAACTAAAATTTCATAGCTTCGATACTGTAATACCAACAATATGTTAACCTCAGGAAAAAAATCACTTTTCTATAAAATTTTTTTTATTTATTTGTAATAATAATTAAATTAATATATAATAATAATAATAAAAATAAAAAAATATATAATTTAGTAAACTTTAATCTAAATCACATTAGATCCATTTATATCATAACTATTTTTTAAATTAATTTATTGTAGCTGATGAGGTATTTAAGTTTTGTACATTTTTAAATACCCAGCCTTTCATTCAGCTTATTTATCCCCCTTATTTGATGCTTTTTGCTAAACTTTTCTTGGCGTTACTAGGTTCAGCTGTTGATTAAACTGATGTTAAAGGAAATCAACTTAAAGTACTTAACATATGATTCGCCAGAAGATTTCCACGATTACCGCGATTGCCTTAAATTGACTATGTGTCCTAATGTAACAATTTCTTGCCACTTAGGTAAATATTCAAATTGCCCTGAGACCACATTCATCAAAGAGAATTTAATCAACTCTTTTGATCGCGAGTATATAGAGGAGGTCAAAATTTGATCTTGGATTCAGACTAACAAATGCACATTGAAAACAAAAATTTTAAATGTGGATGATTTTGTGGAAGAAATGTGTACAGGATTGCTAAACTTGAGAACCCATGACTTTTTAGTCAAAGAGCAATGGTCATTCTTGTAGGATTTGAAGCAGCTACGGCCAAATACACATACTTTAATGTTTTGAAAGCTCTTACAATTGAATGTTGTGAAAAGTACACCCAAAAAAATTTTATTTACGAAGCTTTTATTTAATCCTCTTGAAAATTCATAACTTCATCTAAGTTTATTTCTCCATCATAAATTTTTATGCGTAAGAGATCTGAAATATGATTATCTGAAAAATTGTGCCGGTTTTTATTTAAAATTAATTTTAGGAAAGAAAATTATGACTCACAATTATACGTGGAACCAAACATTGAGTACAATTTAAATATCTCATTTTTTATTTTGGGGTATTTTCATTACAAATTTGCTTCCAAAATGTCTCTTCTTCTGCCAGTGGAATTGTAAAATCTTTCCTCATAAGTTTTAATTCTTCTTGTACTACTATATTTTGTTCACTTATATTACATATAAGCGGAAAGCTATGGAAATCTAAAATATTTTTAATAGAATTAAAGTCTTCGAATCTTTTTTCATAATTTATTAACTTTGTCTGTATTTGGATTTTCTGCAAAAACTTCAGCAGTTTTTTCTAAATTGAAAAAGTTTTTCTCTTTTAAGTTGCCAATAAGTATTTTTAATTTTCTTCCAAAATGATCGACTATTGAAACTAGTTTACATATATTTTTATTTTTCCCTTGTAGATTTAAGTTTAGCTCATTGAGCAGTCTAGTTACGTCACATAAAAAAAAACTTAAATCAATATTTAAATCTTTATTTTTCAGAGCCAAAATAAACTCGTCATCAGTTGGAGTGGAATTATCTTCAAGAAATTCGAGAACCTCATTCCTTAAATTAAAAAAATCTTTCCAGGCATCTACCTCTGCTTAACCATCGCACTTCCGTAAATAAAAGCAAATCTCCGAAATCAGCTTCTAATTCATGAAGGAAAGCTTTAAATTTACGGTGTGTCAATGTGTTATGACCTCCATTTATCCTATTTATTATTTTGACTGCGATTTCCATTGCATAATTCATACCCAATTCTTTAGAAAAAAGCGACTGTTGATGAATTTTGCAATGGAAAGGAGGAACGTGTATGCCATTTCTATTAAGGAATCCCACCAAACCCTTATTTTTACCAACCATAACCTTAGCTCCGTCGGTGCAAATGGCGCTTAATTTATTTTGGTCAAATAAATTCAGGACGTTGCTTTTAACTACATCATACAACGTCTCCCCTCTGACATGACCATGAAAGGTTAGCACTGAAAGAATTTCTTCGAATGTTTGGAGATGCTCTTCTACTGATTTTGCACATATGTATGATTAGTTGACACATATTATTTATGTCTGTGCTGTCATCCAAACTACGCGAAGCAACCTTCTTTTGAGAGATCTTTGAAAAAATCCCATCCTCAAAAGGTCTGCATCGTTTTGCTAAGCCTAGCGCAACAACAAAAGAAATTTTTTCATTGAAATTTGTATCATATTGGAGCTGACGTATTGGGATATTTTTCTGTTGAAATTTCAATTTTAGGTCATTTACTTATTTCGGTCAATCAGAATTATTATTTAAAAATTTTTTCTGGCATATATAATAATGCCTTGCAACATTAAATTTATGATTGCGCTTAGCGTTGGAATCACAAACCATGCATATCGGTTCGCCGTTTAAATTTTCAGCAACTAGAAAATTTTGTTGCCATGATTTATTAAATATATTTTTTTGAGTGTTCATTCTGATTAATGCATGAAGTTACAATATCGACTATTCATTGTTTTCTTAGCTAAGTGAGAATGCAAGCATTGTTTGCCGCGATCTGATTGGCGATTAGAATCATGATGATGACGCATAGCTAAAGTCGGTGTGAAAACACAAAAGCTCTTTTGTAAAAGCTTGCTCAATGAGCATATGGCTTGGACGTAGCTGATTTGAAGACACATTTGAAGTCTGGTGAATTCATTATTTCATATGATTTCGCAGAAAACTATAAATATGTTCTTCAGGATGCCATACAAGCTTTTCACTTCAATAACGACCAAACAAATATATTCACAGTAGTTATTTACTACATGAAAGATGAAAAAGTGGAAGACAAAAGTGTGGCAATAATAGCCCATGATTTAAAACTTGATACCGTTGTAGTTTATGAGTGCCAGAAGATAATACTAAAATATCTAAAATCTAAACTTACAGTATAGAAGGTATACTACGTTTCGGATGAAGCTCGTCAACATATTAAAAACAAAAGTAGCTTCGCAAATTTTATAGCTCATAAAAAAAATTTGAAATGCCAGCTGTGTGGCATTTTCATCCTACTGCACATGGTAAAAGAGCGTGGGATGACATTGGAGCAAACCTCAAAAGGAATGCAGCGAAGAGTAGCATCCAGATCCCATCTTAGATGCGACTGCTTTACTCCATGGGCAAAGAATGATTGTGAAGAAACTGATCATGAGGAAACATTGAAAACAATGAAGAGTAGAATCGATGCTGCGGTACCAATCGATGGCACCGCTCAATATCATGCTTTTATACCGCTTGACGATGGAAGACCCAAGTTTTCTGCCTCCACCCAATGAGATTTCTTTCCAAATCCAAAAAAGAAACCAGCAGCGAAATCAATAAGCAAACCTAGTAACGCCAAGAAAGGATTGGCAAAAAAAGCAGCAAATGAAGGCGATAAATAAGCTGGATGAAGGACTGGATATCTAAAAATTTACAAAACTTAAATACTTCATCAGCTACAATAAATTAATTTAAAAAAATAGTTATGTTATAAATGGATCTAATATGATTAAGATTAAATTTTATAAAATTATTTATCTTTTTATCTATAATATTAATAGGCTAGGCGATTTCTTGTGACCGATGTTTTCTTCTACCGGTTTATCCCGCTTTTGACCAAATGTATATTATTTGAAAGGTATTTCTTTTTAGGCGTTTTGCAGATTTACAGATTTTTAAATTTTTTCCTTTATTTGGAGTAAATTGCATTTAAAGTTGCTGCTAACACATACATAAAATTATACAATGCTATGTCTGTGGTTTTCTAGAGTAACCGCGCATGTCATAAAATCGAAATGTTCAGGGGAGGCAAAAAAACGTTATATTTGAAATGATGGGCTCGATATAAAGTTTTTAGAGCTTTTTATTTAATAGTCCTGTAGATATGGGCAATAAATACTTTATATAAAATTTTGAGTCAAAAATCTGCAGAGGAATAGATCCTATAGAAGGGCGAAAAACAATATGTAAATATCACTTAAAGTGTATGCATATAAAACAACATATGTCGACAAATGTCGTTTTCTTTGAAAAAGAAAACTACCAATGCAACCACCCATGTAGACGTAAGTTGTTGTTGCTTGAAAAATGGATTTTTTTTGTTCGTCAACAAAAAGTTAACGAGACTTAGGATGAGAATATAACAACGTATCAAGAATAATAGTGATAAAAAAAATAACAGAAATAAACACAAAAGTTTTTACAAGTGGTTATAAACTCAAAACTAATCCAAAATTATTTTTCATTTTTTTTTTTCATTATCAAACGTAGGTTGACATACGTCGTTAGTGCTGCAAATTAATTTTATAAACGTTTAAGTTACGTCGTTATTTAAAGGAAAAACTCAGAAATGGTCAATATTTCATGTAAAGAGCGTTAAAAATTAATTTAATTGGCATCGTTAACTTAAAGCTGACAAAAATGTACATATGCTGTTATTCCAGAAAACCACATATGTGTGTGTTTATTAAATTTGTTAATGTGTTTGTAATATAGATAAGTTTGTTTTTTGTGTTGATTTCTGAATTGGCTATAATTGATTAGCATACCTGGAGGGTCTTTAATTAATGGAAAAATAAAATTTCCTAGAATTTGCATTCGTATTTCGCGGGCTGGAGTCTGCTAGTTTTTATTATTATTATTACTATATATTAATTTAATTATTATTACAAATAAATAAAAAAATAATTCAACATTTCCATAGAAACAAAGTGATTTTTTCCTGAGGTTAACATATTACGGCTATTACAGTATCGAAGGTACAATTACATACCGTCGTAATTGTTAATTTGTCGAGTTTCTCAGTATACGTTTTATTTTTAAGGTTTTAGAAACTCTTACACACTAATAGGAAAAAAATGTAAAATAGTGCATATGCTAAAAATTTAAAAACCGTTGTCTTGAGTTATAAAACATTTATTTTGATAGATATCCCACTCGCATCCCACAAAGCGACCAAAAAGCTCTTCAGGGAAAACCCGAAGCTTTCTTTTGAGCAAAAAGGGCATTTTTTGAAAAAAAAGTCCAAAAAATTTTTGATTTTGCAAAAAAAAAGTCAAAATTTTTTTTTATTTGTTTTAATTTTTTTTCGAAGGATTGCAGAAATAGCTATCTATCTAAATTATTTGGAACAAATTTTTTGCTAAGAATAATAGATAAAAAGTTACGTGGATGAGAAAGAAAACCTGTTTGGCCAAAATGTCAGTAACTTCTTGACTGATCTTGTTGCAAAATTGTGTCTAAACTACTATCAAATAGGACTAACCTTGGTGCAAATTTCATCCCGATCGGATGACATCGGTTTCAAAAGTTCGGTCACTTGACATGCAGCGCCCCATATATTTCACTAACATGTTGTGCAATTTTTGAAGTTTCTAAAATGAAATTGGTTGCATAAAAGTTTGTTGAAGTGAAATAACATAAATGCAGCATCATAACAAGGACCTTTTAATTAAGCAAAAGTAAATATATTCCAAGTATGTACGAATAGATTTAAATTTAATAGAAACTACAAGCAAGTATAATTTATTTTAATTACTGTGGAACCTTATTAAGGCGAACAGTTACGGTTACAATGAGTTTGTCTGCTATATGAAATGCACCTCAATGTCCATGAATGACCACATTGTTAATGCAAAGGTAAATTTTTCTTTACAAACAAAGTTCATAAAGAAACAGATTCACTGGGTCTACCGTATTTATTGCCATTAGAATTTCAATGATTTTAAGAACTGAATTTCGAGTTGATTAAGATTAAAATTATGTTGTAACTATTTTATCATAATAACAAATTATGAAGAATACAATCGAGTAAAAGTTGTTGAACTTAATTTGGTTGACGCTTTTATATGGTTTTTTTATTTATTATCTGCATTTATAAGATGGAGTTTTAACTAGATTTGTTGTGGCTATCGAAGATAACTCTTATTTAAAAAACCTGTTATATGGACTGAATTATTTGACTAAATATTATTCGAATTTCTCTACGGTTGTGCACAATTTTTTTTTATCTTGCACTACGGTCATTTATATGTCATTCGTATAGTCGAACAGAATATAACATCCTGACGTGATTTAACTGTAATATTTATTTTTAAAGGACCAACTTAATCTGTTTATATAAATTTTAAAAAATTTCTAGCTGGTAACGTTGGTTATTAAGAGAGAGAAAAATTTTGTTGAAATACATTTTTCTTAATTAAAATTTGTTTGTGGGTTTGACATTAATAGGTGGCTAAACCATAGGACCGTTCTTCTTAAATTTTTCACGGTGTGTAAGCTTGTATGGGGAAAGTAAAAAAGCTTATATATATATTTTTTTAATACATGAAGTGGGCGTGGCACCAACCATATATAAAACATTGTTAACGTAATATATCCGGAGCTCTATGATAGCAAGAGTCCTGAAACTTTGTAGGAGTCCATATGTTAGTAATGCGAGAAGTCGGGCTACAAATGGGCGGGATAAAACAAGTGGGCGTGGCACCCCCGTATATTGTAAATACATATCATCATATATCTAGCGTACTATGATGGCCAGTTTCTTGAAACTTATTGCACGTCAATTGGTTGTTAACGTCCTACCAAAAATGAGCAGGATTGGGTTAGTGGGCGTGGCACATCCCATACAAAAAAAAATCTCGAGTACTTTTAACCCGACAGTCTTGAAACTAGGTGTGAGTTCACGAATGATGAGTGTGTGCAGCTATGTGAAGAATGGGCGGGATCAAACTAGTGGGCCTCGCACCTCCCATACATGGTAAATAATTAACAACATATCATTATAATTAACAACAAAAATCTTCACTAGAAATAACTTATATGGTAAAACAACGTTTGCCGAGTCAACTAGTTTTTTTTATAAATAACAAAAATGGTATAGCAAAGTGAATTTATATAGGGGTGAGAGATTCCAAGTCAGGGTGAAAGTATTAGGCCAGTACAGTAAAACGTCAAGAGAGTTTAGCGTTGCCAGGCCAAACTTTTTTGTATCTTTAATATTTTTTTCCTTATCTTGACATGTTCTTAGTTTTTTAGCCATAATTCCCAACCCATTGTTGATTTCATATTTCATTCTTCAGCCAAATTGTAGCTAAGGGTGAAAGTATTAGGCCAGTATAGTAAAATGTAAAGAGAGTTTAGCGTTGCCAGGCCAAACTTTTTTGTATCTTAAATATTTTTTCCTTATCTTTATGTGTTCTTAGTTATTTTTTTTTTTTTAGCTATAATTCACAACCCATTGTTGATTTAATATTTCACTCAAGAGAGTTTAGCGTTGTCAGGCCAAACCTTTTTGTATCTTTAATATTTTTTCCTTATCTTGATGTGTTCTTAGTTTTTTTTTTTAGCTATAATTCACAATCCATTGTTGATTTCACATTTCATTCTTCAATAAAATTGTAGCTAAGGCTTAAATAAATAAGTTATTTAAATATGTTCATGTATAAAACATAATAAAATATACTGATGATAAAATATGCTATGATTTAATATATTAAATATCACTCATACGTATACATGTCCTCTACTGTAATAATAAATACTATTCATACGCCCTGAATATTTTACGCTATTAAACATATTTAATAAAAAAGGGGAAAATTATTATACCCTATACCACTATGTGGTTTGGGTATAATGACTTTGTGCTGCTGTTTGTAACTACCAAAAATATTTGACCTAGACCCATCTTTCATTGTACCGATCGAATCAGAATCACTATCTGATTCGATTTAACGATGTTCGTCCGTCCGTCCGTTGGTCTGTGTGTCCATGTAAAGCTTTTAATCAAACTGCAGGTCGCAAATATGAATATATTTTGATTAAGTTTGGCATTTAAGCTTCTATCGGCCATGGGATAAACGCTGTTGAAATTGGTGAGAATCGGTCCATGTTCAGACCTAGCCCCCATACAAATGACCCCTATGAAATCAACATAAATTGCCATAAGATCCAAATTATCATATAAATCTTACTCAAATTGGGTTTTATGTGATTATTACATCCATTAATGAGTAGTCCAAAAATGATCCCTATGGGACAACTCTTAGTCATAGGCCCCATAGAGAGCTGCTTCCCGATTTTCACTTAAATCTATCAAAAAACAAAAATATTGCACTGATTCTTCTCAAATTTTGTTTGTATATATTTTTGCAAAATACAAGAGACTTTACCAAACATGGTCAGGATCGGTCCATTTTTGGGCCTAGTCCCCATATAGAGATAGCATCCGATATGAACTTTTTCATATCTGCAGCCAAAAAAATTAATAAAAATCCCACACAAATTTGGTTTATGCTTATTTTCTATATCCAGTTAGTTGGGGCTGAGAGATAGGGTCTATAAACGCATGGTATAGGGTATCGTATAGTCGGTCTAGACCGACTATAATTTTCTTACTTGTTTTTTTATTGAGAACTCATTCGATAAAATTAGTCGAACTTGATTTGCTTAAGAATAAAATGAGAAATCATGAATGGTTCCTTAGTTATAGCTGAAAATATGTTTGGCCTAAGAACGCCAAACTCTTTGGAGGTTTTACTATAATGACCTAGCACTTTCACCCTCCCGAGTAGGTATTGCATTCTGTAAATAGTAAATCAATGTATATTAACCTTTTACTGTTAATGAAAAATACATAACACAAATTTTTTTTAGCTTTAACATATTTGAAATTGCGTTTGGTGCGGCAGATGTTTTTTTTTTTTTCTCAAAAAGCTTAAATATTCGCATTCCCCTAGTGTACGTAATAAATTACAGAATTTGTAATGATAAGAATTTGTTGAATGTTAAGAAATCTTGTTAATGGATTGTATAGTTATAAAAAAAAAGGTATACAATCATAACAGATTTTACTGAGACAAGATGGTTGAAGTAAGCAAGAAAAAAATAAGCTTAATGGTAATTTAAACAACAGATACTAAACTAACTCTTAATTGGCGTAACATGGCCCATATTATAAAGAAAAATATTACCACAAAGAGATGAACTATAGAACTCCAAACTAAAATATAATTACACTAATTTTTGTAAGTGAATAATTTAAAATTTTGTTCACTACAATCATCAGCGTAGCCATATTGTTCTTGGATGTTTTTAAAAGTGAAGTTGTGTGTGCCTATCAGCCACTTTAATAGTTGTCTAATCATAAAAACAAAAATCGAGTTAAAAATACTTCTTCGTAGCCGGATTTTTATTTTATTTTTTTTTTAATTACTATAAAAACAGGTATGAATCCTAAGCTCGAATATGCAGAATCTTTGATACCCTGGGTTTTACGTTTACATTAATATCTGAATTAATTGCACTATTTTTCACAAATGTTAACAAAATAATTGAAAAATAAACAACTTGATAAATTTAATACTAAATTCTTACAAAATACACGCTGAATTTGTAGCATTTTCTAAAGGTAACTCCATATTTTAGGTCATATCTTGGCAAAATGATGCCCAATTCACTTCATTTTAAACACCAGCCTACTCGAAATACTCAGAAACAAATAAGGTTACCCAGGTAAATAGATTGTTTTGTGAATGAACGTGATTGAAACAAACAGACGGACTGATGGATATCGCTATATTGGCTCGAACTGTTTTTAGGATCAAGAATATATATTTATATATACATATATATTGTGTGAAATACATTCCCCGATGCACTAAAATCAAATTAATAATTTAGTGTTTTATGAACAATTTATTAAGATAAATTACGAAAGCGCTTAATTTTTAAATAAGCAATATTATAAGGCTAAACGATATCTGGAGTTTCGAAAATGAAAAAAATTTAGGAAAATTGTATGCAGATAGATTAAAGATCTAGAGCCGCTTTATAGGGGAACTAGAACTAATAATGACCAAGATCAATATGATGATCTGGATCTTAGAGGTCAAAAGAAATCGTATTATGGCCAACAAGAGCTTATATATAAAGTTTCAATCGGTATAGTAAAAGATGGATCGAGATGCCATATTCTTAGAGTTAAAAACTTCGGTACAAACTCATTATACACTGGCCACTACTTCCGGATCAAGAATTCCGGATTCTATTGATTTCTTTAGATTCTTTTTTTTTTGTTGGGCATAAGGGTGACCCTTCATTATATGGAGGGGAAAAAAGTGTTCGAATTTAAAGTCCCACCCCCTCGAAATATTCAAATAGTGAAAAAAATGAGAAAAACAAAGTTTTGGGTAAATCAAAAAAAATTTAGAGGTGCCTCAACGCGACTGAAAATTTCAAGTGTGGTTATAGGAAAATATAACTTTTTATCAGATTTTACGAAAATTCCGTTCCGTTTTCGACGAGTTGTTATATGAATGAATATCAGTCCTATATTGTCTTTTCACAAAGCTATAGAACATCAAACTCGAATAAAGACTTGCCAAGAAATAACACATGCCCCAGACCACTTTTATGACAAGGAACTCGAGGTCATGAAACGTGATGAATATTTTTTCAACTTTAGCAAATTTATTAAAGCCATAAAAGTAGCCTTTTTTAAAAGTAGCCTTATTTTTAAGAAGTACCCTTTTTTAGAAAGTATCCTTTTATAAAAAGTACCCATCTTTATAAAGTACCCTTTTATAAGAGCGCCCTTTTTTTAAAAGTAACATTTTTTAAGAAACTACCCTTTTTAGAAAGGACCATTTTTAAAAAAAGTAACATGTATTTAAAAAATTACCTTTTTTTAAAGTACTCTTCTTTAAATACCCTTTTTAAATATGTTTAGTAAATTTGGGTTGATGTTTGCAACTATCAATAATATTTTACACAGGCATACCTCTTATCATATACCGATCGACTTCAAATCACATTCTTAGCCGAATAAACGACATTCGCCCGAAGTTTTTAAATGTGCTTTTATTTTATTATTAATATCTAGACACATTTAGCCAAGATTCATTTAAAATATTTTTGAATGACTTTCTATGACATCTAAGGTTTCAAAACATTCTTAGGCCGAGGCCATGCAATGAGCGGCAAAGCGGCGAGCGGCAGAGCGATGAGCGGCGAGTTTGAGCGGCAAGTGGCTAATTACTGAGCGTCATTTCTGAGCGGTTAGTTGTCAAAATGCCATTGTCAGTGTTATTATTTATTATTTATATAAAAAGTTTTTATTATAAAAGCAAAATATTTTCACTATTTTATGATTTTTATTTATGTATGACTACATTTCCACATTTTTAATTTTTTATCGATTGAAAAACAACACACAAATGGTTGTCGTTAAGATAGCAACAGTAGCTGACTTCAACAATAGTGAATATCGTTTAAAAATTTTACTGAATACCAAAATCGATAATTTTGTTGTTTTCTTTTTTTAATGATTCAATTATCGTTATAAGAAGTTACTGAATCGCGCTACAGATTGACAAAACAAAGAAAATCCATTTATTTTTTTTGCCATTTTTATTCTTTGCCGCTCAGAAAATAACTAAAAATTAGAACAAGTTCTATTCCTGAACGGGGCCGCTTAGCCGCTCAAAAATGCCGCTCACTTGCCGCTCATTGCGTGGCCACTTCAGTAGTATTTCATATTTTTTAAGTTTTTGCCGCTCACCGCTCTGCCGCTCGACGCTTTGCCGCTCATTGCGTGGCCTCGGCCTTATAGGGATCAAAGTTTGGGTGTTCTATATAGCATTTATATAGAAGACAGGAAATTAATTGGTATTCAACGTTTCAGTATCGACAACAGTTCTGAAGCGGTAGCCGTACACAAAATTGGTTGTAATATTTAGTTTAAGACACAGGTGGAGGATATCAAAGCTTCTGCACAGCCGAATATAACACTCTTACTAGTTAGCGTGAAAATTGTTAATGCAGCGTCACCCGATTACTCATCATCCTTTCCCAGGTTTGAGTGATGGTTTTTTTTTCGAAAAATTTTATGTTTCTGAGCACTCAAAATTATTTTTTTTTCAAAATACTCGTACATTGCCATGTAAACAATTAGTGATTAAAGCCCAAAAAAAACTATTAATCTTCTCTATGTCACTCAGCATGTAGAGAAGATCCAGCAGAACATGTCGTGTACACACTAAGCCAACTACAATTTTCCTTTTTACATGTATGGCTCTAGCTCTATCAAATTTCATACATGGCAACACTTGACTTAATTGGTAAAATATAACAAATTTTGTTAGATTTTAAAAAAGTTTAAAACTGTATCTAAGGAATAATTCTTTTAGTAGTTATATCTTGGAAATACACCATTTTAATTTGAATTGTTCAAATTGTAATTGCTTTCTTGTTCTAAAATTGTGTACATAGATTCAAGCATACTTAACATACATAACTTAAAATTTTTTCACAGGTAAAATGGCATAAACTAATTAAATAGAATAAAATCACAAATGAACATAACTATTAAGATACGAGTATAATTAATATACATACTTATATTTGCAAGTTGTATTATGCATATGGTGTGATAATATAAAAACACTCCAGTTAAAACAAATAAACTAACGTGCAAAAAACATAAATCAAAATAAATCTCATAAATACTAACATATGTAGGTAATTAATTATTAAAATGAACAGCAATGAAATGATACACCAAAGCCTTGTATAACGGCATACAATTTGATTTTAAAAAATAAGGCGGTAAATTTTTTCTAAAAGAAATTGAATTAAAAACAAAATTGTGACGCACATACACACAGCTAGAAGAAGTATCCGTACACTTGAAGATGAAAATTTTAAATATCAATAAAAATTTTAATAAAATATTTTGAATTTGAACTTCTTAATTGGCACTTTAGAAATTAAAAAAAAGCGAGCTTGCCAGAAAATTAGTATTACATTTACAACTAGGGGAATCCCACGAATTATGCAACAGGTCTGCTACATACATCGATCTTATTTTAGTAGAAGACAAACTTGTTTGTATAAATTTGATTTCTTTAATATCTTTTTTGAAACTATATTTTGAAATGAATCCCAAAATCATAGAAATCTGTGGTGACGAGAATTATCGTAAAGCTTAGAAATGAAGGTACATCTTTAAATGAAATTGTAGCTCGGTTCATAAGCAGAACTCGCACCTTAGTGCAGCACGTTGTTCAAAACTACAAATTCACCAATTCAATTTTGTCAAAACATTGTTCTGGTCGCCCCTCAAAACTAACTGTACGCGAAAGGCGAATTGAATGAAGTTATTTTCGCGTAGACAGAACTTACGAAAGGATTAGCAACGATATGTCATACTACCCTCACATTTAGACATATATGATCAGAATACTCTGACAAATCATGATAAGATTCACATTTGAACAATACTTCATAATTATCCAAATGTACTTTGAAAATCAGTCATCGATTCACGCAACTTATAGACGTCCATCTGAGAAAGCCATCATACCACATATTCTCCAAATGTTGCAATAACACCAACACGTCAAAGGAATATACATAGTGAAGGGAATATCGCCGCTGTAAATTAAAGTGTTGAAGAAGATATAAGTTTGTCGATGGATTTATTAAAGAACAAGATTTCAACATATGGCGTGAGACCAACCCACAACAGACCCTACAGACTGCAGAAAAGTGCACCGTTTCGTCCGGTTTATACGCTGGTGGCAGCATCGGACGTTATATCTTCAAAACGGAAGCTAGGTCTCGTGCTACTGTCACCATGATTAATGAGTTTTTGTTTGAAAATATGGATGACATTGAGCCGAGCGTGATGTGGTTTCAACAGGAAGGCGCTACGTACCATACGGCGACCGCAACCACCGACTTATTGTAATCAAAATTTGGCGATAAGATGTCAAAGCGAAAGTGTTGAAATTTAATTTGAGTCCTTATTTTATTAATGGAAATAGTGCAAATAATGGGCGGGATCGGGTGTGTTTGATACTTCCCACAAATTGTAAATATTTAAAAACAATTTTTTTTTATTTTATAAATCAACACTCTGGGGATGCCCCCTATAAATTCACTGCATTGTGCTGATCTCAGGAAAATATGTTATGGGAAGGAGCAAGAGGGAGTAGTTTGTGGCCATTTGATTTAATTTGTTTCCACATACGGCAAGTTCGACTGATAAACGAATTTTCTTTTGCGTTGTGTGTTCAACTGGACAATAGACCACGAACACATGTGATCTACTAGAGAAACGGTTAAACTTAACTGAAATTCGTGAACTTGGGTGTGGGACTTCTCATACAAATAAAATATCTGGGGTGCTATGATAACGTGGTTCCTGAAACTTTGAGTGAGTTCATAAATAATTAATAGAAGAAGTTGAAACAAAAATGGAAACGATTGTTAGAAAAAATGGTCGTGGTACTTATCATACGAAATTTACATATAATATCAATTAGCCGGAATATTATTCATGATAGCTAGATTGTTGAAACCGCGTTTGAATTCATAAGATCTCATTCTCAACAAGTAAGAAAATTATAGTCGGTCTAGACCGACTATACGATACCCTATACCATGCGTTTAGAAACCCTATCTCTTAGGCCCAACTAACTGGACATTGAAAATAAGCGTAAACCAAATTTGAGTGGGATTTTTATTAATTTTTTTGGCTGCAGATATGAAAAAGTTCATATCGGATGCTATATCTATAAAGGGACTAGGTCCAAAAATGGACCGATCTTGACAATATTTGGTAAAGTCACTTTTATTTTGAAAAAATATATACAAACCAAATTTGAGAAAAATCTGTGCAATATTTTTGTTTTTTGATAGATTTAAGTGAAGATCGGGAAGCAGCTCTATATGGGGTCAAAGGGATCATTTTTGGACTACTCATTAGTGGATGTAATGAACGCATACAAACCCAATTTTAGTAAGATCTATATGACAATTTGGATCTTATGGCAATTTATGTCGATTTCATATGGGTAATTTGTATGGGGGCTAGGTCTGAACATGGACCGATTCTCACCAATTTCAATAGCGTTCATCCCATGGCCGATAAAAGCTTATATACCAAATTTCGTCAAAATATATTCATATTTGCGACCTGCAGTTTGATTACAAGCTTTACATGGACACACAGACGGACGGACGGACGGACGGACGGACGGACGGACGGACGGACGGACATTGTTAAATCAACTCAGAAAGTGATTCTGATTCGATCGGTATAATTAAAGATGGGTCTAGGTCAAATATTTTTGGTTGTTACAAACAGCAGCACAAAGTCATTATACCCAAACCACATAGTGGTATAGGGTATAAAAACTACCGGATCGGTGGGCTAAGCACCTCCCATAAAAACATTAAACATCATATATAGAGAGTACTATGATGTACAGAGTCATGAAATTTGTCAGACTCTGTAGGTTATTAAAGTAAGTAGTCGAAACAAAAATGAGTGGAATGATATGATACTTGTATGATATTAATACAAGTAGTGTAACAGGGCAGAATTGAACCAGTAGGTGTGGCACTTCCTAATAAATTGATTACTGAATATCATATATCCGTAAAAATATTTGTGATAGCGAGAGTCTGAATTTTTGTTTTGTGTCATAAGTTATAAATATAAGTAGGCTTACTAAAAATGGACGGAATTGGGCCAATGGAAGTGGAATTTCAATAATTTAATTTATTTTTCTACAAAATACATTGATATTTTTATTTATAACATTAGCGAAACCCTTAATAAATCGCTCAAAATTCCATAAACAATTGTGCCGTCTAATGTGTTGCTGGTGTAAAATAACATACATTTATTTGGCAGCCAAGCAAGTTCAAACTAAACATATACGAGGTAAAATGTAGGATTAATACCGTCAGTAAAAACTACATTTTTGCGGATATAGATAAATTACTTTTACAACAAACAAACTACCACTTATTTAGTGGCAATAGAAACAAATAAACTATAACACTACACAATGACTGATGAGTGCATAATAATTATTTAGTTCTTTCCTTTCCTGTTTATTCACTTACTCATTTACTCATTTGTCAATTTTCAGATTGTAAATATAAATCACACTGTTTTAACAATGAGCCTTTCCGAAAAACCGGAAGCCATGGATATGTTAAGTACATTGTCTAAATTGGAGAACATAGAAAGTATGGACACATCATTGGATTATTTGGAAACCACAGGTGATGGCCAGCAAATGACACAATTCAATACAACAATACATAATAATCATAATAATAATAGTAATGATACAATATCATTAGATCCGATACTTATAGAACGTTTTACGCGTAATCGTAGTATAGATGGTCCCTGGTATCATGTATTAATATTATTATACAGCGTACTGATTATATTTGGATCATTGGGGAATATTTTGGTAGTTATGGCTGTAGTCCGTAAGCCCATAATGCGAACAGCTCGTAATTTATTCATATTGAATCTAGCAATTTCAGGTAAGAATTGACAATGCATACCAGTTATGTAGACATACACACATATATGTACATTAGGGTGGGTCAAATTGTATGGGGCCGAAAAAATCTCCATGTTTTCATCGGTATTCTGGTACTATGGGTCATATCAAGTATATTTAGCCACGGAACCACACCTCTAAAATAATTTTCGAGCCTGCCAAAATTTTGATGAAGATATTTTCATGATATATTCGATAATAATCATTCAAATGTAACAAAATTATTGAAAATGTGTATACCGGGGGTTTTTTGGGTCGGGAAATCAAGTTTTCACATTTATTTTTATACTTAATAGCCGCCAGGGGGCGTTTTCGTACATTTTGGTGGATTTTTTCAACTTTTTGTGGAAAATTGACGAAATTATTGCACAAATCGACGAATCTTTAACTTTCCCATATTTAAAATAGCACAAAATATTCAACGCTGAAAATTATGTGGGGTACCCATATACGACCTACATCGAGATCATTCAATTTAAGTCAAAAAATTCTTTTTTTTTTTATTTAGTCTTTGAACAAATATACAATGAAGAAATATACTAAACGAATTTTTTTACTTAAATTGACTGAAATCGAAATAGGTCGTATATGTGTACCCCACCTAATTCTCAGCGCTGGATATTTTGGGCTATTTTAAATAATTTTAATCAATAATTTTTATACATTTGAATGAGTATTATGGAAAATATCATGAAAATATCTTTATAGAAATTTTGGCAGGCTCGAAAATGATTTTAGAGGTATGGTTCCTTGGGCAAATATACTTGTTATGGCCCATATTATCAGAATCGCGATGAACCCATGGAGTAAAAATAATTGACCCACCTTAACGTACATATATAATTATTGGTATATGTATATATAAATATAAATAACAGTTATGTACAACACTCTGTACAATATATATAAACTACGATATCCATTAAACTATACTTTAAATTTAATAAAAATTATAGTAAAAACAATTAGCAATCAATTGTAGAATGTTCCCAGGAACTAATGCTAAAATAATGTTTATAAATTTATAAAATGTTCTTCTATAGTGACGAAAGTTGTATATATACGTTTTTATACCCTATACCACTATGTGGTTTGGGTATAATGACTTTGTGCTGCTGTTTGTAACAACCAAAAATATTTGACCTAGACCCATCTTTAATTATACCGATCGAATCAGAATCACTTTCTGAGTTGATTGAACAATGTCCGTCCGTCCGTCCGTCCGTCTGTGTGTCCATGTAAAGCTTGTAATCAAACTGCAGGTCGCAAATATGAATATATTTTGATGAAATTTGGTATATAAGCTTTTATCGGCCATGGGATGAACGCTATTGAAATTGGTGAGAATCGGTCCATGTTCAGACCTAGCCCCCATACAAATTACCCATATGAAATCGACATAAATTGCCATAAGATCCAAATTGTCATATAGATCTTACTCAAATTGGGTTTGTATGCGTTCATTACATCCACTAATGAGTAGTCCAAAAATGATCCCTTTGACCCCATATAGAGCTGCTTCCCGATCTTCACTTAAATCTATTAAAAAACAAAAATATTGCACTGATTCTTCTCAAATTTTGTTTGTACATATTTTTGCAAAATACAAAAGACTTTACCAAACATGATCAGGATCGGTCCATTTTTGGACCTAGTCCCTTTATAGATATAGCATCCGATATGAACTTTTTCATATCTGCGGCCAAAAAAATTAATAAAAATCCCACTCAAATTTGGTTTTTGCTTATTTTCAATGTAAAGTTAGTTGGGCCTAAGAGATAGGGTTTCTAAACGCATGGTATAGGGTATCGTATAGTCGGTCTAGACCGACTATAATTTTCTTACTTGTTTAAAAATGTTAAACACTTAATAGATACTGCTAAATTAACAGAATGTTTGTGCAGATGTTAAATACTTAACAGAGACTGGTAAATTGACAGAACTTTTGTGCAGATAACTAGGAAAGATAAATCTGTGGTTTTCTGGAATAACCGCGTAAGTCCATTTTTGTCAGTTTTGAGTTAACGATGCCAAATATTAATTTTTAACGCTCTTTATTATTTATTTATTAGGTCAATGGAATAAATCCTTACAGACCTGTATCAATGATATAATTACATATGTACATATATTGAAACAAGTAAAAGATTTAAAAATAAAAACAAATAGTTAGGAATTTAAGAAAATAATGATATTATGCTTAATTACATCAGTGTTCAACGAAAAATCAATTAATTGATAAAGATTATTATAAACACAACAAATTCTTCTAAAAGGATCAGCTAGAGCATAGTTGGTCTGAAAAGATTTAACAAAGAGTGGTTGGAATTGGCGTGATACTCGTTGAGGAACATTAAAAGTTATATTGTTGACAAGAAAGTCAGAACAGATTTCACCATTAATTAGGTTGATCATAAATGTTACTTTGAGCATAGTCCTACGGCTTTCCAAAGTAGGTAATTTTATTAATTTAAGTCGATCAACGTATGAAGGTAGATTAATTGCAGAATTCCAAGGTAAGCCACGTAAGCAAAAGAGTAGAAATTGTTTCTGTACAGACTCGATTCGTTGAATATGAATGTTATAGAAGGGATCCCATATTATTGACCCATATTCTAAAATAGGTCTTACAAGAGATGTAAAAAGTTGTTTGGTTATGTAAGGATCAATAAATTCTTTTGCCCATCTTTTAATAAAGGCGAGTGTACCTCTAGCTTTATTAACTGTCATGGTGACGTGAGATACAAAGTTTAATTTAGGATCAAGTAGAATCCCTAAATCCAGAAAAGTATCAACAAGTTCAAGCTGATATCCGCCCAAAAAGTAGTTAGCAGGAAAAACATTATTTCTAGAAAAACGCATACATTTACATTTTTTCAAATTCAGTTCTATTAGGTTACGGTTACACCACGAAAAGAAATTGTTGAGATCTGATTGAAGATGAATATGATCATTGTGTTGACAGTAACTTAAAAAAATTTTAACATCATCAGCGTACATTAAAACGTTACAAAAATTTATCACTTTTGGAAGATCATTGATGAAAAGGGAGAAAAGAATTGGTCCAAGATGGCTGCCTTGAGGAACACCAGAAGTCACAGTAATATCTTTAGATGACATATTATTATTAATTACACGTTGTGTTCTATCAGAAAGATATGATTTTATCCATTTAAGGCTTAATGGTGTTAAACCTAATAAATCCAATTTGATCAGTAGAAGGTTATGGTTTACTTTATCGAAAGCCTTACTAAAATCGGTGTATACTGCATCTGTTTGTTTTTTCTTGACAAAACCATCATTAATTATTGTCGTAAAATGAAGCACGTTTGTAACGGTAGAGCATCCTTTCCGAAATCCGTGTTGAAATGGTGACAAAATTGACGATGAGTGATAGCACAAAAAATCTGTAATAAATTTCTCGAAAAGCTTAGGGATTGCACTAAGTTTAGCAATACCACGGTAATTAGAAACATCCGATCTATTTCCAGATTTAAATAATGGAATGATGTAAGAAGTTCTCCAAAATTTTGGAAAATAACCGTTTTTTATTGACGCATTAAACAAGAGAGTCAGTGGTGTTGCCAAGGAAGTAGGCGAATTTTTCCGTATTATAGATGGTAAATTAAAATCTCCAACAACAAAAATTAAATCCTCAGGTTTAGCACGTTGAGCAACTGATTTGATGGCCTGAACGTGTTCAAGGTATATTTCTTCGGGAGAATTAGGAGGTATATACGAACAGGTTATGAAAATGATTTTATAATTAAGCTTTATCATTACACTGACAAACTCAATATTTGGAGAAGATTCAGATTGAAGAGATTCGGAAGCAAACAGGCATGATACAGCAATTAAAACACCACCACCATTACGATCGTTTCTGTTATATCTATATATATGATAATTGTTACATAGTAACTCAGAATTAAAAACATTATCTTTCAGCCATGTCTCAGTAAAGATGATAACATGAAAATTAAAATCATAACTGTTAACTAGTAGATTAGACATTTTAGTATTTAAACCACGAACATTCTGATACATAATGATTAGTCGTTCAACGGGTAAAGAATCTAGTTTTTTGAATTAATGTTGAAATTCGTATTTTCATTTATTCGATGTCGGGGCGGAAGCTCAGCAATGTTGTTTCTCCGTGGATTTTCTTTAAATTCATATTCACGAACTAAAGTATTCACAGGCCAGAAACCAGGGTTAACGATTTGCTCATAAAGATCGAACGGAACGGTTATTTTAAAAGATGTAATCGTTCTTGGTACGGAATAGGAAAATTTATATATCATAACATCAGCTTTATAACTTAGTTTAGAGTTTATATAATAGTTAATGTCATCAGTGGAGGTATCCGAAGAAAGACGCGAAATAAAAATAGATTTTTTTGGCGGTATTACTTTTAGTTGTTTCGGTAACGCCTCTTCATTAGTTAAAGATGGTGGAATAGCAGTTGTAGGCGTCAAGGACGTGTTATTTAAAGATGGTAGCATTGCAGTTTTAGACATCAAGGGAGCAGTATTTGTAAAAGATTGTATATTATCAGTAGTAAGTATCGATGATGCTTTATTAGAAGATGGTAGGACAGCATTTTGAGGCATCAAAGGAGAAGTAATTGTCGTAAGCATATTTGCAGAGTTCAGAGTTGTATGTCATATTAAAAAAAAAAAATATTGACCGTTTCTGAGTTTTTTCTTTAAATAACGACGTAACTTAAATGTTTATTAAATTAATTTGCAGCACTAACGACGTATGCCAACCTACGTTTGATCGCTGACAAATTATTTTCTCAGAAAACAACACATAGCGACATACGTTGTTATTAATGGAAAAAAATGCAAAATAATTTTGGATTATTTTTCAGTTTATAACCACTTATAAAAACGTGTGTGTTTATTTCTGTTATTTCTTGTCACTATTATTCTTGATACGTTTTTATTGATGAACAAAAAAATCAATTTTTCAAGCAACAACAACATATGTCTGCATGGGTGGTTGCATTGGTAGTTTTCCTTTTCAAAGAAAACGACGTTTGTCGACATAAGTTGTTTTACCTGCACACACTTTAAGTATAATTTACATATTGTTTTTTTCGTCCTTCTCTAGGATCTATTCCTCTGAAGATTTTTGACTCAAAATTTTACATAAAGTTTTTATTGCCCATATCTACAGGAGTGTTAAATAAAAGGCTCTAAAATCTTTACATCGAGCCCATAATTTCAAATATAATGTTTTTTGGCTCCCCTGAAGATTTTGATTTTATGATATACGCGGTTATTCTACAAAACCACAGAAATATGTTTTTACAAAATGATATGCTGCACATAGAGAATGTTAAAGGAATATGTTTGCTATGTTCTTGTGAAGTTAGCGACGAAAATTAGAAACGTTTTACAAATAAGTTGAGGAGTTTAGCCATGCAGGGGAATTTGAAGAATAATCCTAGGAGTATACAAAAACATTAAGAATATTAAAAATAGTTCGTAGCAATTTTTGAGATATATCGTTAAAAAAAATATGAAATTTTTTGCTAAGACTATATTGGAAAACTAAATGACAAAATAGAATGATGAGGGGCCTATATGCTATATTTTCTAAATTTCCTTTAAAAAATGTAATATTGGAACTCTAATATTGTAATCCGTTTAACAAACTTATGAAGTCTCACTTATTCGCAATAAAATAAAAGAGACTCACTCATTCATCTGACAAAATATGTATTGTTTAAATGAAATAATGTCTGTTAATACGTTATAAATAATTTTGGTTTAAGTTTTGTTATTAAATACTAAATATATAGATAAACCCCATATTGAACCATTTTAATAGTTTTGATTTTTTTGTAAGCTACTAGTCCCAATCTACTAACCCTATATACAGTAATAGAAAAAAATTTAAAATCACTATGCAGAGGGTTCAAACAGGTTCATAACGCGGTTCATAATCCGCGTATAAGTCATTGAAATAAATTCATCGTTATAAAAGGAAAAGTCGATATGGCGATGCCTGTCTGTCTGTCTGTTGCAAACATTCTCTTATCCGCAATAGGTGAAGTAGATCTCACTGCTTAGGCTTAAAGTGTTCTTCATAATCTGCAGCAGTGTGTTATTGAATTTGGAGCTCTAGGGCCAATAGGTGAGGAATGATGTACAAAAGTTTCATATAAAACACTAAAAAATTTTAGATATGTATCAGCTTTACTTATACATTTTTGTTTGCTTGATGTTCTTCTTGCTTTTTTCTGTATATGTAAACGTTCAGATGTATAAAAAACAATCAGCCAACAAAAATGTGTATGCCTACATTGCTGATAAACAAACAAACAAAAACGTAGTTCTATGTGTTTATATACATAGGGGAAGAGGTTGGGTTGTGGCCATAGTTAGGTTTTCGGCTTATAACTTTTCACCCAGTGCAACTTATTCGGACAACTGGGTATCTATGGAAAGCTAGAGACCGTGGCTAACTGCTGGTGAAGGAACTAAATCAATTTCGTCAAACGGAAAGTTTTTTTTCTTAATTTTGTGAAGTGGCCATTTTTGGCCGAAATTTTTTTGGTTGGGTTGTGGCCACTCTTGGAAACCTTGTAAAATATGAAGAAAAACCACTACGAATATAGAAAAACTTAAAGTTTATTTATTTTCAAAGCCCTCATTGGCATTATTATTGAGAAAAGCTTAAAACTAAATAAAAAATAATAATGATAAATAAATGGCATTATTCGTCTTCCGAATCACAATTTTCGCGTTTGAAGCAGCTGGCTCGTGTGCCAGCACACTTCAAATGAACGGGCCTATCGCATCCGAAACAATTGATGGAGTTATTATTGCTTGTATGTGTTATATTGCTTACTGGGTAGTTATTTTGACATCTACGACGATATTTCACCATAAAAAAAAGTGGCCAACAAATTTTAGTGGCCACAACCCAATTTTGCAGCCATCTTGAAATGTAGTGAAAATTTTTTTTGGTGTCAACATATTGGTTGCAATCGATATTTACTCACAAAGTATAATAAATTTATTGAATAAAAATGCATTGCATTTCTAACTCTATTGAAAAGGGGTAAATTTGTATTATTGGTCTTTTTCAAGCACAGAAAAATAAATTTGTTCCTAGCACAAAGCAGACGCGTCTGCCCGTTTCGGTACTCGGTACAAAAAGAACGTGCTGCGATGACACACAAATGACTTTTGCAAGAAAAACACATATGCTTTAGGTCAAAAGATACACTGGGGTGGCCACAACCGAAGCTCTTCCCCTACATAAAGTACTGCTCAAAATTATAGAGCACTTTAATTTATTTTTTAATATTCATTATACTTTTTCAAAAAATATTTCAAATTTATTAAATTAATTCAGCTTAAAATAAAAAAATAAAAATAATTGAACTTGTTTAATAAAAGAAGTCTCAAATGAATGCTTCATAATTATATCAGACTTAAATAATTTAATTCATTTATTGAAACGTTGACCAAAATTGAAACTCAGTATGCTGAAATAGTTCCTTCTTTGGCTTTCAAAATATATTTTATTCTGTTTGGAATTGATTTGACCAATATGGAGCAATCATCTATGGTTACTTTAGACCAGATCTCTTTTATGGCGCTGCTCAATTAATTTTTATTTCTTCTTTGATAGTTTTGTAGGTCACGATCAATAATAGATTACAAGTTTTCAATTGGGTTGATGTCTGGCGATGTTGGTGACCAATCAAATAGGGGAATGCTATTGTTTCTAAACCATGACATCGAGAATTTCGCCTTATTGAATGTAGGCTTGGGTTAATTCAGAGCCAAAAATTTTATTAATATATAATGGAAGTTCTTCGGAAATTAAATCAATATAGCTTCTGGCATTTAAAGGGCCTTCATAAAAGAGTAATAAGCCGGTACCATGTGCTGTATAGAACTACCACCATCTTGTATTCTTCGCTGGGATCAATACGGTTGATCCCTCTCCTACATTGTTTGCCGAATACATGCTCTATTTTTACGATTTATCAAATCAATGTGGGATTCGTCGCTAAAAATAACCTTATACCAATCCCTTTCAGTCGAGTTTGCGTACTTCTACACCAATTTAATATTTTTTTGTTTGAACCTTGTTCCGATAAGGACGTTATTTCTTGGTATATTTCTTAAGACCATGGTTAACAAGTCGGCGATGGGTTGTACAGGTATTTATTGACTTCCCAATAGTAGATGACCATTCAGAAGCAAGTTGGCGACTACAAGCTGAGCGATTTCTTTTATACGCTTGAACCAAATGCCGATCTCGGGCTGGTGTTGTGCGTTTGAAACGTCATTGACCTGGTTTATTTATAAGTGGTTCATTGTCAGAAACTTTTTTTTAACATTGTATACACATTTTCGTGATACACCAAGACTCTTTGATATTTCTGTATGGGAATACTATTCAGAAAGAAGTGCATTAATAGAAATTTTTTCTCCGAAGTGATGCCTCTTCGACCCATTATGTCCAAAGTAAAAAAATCTGGACTACATTGGATTGAAGTAATTGCAACACGCGTTTTTGACTAAAACTAAACAGTTTTTAACTAAAACTGAAGGAATAGAACATATTTTAGTCAAATTTCATGAGAAAATGTATCAATATTTATCAATATTTTTTGAGAGAGTGCGCTATAATTTAGACTCATCATATATTAACATAATATCATGATTCCATTAACACTCTTTTGTTAGCCCCATTTATTTGCTGCATGTATTCGTAGAAAAATAAAGTTAACACAAAATAATAATAAAAGCTTTTCTGTAAGTTAATTATCTGCAAAAATCATTTAAAGTGCGCTATAATTTTCAGCAGTATGCGTATTGCATACAATAATTGTTTTCACTTAAAACAGCATGGAAATACCTAATATTTTTGTTAATTATCATATTTTAAACATCATTGTAAAAAATGTGAGCAGTACACTTTAAAATCTAGCCTCTTTGTCTCTTAGTGTTGACAACCTTGGTTACGATATTGTGTGTAAAATTTGGGTGGAGGGTATTAAAGATTCGGTAAAGCCAAATTGTACGCTCTTTTCTTTTAAAAGATGTTTCTTATAAAAGTAACTAGCGATTCTACATATCACAGATATCACAAATCTACATATCACAGTTACGGTCAAACCCTCAACTTATTTGTTAAACGCATCTAATTTTCGTCGCAAACTTCACAAAAACATATCAACCATGTTCCTTAGGGTGGCCCTTACTAAAAAAAGTGTTCAAACTCTCGATCCCACCCCCTACAAATAAGCGAATAGCAAAAAAAATGAGGTGTACAAAGTTTTGGGCCAATCAAAAAACAATTAGTCGTGCCTCAACGTGATTTAAAATTTCAAGTGTGTTTATATGGGGAAAATATGACTTTTTTTTAGATTTTACGAAAAGTTCTTTCCATAGTTTAATTTTTCGGAATCAGTATTAAATTATCCTTTCAAAAAACTATAAAACTTTAAAATCGAATAAAACCTCGCCAAGAAATAGCAAATGCCCCAAACCACTTTTGTGCTAAAAGAAACTAGCTCATGAAATTTGATGACATTTTTTCAACTTTGAGAAATTGATTAAAGCCATAATTTCTGTTTGGTCTCTATACTTACAAGTACTCAGATATGAAGTATTTTATTACCAAGTTGTTAATCTATTGCGCATTGAGACCGGAAATGGGAAATTTTTTGAAAACTCCTTTTTCAAGTTTTAAAAAATTTTCTTAAACGAAATTGAAAAAATGGATATAAAACCCTAAGTTTTTGTTAAATAACTGTGTAAGTTTTTAAATAAATCCCTGTCCCAGAATTTTTTCGACAAGGATTTTATTTTACGGATTTCGAGAAAAATGGGATTTTAGTAAAATATTCTGTAAATGTACTCTTTCTAAATACTTTGTATCAAAAATTCATCGCTTTTCTACTTTTAAATGTTATATTTCATCTTTATAGCCTAAGGTTTCCGGTTAAACCTATTGGAATTGGGGTCACATGTGACCCCAAGCTAATTAAAGACAATTTATTCAAAAAATTCAAATATTTTGTAAGTACTGTTGAATTTTAGAAGCGACGCTTAAAATATAATAACCAAATGTGTGGGACTTCCGTTCCTAAAATTTGGGATAAAGCGGACAACGTTAACCCATTATTTGCCAAGGCCATCTTTGGATTTTAAGATATTTTTAAATAAAAATTACCTAAAACGAGTTTTTCTGTTAAATTCGTTGATAATTTTTATTTATTTAACCCTTCAGTGCTCCTGGAATCAAAATAACCCATTGTGATATATCTTTGGTGCAATTATCTACTTATTGCTTGCGAATATAAATTAAAACAACTTTTAACCAATTTTGTTATAAAATTATTTTATGTATAAAAACTATCTATATTTTTCTAAATAAAATAAGAAGACCCACAAATGGCCCATAGCTAATAAAAGACAAAATATAAAATTAATTCTATTTATTTTGGTGTAATTAAGGATGATTTAGTGTGCGATACAAATTGTTTTCTGTAATCACTTACGACTTGCAATAAGTATTGCTATTCATGTTCGTTCTTTGTTAATATGTTATTATACTCTTCAATCAATTTAACACCGCTTTCTTCTGTACCATTTACCACTTTTATTTTTGAAACAATATCACTTATACATAAAAAACATTTATAACAAAATTGGTTAAAAGATATACCACAATGGATAATTTTGATCCCGGAGCACTGAAGGGTTAAAGAAATAAAAATTAACCGAATTATTTTTCTTAAATTCTAAATAGTGGTTTCATCGAGTTTAACAGAAAAACTCGTTTTCGGTTATTTTTATTTAAAAATATCTTAAAATCCAAAGATGGCCTTGGCAAATAATGGGTTAACGTTCTCGGATTAATCCCAAATTT
Source organism: Cordilura impudica (assembly GCA_963682025.1). NCBI lineage: Eukaryota > Metazoa > Arthropoda > Insecta > Diptera > Scathophagidae > Cordilura > Cordilura impudica. The sequence continues at coordinate 122,929,992 of OY821517.1, forward strand.
TAGGAGTGGAAGTTCTACACATTTGCTTATTATATTTTAAGCATCGCATTTAAAAATTAAGCAGCACATACAAAATATTTGAATTTTTTGAATAAATTGTCTTTCAATAGCTTGGGGTCATATGTGACCCCAATTACAAAAGGGTTTATACGATCATATTACTTTTTCCCGAAACCCTAGGCTATTAAGATAAAATATAACTTCAAAAGTAGAAAAGTGATGAATTTTTGATACAAAGTATTTAGAAAGAGTACATTTATAGAATATTTTACTAAAATTCCATTTTTCTCGAAATCCGCAAAAATAAAATCCTTGTCAAAAAAATTCTGAGATAAGGATTTACTTAAAAATTCACACAGTTAATGTGTATTATGTGTTTTACAAAACCTTAATGTTTTTATCCAGTTTTTTGAATTTTGTTTAAGAAAATTTTTTAAAACTTGAAAATGGAGTTTTCAAAATTTTATCAAAAAAATTTTCCATATTCGGTCTCAATGCGCAATAGGTTAACAACTTGGTAATAAAACAATACTTCATATCTGAGAACTTATAAGTACAGAGACCAAAAAGTAAATAAGGCTTTAATCAATTTCTCAAAGTTGAAAAAAATGTCATCAAATTTCATGAGTTTTTTTTTTTTAGCACAAAAGTGGTCTGGGGCATTTGCTATTTATTGGCGAGGTTTTATTCGATTTTGAAGTTTTATAGCCTTTTGAAAGGATAATTTAATACTGATCCCGAATTATGTAACAGCTTGTCGGAAAAATTAAACTATAGAACGAAATTTTCGTAAAATCTGAAAAAAAAGTCATATTTTCCCCATATAAACACACTTGAAATTTTCAATCGCGTTGAGGCACGACTAAAGTGCCACAAAACTTTGTATTTCTCAGTTTTTTTGCTATTCGCATATTTCTAGGGGGCGAGACCGAGAGTTTGAACACTTTTTTTTTTCCTCCATATGATGAAGAGCCGCCCTAATGTTCCTGTAACAGTCTCCATGTATTTTTCGTAGTTTGTTTCTGCACAAAAATTCTATTAATTTAACGGCTAGGTATTTAACATTATCTGTTAAGTATTTAACATTATAACATTAACACCTTAAAATTATTTTTATATTATTTGTTATACCCAGAGTTCAGAAAAAAACACACACTGAATAAAAAACTCGTACATATATGTAAACAAACATAACTTTTAAGTAGTATTTTAAGTCGTGTTTAAAATATAACTGAACTCGAACCTGTTTATTGTACATGTTCTGTTTTTTTTTCAGTACACGTACCAGAACATGAACTTCAAATAAAGCAACACTCAAAAATGTGTGCTTTATGTGTGATTGAAACAAAAAGTACGTGATACAAAAATGTTCGTGTAAATAACGAAATATTAAAATGTAGAAAATTTAGAAACGCACATAATTGATATGAAAATAAAGATATGTGTTGGCTGCTTTTGAACAGAACGTTGTGTGTTTCATGTGTGTATTTTCTGAACCTTGGTTATAGCCTATACCACTATGTGGTTGGGGTATAATGACTTTGTGCTGCTGTTTGTAACTACCAAAAATATTTGACCTAGACCCATCGCTTATTATACCGATCGACACAGAATCACTTTCTGAGTCGATTTAGCGATATCCGTCCGTCCGTCCGTCTGTGTGTCCATGTAAACCTTGTAATCCAACTACATGTCGCAAATATGAATATATTTTGATGAAATTTGGTATGTAAGCTTTTCTCGGCCATAGGATGAACGCTGTTGAAATTGGTGAAATTCGGTCCATGTTGAGACCTAGTCCCCATACAAATGACCCCTATGAAATCGAAAAAAATTACCATAAGATCCAAATTATCATATATATCTCAGTCAAGTTGGATTTGAATGTATTTATTATGTCCATTAATCAGTAGTCCAAAAATAATACCTATAGGACGATTTTTAGCCATAGGCCCCATATAGAGCTTCTTCCTGATCTTCACTTAAATCTATCAAAAAACAAAAATATTGCACAGATATTTCTCAAATTTGCCTTCAATGCTTCTTTAAGTGAAAAAATTTGGTTAACCTGCTCATCTTCAACATTTTCTTTTGTTTTTCATAAGAGGCATGTAAAGGTAGTTTTTTTATGGAAACAATTTGAAAATTCAAAAAATATTAGGTGCTTATCTTAAATGTGCAGGTACAAAAAGCGCACTTGAAGAAGGATTTTATTATTGAATTTTGAAAGATAAAAACAAAACAAAAATTTTGTGCAGTTATATGTAAAGTGCACTTAAGAAAAATGCAGCATACAATTAATGTTAGTAAAAGCACCATAGCATGATACTTTATATTCAAGATTTCCAAAAAAGTTATTTTGTAAATAACAAATTAGTGCACGTAGCTTCATATTTTTTGTGTCTTAAAGAGGTTCAGGGATTTTTCGATTCTATATTCAAATATTTTTAATATTTGTGAACGTGAAAATAAATAAGGTAGTCGGTTTTATTCGTTAAAGTTAGCTAGAAAACAAAAATATATTTATTTGTAAATGTAATCGACCTTTTTCTATTTTATTTGTTGTTTGTTTCTTTAGATTTTTCTAAAGCGGGTTTTCAAGGTCCTCAATTTTCTACATATGAATAAAAGATTATTTATTTAATTTTTATTTAATCAGACGTTTCGTTGATTTTTTCCAGCATCTTCAGGGATGAATTTTTTTATTAAATATATAATCGTTTTTGTCAATTTGTTATCATTTATTTAAATATAAAAGGACACAATATACTCAACGTTAAAGAAAACAAAACCAGCTGTGATATTTTATTTTATTTTATATTTTGTATGTTATATTTTACATTAACATTAACATTAATTTATTAAATAAATGTTGCAAAAAATTCATAAATTTCTTAATAAAAATAAAAAAAAAAAAATACTAAGGTATTGTTTTTGGTGGACTTTTAAAGCAGTTTAGTACAAGGGCGGTTATCGCAGTGGTCAAACTAGTTATCTAGGTTTGGTTTTAGGTGGGTATATGAACAATTTTGTTTTGGTCCCATATAAATGACAAACATTACTATTTCCTAAAGAGAGGTCAAGCACATGAAACCTATACATACGTTATATTTTACCACTGAAATCAAGATAGAGAGATTGAGAGCTAATAACGCTAAGTCTATGGAGATAAGTCTTATTATTTAAATAAGCTTTAAAAATGTTGCGCGTCACTGTTTCTTTCTTCCCTATTTTTTTTTTCACAGAATATTATTATATATTTTATTTATGTAGTCCCTAATGCACTATATGTTTATATAAGACGCATTCTATGTGACAATAATAGAAAAATATTATGGGCTTAATAAACAATCAGGTGTGTTAAATTCGGCTATACCGAATATATGATACCCTCTACCTGGATTTTACGTTTGCATTAATACCTAGACTTATGGCACTATTTATTACAAATATAAAAAAAAATATTTTTGAAAAGTAAACATTTTGATAAACTTAATACTAAATTATTACAACGGGAACAATGAGAGCTAATAACGCTAAGTCTTATTATTTAAATAAGCTTTAAAAATGTTGCGCGTCACTGTTTCTTTCTTCCCTATTTTTTTTTTCACAGAATATTATTATATATTTTATTTATGTAGTCCCTAATGCACTATATGTTTATATAAGACGCATTCTATGTGACAATAATAGAAAAATATTATGGGCTTAATAAACAATCAGGTGTGTTAAATTCGGCTATACCGAATATATGATACCCTCTACCTGGATTTTACGTTTGCATTAATACCTAGACTTATGGCACTATTTATTACAAATATAAAAAAAAAATATTTTTGAAAAGTAAACATTTTGATAAACTTAATACTAAATTATTACAACGGGAACAATGAATATTTTTTAGAGGCATCTGCATTTATTAAGCCATATCTTGGCCATTTTAAATTTCGACCTTCTCGAAATAATGCCAAACAATTTTGTCCTAATTTTACCTAGGTAAATGGTTTATTATGTTAATCAGCATGATTTCAACAGACAGACATAACTATATCCAATCTATAGTATCTTACCAAAAAAAAAATAATGTGAGTCCGATCACAGGGAAAATGTGTAAACATCTAGTAGTTAAAGGTTTTTTATGGCACATTTTTAATATCAATCACAAAGCGTCATCTATGTATCACTTATAGCAAACAATAGCAGGGGCTCTGCTAATGCAAAAATATTTATTATTAGTTATTATTTCAACCGGTTAATTTTTAATTTTTCGTTTTTTATTTCATTTTTCGTTTTTCATTTCTCGTTTTTAATTTTTAATTTTTCGTTTTTAATTTTTAATTTTTCTATTTTTCTCTTTGATTTCTCATTTTTTATTTTTCATTTTTCACTTTTTATTTTCGTTTTTCGTTTTTAATTTTTCATTTTTCGTTTTTCGTTTCTTATTTTTTATTTTTAATTTTTAATTTTTAATTTTCAATTTTTAATTTTTAATTTTTAATTTTTAATTTTTAATTTTTAATTTTTAATTTTTAATTTTTAATTTTTAATTTTTAATTTTTAATTTTTAATTTTTAATTTTTAATTTTTAATTTTTAATTTTTAATTTTTAATTTTTAATTTTTAATTTTTAATTTTTAATTTTTAATTTTTAATTTTTAATTTTTAATTTTTAATTTTTAATTTTTAATTTTTAATTTTTAATTTTTAATTTTTAATTTTTAATTTTTAATTTTTAATTTTTAATTTTTAGTTTTTAATTTTTAAATTTAATTTTTAATTTTTAATTTTCAATTTTTAATTTTTAATTTTAATTTTTAATTTTTAATTTTTAATTTTTAATTTTTAATTTTTTATTTTTTATTTTTAATTTTTCATTTTTTCCTTTTCATTTTTAATTTTTAATTTTTAATTTTCAATTTTTATTTTTCATTTTTTATTTTTCATTTTTCACTTTTGATTTCTTATTTTATACATTTCATTTTTAATTTTTTATTTTTTATTTTTCATTTTTTATTTATATTTTTCCTTTTTATTTTTCATTTTTAATTTTTCATTTTTCATTTTCAAACAGGTTATTACATATCAAACCAATTTTGTCTTACGTCTCACATGTTATGCTGTTTTTGTGATTGTATTGTGAAATATTACACATAAAAAAACAAGTGTGGACATTATAGTCAATTTACACTAACGATACGACAACCTATACCATAAGATTCGGGAAAGGGTCTGAGTTCAGCTTATTGAGTATAGATATGAAAAACTTCATATCGACTGCTATATTTATATGTGTATTACGTCGAAAAATGGACCGATCCTGATAATATTTGGCAACGTCACTTATTATTTCGAAAACGTGTACAAAATAAATTTGAGAAAAATGTGTGCAATATTGTTGTATTTATATAAATATAAGCGAAGATCGGGAAGCAACTTCATATAGGGGGTTAGTGGGTGTAATAAACACATACGAATCAAATTTTACCGGGCTTTGTATAATAATGTGGATCTTATGGCATTTAAGTGGATCTCATAGGGGTTAGTTGTATGGAGACTAGGTGTGAAGATGCACCGGTTATACAAATTTTGAATAGCGTTCGTCCGATAAAAGCATACATACAAAATTTAATAAAAATATATTCTTATTTGCGACCTGTAGTTCGATAACATGGACACAAACCGACAGAAGGACGAACGGAAATCGCAAAATCGACTCAAAATCACTTTTCCGATCGGTATAATAAAAGGTGGGTTTATGTCAAATATTATTGGCAGTTGCAAACATCAGCACAAACTCATTATACCCTCACTACTACGTGGTTTAGATTATAGAAATTGTTACATATTCCTCCCATATATTAAATAAGTATATTTCATTTGTTGTGAAATACCGTATACATAGTTGTACATTTGCACTTTAGTAACATTTTATTTTCTATTTCATTTATGCTCTGTTTGTAGATTTACTATTGTGTTTGGTTACTATGCCCTTAACGCTAATGGAAATTCTCTCAAAATATTGGCCCTTCGGCTCCTGTGCGATTTTGTGTAAAATGATTGCAATGCTACAGGCTTTAAGTATATTTGTTTCAACGATATCCATAACAGCGATTGCTTTTGACAGATATCAGGTAAGTTCACAAATAAATCCATTTGTTTTTATTACGTTTAACAAGCACTTGAGTTATATGAGCAATATGCATTTGGGGGCGAACAGAAAATAAATATTCATTTGCCGGAAATGATAATGAAGGATTTAACACTTGCTCGTATAATGGCTGTTTTGTTAAAAAAGTATATAAACATACTCGTATTTGTAGGTTTATTTTAATGGTTGTATATGATATTTTGTATAGTAGTTAATGGCAATTGAGTGTAAATGGAGTAATAAAAGTAGGACATTATTGCAAGCTAATACATATATTGCTTCTGTTAATATTAAATTCTGTTTCTAAAGCTAAATTCTTACTTTAAGATGTAAATTTACTCTTTATAATTAAAATATTATAAAAATATTTGAAGTTCAAAACAATATAAAATTTAAAAAATTGTGATGTTTGTGATAATAAACATGATTAGAATAAAATAATTTTAAAAAATGTTTTTTTTTTAAATTTTAAACTAAGAACTTTTGAAAAATTTCAGACCTCTAGGTACAGTTCTGAAATATGGCGCCGCACTGTGGACCATATTTTGAGAATGCGGGCAAAAATAATTTTTTTTTATGGTTGCCGATTTCAAAGTTATATTATTCATTTAAAGTTAATGCCAGTGAAACTCGGGAGCCAAAAAATTGCGACTCTATTTCAACTATATCACAGCGAGCAGGATCTTCGAAAATTGACTTTCCTAGTATTTTACTAAAATTAAATATTTCTTTGTAAATTTTAATTTTGAAATGACTTTTTTGGTTTAAATCATTTTAAAGTAAAATAAATTTTGTATTATTTTGGAATTTCTAAGCTATAAATGTTAGAAATATAAAGTCACTGAGTCGTTTAGAAATTAAAAAAAAGGTAAAAATTTCTCGAAAATCTCCTACTTGATAGAGAAAAAATCCTGCACTTTTCTGTAGTCCGAACCCTCCCCTACACTCCTATACCCCATTGTATACCGGCCAGTTTCTGCCATTGTGCACCAGAACAATTTTTCTGACCCAAGATATTTTGTGCAAAATTTATGAATACAAAAGTTTTCTATTATGTGGTTAGGGTATAATGAGTTTGTCCTGGTACCAAAAATATTGGATTCATACCCATCTTTTATTATACTGATCGACTCAAAATCACTTTATGAGCGATCTAACGATATCCGTCCGCCTGTCTGTGTGTTATGAATATAAAAGTTGGTCGTACCGGTGTATTTGTTTTTTTGCGTGAGTATTTGTTTTTTACACTGACAGAAAAAGGAAACGGTTGAGTTGACACGAGTTTTTATATATTTATAAAAAAGGGTTGAGAAATAATACGCTTAATTGTTAAATTATATTAATGGGTAAAATCTTTTTGATTTTGACAGGTACATTTACATAGGTATTTTTCGGAGCATGAGTTATATAGTTTAAATACCTGACAAAATGGGGAAAAAATGTAAATAACAGGTGAGTGGTAAAAAAAACTATTGCCACACACCCTTATAAGATATGACCAGGTATGCTTCACCTTTTTAAAGGGGTTATGGTGCGGGTTTATTATGCTTCAAAAAGTGGTAATAAAAGATAAAAAATTGTATTTTACATAATTGCAAGAGAGAGTATTTATAATAGTCTTTCCACAATTATTATTATTATTTACCATTTGAACAACGGCTAGGTGCTGTTATAGAGATCTCGCTGATATTTATTTTCAACAAGCAACCATTTCTTTAAGAATTCTAACCTGCAAGAAATTTAAATACACAAAGAAAAATTACAACTTTTGTATCAAATTTGAAAAAACGGTACATTGAATGCTCTCATAGCAAGGCAAAGATGTACAAACATCACCAAGACTGGTTGCTAAAGGAACTTATTTTTGAGAGTTCACCTACAACCGCCAACGAAAGTGGAAAAAAGCGTCGATCATGGAACCCAATTGACGGATATAGGGAAAGATCTCGAAGGCGCAAGCTGGAGAATATCAATGAAGAAATTTCTCAAAGAATTATTAAGGATTCATTTTTGCACCAAATTCAACCAGCTCAAAATATGAAAAACAAATTGGGTTATGATTTGGAATTTGGTCCGTTAGGCGAAGCAGTGAGAAAAAACAAAAAAATTGAAGAAAAAAGAAAGCAAAAAAAAAAACAAATCCAAGAAAAATATTTATAGCTAGGCCTCATAATCGACCAACCAAAACATGGAGAAAGAAACTCAAATGATGGAAATGCTGCAAGGAGATTTTTTCCCGATCCAGAAACTGCAGCATCTATTACAGTTGATAACTGCAAAAAAATTTGGAGAGCACGCCGCCAATAAAACAACTATACTTTATAACGAAAAATACTCCTTGCGGTATATGAAATCCACAGTTCATAAAATTTTGCACCATGGGGATCAAATAACTCAAAACAATATGCTACCAATAGGAGATCCATCTGAAACTTGGTCCATACACTTGCAGTAAAAAAAAATTAACTTTGACTTAGTCACGCACAGTCACGTATGGTCACGCACAGTCACGGAGAGACTTAAAACGGATTTCGCCTCATTCAATCATTCTGAAACTTGGTCGGTATACTTGCTTTAAAAAAACATTAACTTCGACATAGTCAACCACAGTCACGCATAGACAGTTATCCGATCGATCTGAAACTTGGTCGATAGATTTGTTGTGAAAAAAGATTAACTTTGACATAGTCACGCACAGTCACGCACAGTCACGCATAGTCACGCACAGTCACGGAGCGATTAAAACCTCACTTCCACTCAACCGATCGATCTGAATCTTTGTCCATAGACTAGTTGTGGACAAAGATTAATTTAAAGATAGTCACACACAGTCATGCAAGAGTTTAATAAAATTTTTTTCTTATGGGTTAGATTATTTATTTATATAGTTTACATTTTTTCTTGATTTCTAAAATTTATGTATTTTATAAAATTACAATAAAAATTGATATAGAAATATTTAAAAAAAACAATAAAAAAAATTTTTAACTTAAGTAAAAACATACGACTTTTTCCTTGAAACTTCTCTATCTTGAACCAATATCAGGTAAGTTTTACGTTCGCTACTTTAAAAAAAAGCCAACCATTGGCCCTTGTGAACATTGGGATTAAAAAGTTTAAAGGGGCCAAAGTTTGGCATTTTCTGACCAAATTTAACTTAACTGCAGTTGTTTGCTATAAGTGATACATGGATGACGCTTTCTGTTTGATTTTAAAAAAGTGTCATAAGAAAATCTTTAATCTTTAATCCCCTGTAGTCCGACTCACATGATTTTTTTTTTATATAATGTCTTATTTTTCAGTTAATTTTACAACTAATACTTTTTAAAAATATTGTAAGTTACATTTTTGCCAGAAAAACCCAAACTTTGGCCCCCGTAAACTCTTTAGTCCTAATGTTCACAAGGGCCAAAGGTTGGCATTGTTTTAAATAATCCGAGTTACAATATAACTTATTAAGCAGCGAACGTAAAAGTTATCTGATATTGGTTCAAGGTAGAGAAGTTTCAATGAAAAAGTCGTTTGTTTTTAATTTAGTTGAAATTTTTTTAAATATTTCTATATAAATATTTATTGTAAATTTATATAACAGTTACATTTTTAAATCAAGAAAAATTGTTAACTATATAAAAAAGAGTATAACTTATTGTTAGTGTACTGAAAAATTACTTTAAATCAAATATTTCTTCTAAATAGCCTTGATTTTCATCTTCTTCTTCTTGTTTAGCTTATTCGTCTAATTCAATAGAGGTAGTTTTCCATTTTTGACGAATGTTGGACATATATGGATCTGAAGTGCACAACAAAATAGTGATAAGGTCTTCATTAGTATAACATCTGGACATTTTCCTTGTGTTGTGCTCGCGAAGGAATCTGTAGGTTTTGTTCCTTTTTTCTTGCGCTTCTTCAGATAGATCTCCTTTTAATAGCATATTGTTTTGAATTATTTGTTTACCATGGTACAAAATTTTATGAACTGTGGATGGAATATATCTCCAAGAGTATTTTTCGTTATAAAGTATAGCTGTTTTATTGGTGTACTTTATTTATTTATTTATTTATTTATTTTCCATTTCCTGTACAACAAGATTTAATCTTATATTTAAAGTACAGAAATTCAATATCCAAGAATTACATTAAGGCAAACATATAGTAGAACAATTAAAAAAAAAAAACATATATAGTAAATTACATTTAAGCTTGTTCAAAAAATTTAAATAAAAACTGCTTAAAACTATTTGTTGCTATTAAGTTGTTGGGTATGTGGAAGAATATTCCAAAGACGTGAAACATACAAGTAAAACTGCCATTCAGATGTAAGGCAACGGTGAAATGGAATAATAATGTTTTTTCCTCTTTGCGATCTGGCAAACCGAATTTTTTCGAAAAGGTATAGTGGGGTTTGTGTATAGATAATTTTGTGTAGATAACGAAGTACACGAATCTTAAGAAGGCTATCGAACGAGACGCCATAAAGATTTGTTGATATGTGGGAGACTTGAGAGTGCTTTCTTAATCCATACACATATCTAATAACATTGTTAAATATAACGTTAAGTCTTCTTTTGCTGGTAGAATCGCAGCTTGCAAAAAGCTCACATCCATAAATTAAACTTGGAATTACATATGTCTTAGCGAGTAGAATTCTTATTCGTAAAGGGGTGAAATATTGTGATGACTAAAGCGTCCTTAACTTATTTTAAGTTTGTCCGACTAGTAGGTTTACATGGTTTGTCGATGTTAAATTGCTGTTAAAAATCAACCCAAGGTTCTTGGCAGAATTTACAATTGAAATTTATTAAAATATCATCACTTATGGTAGGATCGATTGTTCTTTTATGAATTATCAAGCACTTTGACTTATTTGGATTAAGACAAAGTCCATTTGCTGTTGCTCAGAGAAAAATCCTTTGTAAATCATCGTTTAGCCTAGCTATATTAGTGGCAACAGATTGCATTGGACTACTTATATATAATTGAACATCATCTGCATACATGTGAACTTTGCAATGTGAAAGCTGTTTTGGTAGATCATTTGCATAAATTGAAAAAAGTAAGGGTCCTAGGATTGACCCACTCCTCTGAGGCACTCCTCTGACGAGTCTTAAAGGATTAGACCATGTGTTATTCACATTAACAGATTGCCAACGATTTGTTAGGTAAGAAGAAAGAAGCCTCGTTGAGGCATCAGAAAACTTAAAAAAGTGCATAAGTTTCATGCAAAGTGTTCTATGGTCAACCGTATCAAAGGCCTTCGAATGGTCAAGAAGCACCAAAGAATTTAAATTACCGTTATCTAGTTCACTGCGTATGTTTTCGGAGACATGCAACAAAGCAGATACGTAACTATGATTTGAACGAAATCCTGACTGTGCATCAGTTAACAAATTGTTTTCTTTGATATATAAGCTCATTTGCAGGTGCAAAAGTTTTTCTACCACTTTTGATAGATAACATAAAATAGCTATGGGCCTGAACTCCGTATTTGCTTTCGGTAGTGGAACTATTCTTGCATGTTTCCATTTAGATGGAAAAGTACTGGACATAATGATAGTGTTAAATAAGTACGTCACATAAGGTAAGACTAATGGCAGTAATATTTTTATAAACTTAGGATGCATATTATCACAGCCCACTGCGTTAGATTTTTTTGCATTTATCTTTCTGCTGCATGCTAGAACTTGTAATATGATTTTGAATCGTCTTATTAATTCTTGATCTACACCTGTGATAGATGCTGCAGTTTCCGGATCGAAAAAAAATCTCCTTGCAGTATTTCCATCATTTGTGTTTCCTTCCCCTTGTTTTGGTTGGTCGATTACGAGGCCTAGCTGTAGATATTTTTGTTGAATTTGTATTTTTTTTTTGCTTTCTTTTTTCTTCATTTTCTTTCTTTTTTCTCACTGTTTCGCCTAACAGACCAAATTCCAAATCATAACCCAATTTAAGAATATGCTCCATGAAACGTATTCTAGCATGAAGAGGGGAAATTCCAAATTCGTGGGCTTCCTTAAAACTATCGTCTTCTGGTGGGGGTTGGATTAATTGACTTGATGTCTTTTGGCATATAACGCAGCTTGACGTTGACTTTGTTCCAGTTAAAGCTTGTGCAACTTTTCCATCAATCATTGTGAGACACATTTTAAAATGTACTTCAATGTCTTGGTCATCAAATTTAAATATTACTGGTTGAAGTTCCTTAATTTGATCTTTTATTTTTTGAACTTTTTCAGTTATGACATCTTTGGTTTCCTTTTCGAATGCAAATTTTATTGGTCTGCAATACTTTGTTGAAGAAGGAATTTCAATATATATCAATTCTGTTCAGATATATCAATTTCTGTTGCTCTACTAGTTGACGGCTCTAAGACGCTATACCTTTTTGTTAAGCGCAATGGAACGAAAGATACCATAAATAAATTAGCATCTGATGAATTTTCGGCATTAAATTGCTTGTATTGTTTCTGACCAGAGGATCCATCACATCCTAACCCCTTTTAAAAGGTGAAGCATACCTGCTCGTATCTTAGAGGGCTATGTCGCAATAGTTTTTTTTTACCATTTACCTGTTATTTAAATTGTTTCCCATTTTGGCAGGTATTTAAACTATATAAATCTAATTCAGGCTATTAATGTTTTTGAAAGATACCTATGTAAATGTACCTGTAACAATTAAGCGCATTATATCTCAACCCTTTTTTATAAGTATATAACAACTCCTCACAACTCTACCGACACGCAAAAAAATACACCGCGGTGCACCGGTACGACCAACTTTTGTATAAATAACACTCAGACGGACGGACAGACATCGTTTAATCGACTCAGGAAGTGTTTTTGAGTCGATTCGTATGATAAAAGATGGATAAAGGTCCAATATTTTTGGCAGTTACAAACATCACCTCAAACTTAATATATCCTAACCACATAGTGGACAACTTTCTATTCATAAATTTGCAGAAAATATTTAACCTTGGGTCAGAAAAATTGTTCTGGTGCACACGGGCGGAAACTGGCGGGTATATAATGGGGTATAGGAGTATAGGTTAGGGTTCGGACTATAGAAGGGTGCAAGATTTTTTCTGACTGCTTTTGACTGGCAGGAGTTATGCTCTATTAAGTAAGAGATGTTCGGAAATTTTTGACCTTTTTTAAAAAATTTTTCTTTAAATTTCGGAACGACTCAGTGATTTGACATTTTTAACATTAATAGTATGGAAGCCGCAAAATTATATAAAATTTATTTCACTTCAAAATCTTTTAAATCAAAAAGTTACAGTCATTCAAAAATAAAAATTTACAAAGAAATTTTTAATTTTAGCAAAATACTGAGAAAGCCCATTTTCGAAGACCCTGTTCGCTGTGATATAGTTGAGATAGAGTCGCAATTTTTTGGCTCCCGAGGTTTATTAGTATTTACTTTCAAATGAATAACATAACTTTAAAATCGGTAACAAAAAAAAAAAAAATGATTTTTGGCCGCCTTCTCAAAATATGGTCCACTGTGCGCCGGCTGCCTTCAAAAAGTATTTTTCTTTTATCTCTTATGAAGGGATATTAGTCGATTTCTACTCTAATAATAGAAAATAATGGAATTTTTGCCGATAGAAGATAAGAAAAACAGTATACAAGAATTTATAATGAATTCTGGAAAAAGGAAAGCAAAGGAAACTTTAAAGTTAAATATAGAATAATGACAAAAAAAAAAAAAACGCAATTATCACAACAGGTTTTATTTAGGCTAAGAAAATTGTAGACTGACGCCACTAAAGTATACAATTAAAAAGTCGCATAGTCGCCATACTGCTTTAGTTATCTAATAGGCATAGTAAAATTACAATACATTTCCAACATGAATTCTGCAACGAAATCTAGATTAAGGAAATAACTTATTTACTTAATTAATTACATCAATTTGCCAAACTAATAAATTCACCGTTGTTTACAAAATTCTTAATGATAAGTAATCTAAATTTTAATACACTTACTTCTTATTTATTACCTTGTTGTTTTTCTTCTCATTCTATTTTCGTATAAAGGTTATTGTTTATCCAACACGAGATAGTTTGCAATTTGTGGGTGCTGTTTCCATTCTCATTGGCATCTGGGTACTAGCCCTTTTATTGGCTTCGCCCATATTTATCTATAAACGTTTAATACATGCTGACATACCACCTGTGCTGCAAGAACTTGGCATACATGGCGTTTCATTTTGTATAGAAGACTGGCCATTGAGTCATGGTCGTTTCTACTATTCGATGTTTTCGTTATGCGTACAATATCTCGTGCCAATATTAATTGTGTCAGCGGCTTATTTTGGCATTTACAATAAATTGAAGAATCGAATTACAGTCGTAACAGTACAGGTGTCCACACAACGAAATGCTGAACGCGGCAGGCGAATGAAGCGTACAAATTGTCTACTCATAAGCATAGCGGTAATATTTGGTGTATCATGGTTGCCATTGAACTTTTTCAATTTGTATGCGGACATGAAACGTGCAGCCGTTACCAACAATATGCTGGTGATTTATGCTTTTTGTCATATGATTGGCATGAGTTCGGCCTGCTCGAATCCCCTGCTCTATGGATGGCTGAATGATAATTTCCGTAAAGAATTTCAAGAATTATTATGCCGTTATAAAGAAAACACTAATAATGCTCTTAATGGTCATACAACAGGAGGTGCTCAATCGCGGCGCAAACGGAAACACAATGACATATCGAAAGGTGATCTGAAGTTACTTAGCAGCGGTTGTGGTTTTGGTGCGGCTGCAAATGGCGAAGCCGATGGCAGACAGCTGGGTATATTTAATAATAATACAACGAATGGTATGCGGAGTGCTGTTACCGAGTCGGTGGCTCTGACCGAGAATCCCATGTCAACAGAAGCAACAATATTAGTAACGCGGTAAATTTTTATTTATTTGAATTATATTCGTTGTATATTAAAAAAAGTTGCACCACAAACAAAAATACTTATGAAATTACCATACATTCCATTTACATAAAAACATTATCAATTTATTTTACTTCAAGTAAAATTAAAAAAATAAATAAAAAATAGTTATAAAATATATGGATATTACAGCATCACTACTCTTTAAAAAGCTTCATATAAATAAAATTACAGTCGCTTAGTGGTAAGCTGCTGTTTTAGTGGTTGTGGAACCTAAAATAGCTATATATCTGCCCTCCTCAGAACCACATATTATTTCTTAGCAACTACTGACCAAATTCTAACAAAATATACACCATTGGAAAACTTATAAATAAATCTGTTACGTTACAAACCGACTATAATTTATGAGCCCATAGGGGCTATTTTATGATCATAACAAAAATATGCGAAAAGATTATTATATATATATATATACTTTTTGAACGAAACAACTATTTTTACTTACAATTTTTTTTATTTTTTTTTTTTATTAATTGTCCAATGATTCTATTAGTATTGATTCTATTAGTATTGATCAGTAGTTTCTGAGGAATTGTAAATAATTCTGACGTATACTTTTATTTAAAAAGGAGGACGGTTTTAAGAAAAGATATACCGTATCAGTAAGATGTTATATTTAGCGCCGGCAACAGTTATAACATTTATCATAAAAGTCAAAAAATGAAAGCTATTTTTTTCGAGCAAAAATAACAGTTATTATTAACACAGTTCATTGGTGACCATTGAACAGCTCATGTGTAAATTCTCTTACTTTGTTTTGCAATGATTATCTATTTTTTTCTTCAATCAAGTGATTGTTGTTGTCTTGAATAACTATGCCCTTTCAGAGCAAAATATGATGATGATGGAGATCCAAGGGACTCAATTGGTGCGACGGAAGATGGGAATGAGAAAAAGATCACAGATGTATTTTTCGATCAGTTGAAAGATGTAAATACAAAAGAAAAAGAATTGTCCAATGTTATCATCGCCAAATGTTTAGCGAGAAAGGTTTTTCTGTTAGAGCAAAATGTTCACACTGTGCTGGAAAACTTAAGACTATTTATTGTAAAGAAAACAATACGAAATGTGTTAATTGTTATGGAAACCATAAATCCTTTGATCTCTCTTGCGCATACACAGAACTAACGCACACATTTAGAACTAACAAGCAAGTTTACAAATCAAACAAATAAGAAAAATTTAGTTGGTCTAGACCGACTATACAATACCCTATACCATGTGTTTAGAGATCCTATCTTTAAGGTCCAACTAATTAGATATCAAAAATAAGCATAAACCAAATTTGAGTGGCTTTGTTATTAATTTTTTTGCCTTCAGATATGAAAAAGTTCACATCGGATGCCATATTTATAAGGGGACTGGGTCAAAAAAGGGACCGATCATGGCTATATTTTGCAGAATCACTTAGATTTTACGAAAACATATAAAAACCAAATTTGAGAAAAATCACACATAGTGGTACAGGGTATAAAAAAAAAACAATAATGTTTTACGATCATCATCACCAAATCTTTATTTTCCCAACAAAAACAAATTGTTTTTTTTTTTTTTTTTAAACACCACTTTTTTAAAGTGTAAATATCTCATACATCTGAATGTAAGTAAGCACACTTTGCACAATGTCCAAAAAGCTTTAGTCGCTCCCTTGTTCAAGCGCTGATGTTGAGAGCGTTTTTAGAGACATGAATTCCAAAACTGGAAACTAAATATCATTACATTCAGTTAATGCTTTACTTCACATTAAAAATGGATTGAAAAGAGAAAATTCCTGTTGCGAAAGATTTCAAATTCCTGATGAAGTAAATATTTTAATTAATAGTAATGTTGTTCATAAAACATCAGAATTTTTAATAAAAACCGTTTTATGGGCAGATGAAAGTGATGATGAGGAAACAGTGATAGATTTAAGTGAAGATGGAGAAGCAGCTCTATATGGGGCCTATGACTCCGAATTGTCCTATAAGGCTATTTTTTGGACTACTGTTTAATGGATATAATACACACATACAAGCCCAATTTGACTGAGATCTATAATTTGGATCTTATGGCAATTTAGGTCGACTTCATAGGGGTCATTTGTATGGGGACTAGGTCTGAACATTGACCGAATTTCACCAGTTTCAACGTCTTTCATCCTACAGCCAATAGAAGCTTATATTCCAAATTTCATCAAAATATATTCATGTTTGCGACCTGAAGTTTGATTACATGGTTTACATGGACACACAGACGGACGGACGGACGGACAGACAGACAAACGGACGGACATCGCTGAATCGACTCAGAAAGTGTTCTGAGTCGATCGGTATAATAAAAGATGGGCCTAGGTCAAATATTTTTGGTAGTTACAAACAGCAGCACAAAATCATTATACCCAAACCACATAGGGTATAAAAATAAAAAAATGGAAAATTTAGTGTTTTTGATCGGTTTAGGTGCTTTTAATATTTTCAAGTTGACAACCCTGATAATTTCGTATATTACCACTCCATTCCCTCCCTTACCCAAAGAACAAAGAGAATTGCAGCAACAGCCTAATATTCTGACAGCAAATGCATTTAAAAATCTTCCATGTAAAGGGTGATTTTTTAAGAGCTATAGGAAAGTTTTCCAAAAAAAAACACATAAAATTCAGAAAAATGCATGAAATCTTTATTTGAATCGATAGTACGGTCCATATAATTTAATGTTTGAAGATTATTTCATGCAAATGTTGATCGTGACTGCGCCTCAAATGGTCCATCCGCTTAGTCCAATTTTGGCATACTCTTTCCAACATTTCGGCCGGTATCTCACGAATAAATGCTTCAATGTTGTCTTCCAATGCGTCAGTTGAAGCGGGATTGTCTGTATAGACATGAGCTTTAACATAGCCCCACAAAAAATAGTCTAAAGGCGTTAAATCGCACTATCTAGGCGGCCAATTGACCGGTCCCAACGTGAAATAAAATGTTCACCGAACTCGCCTCTCAATAAGTCCATTGTTGCGCGTGCTGTGTGGCATGTGGCACCGTCTTGTTGAATCCGCATGTCATGCAAGTCAAGCTCTTGGGCCAAAAAAAGTTGGATATCATCTCTCGGTAGCGCTCACCATTCACAGTTACGTTACGATTCGCATCATCTTTGAAGAAGTACGGTCCAATGATGCCACCAGCCCATAAACCGTACCAAACTGTGATTTTTTCTGGATGCATTGGTAACTCTTCCAATGCTTCTGGCTGATATTCACTCCAAAATCGACAATTCTGCTTATTTACGTACCCATTGAGCCAAAAATGAGCTTCGTCGCTGAACACAATTTTTCGGTAAAAAAGTGGATCTTCGGCCAACTTTCCAAGAGCCCATTCACCAAAAATTCTACGTTGCGGTAGGTCGTTCGGCTTCAATTCTTGCACCAGCTGTATTTTGAAAGGCTTCACACCTAAATCCTTCCGCAAAATTTTCCACGTTGTTGAGTAACAGAGGCCCAATTGCTGCGAACGGAGACGAATAGATAATTGATGGTCATCATTAACACTGGCCGATACAGCTGCGATATTTTCTTCAGTTCGCACTCTACGTAAGCGTGTTGGTGGTTTAATGTCCAACAATGTAAATTTGGTGCGAAATTTAGTCACAATAGCCCGAATAGCCGCTTCAGTGGGTCGATTAAACTGACCATAAAATGGAAGAAGCGCGCGATGAACTTTCTTAACAGAGCACGCATTTTGATAATAAAATTCAATAACTTGCAAGCGTTTTTCGTTTGTAAGGCGATTCATGGTTAAATTATAGACCAAACTGAAGATGTTTGACAATGAAACAAAACACGAAACGTGCGTCAGCTGTTTAAACCAGTGTTGCCAAAAAGATAATAGCTAAAAAATCACCCTTTAATAAGAACTAAAAAAAAGAAATGATTTTTATTTATAACTCACCTAAAGAACAAGAGACTAACTGAACTTACTATTAAGTATTACTACTCAAATAGTAAATAATGAATACGCAAGTAAATCTAACCTTAACACCTGCAATAAAATAACAATTGGCAAAAACAATTTTTCAGGTCGTTGTTCTATGGATATCCAGTTTTATATTGATGTCCAGTTCTATATTGATGTCCAGTTTGGGGAACATGTGCAAAACATATATTAAGAAAATCCAAATCAACCAGAATAAACTTGGCACTTTCCCACGCAACGACTACATTAGGGTGGCCCTTCATTATATGGAGGGCAAAAAAGTGTTTGAATTTAAAATCCCACCCCCTAGAAATATGCGAATAGAAAAAAACTGAGAAATACAAAGTTTAGGGTAAATCAAAAAAAAAGTTACAGGTGCCTCAATGCGACTGAAAATTTCAAGTGTGTTTATATGGGAAAATATGACTTTTTTCCGATTTTACGAAAATTTCGTTCTATAGTTTAAATTTTTCGACAAGTTGTTATATGAATCGACTTCAGTAGTAAATTATCTCTTTAAAAACTATATAACTTCAAAATCAAATCAAAACTCACCAAGAAATAGCAAATGCTCCAGATCACTTTTGTGCCAAAAAAAAAACTTGGTCGTGAAATTTGACAGAAATTTTTTCAACTTTAAGAATTTAATTAAATCCATAATTTTTTTTCGGTCTCTCTACCTAGGAGCATTCAGACATAAAGTTTTGTTTTATCATCACGTTTTTAACCTATTGCGAAATGAGACCATAGATGGAAATTTTTTTTGAAAAAATTTTGAAAACTCCTTTTTTAAATTTTAAGAAATTTTCTTTAACAAAATTCCAAAAAATGGATCTAGCACTTTAAGTTTTTGTTAAATATATGTTAGAGATTAACTGTGTGAATTTTTATGTAAATTCCTCTGCCAAAATTTTTTTTAAAGAATTTTTTTTGCGGATTTCTAGAGAAATGAGTTTTTTTGTGAAATATTCAGTAAATGTACTCTTTCTAAATACTTTGTATCAAAAATTTAGCAGTTTTCTACTTTTTAATATAATATTTTATCTTAATAGCCTAGGGTTTCTGAAAAAATATGATCCCATTAACCCTTTTAGATTTGGGGTCTCATATGACCTATTTTTGGTCTCATTTCGCAATATGTTAACAACGTGTTAATAAAACAATACTTCATAGCTAGGTACTTATAGGTACAGAGACCAAAAAAATATTATGGCTTTAACCAATTTGTAAAAGTTGAAAAAATTTTCATGACATTTCATGACCTAGAGTTTTTTGGTACAAAAGTGGTCATGTTTTCGCCATATAAACACACATGAAATTTTCATTCGCGTTGAGGCATCTCTAAATTTTTTGATTGACCAAAACTTTGTATTTCTCATTTTTTTTTTGCTATTCGCATATTTCTAGTGGATGAGACTTTAAGTCCGAACACTTTGTTTCCCCTCCATATTATGAAGGGCCACCTTAATGTCCACAAGTGTATATCAAGATTAAAAAAAATGGTTTATGTATTATTCCTACGATCTCTCCCTTAATAGTGTGTTGAAGGTTTTAAAACTAAATATTTTCTATCTTCGATTCAATTCATTATTGATTATTTGCGTATTCATAAATTGAAAACTTTTATTATAGATGTAAGGTAAATTAACCATCTCTCTTTAGTATTATATTTTATGTTTTCTAAGAAATCATATTTTGAAAAAAAAAAAAAAATTATATATGGGGGATTTCATGTCAAGTGCACCAACTTTCGAAACCGATGTCTTCCGATCGGGATGAAATTTGCACCAAGGTCAGTCCTATTGGATAGTAGTTTAGACACAATTTTTCAATAAGATCGATCCAGATCTCTCTGAGTTAGAGGGGATCAAAATTTGACATTTTGGCCAAACAGGTGTTTTTTCTCATCCATGTAACTTATTACCTATTGTTCTTAGAAAATTTTCTCCTAAAGAGTTTAGATAGCTATTTATTCAATACTAGCTGTTTTTACCCGGTCTTGCCCGGGATAAAAAGGCGTTTGACTTGAAAAATGCTTCACTATGCTTCCCAGGCACTGAGTACTCAGTCCCCAATTTACAAATTCCCCAATAAAATGAACTTTCTCCCAAAAAATTTGTATGGGCAGTAAATTCATTTTTTATTTCAATTAAAAATTTTTTGATTTTTTTAATTTATAAGTTTTTTAAGATGCTGCAGCAAAAATGCTTCAAAAATAAGCTGCGAAACCGCTTTAAGTTTTTTTTTTTTTTCAGTTTATTTATAAACATCAAATATAACGGAATGGTTCGCAAATTAAAGGAATCAAAACTTTTAAAAATTTAATTACTTCATTCAATAAGTGATCGCCATTGAGCAGAGACGTTAAATTCAAGTTTCAGAAAAGAAAGACTAATGCGACGTTGTGTCGCAAGGTTTCTTTAAGCAACTGCTTATAGTATATGTGTGGCCTATTTTGATCAACAGGTAATTATTTCACATACGTAGATAAAATTTATCATACGACATTTCACTAAGCTGTGTTCCGCGAGCGAGTCGCGTCCGCTTCCGCGCGTTTTGCAGGCAGACCCGTTCTGCCATGCAGTTGTTGTCAACTTATTTTAATCGGCAAAATATATTTTTCAGACCGTTGCGATATTTTTTCTGAGCTGTGTTCCGCGAGCGCGTCGCGTCTGCATCCGTCGCGTCCGCGTCCGCGCGTCTCGTCCCGCTTCCTCGCAGCTACTACCCGTGCTGCCGCTTAGTTCTCGTTAACTTATTTTAATTCCTAAAACATATTTTTTAGAGCATTGCGATATTGTAGCTGAGTTGTGTTCCGAGAGCGCGTCGCGTCCGCATCCGTCGCGTCCGAGTCCGCGGTCGCGCGTCGCTTCCGCGCGTTTGGCAGCCACACCCGTGCTGCCGCGCAGCTGTCAACTTATTTTAATCGCCAAAATATATTTTTCAGATCATTGCGATATTTTAGCTGATCTGTGTTCCGCGAGTGCGTCGCGTCCGCATCCGTCGCGTCCGCGCGCCGCTTCCTCGCAGCTACTACCCGTGCCTCCGCTTAGTTCTCGTTAACTTATTTTAATTCTTAAAACATATTTTTTAGAGCATTGCGATATTTTAGCTGAGCTGTGTTCCGAGACCGCGTCGCGTCCGCATCCATCGCGTCCGAGTCCGCGGTCGCGCACCGCGCGCCGCTTCCGCGTGTTTCGCAACCACACCTGTGCTGCCGCGCAGCTGTTGCCAACTTATTTTAATTGTCAAAATATATTTTTCAGAACATTCCGATATTCTAGCTAAGCTGTATTACCCGTGCGCGCAGCTTCCGCACACCGAAATAATGCTATTGAAAAGAATACCCATTTTAAATGCGTTTATTGTAGGACATATATTGAGAGGAGTATGCAAATGTTTACTAAAATAAATATTTAACAAAATTCATTAAATAAAAATATTTAAAAATTTAAGAATGAATTTGGGGAGTAAGTTCATTTTTTCTATCGATTAAAAAAAAATGGGGAATTTGTTCATTGCTTTTGGGTACCTTTTTTAAGTTTGGGGAATTTGTTCACCGTGTAGTTATTTCCGTGTAAACCAAATTTCAGAGAAATCCGTTGATAAGTACAAATTTGTATAGGGAAGAAATATACCACACAACAAAATATGAATTTTATATGAAAATTGGGCGTAAAAGTAGGCGTGGTCGGTAAAAATCATATGGCGACCTTCCCTGGAATATGTACTAAATTTCGGAGAAAGCCATTGAAAAATAAAAGTTTGTATAGCAATCAAATAAAGAAACAAATGAAAGGAAAAAAAATAAGTTTTATATACATAGAAGTTGGCGCAAAGTAGGCGTGGCCTGTAAGAAGCATATGGTGACCTTCCCTTTAGTATAGAGATCGTGTGAACAAATTTTAGACATTCCTTGAAAAATAAAAATTTTTATAGTGAACAAATATACCAAAAAACAGAAAATTAGTTTTGTATAAAAAGTTGGCGTAGAAGAAGGCGTGGACGGCAAGAATCATATGGCGACCTCTCTGGAGTACAGAGATCGTGTGTAGCAAATTTCAGAGAAATCCGTTAAAAAAAAAAATAA
The DNA here is from genome assembly GCA_963682025.1 of Cordilura impudica. Taxonomy (NCBI): domain Eukaryota; kingdom Metazoa; phylum Arthropoda; class Insecta; order Diptera; family Scathophagidae; genus Cordilura; species Cordilura impudica. The sequence goes on from OY821517.1 coordinate 122,953,136, forward strand.
TTGTGTAGCGAACAAATGTACCAAAAAACAGAATATGAATTGTATACAAAAAGTGGGCGTAACAGTAGGCGTGACGGTACGAAGAATATGTCGACCCTCCCTGGAGCAGAGAGATCGTGTATACCAAATTTCAGAGAAATCGGTTGAAAAATAAAAATTTGTATAGGGAACAAATATACCAAAAAACAGAAAATGAATTGTATATAAAAAGTGGGTGTAAAAGTAGGCGTGGCCGGTACGAAGCATATGGCGACCTTTCCTGGAGCACAGAGATCGTGTGTACCAAATTTCAGAGAAATGCGTTGAAAAATAAAAATTTATATAGCAAACAAATATACCAATAAACAGAAAACCTATTGTATACAAAAAAGTGGGCGCAAAAGTAGGTGTGGCCGAAAGAATCACCCGGTGACCTGGCCTGGGGTACAAAGATCGTGAGTACCAAATTTCAGAGAAATGCGTTGAAAAATAAAAACTTTTTATAGCGAACAAATATACCAAACACAGAAAATGAATTGTATACAAAAAGTGGGCGCAGAAGTAGGCGTGGCGGGTAAGAATCATATGGCGACCTTTCCTGAAGTATGGAGATCGTGTGTAGCAAAATTCAGAGAAATCCGTTGAAAAATAATAATTTGTATAGCGAACAAATATACCAGAAAGCAGTAAATGAATTGTATATAAAAAGTGGGCGTAAAAGTAGGCGTGGCAAGTAAAAAGTATATGGTGACCTTAGCTGGAGTACAGGGATCGTGTGTACCGAATTTCAGAGAAATCAGTTAACAAATAAAAATTTGTATAGTGAACAAATATGAATAAAACAGAAAATGAATTTTACATTAAAAGTGGGCGTTAAAGTAGGCGTGTCAGGTAAAAAGTATATGGCGACCTTTGCTGGGGTATGGAGAACGTGTGTGCAAAATTTTAGGGAAATCCGTTGAAAAATAAAAATTTGTATAGCGGTCAAACAAACAAACAAACAAACAAACAGAAAATGAATTTTATATATATAGATTTCGGAAAAAAATACTTAAAAAAAAAAAAATTTGTAGACCTTTTTTTTGCTAAATTAAAGCATTTTTTGCCTTTTTGTTCAAAAAGGACATTTTTTTTTTTTCATAAGAAAGCTTAGGATTTTTCCTTTAAGAGCTTTTTGGTCGCTTAGTGGGATGGGAGTGGGATATCTATCAAAATAAATGTTTTGTAACTCAAGACAACGGTTTTTCAATTGTTCACAAATGCACTATTTTGAATTTTTTCCTATTTGTGTGTAAAACCTTACAAATAAAACTTATACTGAGAAACTAGACAAATTAACCTTTCCGAAGGTATGTAACATACTTTCATAACATAACAGAAGAGAATGGTTATCTGTAACCTGATAGAGTTATTTGCACATTTCAATCTGAACAAGAGGATGTTTGAATTGGCTTCACGAAATTAACCCAAATGAGGCCAAAACATTGCGTTTTGGCAGAAAGCAGCGGAGCTCATACAGTATGCGTTTGCATTTACCATGAAAATCTTAAACTGATGTTGAACGAAATCTACTTAAAGTATTTAATAGATGATTCGGCAGAAGATTTACACGATTACCGCGATTGCCTTAAATTGACTATGTGTCCTAATGAAACGACTTCTTGCCACTTGAATGTACCAATTGCCCGAAAACCACATTCATCAAAGAAAATTTAATTAACTCTTTAGATCGAGAATATATAGAGGAGGTCAAATTTGATTCTTGGATTCAGACTGACAGATGAACATTGAAAACAATCACTTTAAATGCGGATGATTTTGTGGAAGAAATGTGTACAGGATTGCTAAACTTGAGAAACCATGACTTTTTAGTCAAAAAGCAATGGCCATTCTTCAAGGATTTGAAGATACATTTGAAGTCTGGTGAATTCGTTATTTCATATGATTTCGCAGAAATCTATAAATATGTTCTTCAGAATGCCATACAAGCATTCCACTTCAATAACGACCAAGCAACTATATTCACAGTAGTTATTTATGTATGGCAATCATATCCGACGATTTAAAACATGATACCGTTGCAGTTTATGAGTACCAGAAGATAATACTAAAATATCTAAAATCTAAATTTACAGTAAATAAGGTATACTACGTTTCGGACGGAGCTCGTCAACATTTTAAAAACAAAAGTAGCTTCGCAAATCTTATGGCTCACGGAAAAGATTTTGGAATGCCAGCTGAGTGGCATTTTCATCCTACTGCTCATGGAAAAGGAGCATATGATGATATTGGGGCAAACCTTAAAAGAAAAGTATAGCGTCCAGTGCTCTCATCAAGATCGCATCTTAGATGCGACTGCTTTATTCCATTGGGCAAAGAGTTATTGTAAAGAAACTAAAATAGTTTTTAGTAGCAAAGAGGATCATCAGGAAACATTGAAAACACTAAAGAGCAGATTCGATGCTGCGGTAACAATCGATGGCACCGCTGAATACCATGCTTTTATACCGCTTGTCGATGGAAGACTCAAGTTGAAAAAGTTTTCTGCCTCTATTTAATGCGATTTCTTTCCAAAGACAACAAATAAACCAGCAGCGAAATCAACAGCTGAACCTAGTAACGCCAAGAAAAGATTGACAAAAAAAACGCAGTAAATAAAGGCGACAAAAAAGCTGGATGAAAGACTAGGTATTTAAAAATTTACAAGACTTAAATACTTCATCAGCTACAATAAATTAAGTATAAAAATAGTTATGATATAAATGGATCTAATGCAATTAAGATTAAATTTTAATAAATTATTTATCTTTTTATTTTTAATATTATTATTATTATACATTAATTTAATTATTATTAAAAATAAATAAAAAATAATAATTTTTCAACATTTCTATAGAAAAAAGCGATTTTTTTCCTGAGGTTAACATATTCTGGGTATTACAGTATCGAGGGTATAAAATTTTAGTTAAGTATGTTATATACCTTCGGAAAGGTTAATTTGTCTAGTTTCTCAGGTTTGTAAGGTTTTACACACAAATAGGAAAAAATTCAAAATAGTGCATTTGTGAAAAATTGAAAAACCGTTGTCTTGAGTTACAAAACATTTATTTTGATAGATATCCCACTCCCGTCCCACTAAGCGACCAAAAACGCTCTTAAAGGAAAAATCCTAAGCTTTCTTGTGAAAAAAAAAAAAAAAAAAAATGCCCTTTTTGAAAAAAAGGCAAAAAATGCTTTAATTTAGCAAAAAAAAAAGTCTACAAATTTTTTTTTTTTTTAATTTTTTTTTTCCAAAATATTGAATAAATAGCTATCTAAACTCTTTAGGAGAAAATTTTCTAAGAACAATAGGTAATAAGTTACATGGATGAGAAGAAACACCTGTTTGGCCAAAATGTCAAATTTTGATCCCCTCTAACTCAGAGAGATCTGGACCGATCTTGTTGAAAAATTGTGTCTAAACTACTATCTAATAGGACTAACCTTGGTGCAAATTTCATTCCGATCGGAAGACATCGGTTTCAAAAGTTGGTGCACTTGACATGAAATCCCCCATATATAAATAAATAAATAAATAAAAAAATAATGGATATTTTTTTATTTTTTTTTATAAATATCAAACATAACTAAAAATGTGAGAAATAGCCCCCAAAGAAGTAAACTTCGTTGAAGTTTTTAATTGGATTCAGTATTAAAGGGCAAAAAATTTTTCAATTTATTTATTCTCACATTTTTCCTTTGGCAATGGTAAAAATGACTGTTATTACTGCTCGAAAATTATCTGCTCGAAAAAATAAAAATCAAAATTATAAAAAACAAAGTATTTTATGAAAAACATGTTTTACTAAAATGAGTTCTCTGAAAGTTACTTGTACATACCTTTTGTTTTAAAATATTGGCAAATTACTGTTATTTTCTGTTCCTAGTTATATTTTCTCTAGAAGAATATTTTTAAAAGTGGCCGATAGCCACTTTCGTAACCATTTTTACTGCTGAAAATTACCACACAAAGTTTCTCAAGTTACATATGTGGTGCTATTTTAATGACCAGAGGTGTACATGCAAACATATTTAGAATAATATTAACATTTACATAGAAGTAGTTTATCGTACAACAGTCTATAATTTTGTGTAGCTGCATGTTTTATCATTTTTTTTCATAATTACTCGTAAATGTTAAAACGTTTTTAATGTTTTTGTTTTTATATTTCTTTAACAACTAGTAGAACGAATACAAAAATAAAGTAATTTCAAACAAAAAAATTACAAAATTGTTAGTCTAATTATTTAGGTCACTGGTGTATATACTTTTTAACTATATTAAAATTTAAAAGTTCGTTTTTTTTTCCTTAATTTAAAATATTTTCATTCATCATTCATAATACGCCCTAACGTTAATTATCGAATTCTATCGTGTAGTATACAATAAAACTCTAGATATTCAATCAAAGTAGGTTCCATTTGATGCAATATATATTTTCTTATGAGCAATCTAGTCTTCAAAACATTTTTTAAAAGGATACTTCCGTAGGGAATACAGCTTTTGCAGTGAATTTATTTCTGCAATTGTGTTAGTGGGCTCGTTGAGTTGAACATCCATAACATTTAACAATAAGGAACCCATTAAAATTATATTGAAGCTAACAAAAAAAGATTATTTTTATAGTTCTAATCACTACTTACGGACTTAGGACTTCTTCCGGAACCATTGCATTAAGAAGTTTATAGTGGTTTCTGTCACTTTTCGATGCAGGTAGTCCATCTCTGTATAAAATCTTCCAAAAATATATAGAAACATTGTGCTGGCTTATGGGGGGGTTAAGGTTTTAAAACCTTTTTTTTCATTTCTCTTTCTGAATGTACAACATGTCTCGAGAGTGTTGTGTCAAAATTTCAAGTAAATCGGAGCAAAACTTTAGAAGATAGAGCGTTTCCAGCGACCGGTCTCATACGGTATATCGTATATAAATCAGTTTTTAAAAAACTTTAAATCGATTTTCTTGACCGATTCTTTTAAAATTTAAAAACTATATCCACATATAAATCGTCAGGTAACCACGAAGAGTTTTTTTTATTTTCCATTTTCTTCCCCATTTTTTAACAACAAATTCCCGAAATTTTATGGCAAAAAATGCTAAAAAAAAAAATTGAAAAAACTCCTCGGCGCTACCTCAGGAAACATGTCACCTTTTAAACGCAATTCGGTTTTTTATTTCACATGATCCGGTAGCGAGTTATGATGTTCACCGCAAAACAACAACGCCTCCGGAGATTCGATGTCACAAACTTATTTAATTGGAATTTTTTCGAAGATTCTACAAATGTTGTGCTATAACGTGTATATGAAACAAATAATCCAACATTATTCATATCTTCAAAAAAGAATTATGAAAATACGACTTTTTTAACTTTTAAAACCTAACCCCCCTTATGAACGGAACTTCATGGCAAACACTCATTAAACGTTTTTTTTTTTTTAGAAATGTCATCTGCTTTTGGGTCATAAACTTATCTTCGACATTTCCTCGAGCAATAGCTGCGCAAAATCTGCCACTACATACTTTTCGGCATCCATTTTCGCGCTCTGTTTTTTGCCTCTAAATTTTTTGCAGCATTCCTTTTTGGAACTTTTTCAACTTTTTATGTTTTTCAAACCAGCATTGGCTTTAGCATTTCGCAACAAAAACTCAGATAAAAGGGATGGTTTTCTACCGGATATATTGTGAGCTCTTTTCGCTGTTTCCTATTTCTTTGCCTCAAAAAAAAAAAAAAAAAATATTCGAGCCTTTCTTTCTTCTCCAACTAGTTTGACGACATACGGTTTTGTAACACCAAGTTGGATTTTGTTGAAACTATTTAATGATTTTCGCACGTACTTCTATTTCATCGCTCTTTTTAATGAAACTAACAACAAATAAACACGTTTGTCATTAAACATAATAACTAATATATTTTTGAAATATGACTTAAATAAAAGAACAAAATTTAAAATAAGGCTTGCGAAAAAAGTTAAGAAGAAAAACGTGTGTTAAGATTTTTTCGATATCACTTCTTATTGATAGAAGTATCAATTTGGGCGCAGAACAGTGGCACAGTTGACGAGGGCATGATTAAAATCCATTAACATAGTTGAATAGACTGAATCCTGAGCTTTATTTACAAATATCTATCGTCTGTATTAAGTTTTTAATTTACTTTTGTTAAATTATGTTATAAAAAAAATTTTTATTTTAATAAGAGTGTTAAATTCGGTATTACCAATATTAGTGATATTCACAACAATAAAATTGTTGCAGTATTACGGTTTTTTTTCTCTTCAAAAAAAGTATTTTTTTTTTTTAAGAACGAAACAAAATACGAAAGCGGATCAATAAAACTATGGGAAATAAGAATGAAAGACAGTTTTTTTTAGCAAAAAAGTTTTTTTTTCTGAATATTATGCCGTTTTCTTTTCTGACAAAAAATGTCGCATTTTATTTGCACTTTTTTCGAAAAGTGTATTTTGTAATATATTCTGAATTAAGAGCAACTTTATCTTATACCCCAATCGAAAAGTCTCAAAGTCGAGACCTCGTAAATCGCAAAAAATTGCAGTCATTGACACACAGACGAACGGACGGACGGACGGACATCATAAAATCGAATCAGATAGTGATTCTGATACTGATTCTGATTCGATTGGTATAATAAAAGATGGGTCTAGGTCAAATATTTTTGGTAGTTACAAACAGCACACAGTGGTTCAAAACCAAAAAAAAGTGGTAATAAGTCTGGAACTTCTAAACTATTGGTTGGATTGGAATAGTATATTCTAGCCGATTGTGGTCAAGGATATAGGCTTTCAAAATATTTATTTTTGAGATACCCTGTTGTAACACAGGGTGAGCTACAGGGTGCCAAAGTCGACCACCTCGAGGTAGAAAATGTTTTCAAAGCTTGTAACTTTCATAAATATAAAGTGATTTTTACGTTTTTAAAATTTTTCCAATAACCATTAAATTAGTAACAAAAAACATGCTTATACTACCTAGTTATCGCTTATGGTTTAAAAAATATTTGATTTTAAAAATCAACATTTGAACTTTTCACCAAATTCTTTCTTGGTTTTTCGCAAATAACATTTTTATTAAAATAGATAAATAAAAATCTAAAAATATGTGGCGATAGCCAGTACTTTTTAAAAAAATACGTTGAAGTATTTTTTGAATTATTTCAAACCGTTTAGTGAGTACAAAATCTTAAATTTGACTTTTTGAATCAGGTTCTAAAAATTGCAAATTTTTGCCAAAAAAATACCCTTCATTCTTTCACTTTTTTCTCACAACCTTGGTAAAACATGTATATATTTTTCTACATATTCTAAAAGAATATGCTTCAAGAATGGTTGTAAGCGAAATTTTTAATATTTTTGGACATGCACCCTACGTTCAGCATTGGACGAAATTGGGCAATTTAAAAAAAAAAACTAAGTTTTAAAAGTTAATACAAAAATATCCGCTCGATTTTTTCAAATATTTCACCGCAGTATTAAAGCTCCAAATATTTTTATATATCTGCCGCAATAAAATTCACCGCCATTACATAAGCGTGGCCAGGACGGCTTAAATGGTGAAAAAAGTCAAATTTTCATACGAATTTTATTTGTTAACATAAAAAACATATTAAGATTAGCTATTTTTATATTTTTTTTGTTTATTGATTCAGAACGGCATTTAAATTATCTAAAAAACTTCAAAAAATCATCTTGATAACGTTAATAGTTTTTGAGATATTTATATTCAAATTTCAGAAAAAAATATAGAAAAACTATGGTTTTTCGTTTTTTTTTGGTTTTTTTGGTAAAGTGTTCCCAAAATTTTTTTTTGGCAAAAATTTGCAATTTTTAGAACCTGATTCAAAAAGTCAACTTTAAGATTTTGTGCTCACTAAACGGTTTGAAATAATTCAAAAAATACTTCAACGTATTTTTTTAAAAAGTACTGGCTATCGCCACATATTTTTAGATTTTTTTTTTATCTATTTTAATGAAAATGTTATTTGCGAAAAACCAAGAAAGAATTTGGTGAAAAGTTCAAATGTTGATTTTTAAAATCAAATATTTTTTAAACCATAAGCGATAACGAGGTAGTATAAGCATGCTTTTTGTTAATAATTTAATGGTTATTGGAAAAATTTAAAAAACGTAAAAATCACTTCATATTTATAAAAGTTACAAGCTTTGAAACCATTTTCCACCTCGAGGTGGTCGACTTTGGCACCCTGTAGCTCACCCTGTGTTACAACGGCGTATCTCAAAAGTAAATATTTTGAAAGCCTATATCCTTGACTACAATCGCCTAGAATATACTATTCCAATCCAACCAATAATTTAGAAGTTCCAGACTTATTACCACTTTTTTTTGGTTTTGAACCACTGTGTGCTGTTTGTAACTACCAAAAATATTTGACCTAGACCCATCTTTTATTATACCAATCGAATCAGAATCAGTATCAGAATCACTATCTGATTCGATTTTATGATGTCCGTCCGTCCGTCCGTTCGTCTGTGTGTCTATGTAAAGTTTGTAATCAAACTGCAGGTCGCAAATATGAATATATTTTGATGAAATTTGATGTAAAAATTTCATCGGCCATAGGATGAACGCTATTGCAATTGGAGAAATCGACATAATTACCATAAGATCCCAATTGTCATATAGATCTTACTCAAATTGGGTTTGTATGCGTTTATTACATCCATTAATGATCCCTATGGGACAACACTTAGTCATAGGCCCCATATAGAGCTGTGTCACGATCTTCATTTAAATCTATCAAAAAACACAAATATTTCACTGATTCTTCTGAAATTTTGTTTGTATATATTTTTGCAAAATACAAGAGACTTTACCAAATATAGTCAGGATCGGTCCATTTTTGGGCCTAGTCCCGATATAGATATAGCATACGATATGAACTTTTTCATATCTGCAGCCAAAAAAATTAATAAAAATCCCACTCAAATTTGGTTTATGCTTATTTTCTATGTCCAGTTAGTTGGGCCTATGAGATAGGGTCTCTAAACGCATGGTATAGGGTATCATATAGTCGGTCTTATTTGTTCTGTTCATGTAAACCTTTTAATCGAACTACAGGTCGCAAATATCAATATATTCAACTGAAATGTGGTACAAATGTTTTTTTTTTTTTTGACTATTGGATGATCGGTGCACGTTGACATACGAATGACCCCTATGAGATCAACTTAAATTGCCCTAACATCCAGATAATAATATTGATCCTTTTCAAACTTTGATCATTTGTGTTTATTATACCCATTTATAAGTGTGCCAAACATAAAATCTGTAGGGACATTTTTAGTCATGGTCCTCATATAAATCTGCTTCCCTATCAACACCTAAATCTTCCAAGAAAAAAAATATAAATATTGCATAGATTTCTCTCAAATTAGGTTTATTTATGTTTTTAAGTAAAATAAGTGCCTCTAATAAATATGGTCATCATCGATTCATTTTACGATCTAGTCCCCATATAGAAATGGCTTCCAATATAAACTTTTTCACAAATTCATACAAATGTCGTTTAAATTTGGTACGTGCTTATTTTCTATGTCCAATTATGATCAAAGCAAAGTGGTTCCGAAACTCTTTCTCGAAACTCCCCGCAAAGAAAAACAATTTGAATCACCAGTTATAGAATAACAAACTAACCGAAAGTAATAAAAAACTGTTAATACAGTTGAAAAACAAAAAGAAAAATTAGAAAAAATATAAGAAAAAAAAACTCTTTGTAAAATTAAATCCTTGAATAAAATCCAGCTAAAAATGGTATCCAACTCAACATTACTATCTTACTTGTTTACATTGAAATCTATGGTGCATGTGGCGTTCAAGCTTTTCCTTGCCTTGAGCGATGGTTTTTTCTCACAAAAAATAAAAATAATGAACATTCGAAGCCAACTTTTTTCGATTTTTCCAACAATGTTTTGAATGGTTGCCAAACACAAAAAAATTACTCCAGCTGGCAAGTGCCGGATACATAAGAGAGTATAGGATTTTATAGAATTTTCCAAACTGTGTAAAAATATATATTTTTGTTTTTCACGCTTAAAAGTCATACCCCAATGAATTGGTAATTTCCGGTGCTTTGAGTGTTTCCTAAAAATTTATAAAATTCGTACTAGTAATTCCAGAAATGATAGCGGAGATAATAAGTAGGATTTTGCTCCATAATAGAAGAAGTGTATTTTGGATCACCCTCTTCGCCCTGAAATAGTTGAATTGTCTTTTTGGGTTCTTAAGTATTTACTTTCATATAAAAAATCGAACTTTTGACGATTTCTACGAAAATATGCAGTAAGGTGGATTTGCTCTAAAACGTTTCATATCGCCAAGATAATCCGTTTTATTCTCCGTTTGTCTTTCCGGAACGAATTATGAGTGCATAACATGTTTTTAGCTACCAACTTGCGGTGCTCTTTTTGAAGTCAACTCAGACAACTGATCGGTATCATGCCAGTACTTTACCTAATTATTTTGATTTCCATATCATCTTTATACAGGATATTATTCGACTTTTTGAACAGAATGTATGTATCAATGTAATTAAAAATTATTATGATCGAGCATTTTGAAAGTAGGTCCGTTAAAAACATCGCAACAGAGTTATTAGTGGTCTATGGCATTTGATCGATTTAAATTATATTTCCTATTTAATGTGTATTCTGCGCTCCACCAATTTTTATGCAACTATTTTCCATTTAAATAGAAAGTAAGATACATTTTAAATACAGAGCATGATGAAAATTTATATTACTTTTACTAGAAAACATTTCACCGTCTTAAATCTCGTTAAAAAATAGCAACAGAAAATATTAAATAGTTTTCAAATTTGTTAATTTTGTGCTTTAAAAATTTTGATCATATACATACATATGTCTTTGTTTTTTTCTTTTAAAAAAATATATTGTTAAATGAATACTATTAATGAATGAATACTATCTAGTCATTTCATTTGATTTTTTTTTTTTGCTTTAAAAATAATAACAAAAAACTACATACATAATTATATATAATGTTTATATTATTTCTTTTCTCTATTTCTATCATTTCATGTTGTTTCTATGTATTCGTACCATGTGAATATACTTAAAATGTTTAAATGTTTAATTAAAATACCAACGTTCGTTCAACGATTGTTAGATCGAAACAAAGCTGAAATTGGATTGAAAACTTTAGTTCATCAGACGAATTTTTATAAACTAATTATCACATAATTAAGAATTTAAAAACAAAAGGTGGTAATAAATGTTTATAGGTTTTACTAATTAAATGCCAAAAATGTAATAAAATCTCAATTTTACTTAACTATTTATTAAGATTAATTATTTGTTAAGATTAAGGAATATTTTCAAGATTTGATGAATAATTTTATAATTTTAGCATACTAATATATCATTGCAAAGATTATATTGCACTCCTACAGCTTATTACACACCCACAGTCATCATCTGATAAAAAAAAAACAATCACACCAAGAACTACAAATATAGTAAGTAGGTCTATGTAGATATTTATATACATATAACTATTATAAGATATATGGGGCGTTTCATGTCAAGTGAGCCAACTTTTGAAACTGATGTCTTCCTCGGGATGATGATGATTTGCACCAAAGTTAGTCCTATTGGATAGTGTTTAGACACAAGATCAGTCCAGAACTCTCTCAGTAAGAGGTGGTCAAAATTTGACATTTGGCCAATGGGTGTTTTTTCTCATCCATGTAACTCTTTACGTAGTGTCCTTCGCAAAATTTGTCAATAAGTCCGTGACTTTTAGAATGAAACACAGTTTCTTTTTGCAAACCAAAATTTATTTTTTAACATTATCTCCTTTCCCTTCCAAAAAATAGGATTTTTCGAGGTCCGTAAATAGGCATTTGTTTGATCAATCATTTCATCGTTGGAGCTAAATCTCTTTCCACCGAGCCATTTCTTTAGGTTTGGAAATAGGAAATAGTCACTGGGGGCAAAATCTAGAGAATACAGCGGATGTGGTACTAATTGGTAGCCCAATTCATGGAATTTTGCCATTGAGACTGTTTAATGTTTAATGAGCACTAGAAATTCACTTTTTTCCATTTAACAGCTCTTAAACGCAAAGTAAATGATGGAACCTGTTCAAAATTTTACAGTACTCTACTAACAGGTGGTACTGGATGGGCGCAGTGTTACATATCATATAACTAAAATAAAAAAATTCTTTTGACCTTTTTTCCAATATCAAAAATTTTTTTGACTTTTTTCAAACAATGCCCTATTTTTTGCCCAAAAGAAAGTTTAGGTCTTTTCCTTTAAGAGCTTTTTGGTCGCTTAGTTGTATGCGAGTGGGATATCTATAAAAAAAATATGTTTTGTAACTCAAGACAGCGGTTTTTAAATTTTTAGCAATTTTTTCCTATTAGTGTGCAAGTGATTCTAAAACCTTAAAAATAAAACTTGTACTGAGAAACTAGACAAATTAACCTTTCCGACGGTATGTAACATATCTAACTAAAATTTCATACTCTAATACCCACAATATGTTTACCCCAGGAAAACAAAACACTTTTTTCTATAGAAATGTTGAAAAATTATTTTTTTATTTTTTGTAATAATAAATTCATTAATATATGGGGGATTTCATGTCAAGTGCACCAACTTTTGAAACCGATGTCTTCCGATCGGGATGAAATTTGCACCAAGGTTAGTCCTATTGGATGGTAGTTTGGACACATTTTTTCAACAAGTTCGGTCCAGATCTCTCTGAGTTAGAGGGGATCAAAATTTGACATTTTGGCCAAACAGGTGTTTTTTCTCATCCATGTAACTTATTACCTATTGTTCTTAGAAAATTTTCTCCCAAAGAGTTTAGATAGCTATTTCTTCAATATTTCGAAAAAAAATACTTAAAAAAAAAAAAAAATTTTAGACTTTTTTTTTTTTTTTGCTAAATTAAAGCATTGTTTGCCTTTTTTGTAAAAAAGGGCATTTTTTTTTTTCATAAGAAAGCTTAGGATTTTTCCTTTAAGAACTTTTTGGTCGCTTAGTGGGATGGGAGTGGGATATCTAACAAAATAAATGTTTTGTAACTCAAGACAACGGTTTTTCAATTTTTCACAAATGCACTATTTTGAATTTTTTCCTATTTGTGTGTAAAACCTTACAAATAAAACTTATACTGAGAAACTAGACAAACTTAACTTTCCGAAGGTATATAACATACCTAACTAAAATTTTATACCCTCGATACTGTAATACCCAGAATATGTTAACCTCAGGAAAAAAAAATCGAATTTTTTTCTATAGAAATGTTGAAAAATTATTATTTTTTATTTATTTTTAATAATAATTAAATTAATGTATAATAATAATATTAAAAATAAAAAGATAAATAATTTATTAAAATTTAATCTTAATTGCATTAGATCCATTTATATCATAACTATTTTTATACTTAATTTATTGTAGCTGATGAAGTATTTAAGTCTTGTAAATTTTTAAATACCCAGTCTTTCATCCAGCTTTTTTGTCGCCTTTATTTACTGCGTTTTTTTGTCAATCCTTTCTTGGCGTTACTAGATTCAGCTGTTGATTTCGCTGCTGGTTAATTTGTTGTCTTTGGAAAGAAATCGCATTGAATAGAGGCAGAAAACTTTTTCAACTTGAGTCTTCCATCGACAAGCGGTATAAAAGCATGGTATTGAGCGGTGCCATCGATTGTTACCGCAGCATCGAATCTGCTCTTCAGTGTTTTCAATGTTTCCTGATGATCCTCTTTGCTACTAAAAACTATTTTAGTTTCTTTACAATAACTCTTTGCCCAATGGAATAAAGCAGTCGCATCTAAGATGCGATCTTGATGAGAGCACTGGAGGCTATACTTCGCTGCATTTCTTTTAAGGTTTGCTCCAATATCATCACATGATCCTTTACCATGCGCAGTGGGATGAAAATGCCACTTAGCTGGCATTCGAAAATCTTTTTCATGGGCCATAAGATTTGCCAAGCTACTTTTGTTTTTAAAATGTTGACGAGCTCCGTCCGAAACGTAGTATACCTTCTTTTCTGTAAATTTAGATTTTAGAAATTTTAGTATTCTCTTCTGGTACTCATAAACCGCAACGGTATCATGTTTTAAATCGTCGGATATGATTGCCATACTTTTGTGTTCCAGTTTTTCATCTTTCATGTAGTAAATAACTACTGTGAATATAGTTGCTTGGTCGTTATTGAAGTGGAATGATTGTACGGCATCCTGAAGAATATATTTATAGTTTTCTGCGAAATCATATGAAATAACGAATTCACCAGACTTCAAATGTATCTTCAAATCCTTGAAGAATGACCATTGCTCTTTGACTAAAAAGTCATGGTTTCTCAAGTTTAGCAATCCTGTACACATTTCTTCCACAAAATCATCCACATTTTAAATGATTGTTTTCAATGTGCATCTGTCAGTCTGAATCCAAGAATCAAATTTGACCTCCTCTATATATTCTAGATCTAAAGAGTTGATTAAATTTTCTTTGATGAATATGGTTTTCGGGCAATTGGTACATTCACCTAAGTGGCAAGAACTTGTTGCATTAGGACACATAGTCAATTTAAGGCAATCGCGGTAATCGTGTAAATCTTCTGCCGAATCATCTGTTAAATACTTTAAGTTGATTTCCTTCAACATCAGTTTAACAATTTCATGGTAAATGCAAACGCATACTGTGTGAGTTCCGCTGCTTCCTGCCAAAACGCAATGCTTTGGCCACATTTGGGTAAATTTCGAGAAGCCAATTTTAACATCCTCGTGTTCAGATTGAAATGTTGCAAATAACTCTTTCAGGTTACAGAGAACCATTCTCTTCTGTTATGTTATGAAGGTATGTTATATACCTTCGGAAAGGTTAATTTGTCTAGTTTCTCAGTATAAGTTTTACTTGCAAGGTTTTACACACAAATAGGAAAAAATTCAAAATAGTGCATTTGTGAAAAATTGAAAAACCGTTGTCTTGAGTTACAAAACATTTATTTTGATAGATATCCCACTCCCATCCCACTAAGCGATCAAAAAGCTCTTAAAGGAAAAATCCTAAGCTTTCTTATGCAAAAAAAAAAAAAAAAATGCCCTTTTTAAAAAAAAAGGCAAAAAATGCTTTAATTTAGCAAAAAAAAAAAGTCAAAAAAAAAATTTTTTTTTTTAAGTATTTTTTTTTCGAAATATTGAAGAAATAGCTATCTAAACTATTTGGGAGAAAATTTTCTAAGAACAATAGGTAATAAGTTACATGGATGAGAAAAACACCTGTTTGGCCAAAATGTCAAATTTTGATCCCCTCTAACTCAGAGAGATCTGGACCGATCTTGTTGAAAAATTGTGTCTAAACTACCATCCAATAGGACTAACCTTGGTGCAAATTTCATTCCGATCGGAAGACATCGGTTTCAAAAGTTGGTGCACTTGACATGAAATCCCCCATATATTAATTAATTTATTATTACAAAAAATAAAAAAATAATTTTTCAACATTCCTATAGAAAAAAAAGTGATTTTTTCCCTGAGGTTACATATTGCGGGTATTACAGTATCGAAGGAATGAAATTTTAGTTATGTATGGTACATACCGTCGGAAAAGTTAATTTGTCTAGTTTCTCAGTATATGATTTATTTTTAAGGTTTTAGAAATACTTACACACTAATAGGAAAAAATTCAAATTAGTGCATATGGTAAAAATTGAAAAACCGTTGCATTGAGTTACAAAACATTTATTTTGACAGATATCCCGCTCGCATCCCACTAAGCGACTAAAAAGCTCTTAAAGGAAAAACCTAAGCTTTCCTTTGAGCAAAAAAAGGGGTTTTTGAAAAAAAAAAGTTAAAAATTGTTTGATATTGCAAAAAAAATCAAAAAAATGTTTTTATTTTTTTTTTAATTTTTTCCCCTAAGGATTGAAGAAATAGCTATCTAAACTATTTGGGACAATAGGTAAAAAGTTACATGGATGAAAAAAACATCTGTTTTGCCAAAATGTCAAATGTTGACCCCCTCTAACTCAGAGAGTTCTTGACTGATCTTGTTGAAAAATACTATCCAATGGGACAAACTTTGGTACAAATTTCATCCCAAGCGGAAAAAATCGGTTTCGAAAGTTGGGTCACTTGACATGAAACATCCCATATACTTATATTCGAGGAAAACTTACTTTTATTGCTTAATATATATTTTGTATTTTTAGTTCTTTGCATATTAACATATTTATATATGGTAAATTATCATATTAAGCAAATCGGCCTGCAAAAATAAGCTTTTCAATACACATATACCCGTACGTAAATATTTTATTTATATTGGACCAGTATTAGGACTGTGCTCCTAAAACTAATAAAAAAAAGCTTTAAGAAATATTTTGGCTACCTAATAAATATCCTTGAATGTATATTATTCAACGACAAATGTTCAATCATATATAAAATTGTTTTATGTATTCTACGAGTATTAAAACAATTTTATTTTTTTTTTATATAAACTTTATTTCATCAAATCAATTCATACATAATTGAAATTATTTGTTATACAAAATAGGAGAAATTTAATTTGTACTAATTTAAAATTATATCACAAACATTATAATATTATTCAAAAGATATTCTTTTAATTTATTTTTAAATAAATAGATAGTTAAACATTCTTTTAGACTTGCGGTAAACTATTAAATTCCAGACTACCGATATATTCTACTCGCTGTTTCGTAGTTTCTAAACGACATCTTGAAATTCTTAGGTTTGAATTGTTTCTTGCATTGAAAGCTTGTTGATTAACTGAAAAACAAATAGTGTATGGTGACCGATATTATGTAGTACTTTCAAAACATATATTAATAATTGCATTTTGTACATTCCATGTATAGGTAAAACATTTTTGGCGACATCCCTATATAGAGATATAGTTGGATACAGTCGGGGAAGATTAAATACGATTTTTAATGATTTTTCTGCAATAATTGTAGGGATTTTAAATCACAATTTTTATTATATCCAAATATCAAAGTCAAATAATTCAAACGGCTCTGAATCAGTGATTGAAAAATAATATATTTAGTCTTTTCATCAAGTTTGTACTTTAATTTAAATAAAACTCCCGGAGCCGGTGATATCTTGGCCTGCAGATGTTGTATATGGCGATGCCATGTCAAATTGTTTCTTCAAATTATTAAAATTTTCAAAGTGCACAGGTAGTATATGTTGGACCTTAGTCGTGAATCTGTTAATTAAATTAATTTTTTGAATACTTGTTGGGGCGTTTCTTCAAAAACGTTTTTATTTAGATTTTTTTTTCAACTCTTAATGCGGATTATGATTTCTTGTAGCCCAAAAGATGTATGAGGATTTCTTAAATTTTTTTTTTTTTGTAGTCGGTATGGGGTCACTGAAATCGATTTTATCTAATAATGGGGTTATGAGTCATAAGTTTTTTTTTTAATATTTTTTCTCTGCAGCCTCATTTTTTTAAAAACAGATAAATAAGTTTTGAAGACTACTTACTAGCCAACTAAGAAAAACTAGGCCTGGTAAAAATTATTGCTTAAGTGGCATTGCTTCAAGTAAAAAGTCAATATTTCAGTAGTTCAAACCTCAAGTACTCAAAAAATTGGAAATATTTGACGGTAAAACTAAAAGTGTTAAATAGGTCCTCTCATACTTTGTCATAAAATTTGCATATTTTGGTACACACCCTAATGTTAATCGGGTAAAAAAAATTCAGTTTGTTTTAGATTTTTTTTATTGTTTTAAAATAAAGAGACAAATCAAATTCTAACGACGGGTATACTGAAGGCCTATCTGAGTTAAGTTTTGCATATTTCGCGAGTTATTGTGGTTTGAACTATAAAAGTTCTAAATTTTTTAAATCTAATGTTATCAAAGTTTCCATTAACTTAAATTTTTAACGCGATTTTTATGGTTTGCGAAATTTTTTTTTTTTTAATTGACTTTAACAATCCGTAGCGAGCTACAAATAATTTGATAAACTTTTGAACAATTTTTTGGTCTAAAAGAATTCATATTCCGCCTTAATAGTTGTAAGAATAAAATAAAATCGTTTTTTGTGAAATGCCCTAATAAAAGCGAAAGTACGTATGTTTGTTTCTTGAAATTTCTACGGAGCCTTACTAAGTATCTGGAAGGGACTACTGCTGTAATTTTTTTGATACATTAAGTGAGCGTGGCAGCCCTCAGAGTGAAATTTTATTACAATATAAATGGAGTACTACGACAGGGAGACCAATGGGCATGGCACCCCCAACAAAGTAAAATGTTAATGTTATATATGCGGAGTACTGTAGTAGTGAACACAAAATGGGGGTGATCGGAGCAGGTGGCGTGGCACCCCCATACAAAATAAATATATAATATCATATAACTAGAACACTATAAAAGGGAAAGCCTTGACACTTTGTACGTGTCTATCGGATATTAATGTGAGAAGTTAGATAATAAATGAGCGGGATAGGATTTATGCAGTACTACGAAAAAAAAATAGGCGAAGTCACCAAATTCAAGAAGCGCCAAAATAAAAATTGCCAAAACCGAAAATAACGAAAAACAAAAATCGCCAAAACCAATATCTTCAACCTCAGAAATCGGCAAAATCAAAAATCGCCAAAATCAAAATTCGTTGAAATAAAAAATTGCCAAATGATGTTCTAAGAATTAAAAATATTGTATATCAGCCAGCATTGAAATAAAAAATAAAATAAAATAAAATAAAATAAAATAAAATGTTCTAATTGTACCATAAAAACTTCGCAGGAAAAATTGATTATGAAAACATACATGTCAATAAGTAGCGAAGCGCGACAGGGCATACTAATACTTATATATTGTGCGTGCTATGTTTTTTGGTTACAAGTACACTTTCGTTGGTTTCTTTCATTTTATTCCAAAATAAAAATATTCCTGATTAGAAAGTAACATGTCCGGAATTTATACTCAGCTGTATTTAATTTCACACACATAACTTGGGAATTTGTACGTTAAATATAATCGAGGTGCCCCTTAAACTTCTAATTTGTACAAAGGCTAATCGTCTTTTGGAAGGTTGGAATTTTCAGAAGTGATTTCAGCTGTTTTGGTAAAATAAAGCACCAGAGCAACAAAACTAAATAAAACAAGTAAGAAAATTATAGTCGGTCTAGACCGACTATACGATAACCTATACCATGGTTTAGAGACCCTATCTGTTCTGTCCAACTAATTCGATATAGAAAATAAGCATAAACCAAATTTGGGTGGCATTGTTATTAATTTTTTTGGCTGCAGATATGAAAAAGTTCATATCGGATGCTATATTTATATGGGGACTAGATCGAAAAATGGACCGATCCTAACCGTATTTGGTAAAGTCACTTATATTTTGAAAAATTATATACAAACCAAATTTGAGAAAAAACTGTGCAATAATTTTATTGTTTAATAGATTTAAGTGAAAATCGGGAAGCAGCTCTATATGGGGCCTATGACTAAGAATTGTCCTATAGCGATTCTTTTTGGACTACCGATTAATGGATATAATAAACACATACAAGCACAATTTGACTGACATCTATATGATAATTTGGATCTTATGGCAATTTATGTCGATTTAATAGGGGTCATTTGTATGGGGACTAGGTCTGAACATAGACCGAATTTCACCAATTTCAATAGCGTTCATTCTATGACCGATAAAAGCTTATATACCAAATTTCATCAAAATATATTCATATTTGCGACCTGTAGTTTGATTACAAAATTTACATGGACACATATTGACGGACGGAAGTGTTTTAAAAACTTGCCACACCCTAATGTCCTGCAGACTACCCATGAAAAATATCGAATATACAAACTTTTTTTTCGAATAGATTGTCGCCATCAGTAAAAAACTGACTTTTAGAATAACTTTTATTTCTCCACTTCTTTATCCTTTCAAATAATAGGACTTATCAAGGTATAAATTTGTTAGATTAATAATTTCATCGCTGGATTTAAATATCTTTCCGCCGATGCATTTCTTTAAGTTTGGAAATAGCAAATAGTCACTGGATGAGTTGGCAATTCGTAGCCCAATTTATGGAATGAAGATATGTACCCAAGAATTGTCTTCATGAACGAACACTTTCTTCTCTCTTCCAATTTATGGAATTTTGCTATAGCAACTACAGTATGAACGCATGTGTTGTCAGATAGTAATCACAGTTTATTGTTTTTACTTTTGGAAAGAAATGAATGTGGATTATGCCTCGTACATCTCAAAAACTGTTGCCATAATCTTGTTGGCCGATAAGCCCACTTTCGGTGCCACATCACCTGAGTATTACTTGGTCTCCGGTATGTCATAACGAACACATATTTCATCGAACAATAAAAAACTCAACCGTATTACGGCTGAAGAACGCCAAACGCTGGTTTAAAGTTGTCACACGATCACAGAACCACATGATAAGCCTATAACATCATCAATCTCGAAAACATTCACTCTCCGATCGGCCAACGCCATATCATGAATTTTTACTTCTTCCAATGAAATGAACTCCATTAGCCGACCAGAATATTCGACATTATTAGCGCGTGTGCGGCCACACCGAAACTCACTAAACCATTTTTTCGCATTAAAGTTGATGGTGCAGAGTCTCTATTGCATTCTGCAAGAAATAATGTTTCCGCAAGAAACAGCACTCGAAATTAATGACGGAGAGAGTAGTTCACAAATTTTACGTACTTATTGAGCCACCCTCTTAGGAAGTAGAAATAAACTTAGAGCCTAAAAATTTACTAAGTTCAGTCCATATTTTTAAAATAACACTTTAAGGCGGCTGAGTACATTTATTTAGAATAAGCAAGTGAAAAAAATTATTTTTAGTTTAGACTATACAACACCCTATACCAGACGTTTCGAGAGAGGGTCTTGGATCAAACTTTGCTTATAGAAAAGAAGCACAAGCCAAATTTTATGGCATTGTTTTTAATTTGTGGCGTGCAGATAAGAAAAAGTTCATATCTGATGCAATATTTTTGATTTTTGATAGATTTAAGTGATGATCGGGAATCAGCTTTATATGGGAACTACAGTGCGTTCATAAATGATATCACATTTGGTAATCTGTGAATCACTGTTTTTTCTATCACTGGTTTAGTGTCTTCCATAATTTGCAATATTTTTCAAATAATTATAAACAACCTTTCGACTTTTGCTGATTTGATTTGCAATTTTCGCTTTTGATGCACCATTTTCTGACAATGTCCAAAATTTTACCTTTTTCGAGTTCACTTTGCACATTTCCTAGTGGCATTTTGTTTATCACTAATGTTTTTAATAAAATTAAAGAGAATATATTGTATTAAAATGGTCCTTTTTGACAAACAAGGATTTCTTTGCATATGTGCTATACAATTTGAACGCTTTACTAAGCTGGATATTGCGATGTAAGAGATTTTAATGACGGTATTTCTAATTAATCCAAGTTTTGTTAAATATAAGTTTATTTTTATATAGTATAACCCGTTTAACTATGCCACGCTTAATTACTTTTCACGCTTATTTGCCTCAAATTCTAAATTCCCGTTTTTTTGGTCACTTTTTTTAATAAAACCCCACGGTTATTAAACTTTCGCTTAATTACCCAATTCGGGCAAAAATCTCAAATATTTTAGTCAGAAACAAAAATTTCCATTAAATTTCATTGGTTTATTATATAAAGTACTTATTGGCTCACGATATGGTTTAACCAGATGCGCCTTAATAATGCTGTCATTTCTAGAAAATTGGTAATGAAGCAAAGGAGTTTGCTATATAATTCAGATGATGAACCGCACAGTGGTTGGTTGTGGAGGTGGCAGAGGAGAAAAATATGAAATTTACAAAGATACATGGAGAAAGTAATAAAAATGATCGTGAATGTGCCCGAAATTTTCTGGAAAGTATCAATTTTCCTCAATTCTTCAAAATTATGCTCCTGAAAATATGTAAATTTAATGCTGATGAATATTAGCCTGAAAAGGGGACTCAGTCAAAGGCAATAAATCTCAAAAACAACGTCTAACATTATTTAGGGAATTCATAAGGTGTAAAGGTGTACTAAAGTTGTATGTTGTAAAGAAATACAAGACGTCAAATAGTACATATGTGAACAACCTATCGTGTACTCATATACTACAATCTGAAAAAAATCGAATAAAAGCATAATAATTGTTCTTTTACACAAAAACTTACCTGAATATAATTATATCCTTCCATTTTGTATTTATTTCAACCATTTTTGCCACAATATTTAAAAGAAACGTACAAAAAATATTTGGAAGAAAAAGCAAAAGCTGATTAAATAGCAAACAGGGAACAGCTGTTCAGTTGTATTGTCGTAAAGTTGTATTGTCGTATAATTTTTTTGTATGGAAAAATAGCAACAGCAATTATACAACTGTTGTATAATTTGAATACCGTAATTATTTGTGTATAAGTCTTTGGGAACATAACAAAAAGTGTTTGCAATTTACTTCTTTATGTGATACATATGAATTACTGTAATTTAATAAAATGTTTGTTATTTTAATAACCCTGTTGTACATATGCTCAGATAATTGCCTTTTTGATGTATTTAAAAGTATTCGTCTAATTGCCTCCTATGAGGTAATTAAACGTGATCGTTTAAATGCGTTCCCCGCATAATTACCCAAAAATCACGGAAATGTTGACGAGTTAATTAACCGAGGATTACAATATAAATTCGAAAAAGATATGATTATAATTGCATGTATATATAAAATTTTATAGAACATTGATTAACAGATTACTATTTTGAACGCACTATACCACTATTTGGTTTGGGTATAATGACTTTTTGCTGCTGTTTGTAACAACCAAAAATATTTGACCTAGACCCATCTTTAATTATACCGATCGAATCAAAATCACTTTTTGAGTTGACTTAACAATGTCCGTCCGTCCGTCCGTCTGTGTGTCCATGTAAACCTTGTAATCAAACTGCAGGTCGCAAATATGTATATATTTTGATGAAATTTGGTATACAAGCCTTCATCGCTATTGAAATTGGTGAGAATCGGTCCATGTTCAGACCTAGCCCCTATACAAATGACCCCTATAAAATCGACATAAATTGCCATGAGATCCAAATTGTCCTAATAAATCTTAATCAAATTGGGTCTGTATTCATTTATTACATCCATTAATGAGTAGTCCAAAATTGATCCCTATGGGACAACTCTTAGTCATAGGCCCCATATAGAGCTGCTTCCCGATCTTCACTTACATCTCTCAAAAAACAAAAATATTGCACTGATTCTTCTCAAATTTTGTTTGTATATGTATATTTTTGCAAAACCTTACCAACCATGGTCAGGATCGGTCCATTTTTGGACCTAGTCCCCATATAGACATATCATCCGATATGAATTTTTTCATATCTGCAGCAAAAAAAATTAATAAAAATCCCACTCAAAATTGGTTTATTCTTATTTTCTATATCCAAGCCTAAGAGATAGGGTCTCTAAACGCATGATATAGGGTATCGTATAGTCGGTATAGACCGACTATAATTGTCTTGTTTTTATACTACGGATTAGTTAGTGTAATAGATTAACATACACCAAATTTTATCGATACATATATAATCTGGATCTTAGTCGATTTTAGTTGGTCTGATAGAAGATATTTAAATGGCGTCTGGGTCTGAATATTCAACGATTTTCATCAATTTCAATAGCGTTCGTTTTATGGTCGATAGAAGCTTAAATAGTAAAGTTCATCAAAATATTGACACACAGACGGGATTAAAACAGTACGAAGCTTGTGATTGGTGTCTTTTCATAGACACAGCAGCAAAAAAAAAAAAAAAAAAAAAAAAAAAAAAAAACAGCAGCAAAATAAGTTTAAAGTGTAATTTGTTTCCTAACGGTAACAAGTGCGGATCTATACCTATTGCACATACGATGACTTTAAAAGAAGAATACGCAAATGTTTCTACGGTAATGAAAAAAATTAAGTATCAAGGCAAAAAGAAATCTGACGACCATGTCGACCTTGTTGAGTGCATGCTATCGAACTCGCGAGAGCTAGGCTGCAACATGAGCATAAAAATCCACTTCCTATACTCGCATTTAGACCAATTTCCACAAAATCTGGGTGACTTTAGTGAGAAGCAGGGTGAAAGATTACATCAGGGGGCGGTGGGGCTCACATATGATGGCAGACTACTGCTGGAGTTTGCAACGAGATCTACCTAAAGTCGTTCATTCAAGGAAATCTTATAAGGGATAATTTGCTAGTGTTCAATAGAAATTTCGTTAACATAATGTATTATTTTTTTGTATTTTTTTTTTTTTTGTCAAAATAACATAAAGCTGTTAGCAATCTCCCAGTATTTTTTCATAGTCAGGGCCATTGAAATGCACAATAACAGAAAAAAATCAAGGAAACACGACTTCTGTTGACCAGTGTAATTGACGTGGACCTATTTTTTATTGTACCGATACACTCAGAATCAATTTCTGGGTCGATTACGAGATATCCGACTATCCGTCAGTAAATCTGTGTTCAGATACAGGCCATAAATAAAAATATATTTTGATGAAATTTGGTACATAGGACAAACGCTGGTAAAATTAACGAAAATCGGTACATCGGATCAAGTACCCATACAAATATGTAATATGAGATCGACTTAAATTGCCGTTTCTATAAAAAAAAACAAAAATTTTGCACTGTTTTTCTCTAATTTAGTTTGTATATGTTTTTGAAAAAGATAAGTATATTTACCAAATATGGTCGGGATTGGACCATTTCTTGACATAAACATAGCTTCCGATATGAACTTTTAAATATTTTCAGGCAAAAAAATTTATAACAATACCAATCAAATTTGCTTTATGCTTATTTTGTACATCCAATTAGTTGGTTATATGACGCTTTCTCTAAATACATGGTTATCGATTCATTTACACTTAACATGATCATTCATGGTACCTTCAGAAGTCAAAGTCAACATTTTTAATTAAATAATTTCTTTTATTTTCGGATAGCTGCAGTTTGTAGTAAGTGACCTCATGTATATAATATAATATTGTTATTTAAGATACATTTTTTATAGAAATTTAAAGCACTTGTTACAAAGCAGTTTCTACCAACTTTAATTGGGAGTTTTTACCAGTGTTTTAAAAGAACTTCATACAGAAACAAAAGATCTCCCTAGCTGTAACCTCCTACACAATTTGTTCAATTAAAAGCACTTTCCTACTTTTTAGCTGAAACTTATAATAATTATCAATTTACGTATTTTTTTTTTTAGTTTTAGTTTCGAAAGAAAATAGTCAAAAATGCTAGAAATTGGTAAGCCAACCATAAAGACTTAATCTTAAAAAAGAGAAACAATAACAAATAACATTTAGTTGTCTATTTCGAGTTTAGAGTGTCAAACTTTCTAACCTAAGTAGTTAACAAATTTACGTTCAAAAAAACCTAATATTAATAGGAAATGAAAAATGTGTTACAAGTGAAGGTTCCGCTAAAACTAATACCTTTGGCAGCTAAAATGTAATGAAGCAAAAAACTTAAAAAAAGTCAAATACAAATTATATGTTTTACATACAGAAATATATGTCTTTCACAACCCTCATATATACATATGTACTCGTATTACTTAAAACATGCATTATTAAATTTTTTGCTTTTACGCTTGGTTGGGTTTGTCTATCTACTTTTGAGCTTTCAACTCGTAAAGAGACAGACGAATTTTCAGAAGGACTTTTTTTAGTATTATGTACTTTCTATGTTTTTGTTTCAAACTTAAAAAGGTCATTTTGAAATTCAACCAATTTGAACGCTCATATAAATAGCCACCATATTTTACATGATGTAATTTTTGTATATATTTATGTAGTAAGTTACACGTTTAAATAAATGTTAGGCAAATTTAAGCAAATAAAAACAAAATACAAAACCTCAATTTATACCAATAGACTATTCAAAAATAATGTATAGATTTTGAAAAACGAATAATATTTAAATATAACTATATATTTTAAGAACTTAAAATTATATTAACATGCTAGAAAAGTACTTATTAAAATAAATACATATATATACTGACATAGATTTAATAAAACAAAATTGTAAAACAATTGTAAATTTGTAAATTATGTAAAAATTTAAACAAAAATCAATTGCGAACAAAAATTAAAAGATATATATATATATATATTTTGGAAGAAAAACTTAATAATAAAACTATATAATATCCAAATTAAATTATATTTCTCATTCCGTATAAAAATAAAAATTAAAATAAATATTTCTATATTTAGTTTTTTCTTAAAAAGTATTTCTTTACTGATTTTCTACATCTTTGGTATTTACGAGTATTAGGTAAGTTTATATATAAGAATATTATCTCTCAGTGTATTATAAAGGGTGATCCATTTTGAGGTTCCCTACATTTTTAAAGAAAAAACCACAGAAAGTTCAAATTTAATGGGGAGTGTTTATTATCATTTGAAAGAACATTCATTGGCATTTATTTTTTGAAGATTATGTCTACCAAATGTTGGCCGCGGCTACGTCTCAGATGGTCCATCCGTTGAGTCTAATTTTCGATGACTCGTTCGAGCATTTCGACTGGTAACTGGCGAATGACACGCGTGATGTTTTGCTCCAAGGCCTGAATCGAAGCGGGATTGTCCGCATAAACTTTAGACTTTACATATCCCCACAGGAAAAAGTCTAACGGTGTGATATCACACGATCTTGGTGGCCAATCGACCAGCCCAAAACGTGAAATTATCTGCCCACCGAAGTGTTCTCTCAATAAATCCATTGATTGATGCGCTGTGTGGGAAGTGACGCCGTCTTGTTGAAACCAAATGACGCCGAGATCACGAGCTTCAATTACAGGCATCATACGTCAGTCCGAGTTGCTGCGAATGACGCGAATCGACTCTCCACTCAGTAGGCCAACTATGTTGACCATTAGTTGAGCGAAGTACACCAAACACATTCTTCGCAGAACGTGAATTTTCGTAATAAAGTTGAACGATTTGTAAACGTTGTTCAGGCGTAAGTCTTTCCACGATGAAATGCCAAACAATACTAAACAAAAATAACATGACAGCATGACATGACTCACACGTGATCTGTCAAAAAAGGGGTATTGAAAAAAGTATCTCTACTTGGATCACCCGGTAGTTATCAGTCATCTAGGGATTACGTCGACACCTTTTTTTAGAATAGAAGAATATCTTATATCGAATAATTTATATAACTTAATAACTTATGCGGACATTGATTGTTTTGTGGATCATATTACGACGGTTTTTAACAAGTCTTTAGATTCTTCTTGCCCAGTGGCAAGGCCTAAGGGCAAGAAGAAACCACCATGGTGGTCTAGCGAGCAGCAGCAGGGTAGAGACTCCTGCAGAAAACTCTTTAACAAGGCAAAGTCTTCAAGAGCGGACGAGGATTGGTCGAAGTACAGGCTGCAGCTTAGGACCTATAAGAAGTAGATTAGAACGGCAAAATGCGATTCTTGGAAAAAATTTTGTGATAACATAGAGGACGTTTCCGAGGCATCCAGGCTGCGAAAGGTTCTGGCTTCTACCCCTCTCACATTAGGCTATTTGAAAGATCCAGTGGGGGTGTGGACCACCTCCAGTGGAGAATCACTTAGCTTGCTACTGGACACCCATTTTCCGGGCAATTCTCATACGTCACTACTGGCGTTGGAATACTCTGATGCTAGCACGGCGGACATTGCTTCGGAGATAATTAATGTACCAACATTGACCTGGGCGATTAAAAGCTTCAAACCTTACAAATCTCCGGGACCTGACGGTATCATTCCAGCTGAATTGCAGCATGTGTCGGACTACATTTCCCCTTGGCTATGCAGTCTTTTCACTTGCTGCATAAACACAGCGTATATTCCTTTGAAATGGAGGGAGACAAGAGTGGTGTTCATTCCAAAAGCTGAAAAGAGCTCACACACTGTCCCAAAGGATTTCAGACCAATAAGCCTATCATCGTTCCTATTGAAGACAATGGAGCGTATGATAGACCCTTACCTACGTAGAATTATTGACCCTAAACTGCTATCAACGAGGCAACATGCCTACAGCAAGGGAAGGTCAACTGAAACTGCTCTACACGAGCTTGTAGGTACCATCGAGAAATCGCTCTCGGCAGGAGAATACACTATGACAGCCTTTTTGGATATAGAAGGGGCTTTTAACAACATCACACCGGACTCGATAATAGCGGCACTATCTAGTCTAGGAGTGAATTCTGTGATCATCTCATTGATTGGAAATCTGCTTGTCAACAGGCGGATAACGTCTAAACTGGGAACGTCGGAAATATCCCGATTTGTGAACAGGGGAACGCCACCAGGTGGCGTTCTATCACCACTTCTCTGGAACTTGGCGCTAAACCCAGTACTAGTATCGTTGGAGGGGCAAGGCTGCAGCGTAGTCGCATATGCTGACGACGTGGCCATGGCCGTAAATGGGAAGTTTCTATCTACAATTAGAGATATCCTGCAACGGACTCTCACAGAGCTATCTATCTGGGCAAGGGGTTGCGGTCTGGGGGTTAATCCGACCAAAACGGAACTTGTTCTTTTCACTAGGAAGTATAAGATCCCTACCTTCGATCCCATTTCTCTCAACGGGACTGAAATCGTCTTCTCTGATGGAGCCAAGTATCTTGGCGTATTCCTGGACAGGAAGCTGAACTTCAGACGGAATTTGGAGGAGCGGGTGAAGAAGGCGACTATAGCTTTATATTCCTGTAAGAAGGCCATTGGTAAGCGATGGGGCTTTAGTCCGAAAATTGCTCACTGGATCTATACAGCGGTGGTCCGTCCAATATTCCTGTACGGAGTCATCGTCTGGTATCCTGCTTTGGAGAAGGCCACCAATAACAACTTTCTCGCAAGGGTACAGAGAATGGCTTCCATGTGCATCACTGGAGCCCTTCGTACTACACCTTCGGATGCCTTGAACATCCTATTACACCTAATACCACTGGACATATTAGGGAAGCAGTCGGCGGCCTCATCGGCCATTCGATTAAGAAGCACACTACAATGGCGGGGCTACAATTGTGGCCACGGATGATCCTGAATGACAGGAACTTGCCAATTAACGTGGATTACACTACTCCAAGGAGCGTATTTCAACGTCACTACTGTAGACTAATACCGACCAGGGAATCTTGGTCTGGGAGGACACCAGGCAGTAGGCGTTCCGTAAATTTCTATACTGACGGATCGAAATTGTGCGGTCAGGTTGGTTTTGGAGTCCATTCAGGGGAGCTTGGACTAAATCTGGCTCGAAGGTTACCAGACCACTGCAGTGTCTATCAGGCAGAGGTACTGGCAATAAGATGGGCTAATGGATTAACATGTAGGATCACAAGACAAATCTGGCCCGCTCTGAATCGAAAACGTACAAATGCGCTATTATCACTCCCCCGTGGGGAGATCTCAATGGTAGTTGCTGTTGTTACTGGGCACTGCCTTATAGGGAGACACGCTGAGCGCCTTAAGGTCTCGTCAAATGATTTCTGTCGTAACTGCTTAGATGTGGAGGAGGTAGAGAGCGTAGAACACTTCCTCTGCCACTGCACGGCGCTATCCAGAACAAGACTACGGACATTGGGATCGCCATTTCTTCACGATATCTCTGACCTCTCAAACGTGGAAATTTCACATCTTAGGGGCTTCATCAGAAGCTCGAACTGGTTCTTCGGTGGGGACTGAGGGGAACACCCATTCGTCCCGTGGTATCACAACGGACCCCAGAGTCTAAGTGTGCTGGCCCTTGGATCAGCAGCCACTTCCAACCTAACCTAACCTAACCTATATCGAAGCTTTATAAGATTGTTTTTATAGCAATAACTTTAATTTTAATTTTTGTAAAGAACCATTTCAAATTGTTTATGTTCGGTATATAAAAAAATATCGCTCATGTGATTTTTTATTATTTTCAAAATTTCTTAAAATTCAATTATAATTGATTTCTTTGAACAACTCGAGCTAAAAGCAACCAAAAGTGTTAACCTGTTTCTTAAACTCAGTATTATAACCACTGTCGGGTATGATTAACATTTTAATGCAGTTTCTTAATCTTTAAGTTCTAATATGATTTAACTTTAGAGTTAATTGTTTTCCTTTTCAAGCAGTATTTATTATAATTTCTTATATATTGTTTTTTTTTTTTCATACAAAAACAATGATGGTTTTTTCATAGAAAGAATTAACTTCTATCGGAAAGATTGCTTTCCATTTCTAAGTAAACGAGAAAATGATTCGGTAAAACCCTACTATAATTAAAAAACAGGTGCCAAATCACCGCATTCGTTATCGAAATTTTTCGATCGAAATCATTTTTTTATTTCCCAAAATAAAATGTTAAGAATAACTTTTCTTTCTCACAGTTGAAGGATTATGGCCTCTGGTTAAGAAGAAAAGCGATTCGTGATCCAGCGTTTGTCCGTCTTCTTTAAATAATAAACGTAAATACGGAATTTCGATTGATTTTACTCGATATGGAATGCGGTGATTTGGCCCCAGATATTCGTCTATGAAAATTTCGAACTCTTAACACGTGGACTATAATCCGCTTGTTATGAGGTTAAAGAATATATATGCTTTATGGGGTCCGGATTTTTTTATAATTATTACAGAGGGAATGTGCAGATTGAAAAAATATCAATTAGTCGACGAGTTATAGCCAAAAAAAAAACCATATAAACAATATGCTGAAAATCGGCATTTGACTGCAAAGTTCGAAGGTCGATTAAAAAAAAATTCGAACTAACATAAACACACGCCGCGATACGGGTCTTCTAATTTAGCCTCTATTTTCACCCCTCACTCTCAGAATCGACCTAACTTTTGCTAACCTGAATTTATTCCACTGTGTAATTACAGTATTAATTGCAATATGTCTGAAAAATGACTATAAATCTAACAAAATATTTATTTTAGTTTTGACTGATATAATGGTTGATTTCCAAATATTTCGCAGTTGGAAGAACGCACTGTTTGCTTTACCAATCCTATGTTCGATGTCTGATTTTGCGCTATCTTCTGATGAAACCATGCTTCCCAGGTAACAGAATTTGTCAACAAACTAAACCTGTTCGTGACCGATGACAAAAGGGTTATTGTTTGCGGTTCTTATCTTCATCGCCTTTGTTTTTCCTGTGTTAATTTGAAGACCAACATTTGCTGAGTGGACAACCAAGTCATCAATTTTCGATTGCATATCCGAATGTTTAGTGGACAGAAAACAGATGTCGTCAGCGTAGTCTAAATCCTCGAGATGACTGATTAAGTTCCATTGGGAGACCGCTTCGATTAGTTGCAACAGTATTTTCAAGGACATTGTCTATAACAATCAGAAAGAGTAGTGGAGACAATAGGCATCCCTGTCTTACCCCCGATTTCGGAATAAATGGTTCTGAGAGCCGGTTTCTGCATTGCAAGTTATTATATTGAACTCTTATAAGGTTAATTAACTTATGTTGAATACCAGTGTTTTTAAAGAGATGCCATATTTTGCAACGGAATATACTGTCAAATGCGGTAACATAATCTACAAAAGTGAGATACAGATTACTTTGCCATTCTTCCACTTGTTCAGCGATAATTCTTAGTGTGTTGATGTGGTCAACACACGACCTGTTCGACCGGAAGCCAGCTTGTTCCTTATGCAATTTCGTTTCTATTGTATCATTTATTCTATTTAAGAGGAGTCTTGCAAGTATTTTGGATGGTATAGAAGGAAGTGAGATTCCACGATAATTCTTACACTGCGAAAGGTCACTTTTTTTGGTATTTTTATAAGGATTCCTTGAAGCCAGTCGTCTGATAATTTTTCTTCGTACCAGATTTTTTTCGAAGAGTGGATGATATATCGTAGCAATTTTAACTGAGCAGCTTTTTAATTTCAGGTGGAATCTGGTCAAAACCTGGCGATTTGTTGTTTTTTAGTTTTCTGATAGCTGTTTCTATTTCATCTGGAGATGGAGGGCTGGTATTAAGCTGAACTAATGTTGGAGCGGACATGTAATTGGATAGTTCATGATATGGTGAACTCTTGTTGAGAGTTTCTATAAAGTGTGTCCTCCATCGTATTAACTGTTCATCTACGTTTGTTAGTCAAATCCAAGATGGAACTCTATCTTGGATTTGATGAGGCGATCAGGTCGTTTATGTTTACCAGTTAGTCTTCTCCTTATCTCATAAACACTTTCAGTGTCGGTTTTGCTTGCGGCATCGTTTGCCTGGACCTCAGGTTCATCGGTAAATATCCTTTTGTCTCTCCTACAAGCTTTCCTTACTTCTTTATTCTTCATTGAATATGCATTTTCTAGTTCAATGCGTTTACTAAGCGACTTTTCATTGTTCTTTGATGTTTTCAAAGATCGCCTCTCTTCGATTGAGGAGCATATTTGAGAGCTCATCCACTCCTTTCTTCCCTTGGGGTAAAAACATATGAAATCAACCGAAAATATTAACATTTGTGACCTCATCACCTCCAAATTTGATAAGATTTTGTACACATGATCTATGGATCGGCACAATAATATTTGCCAACTTTCAGACATATAGCCTTCGAACTTTCAGAATTATGGCCATTCCAAGTTGGCAAAAATCAATAAAAATGCACTCAGATGCCTTAACACAATTTTTAATATCTCGAAAAGTATTCATTGCACGTTAATAACCAAGGGCTCATTTTACAGACTAAAACATGCGCCATTCCAAAAAAAAATTTTTTTCAAATTTTCGATCAAGGATAATGTAAATAAAAAAGGACTAAAATTTCCAAAGGATATTTCTCGAAAATCAATATTTTTAAAAATTTTAAAAAAATATATGTTAATTCTTATTATGTTTTGTACAAGTCTGTCAAATTTCAATGTGGAGTCTTTATTACAACATGAGTTATTAAGAAAAAAGCAGGCGAAGGTTTATGTATTTCATGAAATGTACCAAAATACAAAAAGGTGACAAATTACAAAAAGAAGGACATATCAAATGTAACGGAACTTTTTCGACTTTACAACCTAGACGAAATATTTATTGCCTGTTCACACAAAAAATTTACAAATATTTTATGACCTGTGGTCGGCTTATTGGCAGCAGCAAATTCAGTCCCTATTTAAAAAACATTTTATGACCCGTAGTTCACGCAAATTTTCCAATTCAAGAAAAGCAAGGCGTGTATTTTTTTACCTGTAATCTATTTTTTGTACCAAAAAAAAAACAGTATAAATCGTTCAGAGACTGTAAGTCAAACTTCAGTTGAATACTAGATTTCATAAGTGCTAAACGTCAAAGTGTTATAGTGTTAAAGTGACTTGATCGTTTGAAAAAACAAAAAAAAGAGACTAAATATTTAAATAAATTATAATTATTGTCAATACAAAAAAGTCGTGCACAATTCATTCGGTTGTGGTATTTAAAAAAAAAAATATGCCATTCCATTCAACATTTTGCTGTAATCCTTTTAAAAAATCCGGTCACACTGGGTGCAATAAAAGTTTAAGACAAGTCCAAGAATGGATAAAAACATTACGATCTCAAATAAAATTTGTGGGACATGTAGAATAAAATTTTCGCATCTGAAGAAATCTAATAAATCTAATTTGGAAGAAGGTTCAGACATAAACGAAAATGTAGATACTTTCGATGACATTGGAAGATTTTGGATGTAATGCTGAGTGGCATTTTTTTACAACAAGCCATGGAAAAGGCCCAAGTGACGGTCTTGGAGGTACCGTAAAGAGAGAGGCACGTCGAGCTAGTTTACAGCGTCCATTAAAAGGTCAAATAACTACTCCAAAACAATTATATGAATGGTGCCTGCAAAATCTTTTGAACTGTAATTTCGAGTTTTTAACTCTAGAAGACCACGAAGAAGAAGCACGGTTCCTTCAAATTCGTTTTAAAGATTTGCGTACTATTCCTGGAACTCAAAAGCTGCATTCTATTGAACCTGTAGATAAAAAAAAAATTAAAGTCAAGC
This sequence comes from Cordilura impudica, assembly GCA_963682025.1. Lineage (NCBI taxonomy): Eukaryota > Metazoa > Arthropoda > Insecta > Diptera > Scathophagidae > Cordilura > Cordilura impudica. The sequence continues at coordinate 122,987,227 of OY821517.1, forward strand.
GATACGCGGCAGATGCAGATTTTTTAATTGAAATCCTTCAGAAATAAATAAATATGCTGTAATAAAGTGTTTAATAATGATAATACATTATGTTGTACTTTTTATTAAAGGTTTAGCAATGGAGAAAAAGAGTTTAAGCAAAGAAAAGTCGAAAAAGTTCCGTTACATTTGATTTGTCCTTCTTTTTGTAATTTGTACCTTTTTGTATTTTGGTACATTTCATGAAATACATAAACCTTCGCCTGCTTTTTTCTTAATAACTCATGTTGTAATAAAGACTCCACATTGAAATTTGACAGACTTGTACAAAACATAATAAGAATTAACATATATTTTTTTGAAATTTTTAAAAATATTGATTTTCGAGAAATATCCTTTGGAAATTTTAGTCCTTTTTTATTTACATTATCCTTGATCGAAAATTTGAAAAAAAATTTTTTTTGGAATGGCGCATGTTTTAGTCTGTAAAATGAGCCCTTGATTATTAACGTACAATGAATACTTTTCGAGATATTAAAAATTGTGTTAAGGTATCTGAGTGCATTTTTATTGATTTTTGCCAACTTGGAATGGCCATAATTCTGAAAATACGAGAGCTACGACACTGAAAGTTGGCAAACGCTATTATTATGTTTAACTTTCCCTTCGTACCAAAATTCATCCAATTCGAAATCGGTGCGGTCAACTCATTGGTTGATTTCATATGTTTTTACCCCTTGGGGTCTTGTCGCAGTATTTGCTCACATATTTGCAAGAGATTTTCCTTTATTTGATTCCAACGTTGTTCCACTCCACCATTTGGACTGAATTCCTGTTCTGTTAATTTGTTAATATCTTTTTCAACCGCTTGTAGGTATCTGGGTGTCTTTAATTTAAAATTTTTAAATTTAGTCTTAATTAATATATCTAGCCAGTAGTAAATTATATAAAACATATCTTTTGTTCGTTAAACTCAAAAAAAAAAATGTTTTGTTATTTTTCATTGGTAAGTATAATAAGTGATTATTTGCTAATTGATGTTAAATATAAACAAAGCACTGGCACAGCTCTGATTTTAAAATAATAATCGGCCAATAAATAGATCGCCCTGTCGATCGTCGTCCTCTTTTTGGTCAATCTTAAAGTTTGTAAAAATTTGTTTTGCTATTTACAGTAAAATAATATTTAACATAAGCATAAGATAGAAAATTTAGTGGAAAATCTAAACACCTAAAAAACTCTTGGATTTGATCCCATGTTAAAATTACAAAAAAAAAAAAAAAAACAAGTAAGAGTGTTATAACGAACCTTTGATACCCTCCATATGGGTTTTACGCTTACTTTAATGTCTGCAGTTATTGCATTATTTATAACAAATATAAAAAAAAATATTTGAAAATGTAAACAATTTGATAAACTTTATAATAATTTATTGCAACAAAAAAAAAAAAAAAATCAAATTATATAATTTTTAAGAGGTCTGTCTATATTTTATACCACATCTTGGCAGAATGTTACCCGATTTACCCAATTTCATATAGAAACCTATTCGAAATAATGATAAAAACAAGTAAGAAAATTATAGTCGGTCTAGACCGACTATACGATACCCTATACCATGCGTTTAGAGACCATATCTCTCAGGCCCAACTAACTGGATATAGAAAATAAGCATAAACCAAATTTGAGTGGGATTTTTATTAATTTTTTCGGCTGCAGATATGAAAAAGTTCATATCGGATGCTATATCTATATGGGGACTAGGCCCAAAAATGGACCGATCCTGACCATGTTTGGTAAAGTCTCTTGTATTTTCCAAAAATATATACAAACAAAATTTCAGAAGAATCAGTGCAATATTTTTGTTTTTTGATAGATTTAAGTGAAGATCGGGAAGCAGCTCTATATGGGGCCTATGACTAAGAGTTGTCCAATAGGGATTATTTTTGGACTACTGATTAAAGGGTGTAATATATACATACAAACCCAATTTCACTAAGATTTGTATGATAATTTGGATCTTATGGCAATATATGTTGATTTCATAGGGATCATTTGTATGGGGGCTAGGTCTGAACATGGACCGATTCTCACCAATTTCAATAGCGTTCATCCCATGGCCGATAAAAGCTTATATACCAAATTTCATCAAAATATATTCATATTTGCGAACTGCAGTTTGATTACAAGCTTTACATGGACACACAGACGGACGGACGGACGGACGGACGGACGGACGGACGGACATCGTTAAATCGAATCAGATGGTGATTCTGATTCGATCGGTATAATTAAAGATGGGTGTAGGTCAAATATTTTTGGTTGTTACAAACAGCAGCACAAAGTCATTATACCCAAACCACATAGTGGTATAGGGTATAAATATTGTACTGAAACTCAGCTAAATGGTTTATTTTGTGAATGAGCATAATCTCAACAGACAGACAGACAGACGGATGGATGGACAAATAGACATCGCTATATCGAATCGATTTGGGCTCGCAAATTCCTTTTGTGATGTGTTACTGGGCAAACACCCTGCACAGTGGTGTGGAGGGTATAAAAACTAACAACAACATTATATCGGACCTATTCTAAATGGTTTTATTAATCTTTGGCTAAAATGCAAATTAATGTATTCTGTGGCCCCACGGATTTGGGGATTGCCCAAAATTCGCCTTATATCCCTGACAGACATGTAGTATACGAACCATACTAATACTGTATACCACATGTGTGTCAGCCTATACCATAATTAAAACTGGTTTATATCTGATTCGTTTACTACATTCATGTACGTAGTATAAACGAGGCATAATATAAAACACAGCTAAGAATAAAAAAACTTTCTAAACATTTCCAAAATAAAAACAAACGCGGTAACAATTTCATCAAATGTCAATCGGTTGGCTGTAAATTTATTAAACGAATACAGTCTTTTATTACAGCCCACTTTGTGTGTTAAATTTTCCTTTTTTTTTAATTTTATTTTGTTTAAATATTACTCAATACTTCAAGGAAAGTAATATTGAAAGTTTTGACGAAGCAATATTTATTGAGTCAGCTGAAGCGAACATATTTCAAACAAAAACATCATGTATATACAAAAATATAAAATAAATCAAACATTTTTTAAGCAAAGCTGATAAACAGGATAATATAAATGACGAAAGCAATAAGAGAAACGCAACCATAAAAAAAATTAACCTGCCCAGCAAAAAAAGTCCGCCACAATGAGGTTGAAGAAAATAAACTACGGCAACGTTTTTTATTTTTATTTGATGAAAAACGTAGTATCGAAATTATTTTATAGTTCTTTTTATATTTCAAAAAGTATATAAGCAATAGAAATAAAATATATTTATATATTTATATGAAAAACAAACATATTTTGTTGTGAGTCAATAACACAAGGGAAAAAAATTTAACCTCTTTGGTGCTGACTGGAACTTTATTGCAATTTTTTTTTCTAAATTGAGGTCACTGAATCCAAATCTGCACTTGCTTTTTTTCTATCAGCTCGACTTAAATTTCCAAAACTAAGGAACTTCCACTACACATATTGGAATAACTTGAAAACGGTTCATCATATTCAGTAAAAGAAACTACAAAACTCGTCAACAATATTATCTTTAGGCCATGCTTAAATTGGTTTTAAATTAGCCAAGCAGTTTCAGAGATATCGTGGAAGATTTGAAGAAAATAAAAATTAAAAAAAAAAAAAAATTTTGTTCTTTAAAAATTCATAAAAAATAAAAATACGATACAAATTCCAGGTTTGGTATAAAGGCATTTAGCTAAACATATTTCAAATGAAATGAGCTTTATTTCATTGTATTCGGTTCACAACTTTAGATTTCGTTCACAATTTAGTGAGATAAAAATCGAGATTTCCATAAGATTTTAGGATTTTATAAGATTTTCTTAAATTATATCACTACTTATATAGAGTTGTACATCGTCAGCATACATGTGGACATTACAGTATTGTAAATGTCGCACTAAATCGTTGATGTAAATTGAAAATAGTAGTGGTCCCAGTATTGATCCTTGTGGAACTCCTTTCAGAACCGGCAATGGACTTGAAATTTTATTGTTTGCAAATACAGATTGGCGACGGGATGATATATATGATGACATTAAACGTGTAGATAGAGGAGAAAAATTGAACAATTTAAGCAACTTCAGGCAGAGAACTTCATGATCCACAGTATCAAATGCTTTGGAGTGGTCAAGAAGAACAAGGAACGAGATATTTCCATCGTCAATTTTGCTACGTATTTCTTCAGATACATCAATAATGGCTGTTATGCAGCTGTGTTGTGGTCGAAATGTTCAAAAACTTTTGACAAATACGGTAGTATTGCAATTGGTCGGTATTCGTTGTTTGGTTTTGGGGTGGGTATGATTTTCGCATATTTCCAATTTTGGGGATAAACGCTCTTAGTGATAATATTATTGAAGATGTACGTGATATAGGGTAACATTAGCGGAATAATAGCTTTCAAAAATTTTGGATGAATGTTGTCAACCCCAACTGCATTTGATTTAATCGCGAGACAACTACATAGAACATCCGTGCAATCAGTGCAATATTTTTGTTTTTTGATAGATTTAAGTGAAAATCGGGAAGCAGCTCTATATGGGGCCTATGACTAAGAGTTGTCCCAGGTATCATTTTTAGACTACTCATTAATGGATGTAATAAACGTATACAAACCCAATTTGAGTAAGATCTATATGACAATTTGGATCTTATGGCAAATTATGTCGATTTCATAAGGGTCATTTGTATGGGGGCTAGGTCTGAACATGGACCGATTCTCACCAATTTCAACAGCGTTCATCCTATGGCCAATGAAAGCTTACATACCAAATTTCATCAAAATATATTCAGATATGCGACCTGCAGTTTGATTACAAAGTTTACATGGACACACAGACGGACGGACACACGGACGGACATCGTTAAATCAGTTAGTGATTCTTATTCGATCGGTATAATTAAAGATGGGTCTAGGCAAATATTTTTGGTAGTTACAAACAGCAGCACAAAGTCATTATACCCAAGCCACATAGTAGTATAGGGTATAATTATAGTCGGTCTAGACCGACTATACGATATCCTATACCAGGCCCAACTAACTGGATATAGAAAATAAGCATAAACCAAATTTGAGTGGGATTTTTATTAATTTTTTCGGCTGCAGATATGAAAAAGTTCATATCGGATGCTATATCTATATGGGGACTAGACCCAATAATGGACCGATCCTGACCTTGTTTGGTAAAGTCTCTTGTATTTTGCAAAACTATATACAATCAGTGCAATATTTTTGTTTTTTGATAGATTTAAGTGAAGATCGGGATGCCTATGACTAAGACTTATCCAATAGAGATCATTTTTAGACTACTGATTAATGGATGTAATATATACATACAAACCCAATTTGACTAAGATTTGTATGATAATTTGGATCTTATGGCAATATATGTTGATTTCATAGGGGTCATTTGTATGGGGGCTAGGTCTGAACATGGACCGATTCTCACCAATTTCAATAGCGTTCATCCCAATGAAAGATCAAATACCAAATTTCATCAAAATATATTCATATTTGCGACCTGCAGTTTGATTACAAGCTTTACATGGACACACAGACGGACGGACGGACGGACGGACGGACGAACATTGTTAAATCGAATCAGATAGTGATTCTGATTCGATCGGTATAATTAAAGATGGGCGTAGGTCAAATATTTTTGGTTGTTACAAACAGCAGCACAAAGTCAGTATACCCAAACCATATAGTGGTATAGGGTATAAATATTAAAATTCTGTATATTTAAAAATCATGAAAAATCCAAAACTGGAAAAAGTGTAGTCTTATTTCTTTCACGTAAAGTCACATAATCTATGAACAAAATGAGACATAGGTGATAAAAACCGATGACCCGTGTTTCGCTTTTATTCACAACTAAGTGAAGTTACCTCATTTTGAAGTGAAGGAAAAAACGTTCATGAATTTTTTTTTTTTGTTACTCAGAATTAAAAAAATTAAGTTATAAACAAAACGTTATTTCATTTTTATGATATCTAGCCTGACTTAATATCTGATGGCCAAAAAACAATTACTATAACACACTTATTGCATAAATAGAACAGCAGCAAACACACAAATATTAATAAATATTATTTTTGAATGGAAATCGCGATTTTTAGCAATTGAGTTTTCTCAGTAAATTGTGAACAAAATCAAAAGTTGTGCATCGATTACAATAAAATAAAGCTCATTCCATTCGAAATATGTTTAGCTAAATGATTTTGGACCATACCTGTGATCTTTGTTTTGTTTTTATGAATTTTTAAAGATTATTTATTTTTTTTTTTTTTTAATTTTTCATTTTTTCAAAACTTCCACGATATCTATGAAACTGCTGGACAAATTTAAAACCAATGTAAGCATGGCTTACAGATAATATTGTTGACGAGTTTTTGATTTTTTAACTGAATATGATGAACCGTTAATTTAGGACATAACGGTATATCGCGAAAAGTTGAGCTGATAGAAAAAAAAACAAATGACTTCAAAAACAACATTCAGTTCTTAATCAACAAAAACCTTATTCCCTTGTGTAATCATACAACAGCGACTATATAAATCCATTCTAGCATCTCTTCGAAAGAGCTTAAAGGGAACCAAAAAACAGAACAAGCAGGCAAAATATTACATATATCTATAATATTAATAGGCTAGCCGATTTCTTGTTCTACCGTTTTATCCCAATTTTGACCAAACGCATATTATTTGAAAGGTATTTCATTTTAGCTGTTTTCCAGATTTCTAGATTTCTAAATTTTTCCTTTATTTTGAGTAAATTGCATTTAAAGTTGCTACTAACACATACATAAAATTATAGGTATCGCACCTGTACCTCTGAAAATTTACAAATTTTCTGAAGAGGCAAAAAACGGTTTTTTTAATATTTACTATAAAATTTAAAAACAGTTGTTTCATTGTAAAGAATTGCGAATAATAAGTATACAACAGTAGTTGTTTTTGCGATTTTCTCAGTGATAATCAAAAATAACAAGTTTTTTGGATGCAACTCAAAATGTGTCTTTTTGGTGGAATCTAAAGAAGCTACTCATATAACACAAAGAGGGTTACAACTGTATTTTTTTTTTTTTGCGAAAGACTAGAAAAACCGATATGAGATTTTTACAGTGGATAGATATGACCACTGTATATCGTTTTCTTGCAAAAATTGAAAATAGAAAAATTTTGAGTTGACTCACGTTAGAGGTATGCTATGTATTTGCTAATGAGTTTGTTATCTTTATTCACAACTAGATGTAACCCGGTATGCTTCGCTACACCCTCCCCCTCCCCCGCCCTTCCGAATTGTTATGAAAAGGCTCACGCAAAGTCCCAAGGCTCTCACTAACACAGTTATTGAGATATATCACATTTAATATTAAGTTTGTAAAGGGTGCCATGCGCATTTGTCCAATCCCGCCCACTTTTTTGTCTGACTACTCACGTTAATAATAGATAACCTGAGATAAATTTTCAAAGCTCTCCCTATCATAGTACTCAAGATATGTATATGATATTAAAAATTTACTTTGTATGGGAGGTGCCACGTCCACTAAAAATATTAAAAAAAATACAGCCTGTAGCACTTCCGATATTCGCAGTAAGAATCAGTTAAAATTTCAGGAAGATCAGATAAGTCGTTACGGAGATTACCTCCTACAAACAAACAAACACATTACCTCTTTATTATGCTAAGTATAGATCATTAATATAGATTCATTTATTTTTATACTTGCTGATATAAAATGTTTTTTGTTTTTTTTAATTCGAAACAACAATTATCAGATTTTTCGGCGTTCCTGCCCTGGAGGTACATGTAGCTGCCCATGAGAAGAACATGGATTTTCCAAATTAGATCTGGCACCACTCAACTATTGGCTTTGAACTTAAAATATCACTTGGCAATTTTTATTTTTTAACGATTTTTGATTTTGCCCATTTTTGATTTTGAAGATTTTTGTTTTTTGGCGATTTATTTTTCACGATTTTTGGGTTTGGCGATTTTTGATTTTGACGATATATTTTCCACGACAAATCACATTGATAAGTATTGTACTTGTCAAAAGACTGTTGCTTTCGTAGTACATCATATTTTTGATATAGGAGGTGCCACGCCCACTTATCCCATCCCGCCCAATTTTTATTGGACTACTCACATTAATATCTGATGGACTCGTGCAAAATGTCGAGCCTTTCCCAATTATATGATATTAGATATCTACTTTACATGGGCGGTGCTACGCCCACTGCTTCGATCACGCCCATTTCGACTAATCACACAAAGAACCTATGGGCTCACGCAAAGCCACAAAGCTCTCTCTTTTACAGTACTCCAAATATATGACATTAAATAGTTACTTTGCATGGGGAGTTCCACGCCCATTTTTGTGAACCCGCCAATTTTTTATCTGACTACTCATATTAAGATCTGATGGTGTCTTGCAAAGTGCCAAAGCTTCCCTCTTTTAGTAAGCCAGTTATATGATATCATATATTTACTTTGTACGGGCGGTGCCACGCCCACTGCTCCGATCACGCCCATTTGTTGTCTAACTAATCATATGAATAACTTATGGGTTTACACAAAGTCCCAAGGCTCTCACTATAACAGTACTCCAGATATATGGCATTATATATTTTATTTGTATGGCAGGTACCACGCCTATTGGTCCGATACTGCCCATTTTTTGTCCGACTGCTCACATTAATAATAGGTGACATCAGACAAATTTGAAAAACTCTCTCTATCATAGTACTCGAGATATATAACATTGAATTATTACTTGTATGGGAGGTACCACGCTCATTTCTCCGATCCGGCCCATTTCCGGCGTGGCTACTAATATTAACAATAGGTGACCTCACACAAATTTGCAAAGCTCTCCCTATCATAGTACTCAATATATGTATATGATATTAAAAATTTACTTTGTGTGGGAGGTGCCACGCCCACTAAAAATATTAAAAAAATTATAGCCTATAACACTTCGCACATCCGCAGTAAGACTCTGTGAAAATTTCAGGAAGATCAGATGGCTAGTTACGGAGATTACCTCCTACAAACAAACAAACAAACAAACAAACACACATTACCGCTTTATAACACTTCGCATATCCGCAGTAAGACTCTGTGAAAATTTCAGGAAGATCAGATGGCTAGTTACGGAGATTACCTCCTACAAACAAACAAACAAACAAACAAACAAACAAACAAACACACATTACCTCTTTATTATATTAGTATAGATAGATAATAATAAACCAAATGGGTTTTGATTTTTTATTATTTTTTATAAAAATAAAAAATCTTATTTTCGATCTTTATCAATTTAATGATTGAGTTTGAAATTGTTCAGGCTCAAGATCAAATGTTTTTACTTTAAATAAAGCAAAAGCATTAGCACATTTGTTTCAAAAATTGATATATGTATATTCTGCATGACAGGCTATACAGCTGTTTCGGGAAGAGTCACCAACCCTCATCAGTAACCAAAAGCAGTAGATAGTTTGTTTGGTAAAAAGTTAAATTTATATATATTTGCTGAAAACCACCAAATGAGAATGCAAGCAAAAGTTATACTATTTAAGCCTCTTCCAATATAACAAACTAAAAATAGAACAACTTTGAAACAAATATGATTGTATACGAGTACACATTGCATACTACAATATACATGTTTGTTTTTGTCTTGAAAAAACAAGAAAAACAATTTGTTTTTGCTAAACTTACATTTAGCGTTAACGGCGTGCCCTCCGTATTTTTAATTTTATTATTTTTTATAAAAATAAAAAATCTTATTTTCGATCTTTATCAATTTAATGATTGAGTTTGAAATTGTTCAGGCTCAAGATCAAATGTTTTTACTTTAAATAAAGCAAAAGCATTAGCACATTTTTGGTTTGTGAATTGGCTAAGTTGAAGAATAAAGTTGCCTAGAAATTGCTCTCGAATATCGAGCGCTGGAATATCCTAGTTATTATTAATATTTTCAATATTATTATTATTATTACTCACTAAAACAAGCAAATTTTTTTTTGTATTTCTTTTTCCATTTTTCAAAACATATTTTCAAACGTCAAATGAAACCACTATCTATACATACTACATGTGTGTCACTATACATATTGTAGTATGTATACCATAGTATATATACCATTGTTTCTATACCATATGTATGTCATGGTATCTCCTCTTCGTTACAGCTACCATGGTCCCATTTGTCAATTAATTGGACAAATTCTCAGAATATCAAAAAAAAAATAAATAATAATAAAATTAAAATCTCGATGACATGGAAATATTGGTACGTGGCTCATAGTAAAAAATTTTATCAATATTCCAGTCGCAAATTCCTAGAGATTCTCCAGTTTTCCTTAACTGACAATAATTATTTTGTTTATTGATATCAATAAGCACTGTCTTGCATGTGAATCGTGATAATTTATTTGACGACTCTATAACGATATTAAAGCACAAAATATCAATATAAAAGACAGAAGACCAGATTAAAATTATTAAAACATTAAATAAACGACTTCCTAAAATTTAACTTACAATTCAAGTAGAAGGTTATAAAACAACATACCTACACACAATATTACAGCGATCCTCAGGAAATTTAATTTTTAACTGGTACTCAGAGAAAAAGTAACAGGCAGACTTAAACTTTAATGGAACCTAACCAAGGCGCCATAAAAATAATCACGGCAAAAAACATCATTAAAAGATTTCTAAACGTCAGTTATATATACTTTCTCGCAATAAACGAATTGAATACTGATGGAAAAGAGTTTTCCCATAAACCTCAAAAAACTATTAAAAGAGGAAATAGAACAGTGTACCTGGCGATACCAATGAAACTGTATTAAAAACATAAGAAAAACAATTAAAAACAACGACAATATAAAATCTGCTTACAAAATAAATAAATACAAACGTAATGGCGGCAATATAAAAACAACATAGTTTATGAAATGGCATGTAAGGGAAATGACAAACAGAGATGTGATCTAGTTATAATAGTGTTTGTTTATGGGGAAGGAGACAACAGCACTTCCGCAGCTCGTATTGAAAACATGTCACACAGCTGATTTCGAAAAAATTAGATTACTAGACCAAAATATACAAAAGGAAAAAGTATATTCAAGAATTTCAAGTATTTACAGCAGAATATAAAACGTAGTAGAGTGAAGTTGATGCAAGGTACAATTAAGATAAATACCAGCTATATAGTCGTCATTAGTTTATCTGTATGTTAAAATTTTAAATTTGTGTTTATATGATTGGTGCTAGATGATAAATGTAATCTAATTATTTATTAAATGTAAAAATATATTTTGAGTTTTAATATATTTTGAGTTTTAATATAATTTTGAGTAATAGTTATGTTTATGACCACAGGGTATAATGAGTTTGTGCTGATGTTTTTACCTACCAAAAATATTTGACCTAGACCCATCTTTTTTAATACCGATCGGCACAGAATATCTGTTTTTGATTGTATCAGAACCACTGTCTGATTCAATTTAGCGGTGTCCGTTCATCTGTCTGTCTTCCCGTCCATCCGTCTGTGTGTCCAAGTACACCTTGTAATCAAACAATAAGTCGCAACTACTAATATATTTTGAAGACAACTGGTATATAATTTTATATCGGTTATAGGATGATCGATGAAATAACTGAAAATCGGTGTATGTCTCCATATAAGTAATCACCATGAGATCATCTTAAATTATCATATAGATCTGAATCATAGTTGTGTTGTGTTTCTTTATTACCCCCGATGTCCGTCCGTTCGCATGCCCGTCTGTCCGTCTGTGTGTCCATGTAAACTTTGTAATCAAACTGCAGGTAGCAAATATGAATGTATTTTGATGAAATTTGGTATATAAGCTTTGATCGGCCATATGATGAACGCTATTAAAATTGGCGAAATGTTCAGACATAGTCACCGTACAAATGACCGCTATGAAATCAACATAAATTGCCATAAGACCCAATTTATCATATAGATCTCATTAAAATTGGGTTTGTATGTGTTTATTATATCCATTGATCTGTAGTCCAAAATTAATACCTATAGGACAATTCTTAGTCATATCTGTGGCCAAAAAAATTAATAACAATGCCACTCAAATTTGGTTTATGCTTATTTTCTATATCGAATTTGTTGGACCGAAGAGATAAGGTCTCTAAGTCATGGTATAGTGTATCGTATAGTTGGTCTAGACCAACTATAATTTTCTTACTTGTTTTAGCTTATCTTATCAAAAAAAAAAAAAAAAAAAACATTAAATACTTGATATTAAATTTAGAATAATATAAAAATATATTTATTTGTGTGACTGTTTTTTTTTTTAATAGAGCATTAAGTACGGTATAGTTTTCAATTTGATTTATTAATTTGTCTCTTTAGAATCTAAAGTTACACCAAAAATTGTGAACCAAGATAATTTTTTCTGAAAAACATAAAAGCGCTTGACAGGTTTAAAAAAATTTAAAAAAATAATTTTTTCCTCAAATGGTAGTTTTTAATGCACTAATAATAATTTGAAAAAAATATTTTTCTTTTAGTCCTGAATTAATCCTCATTTTGACTATCATTCAACCCACAGTGCGTCGGTAGGCCAAAAATTATATTACTAAAATTCCGATATATTAACAAATATTTCCATGGTAGCACCAACCTATAGAAAGAGCAATTAAAGCAATTCTAGATATGTGGTTTGAGATGAAAATGAAAAACCGCTTGAGTTCAAAAACAATGTTTATACAAGAAAAAAAATGGGGGAAATTGTTATTTGCAATTTCTAAGTCAGGTTTAGCGCCTACTCACTTCCCAAAAAGCGAATTTTAGCCATTCAGAACGATTACAGCAATTCTGGATATGGCTTGAGTCGAAAACGCATTTTAATAAAAGTAGTTTGAGAGGAACACGGACATACATTGATTCCAAAAATTACATTTATATAACGTTCTTGGCTCAATATTATTATAAGTGCAAAGAGTGGATCTGACATTAGAAGCTCGAAATATGGATCATTTTTCTAAGCAAAAATGTTGTAACAAATTATTGGTTAAAGTACTACAAATAAAATTTCTAACCAAAAGGAAATTCTATCAAACAATTTCTGTGGAAGATACCCCCCCCCAAAAAAAAAAAAAAAAAAAAAAAAAATAGGATAGGAATATGATTAGCCAGACCGAATTATCGATTAAATATGTCATAAGTCAAAAAAATTTCTGTGGTCACAAGCGATAACCGCCTAAGTCGAGTTAAGAACGTTTTGAGTTATGTATGCTATCATATTCTACTAAAAACGCTTCATATTTACGTGAAATCCCCATTTCTCTAACACTGTTCAATAAAAAGTTATTAATGAAAACATACTAACCTAAGTCGTAATGAAGCCCCATTAACATTTATATAAAAAGTTACTTTTTGCAAAAGCGTGATTTTCGACTTAGGCAGTTAATGCTTGTGACCACAGATTTAAAAAAAAACGAATAAATATATTGTGATAATATAATTTTATAATTTAAAATCATAAAGTGTAAAAAAGTGTTCAATTATTTTAAAAATGGATGGCCGAAGCCAACAAGGTTTTGGATTGGAGCAACAAAATATCTTTCCTGGGGTAATTTGGTGGAATGAATTCGAATCTTTAATTGGTTTTTCTATATCACGTTAGGTTTTCGAGATACAAGAAAGTTTTTTATTCGTTTTTACTTAAAAAATCATTAGTTTATTTAAAAATCAATGAATTTTCAAAAGCGAATGGACGTCTTTTATATTTTGTTGGTTCGGTTTCACGTATTAGAGTTCAGCAATAGTCTCCAAGCTTGCTATTGTTACAAAATCCTTTATAATTTCTTTAAATTTTCATTAAATCCTGCTGAGCACGCTCCCTTTGTCCGTCGCTCACCGCACCTAAATACGAATGAAGAAAATGCATGAACAAATGCATTTTGCATTCGTGCATCTAATTCTTGGTAATTTTTCAATAATTCAGCAAGAATTCGTCTGTGGTTTTCACTCTTATTGTTGAAAGATTTGAAAAATTGTCATCATTCAATAACTTCCTGATCTGAGGGCCAATAGATATGCCTTCTTTGATTTTAGGAAATACAATTTTAGGAAAAACCGCTAGCAAATATTTAAGTGCTGCACCACAGCCTTGACAAAGTTCTTAAAAAGGCCCAATTTTATGTGCAGCGGCATAGGAAGAACGTCATTTGGATCAATTAATGGTTTATTTGAAATGTTTTGTTTTCCTGGTGAATACTCAGTAATGATGACGTAATGATGACATGTAGCGAAACAATAATATTTCGTGAAATCTCCTTGCATATCAGTCAATAAACCAATGACCTGAAACAGATTAATTTACGACGCACTGTGGTCAATATTTTGAGATAGCGGCCAAAACTCCTTTTGGTTTTTGTTCTCCGATTTTAAAGTTATTAGACTCATATGAAAGTAGACAGTAGTAAACCTCGGGAGCCAAAAAATTAGAACTCTATTTCAACTATTTCACTGAGAACAGGGTGGTCCAAAATGGGCTTTTTCAGAATTTAGTAAATTTATGATATTTTTAGTTAATTTTAAATGATCATAACTTTTTTGTTTTTCAAGATTTTTGGACGAAATAAATTTTGTGTTGTAACTTAACTTATTTCCTATTATTGGTAAAAAAAATTGAAGCTCTGCTGTTTTCAGAACAATTTAAATTTTTTTTTAAAAAAGGTCAAACTTCTCGGAAATTTCCTACTTCATAGAGCACAACTCCTGTGAGTCAAGCTGAGTCAAAACACAAATTTACTATTTTGTAGTCCTAACTCTCCCCTACATTCCCATATATACATGTCCATGCATCGGGACTGCACTTTTTGAGCTACAGCAATTTTTCTGACCCAAGGTAAGATATTCGGTACAAATGCACGTCATATTTTTTGAGAAGTTATTTGTATGTGAAAGTGGCTATTTTGCATATATTTTGATGAAATTTTGTACAAGAGTTCTTATTGACCCAAAAAATAATTCTGTTGAAATTAGGAGAAGTTGGCCCATATTTGGACCTAGTCCACATAGAAGGGTGTATCAAAATTTTGACAAAAATGACAATAAAACTCTCAAATTATGTGGTATCTGGCAATTCATTTGGAAAAGGTAAAAAAGATTTTATTGCCATCTAATATTACACAACTTAAATACGTGAAAATTGCAAATAAATTTAATACCAATGGAAATAACTGGTAAAACCAACTACCTGTTATATTATGTTTCAAAGAGGTAAAAAAGATCATGTTGAAACTTCGAGCAATAGTATATTAATCCATGCATTAATTTTTTTTCTTCATTATTGTTTAAACAATGGTTAAATTCAGTTACAGTGTTCTATCTGATATATATTTTGAACGGAAAGATGAAAACGACATTATTTTACATATAATGAATAATCCATTCTTCAAAATATGCGACAAACAAGAAATTAAAATTCATAACTTAAAAATAAAAAACTTTTTAAATACTTTAAGAAAACGGTACAATCAATGTTCCAGAAACAAGAAATTGTTTTACTCACGCAACCAAGAATGGCTAAGAAATAAACTTATTTTTAAAAAGCCATCAGTAACTACCACGGAAACTGGAAAAGGTGGTCGACCAGCAAAGCCAATTGATAATTGTAGTGAAAGATCACGAAGACGCAAGCTTAAACATATCAATGAAGAAGTTTCTTGTAGCATCATAAAGGATTCATTTCTGCATCAAATTCAACCATCGAAAACTAAAAAGGGTAAAATTGCTATCATTGAAAAAATAGTGGAAGCAAGCCCCAGACGCACAAAAAGGATTTTAGAAAGTATGCCGACACCAACTGAAGAAAATAAATCTACTCCAGAAGAAGCATTTGCACTATTTTTGGATTTGAAAATGACTAGAAACCAATATACAGAATTGCGGAAGCGAACCAATGAAAAAAATTGTGGAATTTTTCCATCATATCGAGATATAGTTTCTGCCAAAAAAGATTGCTTACCTTCACCAACTGCTATTAGTGTAACTTCAAGTTCAGCAGAAATAAAATTGCAGGATCTTCTTGAACACACTGCAGAACGATTATTAAAGACATTTGATGCTGACTATTTAAAGAAGTTTAAAATTTGCAGCATGACTTTAATTTCTAAATGGGGATGTGATGGGTCCTCTGGCCAGAAACAATACAAACAATGTAATGCGGAAAATTCATCAGATGCCAATTTATTCATGATTTCTTTCGTTCCATTACGTTTAACAAAAACTTATATTCGTTCAGAGCCGTCAACTAGTAGAGCTGCAGAGATAGATGTGTGGAAGAATGAAATTCCCTCGTCAACAAAATTTTGTAGACCAATAAAGTTTGCTTACAAAAAGGAGACTCAAGATGTCATAGATGAAGAAGTTCGAAAAATAAATGATCAAATTAAAGAACTTCAACCAGTAACATTTAAATTTGATGACCAAGACATTGAAGTAAATTTTAAAATGTGTCTCACAATGATTGATGGAAAAGTTTCACAAGCTTTAACCAAAACAAAGTCATCGTCAAGCTGCACCATATGCCAAAAAAACATCAAGTCAATTGAGCCAACCACCAACACAAGACGATAGTTTTAATGAAGCATATGAATTTGGAATGTCACCTCTTCATGCTAGAATTCGTTTTATGGAGCATATTCTTAAATTGGGATACGATTTGGAATTTGGCCCTTTAGGCGAAACAGTGAGAAACAACAAAGAAAATTTGGAAAAAAGAAAGCAAAAAAAAAAGATATTCAAGAAAAATACCGTGAGATAGGCCTTATAATTGACCAGCCGAAGCAAGGAGAAGGAAATTCTAATGATGGAAACACAGCAAGGAGATTTTTTTCCGATCCAGAAACTGCAGCTTCTATAACTGGAGTAGATTATGATTTAATACGACGATTCCAAATCATATTACAAGTTATAGCATGTAGCAAAAAGATAGATGCAAAAAAATTTGGTCAGTATGCTAATGAGACACCAACCCTTTATAACCAAAAATATTCTTGGAGACATATGCCACCCACAGTTCACAAAATTTTGTTCCATGGGGAACAAATAATTCAGCACAATATGCTTCCAATTGGAGATCTCTCAGAAGAAGCCCAAGAAAAAATGAACAAAGACTACAGATTCTTTCGCGAGCACAATACAAGAAAAATTTCCAGATATTGTACTAATGAAGATCTTATTAATATTTTGTTGTGCACATCAGACCCATATATGTCCAGTATTCGACAAAAATGGAAATCAACCTCATTAGAGTTAGATGAAGAAGCTAAACTACTGCAAAATGAAAATCAAAGCTATTTGGAAGAAATTTTTACTAATATTGTTTAATTAATACTAGTTTAAAGATTATAATTTGTTTCTAATTTTAGTATAAATTTTTATTAATACATTTAAATAAAATATATGTGCACTTTAAATCAATAGTAAAAGTTTACTTAGAATTTTATCGATGTTGTGTTCTGTATATAATATATCCAAATGGTATTGATATTGTTGGGAATTTCAGTGTTACTTTTCAGTTTAATCCTCAAAAGAATTAGCTTTCTTCTAAAAAAACCAACCTTTGGCCCCTGTGAATATTGAGACTAAATAAATGTCAGGGGCCAAATGTTGGCATTTTCTGACCAAAATTAAGTTTAGGAATACTAAATAAGTATTGGTTGTAAAATACGATTGAAGAAAATAAGAAATTATAAAAAAAAATACCTATTTAAAATGTCAAAATATTCAACTTTTACATGGAAACTAAACAAAAAATTAAAATGCATTTTTAACTCCAAATTACTTACGTTCCTATCAGTCGATTTTTACGTTTGAACACGCAAATTGAAGCTTAAAGTCCCTCCTATTGAACAAAATAAATTGCGTAAAAAAATACCAATCCGGTCAAAAGTTATAGAGTTTTGACCGCTATCTCGCGAAATTGACCACTGTGCGACGGTCTATACTATATATAACAAGTAAGAAAATTATAGTCGGTCTAGACCGACTATACGATACCCTATACCATGCGTTTAGAAACCCTATCTCTTAGGCCCAACTAACTGGACATAGAAAATAAGCAAAAACCAAATTTGAGTGGGATTTTTATTAATTTTTTTGGCTGCAGATATGAAAAAGTTCATATCGGATGCTATATCTATATAGGGACTAGGTCCAACAATGGACCGATCCTGATCATGTTTGGTAAAGTCTATTGTCTTTTGCAAAAATATATACAAACAAAATTTGAGAAGAATCAGTGCAATATTTTTGTTTTTTAATATATTAAATTGAAGATCGGGAAACAGCTCTATATGGGGTCAAAGGGATCATTTTTGGACTATTCATTAATGGATGTAATGAACGCATACAAACCCAATTTGAGTAAGATCTATATGACAATTTGGATCTTATGGCAATTTATGTCGATTTCATATGGGTAATTTGTATGGGGACCGATTCTCACCAATTTCAATAGCGTTCATCCCATGGCCGATAAAAGCTTATATATCAAATTTCATCAAAATATATTCATATTTGCGACCTGCAGTTTGATTACAAGCTTTACATGGACACACAGACGGACGGACGGACGGACGGACGGACGGACATTGTTAAATCAACTCAGAAAGTGATTCTGATTCAATCGGTATAATTAAAGATGGGTCTAGGTCAAATATTTTTCGTTGTTACAAACAGCAGCACAAAGTCATTATACCCAAACCACATAGTGGCATAGGGTATAAAAATAGATTTAAATCACACAACGTAAGATCACCACAGATCTTCCATTTATTATCGTTGTATTTGAGTAATGTCATTGATTCATAATTTTCCTTTGTATTAATGGCATGAGCAATTGGTATAGATTGATTTTCATTCCCATTATGCAAAAGAAGAGCCTTTAAACCGTACTTGGAGTCATCAATAAATAATCTCCATTCGGTTTTTTTTATATAGCTGGTTTATTTTTTGAAATAAACCATCAACATCAGTACAGTATAGAATAGAGTGTTTCTTTTCAAAATATGCAGCCAATTCCAAAGCTTATATCTCTATAGATTATTACTTTTGTCCCAGCTGCAAGATGTTTCCACTGCTGCATGCGTGAAGCTAGTAATTCTGCGTCTTGCTTCGTTAAATGTAAATCCGGAATTAGATCATTCAGCTCAGCTTGAGTCACTAAATGGCGTTCATCATCAGCCTCATACAAACTACCACTGCTGGTGAAAGATGTTTCGGACTCACTGCACGTAGCACTGGGAATGACTGGTAATGGATCATTAGGTGGACGCTGAACTGGTGTGGAAACCGATGGGACATTCGCGTAAGTAATATTTTTTCGATTTTTCATATTGAATCCAGCAATTTTTGTTAAACAGAAATAACAATCGGTTTGGTGGTTACTTGACACTCCCCAAAGTACTGGAATTGAAAAATCGAAATAGATCTTCTTGCCATTTGACCATTTGTGTAAAACAGTTCTGCAACTATTGTCGGTTTGTCCACGTTTCTGACAGCAAAACCAAAATAATGTAAATAGGCATATGCCAGCATGCGATGATAAATGAACCAGACGTGATAGCCCAATTGCCAGATTCGAATTCAGCGCACCAAGATTAGTTCAAAAACATGTTCGCTTCTGCATTCAATTTTTATTTTTAATTTGTAGACCAGTGTTACTTTTTCTTTGACCAAATAGTTTAAATTTGGAACGAAGTTGTTATATATTTAGAAAGAAAAGCGAAAACGAAAACGTCGATTTTAAAAAGCCGCTAATTGGAAAAATGCGCCTTTTTGGTAGTTAAAAAGCTCTAAATGTTCGGTGAAACCCGACATCGTTGGGGAGAAGTATTCAAACATAAAAAAGTATTCCCAATACATCCTTTTATGGATTTATGTATTTAAATCTTTCTATTTGTATGTAAACCACTAGACTACAAAACATTCTAACCGTCTTACAGCAGTTTCTTTAAGACTGTCTTTATCAAATTATACTTCGTCATTTTTAAAATTTGTAGAACGTTGATTATACAAGTCTCTAATAAAAATAATGATATTTTTATTTAATTTTATAATTTTTGTTAACTCTGAGTTATATGTTTGTTTTAAATTCTTTGTATGACTAAAATAATGTTATCTGAATAAAAATTTATTAATTTTTCCAAAAATATTAATATACAGATTTCCTGGAATCCGGCAACAAATTTGCCATCTTATGCCAGTAGATTAGCCTTAATTAAATTGCCAACACTTAAGAGCCATTGAACCATGCTGAATGTGTCGTTTTTGCTAAATCTGATTAATGATGATATATTGTCAAAATTCATGTTACGCAATATTTCATTTAATGTTCCTGAGCGACCTACACGTTACTTTCATTCACTTTCATTCCAGTTTTCCGAACCAACTATGCCAACGCCGCACAGTGGCTGAAAATCATTTTTCATTGGCCAAAATTCTGTAACTTTTGAACCGATCAAAATATTTTAGTACTGTTTTTTTTAATGGATAGATAGATAGTTGGTCTTGACTCAGTGTGAATTTCATTTAAATTGATTGAGTACTTTTTAAGGAATTCTAGGTCAAAGTTTAACTTTTGATTTTTTTTAACTTTTAGCGTGATATATGTTTTTTTTTATTTATTTTTATTTATTAGAAAGTGTCATATTTGGAGTTAAATAATTATTATAAACATTTTTTGTAATAATGAAATTTTTTTAATGCTTACACTCAAAAAAATTTTTACACTCAAAAAAATTTTTACACGCAACAAAATAGTAAAATTCACTAGAAATTTAACTAGTATTACTAAAAAATTAAAAATGTTTGCTATCAAATTTGCAATTTGCTTACACTCAAGGAATATTATTATTACTACAGAAAAATTTATTAGTGTTTGCTGCCTAATTTGTTACACTAGCTAAATAAATCTGCTAAACATTAGCGCAATGATTCTAATTTTTTTTTTTAATTTTGATATGAAAATATGGGTTCTTATTTTTTGAATCTTTCTTATCTATTAAAACATTGCATTCATATGTGGGAAACCTTTTAAGAATAAAAACTGCAATAGATTTAAATAGCATTTGTAACAATGGTAGGTTCTGTTTATTATTATTTTTTACTAATACTATGTTTTTCGTACTTAAATAACAATGAAAGGCAATTATAATTATTATTCATTAGACTCAAATATTGATTGCAAATATTCCATATTTTGTTCTGTGCTATTTCTGTTCTTTAGCAGTTTTTTGGCTTCTTCATCTAAATCCCGATGTTCCACTTTCCATTGATTTCGAATACTGGAGATGAACGGATCTGACGTTGCCAATAATATATTAAATAGATCTTCATTTGTGGAATTTCGTGACATTTTTCTAGTATTGTGCTGTCTATAAAATCTGTAATCCTTGTTCCTTTTTTCCTGAGCCTCCTCTGATAGATCTCCAAGTGGCACCAAATGATATTTAATGACATCTTCTCCATGATAAAGGATTTTGTGGACTGTTGCAGACATATTTCTCCATGGGTAGTTGGTTGTATATATTTTTGCAGTTTCCTTAGCATAATCTCCAAATTTTCTAGAGTCAATTTCTTCATTGCACGCAAGTACTTCTAGGATTATTTTAAATCTGAAAATAAGGTTTAAATCCACTCCTGTTATTTCAGATGCTGTTTCTGGATCTGAAAAGAATCTTCTTGCGGTATTGCCATCATTTGTATTGCCTGACCCTTGTTTTGGCTGATCTATAATCAATCCAAATTTGCGATATTCATCTTGAACATGTTTCTTTTTTGAACTTCTTAACTCTTTGTTGGTTTCGTTGTTTCTTATTGATCCTGAAGGCCCGAAATCCAAATCATAACTGATTTTTAGTATGTGTTCCATAAGTCGTATTCTTGCATGTAGTGGTGATAATCCAAATTCGAAGGCATCGGTATTATCGAATGATTTTGTCGGGACTTGGTTTAATTGGCTTGATGTTGCTTGGCATATAATGCAGCTGGATGCAGCCTTCGTGTTAGTCAAAGCCTGACCTACTTTTCCATCTATCATTGTCAGCACTAATTGGTAGCTTACTTCAATTTGCTGCCCATCTAACTGTAATTGTAATGGCTGTAGTGTTGCTATTTGGGCCTTGATATCACTAACTTCTTTGTTAATGGCATCATGACTTTCTTTTTTGAATTCAAATTTGATTGGCCTGCAGTATTTCGTAGAAGATGGTGTCTCATTTTTCCAAATATCCATTGTTTGCGTTGTACTACTCGAAGGCTCCGAATCTTCCAAAATCTTTTTCAATCGCAATGGTACAAATGATACCATGAACATATCTGAGTCCGAAATATTTTCACATACAACTTGTTTGTATTGTTTTTGTCCCGAAGAACCATCACATCCCCATTTACAAAATAGAATTAACTTTGTGTTTCCATATTTCTTTAACTCAGTTCCTGTTATTGATTGTAGCAAGCGTTTGGCTGTGTGATCAAGTAAAGATTGTAGTTGTACTTCTGCCGAAATTGGTGTGATTGTAATAGTGTTCTTTGATGGCAAACAGTCTATTTTAGCAGCTGTTATGTGATGATATGCTGGATACATATTTGAGCCTTTTTCAATCGCACGCAATCTGAGCTGAATATATTGGTGTTTTGTTAATTTCAAATCCAGAAATAATGCTAATGCCTCCTCATTTGTGAACTGTTTTGCATCGCTCGGAGTTGGTATACTTTTAAGAATTCGGTTTGTTCTCACTGGACTAGCATTACAAGTTTTTTCAATGATATCCACTTTTGTTAATTGGTTTTGTGCTCGTAATTGATGTAGAAAAGATTCTTTTATATTTGTAGAACCAATTTCCTCGTTAAAATTTTTAAGTTTCCGCCTCTTAGATCTATCGCTGCAGTTGTCCAATGATTTGCGTGGTCTTCCAGCCTTATCTAGCTTTGCTGTTTCTCCACCAACATTAAGTTGGCCTTCTAACCAGTTTGCACTTTTATTATAAAACTTTTGTTTACAGTAGTTAACTTCTTTCAATCGTTTTTTTAGTACTTTGACGAAATTAGATAATTGCTCTTGTATTTCGGTACTAGACGAATTTAAGTTTAATTTTATTTTAACGTAACTAAGAACATCTTCCTGGTTTTTGTTTCGAAAATACTCTTCGGCCAGTTCTTTATATCTAAAGTTCTCCATATTTTTATTTGCGTCTGTTATCACTTTTTTATCACTTTTTATCACTTGCGAATATACGTCCGTACACTTGAAGTATTAACTTATTATTGAGTAATCCCTTATAGAATCCGTCATTTTATACATTTTTAGGTACATGTTATTCACACATTGATCTTTAATTTCATAGCAGGTAGTACTTAAATTGAACAAAACTGCACTTGTTATCCAGACTTCAATATCAGGTAAAACTAATTAGTTTCTCGCCAATATGGGGTGGTTTTTTATCTTTAGTGGTTTAGTGCCGCGATTATTGACAAACTTATAAAATTGTTTATGACTTTGGTTGACCCTTAAATTTGACAACAGGTAAATTAAGAAAGAGATCATTTGTTTACTGTAGAACCTATTGTGATCATTTTATGACTTATTTTTTTGCTGATCAAAACAAAGCCAATAAACCCTTTCGCAGGTATTTTATTTAATTATTTTACTTTTACGTAGTCTAAAGTAAAAAAACAAAATTTTTTTTAGAGTAATTTTTTTAGAGTAATTTCATTAAAATGAAAAAAGTGTTCTACCGGGGGCTCGTGGGGGGTGCAAAAGTATATATAGGGTTAAACAGGATACATTCGCCTTTCTCCGGGTGGTATACGTTTCTTGTTCCCTTACTTCCTTTAGAAGTTCTATTCCACTAAAGTTTAAATTTGAGAAAAATATAGTGGTTTCATAAATATTTCATAACGCCCCTAATATCAAACGTTAGAACTGTGACTACTTACAAAAACTAAAGACTATAATCCTACTAACATTATAAAAAAGACCGCAGGCCAATATCGATGATAGCTTGCGAGTAGTAACCATTTATTTTTGATAAAAAACAAAAAAAAAACACCTTTTGCTGAATTAAAAAAAACAGTTGAGTTTGACAGCATGCCACGCCCACAATTATCAATAGTTTAACCTAATTTTTTGGCTACCTTAATCTGGATATATAAGCTACAAAAAGGAGTAAAAATTTTAAAAATCGATGACAAAAAAAAATTTGACTTTTGGCCAATGAAATCAAAATTTGAGCCACAGTGCGCCGATCCGTTAAGAAGACTATTTACTAACTTTAATGATTTGTATCAATTTGTTGATTATTCTCTAAACATTAATATTGTAAAGCGTAACATTATGGTGTATATATGTATAACGTCAACCCTTTCACGACCAGTGGGACATATATGTCCCATTTTTATTTTTTCTTATATTTTCCACATTTTCCAGCTGATGTTTTTTAAGCTGACTTGAGTCGACAGAGGATTGTTTTAGCTTCCAGACCATATCAAAAAAGTTGGCACACGGACCTAAGACGGTGACTCCAAAGTCTGAAAATTATGCTTTTCTTCATATTTGGATGTCATTAACGTTATTGAACCAAAAGCTTTAAAATTTTCATATTACATGGATCAGTATTTATGGTTTTCAGAAACACCAAAACATTTGGAATTGGTTTATTATACAGCAAAATTCAGTACGGGACATATGTTTATGTCCAATTGGTCATCAATGGTAAAAAGATATTTTATAGTTTTATATTAATGTTATTGTTATGTATTGTTGATCTGTATTGGAATAATTAGTCATTTATTGTTCGGTTTAAGATCATGTATATATTTTTCTAATGAAAGAAAGATAATAGTTTTTGTAATGTAAGAGAAATATTGGAAAAAAATTGAAGACAGCGCTAGATGGCGTAGCTACTTTCGAACAAAGCGACTTGTTCATCTTCAACATCCTTCTACCTATTACTTCAACTCATGCTTAATCAACTATTTAACTCAACATTTGAAAGAAAAGAACATGAGAAATGTTTTTCTTTTTATATACGAGAGTTTGTACGAACAAGCTGAGCTTTTCCAATTTTTAGCTATCTCTACATTAACATAGCCAGATCAATTACAAGTCTTGTAATGTGAACAGCTCTTTGTTTTTGCCACTGTCCTCTAGATGGAACTGTAATGGCATGTGAAATCTTAACAGATTACACAAATGCATTCTTTAGTTTTATATTAATATAAAAAAATTCATAATATTAAATCAACAATTAATTAAACTATAAATAAAAAGACTAATGCCGGTTTTCTCAATGTATCGTCAAACTGCCTGTTACTTAACCAGGAAAAAAATTTATTGGACCGATAAACTGCCGGTTAACAATTTTGGTTTTCTCAATGTACCGACAAAAACGTTATTTTCAGTTGGCAATGCCTCTCAAAATACGTATGAAAGTTGGGAGAATTATTTTCAGTTGGTAATGCCTCTCACAATTGTTATGAAAGTTGGGAGAATATTTATCTGTACGACAAATAAATAATTGGCAGATGAGTGCCGGTTAGCTTTGCGACAAAATAGAAGCAAACCAGACATTGAGAACACCAAATTTCTTTAATCGGCAGTTTCTCGTTGGGATACCAGATAATCGCCTATTGAGAAAACGGGCGTTAGAAAAAGGTTAATTCTAAATATCTCAAAAATTCAAAAACAATTATGGTAATCTTCGAAGCAATTAAGGTTTTTTTTTGTGAAACAAAAAGGTTTTTTACAAAAGGCACATATAGCGTTTGTCCGATTTTCCTTTCCATTTTTTTTACAAACTAAAAAAGTAGTACAACAAATACAAAACCAACACTACAGTTATTTATGTAAAAAATTAAAACAAAAATCGCTGACTTGCTTTGGGCGGAGTAAATTAGTTGCTCACTAATTTTGACCGTTGACGACCAATGGGATATATATGTCCCATGGATTTTTTCCTTGAAGGAATTGAAAAAAAAAATATTTTTGACAATACTTTTGTTTAGAAATGTTGGGTCGTTAAGTACAAATCCACAAAAAAAAGAAAAAAAAAAATTGTTCAGCAGTTTAGGTTTGGTCGTTAAAGGGTTAAATTTACAAATTAGTCATTTCATATGGTAAAATTTTTTGTATTATATTTTATGATTTTAATGTCTGTAAGGATTTATTCCATAGAATAAAATAAAATAAATAAAAAAAAGTAAGAATGTTAAATTCGGCTGTGCCGAATCTTTAATACCCTCCACCTCGGTTTGAGTATTGATAATAAATGTAAACAAAATATTGGAAAAAGTAATCAATTTGTTAAACTTAATACCAAATTACTTAAGAAAATTCTTTGGGTTGGTTTTCGTCTTTTCTATTATTTCGGATTTATTTCGGTGTTTGCTTTTTGGTCATCTTGGTTGCTAATCGCCATGCATTTAGGTTTTATACCTATATGCATACGTTTCCGGTTATATGACGTAACTTCTCGTTTAATTTAGTTTTTGCTAATTAAATAGCTCGCCCTAACCTCCATTGCAAAGGTAATGGTTATGTAGAGTGGCTATATGCATTAAATCGTGCTAATTGGAGATGGATGTATAGTTTCTTTTAACTGGCCAAATATTTCTTCATTGTGGCCATATAGGTCGGATGGCGTAACAAAATAATAACCAAAAAGAAAAAAAGCTCTCTCAACTTTTTTTAAAATATTGCCATATTTTGAAAACATAGAGAATAAATTTATAATAATAAATAATCAAATTAGGGATGAAAAACGCAAAAAACGAAAAGTCCCAAACATTTTAAATAAAATAATTTAATGTTATCTTTATTTTCTGAAAAACTTCAAATTTTCATCCAAAAATAATTGTGAAAATTTATATATAAAAAATAACATTCTCATCAAATTACGTTTACTTATGTAACAATTTTTATGTTAGCAATTCTTAAATATCATTTGAGGTTTTCTTAAATTTATTGAATTTAAATTAATATTTTCTGTAGTGCGATTCTGCAAATTTCAAATTCAACGATCTGACAATCGCAAAATATATCGACAGCTATTGTTGTTTGCACTAAGGATTAAGTGATTCACTAAGTACATACATCTTAACGACAGTCGACAAATCTGTTTTTCTATTTATTTAAATTGTAAACTAGTGGCACCTCTGTCAAAATAAGCGAAAAACACAAAGAATAGAAAAAAACAAATTACTTCGTGTTTGACGGGATGATTTTATGTTTATGTTTAATATCTTTATTTTTTTTTTACTAATATTTCTGTTTATTTATTTGAAATGAAATAATGAATTGAATATGCTATATAATTTTTTTATTTATATAAAAAAGTTTTTTAATAAAAGCAAAATATTTTCACTATTTTATGATTTTTTATTTATGTATGACGACATTTCAACATAAAAATTTAAGTTTTTATCGATTGAATAAACAACACAAAATTGGTTGTCGTTTAGATAACAACAACAGCTGACTTTAACAATAGCGAATATCGTTTAAAAATTTTACTGATAATTTTGCAATTTTCTTTTTTTTACGATTCGACTATCGTTAAAAGAAGTTACTGAAAAGCTATTAATTTCTCCTGAATGCCAATATTTTTTTTAATGTAAACATTTTTTAAATGTAAACATATTTGGTGTTTTTTTGGAATTTCAATTTGTGTTTAACGAATAAAATTTATATGTATATTAAAGATGCAATTGATGTCTTCTAAATTTAAAATTATTATTTCCGACGTTTTGATATGATTTTCTGAAATTCAGTTAATATTTTCTAATTTATAATTGGAAATTTTAATTCCAGTTTTTAGAATTGATATTTTCTTAAATTTGAATGGAAAATTAAAAAAGTGCAATTTTGTATTTATGTGAATAATAATGCTTTAGTAATTAGAAACAATTTTTAAAAATTAGATGTAATCGCAATCAGATATTTTGTAGGTAAAGCAGAATAATAATTCTATATAACTATGTAGAACTGTTTTGAAAGCAAAAAACTCATTGATGAACTCGGTAACTCTATTTTGTAAAGACAACAAAAAGTTAACATGCCAAACTTATGTTCATATTTGTAAAAGAATAATGAAAAAACGTATGAAATAAAAGACCAGCCCGTGTATACTCTTAACATTGTTCTGTATGATATCCAGTTGAAAATATTAACATTCATGTTAAAATAGA
Organism: Cordilura impudica; assembly: GCA_963682025.1. NCBI lineage: Eukaryota > Metazoa > Arthropoda > Insecta > Diptera > Scathophagidae > Cordilura > Cordilura impudica. The sequence goes on from OY821517.1 coordinate 123,015,572, forward strand.
AATAACTATTGCAAAGCTAATTAGAAAAACAAACAAAAATTGTGGCGCCATCTACTGTGGCATAGCCACGCTGAGCAAAATGAAGTGACACTCTGTTAATGCAAAAGAAATGTATTTTCCCCACAACAAAATATTGCAGAATTTTATGTAAATAAAATAATATACCGATTTATTTCTAACATGCAGTTACTATGAATATACATACATACATATATATAATATATGTATATTATTTGTATTATTTAATATGTGTATGTATGTATATGTAAATATTACACACAAAAAATACAACATCAAACGTTATTTTTGTGTTTTCCTCTTTAAATAAATTAATACATAATTTTTTTTTTTGCTAAATTTACATTTGGGCAATTCACAACAGGTGTTGTATATTGTATGTTGTATTGAAATACACAATACAATCATTTGTTATGAACAGTCAGTTGTATTTTCATATTGTAAAACGCTTTCTTTTGTAATTTTCGATCCAACGAGGAAAGATCGCTTCGTCGCTTCTGCTATTTTGTATAAGAGAAAACACTTGTCAGTGTTTGCTTTTTGGTCGTGAGATATACCCTGGAGATTTAGTAACGTACCTCTTGCTTTTTACTTTATAATAAAAAAAAAAATGTTAAATGTTTTGGTTGGTACTGAAAGAGAAAATACATACTAAAAATATAAACATTAATTTTTATATAAATAAACTTATCGATGTATTTGCGTTATTTGCATTATTTGCCATATTTTATTTTATAATTATTTATGCTGATAAAATTCTATGTATTTGTTTTTTCTTTTTCATAAAAACTGGCATTCACTTGGAACTGATATATTATGATACAATTACAACATTTACTAAACATAGCAAATGAAGTTGGATCGTGTATCAGATTTTTCAGTGAAAATTACCAACAACAATTTTACACTATTGTAAAGTGATACACGATACAACAGATACAACGATACATTACCCATTGTGAATTGCCCAATTGTTTTTTTATTTATTAACAACTAGGTATTTTAGCATTATTTGATTTAGATGTTGGTGAATTTTTACTCCCTTTATATTAACTCGTAGTGTCTGCTTGTCGAAAAAATTTTGGATCGCTTTTAGCCACTTTCCCGTGACCCAATCGATCTTAAATTTTGCAGGCAGGCTCGTGGCAATGACAGAAATGATCTAACAAATTTTTTTAGTGATGCCAAAACAATGGAAACTTTTTAATTTTTCTACCAGAGTTGATAAAAAAAATGTACAAAGGGTTTGTTTTTATTATATTATTACCACAACGCCCACAAAAACAACAAGTCCAGCTATGACAACAATGCAACATTTAGAATAACAACAAGAACAATATAGAAATATCATGTTTTTCATATTTTTTTTTTCCTTTTTCAGAGATTTCCCTGGACCTGCTCAACCGATTTTAATGATTTTTGAAACAGAAATCTTCCCATGAATTCGGTGAATGATTCTCACTAAAAATGATCACCCTAGCTATCCTATTGAGGGCGTGATCGTGACAAGAACAACATAGAAAATTATATTTTTTCAAGACTTTTTTTAGTTCTTTATTCAAATCTCGGGCCCTAATCGACCGATTTAGACGATTTTAAATAGCAAACTTCTCAGGACGTTAGTGAATCATTTTTTATGTCAACGAGTACCCTAGCTGCCCGACTGATGCCCTCATCGTGATTTCCACAGACCGACAGACGGACAGACGAACAGACGAACAGACGGACATCGCTATATTAACTTCGGTTGTTATAAGGATCACAAATATATATATTTTATGGGGTCCAAAATTTTTTTCTAATTATTACAAACGGAATGACAAACTTATATATACCCTCTGCACACTGGAGTGGAGGGTATAAAAAAAATAAATAGAGGCGTTTAAAATTTATATGCAATTTTAAGCTTTTTGTACAAATATGCGTGGTTCCGCTACCATTAAGATCCCATAAATCAAAAAAGATTTTAAGTGTTTTCTGATGTTTGCAACTAACGTTTGATTATACCAATCGACTCAGAATAACTTTCTGCATCGATTTAGCGATGTACGTCCACTACAGGTTGCAGGTTTGGAAAGTTTTTACGAAATTTACAGCCATATTCATAAAAAAATCTTAAATCAGGTTTCAAATACAAATTAGTTAAAACACATTTTAAGCCTAAAAAGGTTTGTTAAAAATTCGTATTCATAATCATTATTTTAAGTTATAAACGTTTTAACGTTTTATTAAAATCTATGATGGCAACACTATATTCTTTATTTTTTTTTTTATCACTTGTGCCGTAACGATGCAAAACCATGGTTATTAATTCATACGGTATTCGTATCGATAATTTTATTTGCCGTGTTTGAGAAAAATATGGTTTTTATAAAAAAAAAAATAATAATAAACTTTTCTATTACATAAATAATGAAAAACAGTAAAAAAAGTATTATTTAATTTGTTTTGATTCCCAGGAAAAATTTCGTAATATCAGATCATTGATTTTTGCATTACCAGTACACCTACACCTGCCTACAGCATTACTTCTAAAGTGAAAATAAGGCATTACTAATAATGTGTTATACGGTACTTCATGCCAGATATTCATGCCAGCTCCTTGCATACTGCATTACTTTCAAAGTGAAAATAATGAGTTCCAAGGCAACACATGACAATGACATCCCCATGTTAAAATAATGAGTTTAACAGGCAAACTTCAACCAGTTACTTCTCCTTCTAAAAGCCATTATTTAGTAATGTTTTTTTTTCCTGGGTGGTTTACACCCCACTAGTTTTCTTTTTATCATTACAAATTAAAACTATTCCTCTTAATATGTTTAGCTGACTTAATTTACTTTAATAAGAGGTTTCTAAGCGCAAGCGTTCCTTATCCGGAATAGAAAACGCTTCTTTTTTTTAAATTTTCTTCTGACGCTAAAATTACAAATCAAATTTTAAAAAAATTTTAAAATTTAATTTTAAAGTTATTTTATTTTATTAACACAAGGTTTAAAATATGTAATTTAAGTTAAATATACAATTTCATCGATTTTTGACTAAAATGGATTTGAAATGCTGTTTAAAATTTTTATGAATACGGCTGTTAGTACATAAGCTTTTATCGACCCCAGGATAAACGCTGTGAAATTGGTAAAAAGTAAGTGACCAAATATGGTCACGAGCGGTCCATTTTTTGACCTAATCGCTACAAATTTGGTTTGTGCTTATTTTCTTTATCCATTTAATACCTTAGCCAAGTTGGATCCAACATCCGTCATCGAAACGTGTAGGATATTGTATAGTCGGCCTAGAGCGACTATATTTTTATTACTTGTTTTACTTTTACTTGTATTGTAATTTTCGATTAAAACTTAAGCAAACTTAATTTTTAATACTTACTTCCCTAAATAAGAAAATGCAAAAAAGCTACTTCTGAAAAGTTATGAATACATTTTGACGAAATTATTCACATGTTTTTTCTTATGTTTATCTATCGGATACACGAGGAAGAAATGATAGTCATGGCTTTAGCTACAACTTTCCCATTTATATTTTTTTGCAATTTTATTTAAATGCCTTAAGAGCATTTTTGCACTTTTTACTTATATACTTATTAAGGACATGCGGTTATGGTCCATTAAAAGTTATTAGGAATTAAGAGATTTTAAGAGATGAGAATAAAACAAAACCAAATTTTGTCTATATATAGCTTCGTATGCATGTATTTGTTGGGGATTCTGTCATATGTGCTAAATCCTATTTAGTTTCGTTAACATAAATATTTAATAGTATTATGATGAACTGTTGGGTAGAGGTCAACATAAAATTTTGATAGCAAATAGATAATACTTGTATGTAAACGTTATTAAATGCTGAATTGTAGAAAAAATTGCGATGGAAATGTTAGCGATATCAAAAGCTATATAAATAGAATAGGAAATAAAATTAAAACTTAAGCCAATGCTAGTTAGAGCCAGCTTTTTTACGTAAATTAGGTGCTGTCTGGCGAAATTGAATATTCGGTGAGAAGCAGATAGACAGAAGAGGGAACATACGATGCGCAAGAATGGTAAATTCAAAATGATAATCCAAAATGATAACGATCCAAAACATACGGCGTACAATGCCAAGCTCTACAATACTAAAAATCAATTGAAATCATCACACCTACCACCCGATTTTAGTTTTATAGAGCACTTGCTGAAGAGCAGAATCCGGCAAGATAAAATAATGTCACAGCAAATGTTCAAAAAAGCATCATTTTGGATGACTCGGGTAAAGTAAGTAAATAAAATACCTTACAATTGCTTAAATTGATGCCAAATAGGATGATAGAGACCATAAAGCGCTAAGGATATCCTCCAAGTTATTAGCTTAAGCAATATTTAATGCAAATTTAGTTTCCCTTCAAATACGATTACTTTTTCTTATGATTTTTTTCATTTTTAAACTCTTTCTTTTAACTCATGCTCTCTGTCTGTCTGTCTGTCGTGGGCAACCCCATTCCCCTTATCCAATTTATCTGAAACTTGGCCCATAGTCTTGTTGTGACTACAGATTAATTTTGGGGTAGTCACGCACAGTCACGCAGAGTCACGCATAGTCACACACAGTCACGGAGTGATCAAAATGTCATTTCCCCTCATCCGATCGATCTGAAACTTGGTACATACATCTGCTGTGAAAAAAGATTAACTTTGACTTAGTCACGCATGGTCACGCACAGTCACGGGGTGATCTAAATGTCATTTACCCTCATCCGATCGATCTGAAACTTGGTCGATATACTTGCAGTAAAGAAATATCAACTTCGACATAGTCACGCACAGTCAAGCATAGTCACGGAGTGATTTAAAACCCATTTCCCTTTATCCGATCGATCTGAAACTTGTCCCATAGTCTTGCTGTGATGACAGATTAATTTTGTGGTAGTCATGAACAGTCACGCATGGTCACGTACAGTCACAGAGTGATCTAAATATCATTTCCCCTCATCCGATCGATCTGAAACTTGGTAGATACACTTGCTGTGAAAAAAAGATTAACTGTGACTTAGTCACTCACTGTCACGCATGGTTACGCACAGTCACGGAGTGATCTAAATGTTATTTACCCTCATCCGATCGATCTGAAACTTGGTTGATATACTTGCAGTAAAGAAAGATCAACTTCGACATAGTCACGCACAGTCACGCATAGTCACGGAGTGATTTAAAACCCCTTTCTCTTTATCCGATCGATCTGAAACTTGGCCCATAGTCTTTCTGTGATGACAGATTAATTTTGGGGTAGTCACGCACAGTCACGCACAGTCACGGAGTGATCTAAATGTCATTTCCCCTCATTCGATAGATCTGAACATTGGTACTTACACTTGCTATGAAAAAAAGACTAACTGTGAGTCAGTAACGCACAGTCACTGTGTGATCTAAAGATTAACTTTGACTTAGTCACGCACAGTCGCTCATGGTCATGCACAGTCACGGAGTGATCTAAATGTCATTTATCCTCATCCGATCGATCTGAAACTTGGTCGATAGACTTGCATAGTCAAGCACAGTCACGGAGAGATTACAGCCTCACTTCCCCTCATCCGATCGATCTGAAGCTTTGTTCATAGACTTGCTGAGGCCAAAGATTAATTTTAAGATAGGCACACACAGTCACTCATAGTCACGTACAGTCACGGAGAGATAAAAATCTCTTTTCCCCCATCAGATCGATCTGAAACTTTGTCCATAGACTTGTTGTGACCAAAGATTAATTTTAAAATTGTCACGCAAAGTTACGCACAGTCACGGAGAGATTCAAAACTCATATGCATAAGGAAAGAAAGAGTTTTAATAACAACTTTGTTTTTATGGGTTAGATTATTATTACGATTTTTACTTGCATAAATTTTGTTAGAGGCAATAATAATAATTTAATAATTTATTAGAAGAGAAAACAATTTAGTTTATTTAATATTTTCTTATTTTATTCATAGTATGAAAGTTCTAGTTTTATGTACAGCAGGTGTGTCTCTTTCAATTATTCCCTTGAACATGTCAATATCGAAGCAAATCAGCATTCATATACATGTTTTTAGATATATATTTTTTTTAAATAAAAAAAAACTTTAAACTTATCGTAATAATAACCATCGACCGTTCTCAAATATAACTATTCTGAATGCCTTTTTAATAACTTTTCAAGATTTATATGACTATGTCAAGATTTAGTCGATTTTTTTTTCATTTTTATAAAAATTTTATAAGTTCAGATATTGATATGTCTATAATAACTTTTGTCTGCATTTCATAGCTAACAAACGATTTGGAAAAAACGCCAGTAAATTTAAATAAGTCTATTAATTAAAGTAGGTTTACACATAAATTATTTATTTCAATCGCATTAATATATTCATAATATATAAATATTAGCAAACACAAACTAAGAAGCTATAGATGAAGAAAACAGTAGGATTTTTTTTTTTAAATTTCACTTTAACTTATGAAAATGTTAATCAGAAACACAAGTTTAGATATGTATTAATTTTTATAATTCATACAACGTTGAAATCTTATTGTGGAACTTTTATTTTGAATACGCATTTTGTGATGTAATCGGAAATCATAGAGTCGAAATTGGCAAGCAAAAAGGTTCAAAATATTTGCAGGAATTTTATAAGTAGATAACAATATGAAAAAATATTTTTACTTTGTAATTAACCAATATATACAAAACAGCGTCGGGTTAGTCACACCATTTAAAACTCTAGAACGGCTCGAAGGATTTTAATGATTTGAATGTGTTGGATTGTCTCCGCCCCGTTAGCATGAAAAAATAGTGGCCGAGTCACATCCCATCCGCTTTGATTTTCTATATCCTATGTCTTGAGTAAACGATACCGTATTAATGTGAGCAGCCTTGCTGAAAATGGTCGAATTCGGTTCAGTAGGCATGGAAACTCCCTTACAAAAAAATTTTTGAATATCACACATGTTGAATACTATGGTAGGGAGGGCTTTGCTAATTTGTGTGACGCATCTGTTATTACAGAAGAAGGTGGATTGCATTTTCGAACTGACTTTAAATTCACTTGATCTGTTGTAAAAGCCGCAAATTGAGAAACAAGAAATATTGTTGGCTTTACATTAAATTGTTAGTTAATAAGATCAAAACAAACAAAATTAAATTCATTGAATCGAAAATAAAAACTGCATTGAAAATAAGATATTGGGTTTCATTTAATTGTTAATATAAAATTTCCTTCAATAAAAAAATAAATAATCGTGTTTTTTGTTTTTATTTTTATTATTTATAAAATAATTCTTCCGTAATTAAAATACATGTCAAAACAAATCTGAGGATAAAATAATTATTTTAGGCAAAACAACCTTTGTCGGGTCAGCTGGATAAAATTGGTTTTCATATTATTTATATTTGGAACAAAAAAAGGAACTCCATTAAAAACTGTAAATCAAGTTTAAAAGAAGTAAGAAGATTATACAATGACTTTATAGATACGGTCTTAGGTACAACTATTTGAATATAGAAAATAAGCCTTAAACAATTTTGAGTGGCATTCTTATTAATTTTTCTTCCTGCTGGCACGAAAAAGTTCATACCGGATGCTATACTTATATTCGGCAAATACATTTCATTTTAGTAAGAACATATATAAAACAAATTCGAGAGAAATCTATGAAATTTTTTTGTTTTTTGTTAGATTTAAGTGAAGACCGGGATACAGCTTTATATGAGGCCATGACTAAAAATTGTCCAACAGGGTTAATTTTGTGTAATTGATTAATGGGTTTAATAAACACACATAAAGCAAAATTCCCGATGAAACATCCGATATTTTCGATCTAATGGCAATTTAAGTCGATCTCAAGATCTCATTAGCATGCCGACTACGTATGAACATGCACCGATTTCCCGATTTTCAACTGCGTTCATCCTATGGTCATTAAAAGCATAAAAGCCAAATTTTATCAAAATGTATTCATATTTGTGACCTGTAGTTTAATTTTAAGGTTTACATGGATACACAGACGAATGGACATATGGACAGATGGACGGACGGACATTGCTAAATCGACTGAGAAAATGATTCTGAATCGATCGGAATAATAAACGATAGGTCTAGTTCAAATATTTTTAGTAGTTACAAACATCAGCACAAACTCATTACACCCTGACCATATAGTGTATAATGACATTTCTGTTGTTTTCTAGAATAACCGCGTATGTCATAAAATCAAAATGTTCAGGGGAGCCAAAAAACGTTATATTTGAAATTATGGGCTCGATATAAAGATTTTAGAGCAGTTCTGTAGATATGGGCAATAAATACTTTATATAAAATTTTGAGTCAAAAATCTTCAGAGGAATAGATCCTAGAGAAGGACAAAAAAAACAATACGTCGATTAAACTTAAGGTGTGTGCAGATAAAACAATTTATGTCGACAAACGTCATTTTCTTGGAAAAGGAAAACTATATATGCAAACACCCATGTAGACATAAGTTGTTGTTGCTTTAAAAATGGATTTTTTTGTTCGTCAACAAAAAGTTAACGGTATCAAGAATAATAGTGACAAAAAATAACAGAAATAAACACACAAGTTTTTATAAGTGGTTATAAACTGAAAAATAATCCAAAATTATGTCGCTATGTGTCGTTTTCTGAGAAAATAATTTGTCAGCGATCAAACTTTGGTCGACATACGTCGATAGCGCTGCCAATTAATTTAATAAACATTTAAGTTACGTCGTTATTTAAAGAAAAAACTCAGAAATGGTCAATACTTTTTTTAAAAAATTTAACACATGTAAAGAGCTTTAAAAATTAATATATTTGGCATCGTTAACTCAAAACTGACAAAAATGGACATACGCGGTTATTCCAGAAAATCACAGATTTATTCTTCACTATATTTAACAAACAATTAGAATAAAAAAAAACAAGCAAATACATGTAGCAATACTAATAAGTGCCACCCTAATACACATAGTTTTTTTTTTTTTTTGTTATGTTGAGTTTCCTCCAAAGCAGCGGCAAATGGTTGCTAGACAAGATGTGCGAAGTTAAGGAATAAAGAAAAAAGAGATGTACGTGTTAAACATATATAATGGTCAGTCTAGTTTTTAAGTCAATACTTTTTTGCCAATACATGATTGGTATTATGTTATTTGTTTTCATTAATATTATACAAATGCTCGGTTGTACATTTCTGTGGACTGTAGCAGTTTCTCATATAAAAATAAAAAGAAACCGCTTGTACTTATTTACTTTAAGAATTTATGGGCAACAACTACATTGAATATTTTATTATGTTACCGAATGATGAGATAGAAGAGTAATGTAAGTTTTTTTTTTGCTTATTTTATTTGTTTTATTTACTATTTAACATAAAGTGTTTTTTGTTTTTTTTTTCACATTTAATACCAACAATAACCGAGGTCATGGATTTTCTATACACATTTCGGTACAGAATAGTTTTTGAAATGTTCAGAGACTAATATTGAAGAGCTTTTAAAAGCAATAATAATAATAATATTATTATTCATATAATCTATAATATTAATAGGCTAGGCGATTTCTTGTGACTGATGTTTTGTTCTACCGTTTTATCCCAATTTTGATCAAACGTATATTATTTGAAAGGTATTTCTTTTTATTCGTTTTGCAGATTTACAGATTTTTAAATTTTTTCCTTTATTTTGAGTAAATTGCATTTAAAGTTGCTTCTAACACATACATGAAATTATACAACGCTATGTGAGTGTTTATTACATTTGTTAATGTGTTTGTAATAAAAATGAGTTTGTTTTTTGTGTTGATTTGTGAATTGGCTATAATTGGTTAGCATACTTTTAGGGCCTTTATTTAATGAAAAATAAAATATCCTAGAAATGCGCTCGAATTTCAAGGGCTGGAATCTGCAATTAACAATAATTTTTTTTACCTACAAGAAATATTGGATATATGTATAAACTACAGAAAATTTGTATTTGTAATCAAAGAACGTGTTTTTCTCACTGAAGCTAGGTAAAAATGTAGCATGTTACCAAATTATAAAGAATTCAAAAAATAGCGGGAACAATTTTTATAGTTCGGGAACTAAATCGGAATAAAAAGTTACATATAATTAAAGGCTCACAAAGGTGTAAAAATTTACCTTTATGGGCTAAATGAATTAACAATTAAAAGTCAATGGTTATTATATATTTGTTGGTTATTGATGAGGGTTGTCGAAGCTACCCGAAACAACTGTAGTATCTGCCTCGCAGAATGTAGATCAATTTTTTAAGCAAATCGGATAATGCTTTTGGTTTATTTGATAAAGCAAGTAAAAGCATTTCATCTTAAGCTTTATTAATTTCTGACTCAATTATTAGTATACCCCCCATATCAGAAGGTATATCTGTTCCTCATTCCGTTCGTGATAATTAAAAAAAATTGGAGCCCATATATATATATATATATATATATATATATTACGATCGTGCCCTCAGCAGGTCTGCTGGTTCGCTCATTTTTAGTGATATTGATTAACTGACATCCTGAGCAGGTCGCTATTTAAAATTAACAAAATCTGTTCAATAGATCCCGAGATTTAAATGAATATATATAACGCTCTTAAAAATATATGATTTTCTATGTTGTTGTTCTGGTTATTGTTGTTATTTTTGTGATAGCTGCCATTGCTGTTGTTGTTGTGGTCATTGCGTTTGTAGCATTTGCTTAACGAGTGCATTATGTATCATTATACTCCACGTATAATATTAGGTTGAGTATTGCCACACATTTTTTTTTAACGTTATCCCAAAATAATTGAAAATAATTGCCAATATGAAAGAAAAATAATATAAAATAAATACATATTCTACAAAACGTACCTCTTTATTTTTGAAGAAATGAAGTAACTCTTGATAGATTTTAATAAAAGTAAAATTTAATTAGATAATATGTTATATTCTTTCGACCTTTCTAAATTACAATTTAATGAATAAATAGTCGAGCTCGAGGTCTTTGTTGAATTTATTGAAAATTATAGAGGAAAAATGGGAAGAAATATCAAATTATACACACATGACAAAGGGCCTTTTCCTGCGTATTCTAAGATTCTGCATAAAAGACAACCGCTATTTTAAATATGACTACAAAATTTACTCGCAAAAAAAGGGTTTACCTATGGGCTCCCCTGCATTTCCAATAGTTGCAGATATAGTGATGGAAAAACTTTTAGACACCTTTATGGAAAACTTGACGTATATACTCAAAATCTTGACGAAATACGTAGATGACCTGTTTAGTATAGTTCCGGATTGTGCAATAGAGGAGATAATGATACAGCTGATTTATTTTCATCATAATATTAAATTTACGGCCGAAAAAGAGTACAATTACAAGTTACAATATCTGGATACAGTTTTAATAAGAGATAAGGACAAAATAAAAATGGATTGGTATCAGAAACCTACAGCATATGGCAGAATCATTAACTTCTTTTCGAAACATCCAAAAAGAGTTATTATAAATACAGGCAAAAATTTAATTTCTAGGGTACTTAGCATTAGTGATGTAGCAACAACCAAAAATGAATTGAAAACAAGTAAGAAAATTATAGTCGGTCTAGACCGACTATACGATACCCTATACCATGCGTTTAGATACCATATCTCTCAGGCCCAACTAACTGGATATAGAAAATAAGCATAAACCAAATTTGAGTGGGATTTTTACTAATTTTTTCGGCTGCAGATATGAAAAAGTTCATATCGGATGCTATATCTATATGGGGACTAGGCCCAAAAATGGACCGATCCTGACCATATTTGGTAAAGTCTCTTGTATTTTGCAAAAATATATACAAACAAAATTTGAGAAGAATCAGTGCAATATTTTTATTTTTTGATAGATTTAAGTGAAGATCGGGAAGCAGCTCTATATGGGGCCTATGACTAAGAGTTCTCCAATAGGGATCATTTTTGGATTAATGGATGTAATATATACATACAAACCCAATTTGACTAAGATTTGTATAATAATTTGGATCTTATGACAATATATGTTGATTTCATAGGGGTCATTTGTGTGGGGGCTAGGTCTGGACATGGACCGATTCTCACCAATTTAAATAGCGTTCATCCCATGGCCGATAAAAGATTAAATACCAAATTTCATCAAAATATATTCATATTTGCGACCTGCTGTTTGATTACAAGGTTTACTTGGACACACAGACGGACGGACGGACGGACGGACATTGTTAAATCAACTCAAAAAGTGATTCTGATTCGATCGGTATAATTAAAGATGGGTGTAGGTCAAATATTTTTGGTTGTTACAAACAGCAGCACAAAGTCATTATACCCAAGCCACATAGTAGTATAGGGTATAACAAGAATATCGGCACACAAATCAGATCAGAAAATAAGATTAAATAATTTTACACAAAAAACGGCATTGACTAACCGCTGTATACAACATAAACATACTCCTGACTTTGATAATGTAAATGTTTTACAAATTGAGAGTAACTACAGGCGCCGCTACATGTTAGAAATGCCACATAATAAACGTACCAACAGGAAAGCTGACACTGAGAATTGCGCTCAAAGCTACAAACATTTGGTAAACAAAAAGATGGGTAGAGTGCAATAAATATATTTTAAGTAAGTCAGTGCAATTATGACTTTGATGATGACATATCGCTAAAATCAGTTCATTTAATTTTTTAGTGTAAACATTAATATAAATGTAAGATATTAATATATGTGTTTTTATTTGTCTTGTGATTTCTTTTCTTTGATGTTTAACTATATCTAAGTGATTCATATTTATAGTACATTGTTTTTAGCTGGTCGAAATATTGGAGAACAAGATAATTTAAAATAATAAATAAATTCAACAAAAGATCCCGAGTTCGACTATTTATTCATTAAATTGTAATTTAATTAGATTTTAGATGTAAGCAGACTTTCGTTTGAGAAATCTAAATTTTAACTTATAAAAATGTCAATATTACAGTTTTTTACTAACTTAAAAATATTTTTTTAACCGATATAAGTTATCATGTTTTGATGACTTAAGCTTTTTAAATATATTTCCCATTACACACGTTTAAAGGATGGTCTTCAATACTTCTCATATTCTAATTTCTTTTTTCAAAATCTAAAAAAGCTTGAGACACACGTTAATAGAAAGTGATTACCCCTAGACTCGACAAAAAAATATTCACTAACTTTGGCAACTTTTAAACAGCATGCACATATTTTCTTTAACTGTCATGTTATTATTAGTAGCAGATTCAACTTGTGAATCAAATATCAATAGATTTTTATGTTTTATTTTAGAAGATGAGTTTAAACATAAAGTGATGCATTAAGCTTATAGAGCTTAGAAATAGCAATAAAATGGATATAGTATTTTTTTTTTGTGATAGCTTTTATAATATTTAAATTTGAAAATAAATTATGTTTTGATGTTATGTACATCAGTCTTTTCCCTTAGTTGTTTTGATATTTATTTCTGCTACAAATTGGTAGCATAGTTACGAAAATGTAAGTGGTATTAGGTACTATTTAAAGGTTAATTATTGACAACTGTATTAAAAAATTATAAAATTGAGTTTAAAACACAGGTTGAGGGTATCAGAGATTCGGCACAACCATATTTATTAAAGTCTTACTTTTTTTAGTAAAATAGAACAGACATGCTAAATGTAATCATGCTCAAAGGTGATGAGATTGAAAAAGCTAATTTTCTATGTTGATTACGCTGGGGGACAACTTCAGGGTCCTGGTCTCGTAGATGAACGATTATTGCGCTGGACGATAGTTTCAAGTTAATATAGTAAAACTCTAACGGGTTTGGCGTTGAGTGGGTACAGTCTCATCTGATGGCCTTTTATAGTTTTTTGGTCAACACATGTTCGTAAAAGATACTAAGCCTGTATCTGCAATTTTAGTCGATCATTTTGGTCCTGTCTTAAAATATAGTTACGTTCATGACTGACTTGCTGAATCGATGAATGTTTAACGCTACATTATTTAATCATATAATTACACGTCTACGTATTAATTTTGGTGGGGAAAGAAAATCGTTTATCTCTCGAAAAAAAAACGCAGTAGAGCACAATGTTTGAAATGTTTTCCTCTTTCTCAGACGGCCATGAGAATTGCGAATGAGATATTTTTAGGATTGTCAGATTGAAAAACGTAAAATTTTGGTGGGGAACATAGAAACGCCAATATCTCCGAAACTAAACATCGCACTGTGGACCATATTTTGAGAAGACGGCCAAAAATCATTTTTTTATGGTTAACTATTTTAAAGTTATATTACTGATTTGAAAATAAATACCAGTGAACCTCGGAAGCCAAAAAATTGCGACTCTATTTCTACTATATCACAGCGAAGAGGGTCTTCGCAAATGGACTTTCTCAGTACTTTGCTAAAATTAAAAATTTCTTTGTAAATTTTAATTTTTAAATGACAAAGTAACTTATTTTGTTTCAAAAGAGATCAAAGTAAAATAAATTTTGAATAATTTTGAAACTTCTAAGCTATGTTAGAAATATGAAGTCATTGAGTCGTTTTTAAATAAAAAAAAATTTTTTTAAAAAGGTCCCAATTTCCCGACAATCTCCTACTTAATAGAGCTTAAATCCTGGACATCAAAAGCCATAAAAAAAATATTGCACTTTTCTGCAGTCCGAACCATCCCCTACACTCCTATACCCCATAGTATACCCGCCGGTTTCCGCCCGTGTGCACCAGAACAATTTTTCTGACCCAAGGCCAGATATTTTGTGCAAAATTTATGAATACAAAAGTTTTCTACTATGTGGTTAGGGTATAATGAGTTTGCCCTGATGTTTGTAACCACCAAAAATATTGGACCTATACCCATCTTTTATTATATGGATCGATCCAAATTCAATTTCTGAGTCGATTTAACGATGTCCGTCCGTTCGTCTGTGTGTTATGAATACAAAAGTTGGTCGTACCTGAGTATTTTTTTTTTGCCTGAATTTATTTGTTTTTTATACTGACAGAAAAAGGAAACGGTAGAGTTGACATGAGTTGTTATATATACTAATAAAAAAGGGCAGACACATAATGTGCTTAACTGCATTCAAAAAGGAAACCAAAGATGTCATAACTGCAGAAGTTCAAAAAATAAAAGATCAAATTAAAGAACTTCAACCAGTAATATTTAAATTTGATGACCATGGCATTGAAGTAAATTTTAAAATGAGTCCCACAATGATTGATGGAAAAGTTGCACAAGCTTTAACCGAAACAAAGTCATCATCAAGCTGCATTATATGCCAAAAGACATCAAGTCAATTAAGTCAACCCCCACCACAAGACTACAGTTCTAAGGAAGCCTCTGCATGCTCGAATACGTTTTATGGAGCATTTTCACAAATTGGGTTATGATTTTGAATTTGATCCGATAGGCGAAACAGTGAGAAAAGTAAAGAAAATGAAGAAATAAGAAAGCAAAAAAATATAACAAATTCGAGAAAAATATCTACAGCTAGGCCTCACAATCGACCAACCAAAACGTGGAGAAAGAAACTCATATGATGGAAATACTACAAGGAGATTTTTTTCCGATCCAGAAACTGCAGCATCTATCACAGGTGTAGATTATGAATTAATAAAGCGACTCAAAATCGTATTACAAGTTCTAGCATGTAGCAGAAAGATAAATGCAAAAAAATTTGGAGAGTGCGCCAGTAAGACAGCTGTACTCTTTGAGATATATGCCATCCACAGTTCATAAAATTTTTTACCATGGGAAACAAATAATTCCAAAACAATAGGAGATCTACCTGAAGAAGCGCAAAAAAGGAACAAAGACTACAGATTCCTTCGCGAGCACAACACAATAAAAATGTCCAGATGTTGCACTAATGAAGACCTTATCACTATTTTGTTGTGCACTTTGGATCCGTATATGTCCAACATTCGACAAAAATGAAAAACTACCTCTATTGAATTAGACGAAGAAGCTAAACAACTTCTAGATGATGAAAATCAAGGCTATTTTGAAGCAATATTTACTATTGTTTGATTTAAAGTAGTTTTTCAGTACACTAACAATAAGTTATACTCTTTTTTAATATAGTTTAAAATTTTTCTTAATTTAAAAATGTATGCAATTTATAAATTTACAATATGAATTGATATAGAAATATTTGAAAAGACAATAAAAAAAATCTTAACTAAAGTAAAAACATACGACTTTTTCGTTAAAACTTCTCTATATTGAACCAATATTAGGCAACTTTTACGTTCGCTGCTTAATAAATTATATTTTAACTCGGGTTCTTTAAAAAAAAAAAAAAACCAACCTTTGGCCCTGGTTAACATTAGGACTAAAAAGTTTACGGGGGCCTAAATTTTGCATTTTCTGACAAAATTGTACTTACAAAATTTTTAGAAAGTATGAGTAGTGATATTAACTGAAAAAATAAGACATTATATTAAAAAAAAACTTTTTTAACCTTTTAACACTTCACTTTTGTACTAAAATTCAACTAAAAATGAAAATGTATTTTAAACCCTCCGTCCCACCCACCAAACAAAAAAACGTATATCAAAATTCCAATCATTCTCGGGAAATGATCCACTGTTCGTCGTAGAGCAGATTTTATATTCAGCGGATGTTATATTCTTCTAATCTTCCTGTTGTTACACCGAGTTCATCCACACAACAATAATTTATTGAAATGTTGGTTCGCCATTATAATTTGCCAAAGTGGCATTAAAACAAACCGTGCCTGCTATAAATACTTGTCCTGCAAAAAAAAAAAAAAAGATGCTAAAACGTCCTGGAGTCAAAAACAAAGATGTACATTTTTTTTTTAAATTTCATTACTTTTTTTTGAAAAATTATGTAAATACTTATTAATAAATTCTTAAGTTTTTAAATGGAAAAATGAATATAAAAGATGTTTCGATTTATATTTTTAAAAATTTAATTAATATTATTCGGAATTTCATCTGTAATTTTTTATAACATCAAACCGATTTTTTTTTTTAATTTTAAATTAAATATTTTTTATTTTAGAGAGATATTATTTTCTTATTTTATATATACCGATAATACTGTGTCAGTTTTAACCCTATTTTGGGCACACATGCCTCATTTTAAAGGTATTTCTTTTTAGTGTCCACCAGATTTACACGGGTATTATTTACAGCTTTACACGGGTATGATTGATCCCAACTTTGATTTAAGTGTTCCAAAAAACTAAGAGATTTTACTGGTGAAAATATTTCATTAGTTTACCAAAGCGTTCGTGGTCTGAGAACTAAATTGTCAATTTTATATATTGAAATCATACCTTTTTAATACTGAAACATTTTGCAATAAATATAATATTTTTAGACGTGACCGTTGCAATATCTAATAATCTGAGGTTTTATTATTTGATTCCTCTTCCAACATCGAATTCATTGCAGTATTAATTAAATACAATCATAAAAAAATATTTGTTACTTGTTCATACATCTCTCTATTGTCGCCTCAGTCTTTATATGAAAAAACATAGGGAAGCTATTAAATGTGTTCTGCGTACTGCCAATCCGGATGACTCTGTTATTGTTCTTGAAGATTTCAATTTGCCTTCAATTTGGTTGAAGTTCTTACCTCAAGAAAAATACTTTGTGCCGACAAACTCAAATAGTAAATTTGAGAAGCTTTTTTATATTTTATTTGATTAACATCATTTTCAATTATTTATAATTCTTACTGATCATTCAAAATTATTGGATTAATTATTTGTTATTATTAAATTTCTGAATGTTCCATCAAGCGGTCAAACCCTATTTCTATTTCCAACGATGGATAACACCCTGCAATTTAAGTAAATAGATCCATTCCATCTGAACTTTTAAAAACACTTGAAAAGTGTGAAAAAATTTTTTGTTTTGCTCAAACAAATTACACCATGTTTAATGAACTTGTTAATAATACAAACTGGCATGATATATTATCGTTACCTGCTGGTGCAACAAGATGTATTCTTTTATTGAGTTATGTGTTCCTAAACAACTTTTGAAAAATCTCCTTGGACCTCCTGGGTATACTAGGGAACTGTCAAGTGTCTAGAATAAAAAAATCATGTGAGTCCGATCACAGGGAAGATGTGTAAACATCTAGTAATTAAAAATTTTTTTATGTCATTTTTTAAAATCAAACAGAAAGCGTCATCTATTTATCACTTATAGCAAAAACTGTTTCAGCCAATTCAACAACCCTTTGCTGTAAACGTTTAAAATGTCCCAATATAAACGTATATAAGTGCTACATAGATGACGCTTTTAAAAAAGTGGCATAAAAAAACATTTTATATCATAACTTTTTCACCAATACAATCATAAGTCACACAGCGTTATCTGCTTCAGCTCACACCGATATGAGTTCCGCTGTTTTTGTGATTGTATTGTGAAATAGAAATTTACCCCCCTGCGCGTATAGATGTTTACACATCAAAAAATAAATATTACAAAAAACATAAGAAAACTTGTTCTCTTGTAGGTCATGGAAAATACTCCATTCGACGTGCCGAATAATTGAACAAACTATTAAACTATTTGAACAAAATGAAAAATAATTTTAAACGAAATCCGAAGTCATTCCACAAATTTGTTAACTTTAAGAGAAAAACTATTGGCTATCCTGCTGTTCGTGAAATTCCTACATAATGACGATACTATTGTAGGCAATTTATTTCTTCTCTACTACTTACTACTTAGAACAATTTTCAACTTGACAAAGAAATCTATATCTAAATTATTTGCCATTATTTCATGTTTTATTCAAACATTGATCCTTTTTAAAGTTTTTCTTCTTCCCATATCAAGCTGTATTGTTTAAAGGTTCAAGTTATGTTATTATATGAGTTTCTATTTAAGCAAAAAATTATTAAAAAATCAGAAAATATAAGTTTTTTTTTTTAAATTTTAAATTGTCGTTTATTTTATTTGTTTGTTTTTTTAAGCACTTATCCCATATAGCAAACAGCCAACTCAGTCCATCATTACTGAAAGTTATCTGCAAGCGTGAATTGCATAAAAATTTAATTAATTAATCTCTCATACTGATTAAATATTATGTAATTTATCAGTATTTCTCGCTTTTATTTCTATAACTTATAATAATAATGTATGGCTATTTATTTATATAGTTTGACACTAACATTCAACGCTGTTGAAGGTGGGGAAAACTAGTGACATGTTGGTCAAAAATCCACAATCGAAGATGTCAAAGAAATAAATATTATTTGATTAAAAAAATGATTTATGATAACATTTATGTCAAACTAATGTTAAACTATTAATGAGATTTTGTAACAAACTGTGAGGAAATATATATTTAACACCGCAATGAGGGTTTGCAAGGTAATATTTGATTCTTATCGCGGCATTTTTTAGAAACGAAACAGAAAGTTAAAGTGTAACTAAGTAAAATTTAATTTATGTTTTATATTATAAAATTTTTTACTACTATATATGAGAAGCCGCAGAACAAAACGTACTTTTTTGCTTATTTCAAATTTTTGGGAAATTGAGTTTAATTTATTACATCTCTTTATAAAACAGCATGAACCTGGAAATAGTAAAAAGTTTTTTACTTATCAGAAGATGGTGACTATAAGTCACCACATTAAATGTTAAAGATGTTTGGTATCAAATGACTTTTAGATTGGAAAAAGTAAGTTTTGAAAAAAAAGAAAAAATACAAAAGTACGTTTTGTTTAAAAAACAAAAGCAAAAAGGGCTTTTGACTTTGTGCTGCTGTTTGTAACAACCAAAAATATTTGACCTAGACCCATCTTTAATTATACCGATCGAATCAGAATCACTTTCTGAGTTGTTTTAACAATGTCCGTCCGTCCGTCCGTCTGTGTGTCCATGTAAAGCTTGTAATCAAACTGCAGGTCGCAAATATGAATATATTTTGATGAAATTTGGTATATAAGCTTTTATCGACCATGGGATGAACGCTATTGAAATTGGTGAGAATCGGTCCATGTTCAGACCTAGCCCCCATACAAATAACCCATATGAAATCGACATAAATTGCCATAAGATCCAAATTGTCATATAGATCTTACTCAAATTGGGTTTGTATGCGTTCATTACATCCACTAATGAGTAGTCCAAAAATGATCCCTTTTACCCCATATAGAGCTGCTTCCCGATCTTCACTTAAATCTATTAAAAAACAAAAATATTGCACTGATTCTTCTCAAATTTTGTTTGTACATATTTTTGCAAATTACAAGAGACTTTACCAAACATGATCAGGATCGGTCCATTTTTGGACCTAGTCTCTTTATAGATATAGCATCCGATATGAACTTTTTCATATCTGCAGCCAAAAAAATTAATAAAAATCCCACTCAAATTTGGTTTTTGCTTATTTTCAATGTCCAGTTATTTGGGCCTAAGAGATAGGGTTTCTAAACGCATGGTATAGGGTATCGTATAGTCGGTCTAGACCGACTATAATTTTCTTACTTGTTTTGTTTGTTGTTATTAATGACAATTCAACTTTGGTTATATCATGTTAAAAATACGACAATTTGGTCAAAATTATTGTAAAAAATCGTCTAAGTAAAATCAGATGCTAATAAATGTTACATTGTATGTACACTTTAATGACAATTTTATTTCAAAATTAAAAACAAAAAATGAGGCAAATAAAAACTCACATTACGAGATTTGTTATTGATCAAAGCGATGTTAATGTAGAGAAAGCTATAAATTGGAAAAACCTCTGCTTGTTCGTTCTAACTCTCGTATGAAAAGAAAGAAAAAACATTTCTCATGTTCTTTTCTTTCTAATGTTGAGTTAAATAGTTGATTAAGCATGAGTTGAAGCAATAGGCAGAAGGATGCTGAAGATGAACAAGTCGCTTTGTTCGAAAGTAGCTACTCCATCTAGCGCTGTCTTCAATTTTTTCCAAATTTCTCTTACATTGCATAAAGTATTATCTTTTCTAGTATTAGAAAATGTATACATGATCACGAACCGAACTATAAATAACTAATTATTAAAAACTCAAATATTTTATTTCAAATTAAATTGCAACTTAAACATTTCTTTCTGACACTTTAATATTGATCTTAAAAATTTTAAAGATACTACATTTAAAAAAATTAAACTTGTATTCCAATATCTTCTTCCAGGCAAGTACATTCAATATCTTCTTCTCTGAAATCCTCAATATTTTTATTTTGGTTATATAAAATAACCGTGTGCCAATCCAATTTTCTCCAAACTATTTTTTTAAAAGATTTTCCACGTCTTTTCTTTTGTCGGCATTAATACAACGGCATGTTTTAATTTCATTTAGCCGAGAAGTTGGAAAACGTGTTTTTCATTGTAAATTAAAATTGGTATTTCGTTCCTCAGCTGGTTCAAATTTAATTAAACACTTTGTAATACCATTTTTCAAAACATTCCTATAAGATGTTGTCCGTTTAATATTTGAATATTTTCAGTCTTTTTATAAACTGATTCAAGATCTATTATATTGAGAATATACCAGTCCATTCTCATCATTAAAATTTGACCATTATTAGAATAAATGTGACAATACTCTTCTATTGTCATTATAACAGCATGTTTTTATGTCTTTTTCAATGCGACCAAATACTCTATCGGCTAGTAAAAGACTATGTCCTCTTACTGGTGTAGCATATGTAGTATAGAATATAAGTCACCATTACCAACAGAACATTTTTGGTTAATAAAATATAAAGAGTGATCATGTTACACACAAATAATAACACAACAGCTATCGATTTAGCGTACGCAAGCAGTACTATGTACAAAGTAACCAACACGATCAATACTGCTTAAACAACAATACAATAACTATAGATTTAGCATACACAAGTAGTACGCTGTGCAATTAATCTGATTATGGTGTTTACTGTAACAGTCAACCACTTTGGTGTTGCACTGTGATCATTGAGACATATATATAAAATTGACCAGGGAAGTTCTGACCAATGCTACTTTTCTTCACTTTAAACCATAGAACTTTGTAAACGTATTTTTAGTATAAATAGTGTTCGATTTTGTTCAATCGACACACTTTGCTTTCAAAATTAATAAGAGCTAAATTGTTCGGCTCTGAGCTAAATTGATCTGCTCAGTAAAGTTTTAATAAAACAATTATTTGAAATCCTCAAATAATTGAGTTTCATTTACAATAAGAATCCCGATGGGATTATATGACGACCCTGCCGCCTGGACGCGTGAAATCCGCGTCCTTGTGTGCATGGAACCTGTTAAACCAAAGCGTAGAAGCCGCGTACTTTTAAGATCTGCAGACAAACGCGTAAAAGCCGCGTACCAAAAAACAAAAAATATTGCAGACAAACGCGTATAATACGCGTACTTGTGCATGAGATCTGCACAATTACAACAAAAAGTCCTGACGTTGACAGCCAAAAGTCCGTCAGCAGCGTTGTCTGAAAGATGTCCGGGGCAGCAGACAAGAGTATGTGCAGAATACCTCGAACAACAATATTTGATTCGTGTACGTAGCACCGACTACAATAATTTGTGCAGCTTATTATGGAAATTGTCAGCAGCAATTACATCAATTATGCAGATGATAATGTAAAGTATAACCAAAATTTCCTCAAAAAAGAGGTGCGTTTAAACCGCACTCATAGGGTCAAACGGCGTTAACCGCCTTGTGGCAAAAACATTTTTTTTTACAAATAATTTTTTTTTATATTCTACATAATATTAATAATAGAAAATTATTTTAGTTATTTCGTTACAACAATTTTTTATATTAATAATTTTTATGAAAATTAATCATTTTTTATATTGATTATAAATTAATAAATGATATTTCAGATTTTAATTTTTTAATGAGTAATATTTGAAATTAATATTTTTTTTACAAATTAATAATTTTTTTTTAATATAAAAATAAGTAATAGCGAATAATTGTAATTTTAACTTTAATGAATAATACTTGTAATTAATTTTTAATATTTTTTTATTAGCTAATTTTTATGTGCAAACCTATACAAATGAATAATTTTTTTAAACATACATAGTAATATTTTAATGATTAGTATTTAGTTTTATATAATTTAAATACAAAATGTCCAGAATAGTAGATCGAAAATCTAGTGTTATTATTGAAATTATGAGTGAACATGACGGACATGACACTTGCTTGATTTTCATGCAGGTAACTCAGGCAAAAATGAAACTAAGCATAATAGATTTTAAGCATAGCATTGGAACTTATCATGGAAGCGGGTCAGTTCAGCAATCGGAATTGGCTGTACTGACGCCACCAGTCAGCAGAATACTATTCTGCACTATAGGCAAAGACCCTTTACTAATTGCTATTGCTTCCCGCAACCATGACGAAACCATTCGTGATAGAAATACCGATAATGGGTATGGACAAAATAATGGAAGCAACATCAGTAACTACCTATATAATAACACTAATTGTGACAACCAAGGTCGATCAGACCGGCAATTACGGACGGAAATAATTCAGAAAACCCGAACATTCCCCAAAGACTAGGCGTAACCGAGAAAAGACAATTATATAGCCGACGCATTGTCGCGTATAAATATAGAAGACTTGAAACAAATGAATGAAGCCGTGAACATCGTACTAAAAGTCACGACAAGATCGATGACTAACATGGGAACAAGTACGACAGTAGGTAATACTTTGAAAAAGCAGCATGAAAAGAATAGATATAAAAAGCCCAGTATACATGTACCCATAAAAAACACTGACGTCAGAAAATATCATAAATTAAAGATTAACCCCGCAAGATGTTACATCAAGCGAGGAAAATCTATAATAACATATATACAAATCAATGATTTGTTTATTAAAGGGAAACTTGACTTAGGACAATTTTTCCCAAGACTCGAAGAAGTGGCCTGTAAACACAGCATTGATTAATTACTAGTGAGAAAATTTTCGAATTTGTCTCGACTAATGAATTTAAAGATATGGGAAATAATAAATTGAATGAAATAAAAGTAGCGCTACTAAATAAGGTGACCCAAATTAATAATAAAGATGCTAAAGATATTCAAGATATTATGAAAAGATACCATGACAGTCCCATAGAAGGAGGACACTGTGGGACATACAGAACAATTGAAAAGATTAAACGGTATTACTACTGGAAAAACATGACAAAGGACATAACAAAACACATAAAAAATTGTCATAAATGCCAAACAGCCAAAATAACAAACCACTTGAAATGTCCAATGACATTAACAATGACACCAACAATGCCATTCGATACTGTATACGTGGATACAATTGGCCTGTTTCCAAGGTCGACTAACGGAAACGAATATGCAGTAACGATAATATGCGACTTGACAAAATATCTTGTCACCGTACCTGTTGTTGACAAAAGTGCGGGAACCGTCGCGAAAGCCATATTTGAAAATTTCATTCTTACCTACGGTCCAATGAAGACGTTCATTTCGGACATGGGTACTGAATACAAAAATTCAATATTAACAGAATTATGCAGTCTCCTCAAAATTGAAAAAACTATCTTCAACAGCCTACCATCACCAGACGCTCGGAACAATCGAAAGAAGTCATAGAACATTTATTGAATACATTAGATCTTATATATCAGTTGACAAAAGCGATTGGGATGAATGGCTTAGGTACTTCACGTACTGTTTTAATACGACGTCATCGACAGCACATAATTACTGTCCTTATGAATTAGTTTTTGTTAAACTTCCGAACAGGTTTCAACAGTTCGACGAGGTAGATAGGATAACTCCATTGTATAATTTAGAAGATTATGCCAAAGAGGCAAAATTTAGGTTAGAAGTAGCACATAAGAGAGCTCAATTATTATTAGATAAAAATAAATTAAAACAAAAACTTAACTATGATAAGAATACTATAGTTTATGAATTTAGCATAGGAGATTTCGTTTTACTTAATAATGAAGCAGCACATAAATTAGACAGAAAATATAAAGGTCCATTTAAAATTAAAGAAATAATGTTAAGAAATAATTTTAAAATAATAGATATAAGCACAAATAAAGAACAATTAGTTCATAAGAATAGACTTAAGAAATATAACCAATGTTAAAATAAGATTAGAATAACAATTTCATTATATATACCTAAATAATCGATAATAACAATAACTGTAAAAGAATGATCATAACATTAAAAATGTATGATCATTCTTCCGTAAAAGGGAGGTGTAGCATATGTAGTATAGAATATAAGTCACCATTACCAACAGAACATTTTTGGTTAATAAAATATAAAGAGTGATCATGTTACACACAAATAATAACACAACAGATATCGATTTAGCGTACGCAAGCAGTACTATGTACAAAGTAACCAACACGATCAACACTGCTTAAACAACAATACAATAACCATAGATTTAGCATACACAAGTAGTACGCTGCACAGTGGTCAATTTCGCAAGATAGCGGTCAAAACTCTATAACTTTTGACCGGATTGGTATTTTTTTACGCAATTTGTTTTATTCTATAAGCTTCTATTAAGCTTCAATTTGCGTATTCAAACGTAAAAATCGACTGATAGGAACGTAAGTAATTTGGAGTTAAAAATGCATTTTAATTTTTTGTTGAGTTTCCATGTAAAAGTTGAATATTTTGACATTTTAAATAGGTATTTTTTTTTATAATTTCTTATTTTCTTCAATCGTATTTTACAACCAATACTTATTTATTATTCCTAAACTTAATTTTGGTCAGAAAATGCCAACATTTGGCCCCTGACTTTTATTTAGTCTCAATATTCACAGGGGCCAAAGGTTGGTTTTTTTGGAAGAAAGCTAATTCTTGTGAGGATTAAACTGAAAAATAACACTGAAATTCCCAACAATATCAATACCATTTGGATATATTATATACAGAACACAACATCGATAAAATTTTAAGTAAACTTTTACTATTGATTTAAAGTGCACATATATTTTATTTAAATGTATTAATAAAAATTTATACTAAAATTAGAAACAAATTATAATCTTTAAACTAGTATTAATATTAGTAAAAATTTCTTCCAAATAGCTTTGATTTTCATTTTGCAGTAGTTGTTTAGCTTCTTCATCTAACTCTAATGAGGTTGATTTCCATTTTTGTCGAATACTGGACATATATGGGTCTGATGTGCACAACAAAATATTAATAAGATCTTCATTAGTACAATATCTGGAAATTTTTCTTGTATTGTGCTCGCGAAAGAATCTGTAGTCTTTAGTAGTAGTTCCTTTTTTCTTGGGCTTCTTCTGAGAGATCTCCAATTGGAAGCATATTGTGCTGAATTATTTGTTCCCCATGGAACAAAATTTTGTGAACTGTGGTTGGCATATGTCTCCAAGAATATTTTTGGTTATAAAGGGTTGCTGTCTCATTAGCATACTGACCAAATTTTTTTGCATCTGTCTTTTTGCTACATGCTATAACTTGTAATATGATTTGGAATCGTCGTATTAAATCATAATCTACTCCAGTTATAGAAGCTGCAGTTTCTGGATCGGAAAAAAATCTCCTTGCTGTGTTTCCATCATTAGAATTTCCTTCTCCTTGCTTTGGCTGGTCAATTATAAGGCCTATCTCATGGTATTTTTCTTGAATATCTTTTTTTTTTGCTTTCTTTTTTCCAAATTTTCTTTGTTGTTTCTCACTGTTTCGCCTAACGGGCCAAATTCCAAATCGTATCCCAATTTAAGAATATGCTCCATAAAACGAATTCTAGCATGAAGAGGTGACATTCCGAATTCATATGCTTCATTAAAACTATCGTCTTGTGTTGGTGGTTGGCTCAATTGACTTGATGTTTTTTGGCATATGGTGCAGCTTGACGATGACTTTGTTTTGGTTAAAGCTTGTGCAACTTTTCCATCAATCATTGTGAGACACATTTTAAAATTTACTTCAATGTCTTGGTCATCAAATTTAAATGTTACTGGTTGAAGTTCTTTAATTTGAACATTTATTTTTCGAACTTCTTTATCTATGACATCTTGAGTCTCCTTTTTGTAAGCAAACTTTATTGGTCTACAAAATTTTGTTGACGAGGGAATTTCATTCTTCCATACATCTATCTCTGCAGCTCTACTAGTTGACGGCTCTGAACGAATATAAGTTTTTGTTAAACGTAATGGAATGAAAGAAATCATGAATAAATTGGCATCTGATGAATTTTCCGCATTACATTGTTTGTATTGTTTCTGGCCAGAGGACCCATCACATCCCCATTTAGAAATTAAAGTCATGCTGTAATTTTTAAACTTCTTTAAATAGTCAGCATCAAATGTCTTTAATAATCGTTCTGCAGTGTGTTCAAGAAGATCCTGCAATTTTATTTCTGCTGAACTTGAAGTTACACTAATAGCAGTTGGTGAAGGTAAGCAATCTTTTTTGGCAGAAACTATATCTCGATATGATGGAAAAATTCCACAATTTTTTTCATTGGTTCGCTTCCGCAATTCTGTATATTGGTTTTTAGTCATTATCAAATCCAAAAATAGTGCAAATGCTTTTCTTCAGTTGGTGTCGGCATACTTTCTAAAATCCTTTTTGTGCATCTGGGGCTTGCTTCCACTATTTTTTCAATGATAGCAATTTTACCCTTTTTAGTTTTCGATGGTTGAATTTGATGCAGAAATGAATCCTTTATGATGCTACAAGAAACTTCTTCATTGATATGTTTAAGCTTGCGTCTTCGTGATCTTTCACTACAATTATCAATTGGCTTTGCTGGTCGACCACCTTTTCCACTTTCCGTGGTAGTTACTGATGGCTTTTTAAAAATAAGTTTATTTCTTAGCCATTCTTGGTTGCGTGAGTAAAACAATTTCTTGTTTCTGGAATATTGATTGTACCGTTTTCTTAAAAAATTTAAAATGTTTTTTATTTTTAAGTTATGAATTTTAATTTCTTGTTTGTCGCATATTTTGAAGAATGGATTATTCATTATATGTAAAATAATGTCGTTTTCATCTTTCCGTTCAAAATATATATCAGATAGAACACTATAACTGAATTTAACCATTGTTTAAACAATAATGAAGAAAAAAAATTAATGCAACATGATCTTTTTTACCTCTTTGAAACATAATATAACAGGTAGTTGGTTTTACCAGTTATTTCCATTGGTACTAAATTTATTTGCAATTTTCACGTATTTAAGTTGTGTAATATTAGATGGCAATAAAATCTTTTTTACCTTTTCCAAATGAATTGCCAGATACCACATAATTTGAGAGTTCTATTGTCATTTTTGTCAAAATTTTGATAAACCCTTCTATGTGGACTAGGTCCAAATATGGGCCAACTTCTCCTAATTTCAACAGAATTATTTTTTGGGTCAATAAGAACTCTTGTACAAAATTTCATCAAAATATATGCATAATAGCCACTTTCACATACAAATAACTTCTCAAAAAATATGACGTGCATTTGTACCGAATATCTTACCTTGGGTCAGAAAAATTGCTGTAGCTCAAAAAGTGCGGTCCCGATGCATAGACATGTATACATATGAATGTAGGGGAGAGTTAGGACTACAAAATAGTAAATTTGTGTTTTGACTCAGCTTGACTCACAGGAGTTGTGCTCTATGAAGTAGGAAATTTCCGAGAAATTTGACCTTTTAAAAAAAAAAAATTTAAACTGTTCTGAAAACAGTAGAGCTTCAATTTTTGTACCAGTAATAGGAAATAAGTTAAGTTACAACACAAAATTTATTTCGTCCAAAAATCTTGAAAAAAAAAGTTATGATCATTTAAACTTTAAAAATTAACTAAAAATATCATAAATTTACTAAATTCTGCTAAATAAAAGCCCATTTTGGACCACCCTGTTCTCAGTGAAATAGTTGGAATAGAGTTCTAATTTTTTGGCTCTCGAGGTTTACTACTGTCTACTTTCATATAAGTCTAATAACTTTAAAATCGAAGAACAAAAACCAAAAGGAGTTTTGGCCGCTATCTCAAAATATTGACCACAGTGCGCTGTGCAATTAAGCTGATATGGTGTTTACTGTAACAGTCAACCCTTTTGGTGTTGCACTATGATCATTGAGACATATATATAAAATTGACCAGGGAAGTTCTGTCCAATGCTACTCTTCTTCACTTTAAACCATAGAACTTTGTAAACGTATTTTTAGTATAAATAGTGTTCGATTTTGTTCAATCGACACACTTTGCTTTCACAACTCCCAGAGCTAAATTGTTCAGCTCGAGCAAAGTTGAAATAAAAACATTTATTTAAAAACTTTAAATAATTGTGTTTACTTATAATACAAAAAAATCCCTTTTGATTATACTGGTGTTCCCATATTTAAATTTTTTTATACTCTCCGCTCCAGTGTGCAGTAGGTATATATAAGTTTGTCATTCCGTTTGTAATAAATAGAAAAAAATCTGGACGCCATAAAATATATATATTTGCGATCCTTATAACAAGTGGAGTTTATATAGCGATGTCCGTCTGTACATCTGTCCGACTGTCCGTCTGTTGAAATCACATTCACGGCGTCAATCGCTCAAATAGGGTGCTCGTTTGCATTAAAAATGATTCACTCATATCCTGAGAAGTTAGCTATTTAAAATCGTCAAATCGGTTGATTAGGTCCCGAGAATCCAACAAAGTTAAAAAAGCCTTGAAAAATATGATTTTCTATATTGTTCTTCTCACGATCACGCCCTCAATAGGACAGCTAGGACGCTCGATTGTAGTGAGAATGATTCACTAACAACATGAGAATGAGAATCACTGAAAAGTCAAAAAAATAAAAATATGATGTTTTTCTGTATTGTTATTCTAAATTTTGTACTTATGTCATAGCTGTACTTGTTATTTTGGTGGTCGTTGTGGTAATAATATAAAAATTAACCAATATCGAAAGCAAATAATGCTAAACTACCTAGTCATTAATAAAAAATTAACATATTCTTTTCGTAATATGTGCATACTTATATCTTAAACTTTTTATATTTTTCTTATGCATTAATTTATTTAAAAAAAAATGTATTAAAAAATATATATAAAATCAATATTCTGTGATTTTTATAACATCACAAAATGTTACAAATTGATACATACCACTGGTGCAAATATCAAAATACTCTAAATAATATACATATATTCCGTATTGTATATCCATAATAAGCGCATATTAAAAATAAATCGGTTTGACATCTGTTTAGGTCTATTTTTTTTTTAGTTTCATTGATACATGGATTCAACTGCACGAAAAAGTGACAAAGTAAAAGTAAATTTTGATAAAGGAAAGGAAAAAGTAAATTTTGATAAAAAAAAATTAAAAAAGTACGTTTTTTTAAGCACCAGTTTTTTTAAGAATCCATTTTAATGGTTAAAAAACAAGAAATATGCTTATTGGATTTTTTTTTTTAGAAGATTTCAACCCAAATATTACAAAAATGTAAAAAACCAATTTGTCAAAAAATTAAAAAAAAAAACCGTTTTGTTCTGCAGATCCTCATATACAGCAACTACAGTTGCCATCGAAAGTTCTTATATTGAACACGTGGAGGCGTTTATAAAATTAACACCTGTAGAATAAGGTGGTACATATTTCTTTGAGCTTTTGATGCTTAAAAACAGAGCTAAAAAGAAATTCATTGTCATTTCCAAAATTTACTTTTAAATCATAAACGAACTTGCAATACGAGATGTCCGACGTAAAATGACGCTATGGTGAATAATTCAATTCGAAGATACTCAAAATCTGCATTGCTAGCTAGTGCAGGGTTTATCATAGATCTCATATTATACACGATCTATATAGAAACTATCCAGATTGGAAGTTCCCAAACCAACTGAAATATAGTAAACTGATAGAAGTGATTACACAAAACATTGAAACACTTTTTCTCTTGTCGGCCCAATATTATATTTTTGCGGAAAAAGGAGAGTAAACAAGTAACCAACCAACCAACCAATGTTCGATGCGGCTACTATTTTAAAACAGTTGCCGTTACTTAATCTTTATATAATAATACCACTTAAATTATAAGTTAGAATTGCAACTAGCATATAACAAGAACAATATAGAAAAATCATATTTTTTTAAGAGTTTGTTTCCATTTTTTATTGAAATTTTCATTAATTGTTAGATACTTTTAATTTTAGTTCGGCTTGTGGTCATAAATTTTAATAAAATAAAATAAAACAGAATTGTTTTAAATTTTATTATTAATTTTTGTTTATTTAAAACCCAATATTTCGATCGAAATCTTCGATCATCTTCAGGGGATCTATTTAATGAAATATGTATAAAAACAAATAACACAATAAATACAAAATATACATATAAAAACGGATAATACATTTAAAATTTACATTTATACATTTATTAATTAATTTAAATATTAGCTTACTCAGGATGTCTATTAATCATTTTTGGTAAAAATATTTGTGTAAAACTGAGATGTGAGCAAAATAGTCAAATTGAGTATTAATTCTTGGAGGTTATCCCGGAAGATAAGAGGAAAATAATATTTGCATTCGTATATCGATCAAATGGCAAAGTTGACACCCATGATTTGCTAGATAAAAATCAATTTATTTTGCCATTATATAATGACAGAATTATTGGAGGCGATTTCTGCTCACAAATAATGTATTCTCGGAGGCCCTCTGCCTGTTAAGATCAAAATTCTAACCGATTATCTGAATGGTGGCAATGGTGTACTTGACTTATTATTTGTTAATAGTAAAAACAAAATACTGCTTTGTGATCACTTATCCACACTTATCCGCAGTGTATAATGATTTTATTAACACTATTCACCATACTTGTCGTCATTTTCGAAACATGGTTTATCTGACATTACACCAGCAACTCGATAGCGTAAGTTAGAATTTAACTTATGATCTCGAAAACGTAAATGACCAGAAAGCTTTCCTACAGTAAAACCTTTTTTAACATATTTGATGAAACCGTGCCGGAGAGGACCATACCATGTTTTATTTGAACTCTAAAATATTTAATTTACACCATAAAAAATTGAAGAAATTTAATGCTTCAGAATTGCAATCTCTGTTTAAGTCTGCTGAAAGAAAAGTGGTGGACAATATTAATTACATCACCTTTAGTTAGCAAGAGTAAGTGGAAGGAAATACGTGAAATAGGTTTTGAAAAGAAAAGTATTTGCACTTCCAGTGCTGATGTTTACGTGGATAAACTAAACAATCAATTTGTTAAAGTTCAAGTGGAAAATCCAAGTGAAAATTAATATGCTAACATTTTCGATGTGTAGGTCCACTTGAAGTTCTCAAAAGTATATCATCAATAAAATCAAACGCCGCACAGTGGACCATTTCACGAAAGGGCGGTCAAAAATCCATAACTTTTGATTGGATTTGAATTTTGATATACGTTTTTTTTCTTTGTTTGGTTGGTGGGACCTTAGCCTTTAATTTTTTTTATAAAACGTAAATATTGACCGATATTAAAAAAAGTTACGGAGGGTTCAAAATACATTTTTATTTTTAATTGAATTTCAGCACAAAAGTGAAGTGTTAAAAAAAAGGTTAAATAAGATTGTTTTTATACAATGCTTTATTTTTTCGGTAAATTTTGCAACTAATACTTTTTAAACATTTTAAACAAGTTAAATTTTGTCAGAAACTGCCAATTTTGGGCCCGTAAACTTTTTAGTCCTAATGTGGAGTTTTTTTTTTTTTTTTTTTTTGAAAGAGCCCGAGTGAAAATATAATTTATAAAGCAGCGAACGCAAAAGTTAGCTGATATTGGTTCAAGATTGAAAAGTTTCAATGAAAAAGTCGTATGTTTTTTAAATATTTCACAGCAATTTTCATTGTAAAATATGTACATAAATTTTTAAATCAAGAAAAATTGTTAACTATATTAAAAAAGAGTATAACTTATTGTCAGTGTACTGAAAAACTACTTTAAATCAAACAATTTTAGTAAATAATTCTTTTAAATAGCCTTGATGTTCATCTTCTAGTAGTTGTTTGGCTTCTTCGTCTAATTCAATAGAGGTAGTTTTTGATTTTTATCGAATATTGGACATACATGGATCTGAAGTGCACAACAAAATAGTGATTAGGTCTTCATTAGTGTAACATCTGGACATTTTTCTTGTGTTGTGCTCGCGAAAGAATCTGTAGTCTTTGTTCCTTTTTACTTGCGCTTCTTTACAAAGAGCTCCTATTGGTAGCATATTGTGTCGAATTATTTGGTCCCCATGGTACAAAATTTTATGAACTATGGATGGCATATATCTCCTAGAGTACTTTTCGTAATAAAGTATAGCTGCTTTTTTGGCGTACTCTCCAATTTTTGATTTTGAATCGTCTTATTAATTCATGAGTTTCTGGATCGGAAAAATCTCCTTGCAGTATTTCATCATTTGAGTTTCCTTCTCCTTGTTCTGGTTGGTCGATTATGAGTCCTAGCTGTAGACATTTTTCTTGAATTTGTGTTTTTTGCTTTCTTTTTCCTCATTTTCTTTGTTCTTCTCACTGTTTCGCCTAACGGACCAAATTCCAAACCATAACCCAATTTAGGAATATGCTCGTATTCTAGCATGAAGAGAGGACATCCCAAATTCGTAGGCTTCGTTAAAACCATCGCCCTGTGACTTGATGTCTTTTGGCATATATTACAGAGCTTGACGATGACTTTGTTTCGGTACACCAAGTTTTGTATTCGTAACACACAGACGGACGGACGGACATCTTTAAATCGACTAAGAAAGTGATTTTTTGTCGATTCGTATAATAAAAGATGGGTATAGATGCAATATTTTTGGTAGTTACAAACATCAGGGCAAATGCATTATACCCTAACCACAAATTCATTATACCCTAACCTTGGATCAGAAAAATTGTTCAGGTGTGATATAGTTGAAACAGGTTTGCAATTTTTTGGCTCCCAAGGTTCACTGGTATTTACTTTCACATAAATAACATAATTTTAAAATCGGTTACCATAAAAAAGCATTTTTTTGGCCGCCTTTTCAAAATATGGTCCATAGTGCGCCGAGTGCCTGGATGGAATAAATCTAAAATTTTTGAAACTTATCTTACCTAAACTTCATCAGCCCTTCCTTGCGTATATATTTAAAAAAATATTAAACAAGTCAATCTCTCTTGATGTATGGAAAGAAGCCAAAATAATTCCCATCCCCAAGATCAGCATCAAGTTTAGACCAATTACCATCCAAACAGTTTTGTCCAAAGTGATGAAAAATCTTATGCAAAGACAAGTTAATGAATATTTAAAAGAGCGTAACCTTTTCACAGAAAAATAGTTTGGTTTTTGACAAGGGGTTGATCGATGTGGTCGAAGAACTTAGATCCACACTGGATAAGGATATGGTGTCTTTCCATGTGCTGTTAGATCATAATAAAGCTTTTGATACAGTTAATCACTCCATTCTACTGACCAAACTCCAAAAGCTTTTTAACTTTTCTGATTCGGCCAATAAACTTATTGCATCGTATCTCTTATACCAGAAACAATTTGTCTCCTTCAATAGTTAGATTTCCAATGCCGTCGATGTTTGCGTGTAAATTAATGATCTCCCTGATTCTCTAAGTCAATGCTAAATTTAAATATATGCGGATGATTTACAGTTGTACACAAGCTATTGAGTGGAAAGTGTACATTATTGTATTGACTGCATTAACAACGATTTGGCTAAAATTCATTAATGGGCAAGTCTAAATGGTTTATGTTTAAATTCGACAAAATCAAAGTGCATTTTCTTGTCAAGAAATAATAAGAAAAGACTTGCAAATACTGATTTTTTTCACATAAACAACAATACAACCGATTTTGTTCCATAATCATATAATCTGGGAATAACTTTCAATGCCTAACTTACATGCAAACACCATATTAATATTTCGGCTGAAAAATTTCATGGTATGTTTATAATCTGTGGGCTGTTAAAGCGTCGACGCCCTTTATAAATTAAATAAAAACTGGCAAAGCCCAGCTCTCGAAATTCGAGTGCAAATTCTAGCAAGTTTTTTTTCATTCATAAATAATTTTATAAGATCCTAAACGTATGCTAAGCAATTTTAGCCAATTCACAATTCAACACATATTTAATAAACACACACACACACAGCATTATATAATTTCTAAGTTGAAGTTTAAATAAAAAAAAATGTACCAGATGGTGCACATCTGTAAATATGGTGAATATCTGCAAAGATATACCTCGCAAATGGTACACATTTTGTCAAAATCGGTTGGTAATTGTATATGTCACAAGAAAAAGCCTTGCCTATTAATATTTTAAATATATTTGCAATTGAACAATTTTAAAAGAATCGAAAAATTGTAATAATACCCCATTAAAAGTAACGCCCTAATTTTCTATCGAAAAATATTTGCCTCATTAGTGTATATTGTTCTTTGAAAACCTTTTACTGTAACTTCTTTATCTTTACAACTTTTGTACTTTCGTTTTTATGTCTATTTTTATTTTGCTTTTTTTTAATAGTGCTGGGTCACTTCGTTTTCATATTTAATATACATCTAAGTTGTTAACAGGTGAGAATTTTACAAAATACACGCTTGAATAATTTGAGAAAGTGTCATCAAAAATTATCTCATACGTAAAAATAATGGTCATCTCAACAAAGTATGTGCATTTTTTGGAAAATAAGAAAAAATCGGTAAGACAGCAACGTTCAATAATATATTTAAATATTTAAAAAAGTACTTTCATTTTTAATAAGACTTCGTATGCAAACCATATTTACATTAGAAACAAAACAAACCACAAAGGAGTTAGATAAGTAATTGTAACTTACTGTAATAATTTCATTAGGATTACATGTACTTAAGATAGGCTTGTAATTTGAAGCGAACCTAAAGTAAATATTATTTTTATTCTCTATACCACTACATGATGAAGGTATAATGAGTTTGTGATGATGTTTGTATTATTATACCGATCGATTCAGAATCACTTTCTGAGTCGAGATCCACATATATATCAAAATAAACTTTGCAATCCAATACACGAACGCTATTGAAATTGGTAAAAATTGGTGCATCTTCAAACCAAGCCCCCAGACCGCCTAAAAAGGTCGAAATATCCATAGT
Source organism: Cordilura impudica (assembly GCA_963682025.1). Lineage (NCBI taxonomy): Eukaryota > Metazoa > Arthropoda > Insecta > Diptera > Scathophagidae > Cordilura > Cordilura impudica. The sequence continues at coordinate 123,051,757 of OY821517.1, forward strand.
ATTATATATATAAATCGACAACGTTTGGTGTGTATGTCAACTATTATACCCACTAATCAGTAGTGCTAAATTAGACTCTGTAGAATCATTTTTAGTCATAGCACCCCTATAAAGCCGATTCCCGCTCTTCACTTAAATTTACAAAAAATCAGATATATGGCATAAATTTTTTTCAAATTTAGTTTATATGGTCATGATATGATTTGGTTCATATCTGCATGTCACAAGTTAATAACAACCTCAATAAATTTTGAATTATGCATATTTCCTATATCTAGTTATTACCCCAACAAAGATGGATCCAAGGTGCCTTCGCGAAACGCATGATATAGGATATTGTATAGTAGATCTAAATGGGCTATAGTTCTCTACATTTTATAGCCTCCAAACAATTGTGTAGAGGATAGATATCAGTCCGTCATTCCGATTATAATGCATCGAAACTTTAGTTGTATCGATTTGATACAGCGATGTCCGTCTGTCGGTCTGACTGTTGAAATCAGGCTCAGGCTCCGATTATAACGCATCGAAAATTTAACTGTATCGATTTGATACAGCGATGTCCGTCTGTCGGTCTGACTGTTGAAATCAGGCTCACTCACAAAATAAGTGTGTCTATATAGGGAAAATATGACTCTTTTTCAGACTTTCAGAAAGTAATTAAAGCCATCATCATCAGACATCAAGTATTGTTTTATTGCGCAATGAGACCAAAGATGAAAAATTTTTTAGAAATAAAAAAACAAATTTTTTTAAAAAAGGTCAAAATTTCGCGAAAATCTCCTACTTAATAGAGCATAATTCCTGTCATAACTCTTCTGTAGTACGAACACTCCCCTACACTCCTATACCCCATTGTATACACGCCAATTTCCGCCCATGTGCACCAGAACAATTTTTCTGAGCAAAGGTCAGATATTTTGTGCAAAATTTATGAATACAAAAGTTCTCTACTATGTGGTTAGGGTAAAATGAGTTTGACCTGATGTTTGTAACTACCAAAAATGTTGGACCTATACCCATCTTTTATCATACGGATCGACCCAAAATCATTATGAATACAAAAAATGGTCGTACCGGTGTATTTATTTTGCGTGAATTTATTTGTTTTTTATACTGGCAGAAAAAGGAAACGGTAGAGTTGACAACACGAGTTGTTATATACTGGTTGAAACGCGTTTAATTGCAATCAAAAAGGAAACCAAAGATGTCATAACTGAAGAAATTCAAAAAATAAAAGATCAAATTAAAGAACTTCAACCATTAATATTTAAATTTTATGACCAACACATTGAAGTAAATATTAAAATGTGTCTCGCTATGATTGATGGATAAGTTGCACAAGCTTTAACCGAAACAAAGTCATCGTTAAGCTGCGTTACATGCCAAAAGACATCAAGTCAATTAAGGCAACCCGCACCAAAAACGATAGTTTTAAGGAAGCCTACGAATTTGGAATATCCCCTCTTCATGCTAGAATACGAGCATATTCTTAAATTGGGTTATGATTTGGAATTTGGGCCACTAGGCGAAGAAAAAATTAAGAAAAAGAAAGCAAAAAACAAATTCAAGAAAAATTTCTACAGTTAGGCCTCATAATCGACCAACCAAAACATGGAGAAGGAAACTCAAATGATGGAAATATTGCAAGCAGATCTTTTTCCGATCGAGAACCTGCAGCATCTATCACAGATGTAGACTATGAACTAATAAGATGATTCAAAATCATATTACAAGTTCTAGCATGTAGCAGAAAGATAAATGGCAAAAAATTTGGAGAGCCCTCCAATAAAACAGCTATACTTTATAACGAAAATAAGTAAGAAAATTATAATCGGTCTAGACCGATACCATGGTTTAGAGACCTTATCTTTCGGTCCAACTAATCCGATATAGAAAATAAGCATATACCAAATGTGAGTGACATTGTTATTAATTTTTTTGGCTGCAGATATGAAAAAGTTCATATCGGATGCTATATTTATATGGGGACTAGGTCGAAAAATGTACCGATCCTGACCATATTTGGTAAAGTCACTTATATTTAGAAAAAATATATATGAACCAAATTTGAGAAAAATCTGTCCAATATTTTTGTTTTTTGATAGATTTAAGTGAAGATCGGGAAGCAGCTCTATATGGAGCCTATGACCAAAAATTGTCCTATAGGGATTATTTCTGGACTACTGATTAATGGATATAATAAACACATACAAACCCAATTTGTCTGAGATCTAAATGATAATTTGGATATTGTGGCAATTCATGTCGATTTCATAGTGGTCATTTGTATGGGGACTATGTCTGAACATGGACTGAATTCACGCATTTCAATAGTGTTTATCCTTGGCCTATAAAAGCTTATATACCAAATTTCATCAAAATATATTCAAATTTGCGGCCTGCAGTTTGCTTACAAGGTTTACATGGACACACAGACGGAAGGAATCCGCTAAATCGACTCAGAAAATGATTCCATCGGTATAATAAAAGATGGTTTTAGGTCAAGTATTTTTGGTAGTTCAACAGCAGCACAAAGTCATTATACCCAAACCACATAGTGGTAGTGGATATAAATACTCTTAGAGGTATATGCCATCCACAGTTAATAAAATTTTGTACCATGGGGAACAAATAATTCAAAACAATATGCTACCAATAGGAGATCTATCTGAAGAAGCGCAAGAAAAAAGGAACAAAGACTACCGATTCTTTTGCGAGCACAACCCAACAAAAATGTGCAGATGTTGGACTAATGAAGACCTTATCATTATTTAGTTGTGTTATTCAGATCCATATATGTCCAACAGTCGACAAAAATGGAAAGCTACCTCTATTGAATTAGACGAAGAAGCTAAACAACTTCCAGAAAATGAAAATCAAGGCTATTTAGAAGAAATATTTACTAAAATTGTTTGATTTAAAGTAGTTTTTCAGTACACTAACAATAAGTTATACTCTTTTTTATATACTTTATGAAATTTATAAATTTACAATAAAAATTGGTATAGAAATATTTGAAAAGACAATAAAAAAAATTTTTAACTAAAGTAAAGACATACGACTTTTTCATTAAAACTTCTCTATATTGAACCACTTAATAATAAGTTATATTTTAACTCGGGCTCTTTAAAAAAAAGCCAAACTTAGGACTAAAAAGTTTACGGGGCCAAAGTTTGGCATTTTCCGACAAAATTTAACCTACAAAATTTTTAAAAGTATTAGTTGTAAAATTAACTGAAAAAATAAGACATTATATAAAAAAAGAACTTTTTTTAACCTTTTCACACTCCACTTTTGTACTGAAATTCAACTAAAAATGAAAATGTATTTTAAACCCTCCATAACTTTTTTTATTATCGGTCGATATTTGCGTTTTATAGCAAAAAGTTAAGGCTAAAGTCCCACCTGCCAAACAAAAAAAAAACATATATCAAAATTCCAATCCAATCTAAAGTTATGGATTTTTGACCGCCTTCTCGTGAAATGGTCCACTGTGCGACGGTCATTTAATTCCATTTTGAGGATATACTTCACCATTTCTGACTTGGTCAATTCAATTGGACGAACACTGATATATTCATCCTTACAGCTCATATGTTTTAACTCTGTAATCCACGATTTTAGTATTATAAAGGAAGGCCAATTTCCCATTATTGGCTAGACTGAGACCTTCTAAAATAAAGTATTCCATCATATAATGGCTCCAGTTTACGACAAAATACATACAACTGTGGCTAAGAACTTATCGAAAAAATCCATACTGTATTTAACACTCATTTATAATTCGATACTAAGACTTTCTTATTTTCCCATAAGCCAAATAAACCAGAAAATAAGATATCTCCATATAGACCAATAAGTCTACTGGCTAGCTTTTCAAAGGCTTTTCAAAGGTTTATTGTCATATCGCCTGTTACCACTTCTGGAAAAAGATAACATAATTCCTGATCACCAATTTGGATATCGTCATAAACATGGAACTCCAGAACAATGCCATAGGGTTGTTGAAATGATTATGAACACTTTTGAAAGAAAACTATATAGCTCAGCGGTGTTTTTGGATGTGAAACAGGCTTTTGATGGGATTTGGCATCATGGCCTCTTGTTCAAAGTAAAATCATTTTTACCAACACCCATGTACTAATACTTAAATGGTATTTACATAACAGAACGTTTTATGTAAAAGTAAATGAGGAATTTTATAAAATTTGTGATATAAATTCAGGTGTGCCTTAGGGCAGCGTACTAGGTCCCTTTTTATATACGATATCTACATCAGATATGCCTGTACGGGAAGATGTAACCATTGCGATGTACGCTGATGGCACAGCTATAATATCATCAGATGAATCCTCTATTACAGTACCTACAAACGTACAAAGGGAACTAAATGTATTAGAAGATTGGCTAAAAAAAAAATGGAAAGTTGATATCATACTGATAAATCGGTACATAGATATTACTTTTACTTTAAGGAAAAATGATTCCCCACCAGTTCATATCAATGGATCTCAAATACCTAAATCCAATGCTGTAAAATACTTAGGAATGTATGTAGACAGAAGACTCACTTGGAAAGATCAGATCAAAAAGAAAAGAGAACATTTAAATATAAAAACAAAAAAATTGCATTGGTTATTAGGAGAAAAGTCTGAACTTAGTCTCGAAAACAAAATTAGAATTTATAAGGCTATATTGAACCTGTTTGGACATACAGTATACAATTATGGGGAACCGCAAGTAACTCGAACATAGAGATACTTCAACAATACCAGTCAAAAACTCTGAGACAAATTGTTACAGATCTTAAGATACCGTTCCTGAAAAATTAGGTAAGAAGGTTTAGTTCCTGTTATTTATATAGGCTCAGTTACCATCCAAATACTCTAGCCATTTCATTATTAGATGAGACCGAAGAGGTTATAAGATCGAAAAGGTTTCATGTATTAGATTTACCTTACAGGAAATAAAAATATTGTATATATGTACATAATATATAAGGTTATTGGGTTTACTGAAACCTAATAATGTAGGTTAAGTTATATCTTTCATTTCAAAAAATTTTCTTAATATTGTAAAATAGATTGTAAATAAAATATATATATGGGGGGTTTCATGTCAAGTGCACCAACTTTTGAAACCGATGTCTCCCGATCGGGATGAAATTTGCACCAAGGATAGTAGTTTAGCCACAATTTTTCAACAAGATCGGTCAAGATCTCTCTGAGTTAGAAGGGATCAAAATTTGACATTTTGGCCAAACAGGTGTGTTTTCTCTTCCACGTAACTTATTACCTATTGTTCCTAGAAAATTTTCTGCCAAATAGTTTAGATAGCTATTTCTTCAATATTTCGGAAAAAATACTTTAAAAAAAAATAAATTTGTAGACTTTTTTTTTTTTGCTAAATTAAAGCATTTTTTGCCTTTTTTTTCAAAAAGGGCGTTTTTTTTTTTTTTCATAAGAAAGCTTAGGATTTTTCCTTTAAGAGCATTTTGGTCGCTTAGTGGGATGGGAGTGGGATATTTATCAAAATAAATGTTTTGTAACTCAAGACAACGGTTTTTCAATTTTTCACAAATGAACTATTTTGAATTTTTTCCTATTTGTGTGAAAAACCTTACAAATAAAACTTATAGTGAGAAACTAGACAAATTAACCTTTCCGAAGGTATGTAACATACTTAACTAAAATTTCATACCCTCGATACTGTAATACCCAGAATATGTTAACCTCAGGAAAAAAATCACTTTGTTTCTATAGAAATGTTGAAAAATTACTATTTTTTATTTATTTGTAATAATAATTAAATTAATATGTAATAATAATATTAAAAATAAAAAGATAAATAATTTAATAAAATTTAATCTTAATTACATTAGATCCATTTATATCATAACTATTTTTATACTTAATTTATTGTAGCTGATGAAGTATTTAAGTCTTGTAAATTTTTAAATACCCAGTCTTTCATCCAGCTTTTTGTGTCGGTTTTATTTACTGCGTTTTTTTGTCAATCCTTTCTTGGCGTTACTAGGTTCAGCTGTTGATTTCGCTGCTGGTTTATTTGTTGGCTTTGGAAAGAAATCGCATTGAATAGAGGCAGAAAACTTTTTCAACTTGAGTCTTCCATCGACAAGCGGTATAAAAGCATGGTATTGAGCGGTGCCATCGATTGTTACCGCAGCATCGAATCTGCTCTTCAGTGTTTTCAATGTTTCCTGATGATCCTCTTTGCTACTAAAAACTTTATTAGTTTCTTTACAATAACTCTTTGCCCAATGGAATAAAGCAGTCGCATCTAAGATGCGATCTTGATGAGAGCACTGGAGGCTATACTTCGCTGCATTTCTTTTAAGGTTTGCTCCAATACCATCACATGATCCTTTACCATGAGCAGTAGGATGAAAATGCCACTCAGCTGGCATTCCAAAATCTTTTTCATGGGCCATAAGATTTGCCAAGCTACTTTTGTTTTTAAAATGTTGACGAGCTCCTTCCGAAACGTAGTATACCGTATTTACTGTAAATTTAGATTTTAGATATTTTAGTATTCTCTTCTGGTACTCAAAAACTGCAACGGTATCATGTTTTAAATCGTCGGATATGATTGCCATACATAAATAACTACTGTGAATATAGTTGCTTGGTCGTTATTGAAGTGGAATGCTTGTATGGCATTCTGAAGAACATCTTTATAGATTTCTGCGAAATCATATGAAATAACGAATTTACCAGACTTCAAATGTATCTTCAAATCCTTGAAGAATGAACATTGCTCTTTGACTAGAAAGTCATGGGTTCTTAAGTTTAGCAATCCTGTACACATTTCTTCCACAAAAGCATCCACATTTAAAATGATTGTTTTCAATGTGCATCTGTCAGTCTGAATCCAAGAATCAAATTTGACCTCCTCTATATATTCTCGATATAAAGAGTTGAATAAATTTTCTTTGATGAATGTGGTTTTCGGGCAATTGGTACATTCACCTAAGTGGCAAGAAGTTGTTGCATTAGGACACATAGTCCGTTTAAGGCAATCGCGGTAATAGTGTAAATCTTCTGCCGAATCACCTGTTAAATACTTTCAGTTGATTTCCTTCAACATCAGCTTAACATTTTCATGGTAAATGCAAATGCATACTGTATGAGTTCCGCTGCTTCCTGCCAAAACGCAATGTTTTGGCCTCATTTGGGTAAATTTTGTGAAGCCAGTTTTGACATCCTCGTGTTCAGATTGAAATGTTGCAAATAACTCTTTCAGGTTACAGATAACCATTCTCTTCTGTTATGTTATGAAGGTATGTAACATACCTTCGGAAAGGTTAATTTGTCTAGTTTCTCAATATAAGTTTCATTTGTAAGGTTTATCACACAAATAGGAAAAAAATTCAAAATAGTGCATTTGTGAAAAATTGAAAAACCGTTGTCTTGAGTTACAAAACATTTATTTTGATAGATATCCCACTCCCATCCCACTAAGCGACCAAAATGCTCTTAAAGGAAAAATCCTAAGCTTTCTTATGAAAAAAAAAAAATGCCCTTTTTGGAAAAAAAGGCAAAACATGCTTTAATTTAGCAAAAAAAAAAAAAGTCTACAAATTTATTTTTTTTTTTAAGTATTTTTTTCCGAAATATTGAATAAATAGCTATCTAAACTGTTTAGGGGAAAATTTTCTAAGAACAATAGGTAATAAGTTACATGGTTGAGAAGAAACACCTGTTTGGCCAAAATGTCAAATTTTGATCCCCTCTTACTCAGAGAGATCTGGACCGATCTTGTTGTGCCTAAACTACTATCCAATAGGACTAACCTTGGTGCAAATTTCATCCCGATCGGAAGACATCGGTTTCAAAAGTTGGTGCACTTGACATGAAACCCCCATATATATACAAAAAAAAAAAATATACCGGCTTAAAACTTCCATGTTAAAAAATACACTGAGACAGTGCCCTACTGATGAACGTATAACATAAAGGTTTTTCTTCTTTTTTTAAGGTTATTAGAGCATTTAACTATAAAGTTTCCAACAATAGGGTATTGAAATGTTTATGACACACATAAGAAAATGTAGTCAACAACAATGAGCATTATCAATATATGTTCAAATATATATAAAGAGCTTGCAAATCGAATAATGTTTTAAACCTATAGTGTGTACTCGTATGTATTGTTAAAATTAAAATAAACAATATAAAAGTAAAATGTAAGAAAATTATAGTCGGTCTAAGAAACTACACCATACCCTATGCCATGCATGGCTAGAAAGGTTCTTGGATGCAATTTTGCTGGGGGCAATAAATGGATACACAAAAACCTAAAACCAAATTCTAGTGCTGTTATTATTAATTTTTATATGGCGACTAAGTTAAAAAATGGACCGATCATGATCATATCTAGCAAAGTCAATTACTTTTCTCAAAAATATTGTATATAAATTCAACTTAAGTCAAAAATTCGTTTTTTTATTTACTCTTTGAATAAACAAATATAGAAAACGAATTTTTGGATTTAAATTGAATGAAATCGATATAGGTCGATTTGTGCAATAATTTCGTCCATTTTCCCCAAAAAGGTTATAGAAATCCACAAGAATTCAAGAAAACGCCCCCTGCCGGCTGTTAAAAATAAAAATACATGTGAAAATAGATTTCCCGACCCAAAAAAACCACCGGTATACACATTTTCAATAATTTTTAAACATTTGAATAAGTATTATGGAAAATATAATGAAAATATCTTCTTCGAAATTTTGGCAGGCTCGCAAATGATTTTAGAGGCATGGTTCGTTGGGCAAATATACTTGTTATAGCCCATAGTACCAAAATCGCGATGAACACATGGAGTAAAAATAATTGACCCACCCTAATATATATATTCATTTGATTACAGGGTTTGCATGGACACACAGACGGACGAACCAAGAGACGGACGGACGGACAGTGCTAAATCGGCTCAGGAAGTGATATAATAAATGGGTAGTCTAGATCAAATGTTTATGGTAGCTACAGACATCACCACATACTCATCAAAACCTCACCACAAAGTGAAATTTGGTATAAAATTTGTGTCGATCAAGCCCGTCCGCATGATACAACTGTCTACACATGTAAATGGAAAGTTGGAATTGATCCAAAAATGATCCGTTACTTAATTGATGTAATAATTTTAATTCATTTATATAGCTTCTTATTTTTTCATTACAGTTAGGCATAACAATATATTCCGTGAAAGGGAATGCAGTTCAAAAAACTTTTTGATTCATAGACAGTTTTGTTCAATTCGCATGTTGGATGACATTTCTATGGCGGTTAGATCTGAAGATAAATCGATTGGCGCCAATTGTATTGGTTTCGCCTTTAATACATATGTATCTGAAAACTTCTAAAAAAAAATCATAGTTTGGTCAATAAAAAAGTCAACACAAACTAAAAGTACCCTGAGCACAGAGTGGTGTAGGGTATAATGAATTTGAAAGCGTCATTAATAAAAAAATAAACAAGTTTTTTTTTTAACAAAGTATTCGTTTAAAAAAATTTGCGGTTAGATAAAAACAAAATTAAGGGAAAATCAATATGAGCTATTATTAACAGTATTCATTTAAATTTCTAACATTTTAAAGTCTCAATGTTGTGTCTGCACGAATGAATGTACCTTGTAAGTGTGTTCATGATACATAAATGATTGAGTATTTATTCGCATAGCGTACTTCATTTTAGTGGCATTATGTGAAAGTGTTTACTCGACCATTAAAATAACGATTGTTATGATCATATTTTATGTTTGGTTTTTTATTTAGACGTTTAAGTACTTAATAATAATAATAATATGACAAGTGATCTGTTCATTTATTAATAACAAAAAACCGAAATACTTTCTATGGGAAAATATGTCATTAAAATAAAAGGCCTTTAAGTGTAAAAGTTTTAAATAAAAGACCAGCTATGTGCACGAAAAAGAATATTCTGTCATTTGACCTACAAATAACTTTAGTATTTTTAATTGACATTTTAAATTTACAATTTTTTTTTTTCTATTTTCTTAAAAGAGCATACATATTAAATATATAAAATAAAATGCTTTGATAAATTGCATATGTAATCAATTATAGGTCATCAAAATATAAAATAAAAGTACATTTAATCTTTATGTTCATTTAACTAGTTTATGTCACTTTAACTACGATCTCTATTGCTATAAACAATAACAATAAATGATGGGATATGACATGCATCATAATTTGCCAAGGAAGTGAAAATATCTATTGTGTCAAGACATGTAAAAACTTTCCACATTCGGTGTCACACACAATCCTTAACAATTCACATTATACACTATTAAGAAGAGAGAAAAATTTAGAGATGAATAAAATAAAATAACTAAACTAGTTTCGATACAATGCAGAAAAGTTGATAATGGCACACACACACATACGAGTGCTAAAATGTTTCTATACGTTTAAATGGTTGCATGGAAATTGGTTAATTTCCAGGAATTTAATTGGATCATTGCGACTCGAGTAACAAGTGTTGAATTGACGTTGTTTTTAAGATTGTAATCACGACCGAAGAAAAAAAAGACAAGGACTGAAAAATCTGAAACGGAAATTAAGCTGCAATTATGCTAAAAGACTTATTATTATAAGTTAAAGAAATTTAGATCAGAAATTTTTTTCAAATCTATTTTTGTTATTTTTATAAAAGACTATTTGTAGGTAATATTTATTACAAGACCTTATTATTTATCAAATAAACTTATTTTTCATAACTAGCAGATTCCAGCGCTTGAAATTCGAGTGTAATTTGTAGACAAGTTTATTTTTCAACTTAGCCAATTCACAAACCAACAGTTTTTTGATTTATTATTATTGTGAATGAAGATAACAAACTCATAAGCAAACACATTAACAAACACACACATAGCATATGTATAATTTTATGTATGTGTTAGTAGCAATTTTAAATGCAATTTACTCAAAATAAAGAAAAAAAATTTAAAAAACTGTATATCCGGTGAACAGCTAAAAAGTAATACCTTTCAAATAATATACGTTTGGTCAAAATTGGGATAAAATGGTAGAATAAAACATCGGTAACAAGAAATCGCCAACCTATTAATATTATAGATAACGCATTTTATATTACGTATACTCCTTTTAAATATTAATAGAAAAATAACTTTTCTATAAAAAGTTACTTTTCTATAGAAAAGTACATCTACAAAAATACTTTTTTATGAAAGGCACTTTTCTATAAAAAGCAATTTATACTAATAAAATAAAAAGATAATGTGTGTTTGTTTGTAGGAGGTAATCTCCATAACTACTAATCTGATTTTAAATATTTTGTTTCCAGTATTTAGAATGGTCCTTAAGGATAGACATAGGCTATAATTTTTTGGATATTTTTTAGTGGGAGTGGCATCTCCCATATAAATTGAACTTTAAATATCATATATATTTAGAACTATGACAGAGATAGCATTGGAAATGGGTGCGGAAACTCCCATACAATGGGTGAGAACATAAGTTATTCATGTGATTCGTGGAACAAAAATGGGCTTGATCTGGGCATTGGGTGTGGCACCGCCCATACAAAGTAAATATATTATATCATATAACTGTTTACTATAAAAGGGAAGGCCTTGACACTTTGCACGAGCCCATCAGATATTAATGTGAGTACTCCGGTAAAAATTGGGTGGAATGGTACTAGTGGGCGTGGCACCATCTATACAAAAAATATAAGTACTACGGAAGTAACAGCCTTGAAACTACTGACAACTACATTAACTAGCAATGTGAGCAGTTGTAGAAAATATGACGGAATCGCCAAACTCAAAAATCGTAAAAACCGAAAATCATGAAAATTCAAAAATCGTAAAAAAAAACATATGCAAGATGATATTCTAAACTCAAGGCAATCATTAAGTCTTGCCGGATTTAAGTTTGAAAATCCATATTTTTCTCATGGGCTGCTATATGTATCTTACTCCAGAGTAGGAACACCGAAAATTTTATCATTTTACATCGAATGGAAAAACATAAAACAATGCATATCAGAAAGCATTAAAATAAAACCAAATAAAAAATAAACTAATTAAAATGATTTAATTGTACAATACAAACTTCGAAGGAAAAATTTATTATGAAAACATATATGTCAACAAGTCTGTAAAATTGGGCTTTTCTATGAAAAGGTATTTTTTCTATATAATTTACTTTTCTATAAAAAGGTACTATAAAAAATACTTTTCTGTAAGAGTAATTTTTCTATGAAAGGGACTTTTCTATAAAAATATACATTTTGTAATAAAATGAAAGGTGCTTTTCTATAAAATTTACATTTCCAAAAAAGATAATTTTCAATAAGAGGTACTTTTCTATAAAAGACACTTCTAAAAAAGTACTATCTATAAAAAAAATTTTTTCTATGACAGATACTTTTCTATAAAAAGTTACTTTTTTATATAAAAGGTACTTTTATATAAAATTAACTTTTCTAAAAAAATGAAATTTTCTACAAAAATATAACTTTGTACAAAAACGAAATTTTCTATAACATGGTACTTTTCTATAAAGGGAACTATTCCATAAAAATTTCTGTTTCTATCAAATGATCTTTTTTATAAAAAGACACATTTCTACAACAGATACTTTTCTATAAAAAGTTATTTTTCTATAAAGATATGTTTTTCTACAAAATGTACTTTTTTATAGACAGCTATTTTGCTATAAAGATGTATATGTCTATAAAAAGGTACTTTTCTACAGAAGATACCTTTCTATCAAAAGTTTTTTTGATGTGTAAACATCTATACGCGCAGGGGGGTAAATTTCTATTTCACAATACAATCACAAAAACAGCGTAACATGTGAGCCGTAAAAAATCGGTGTGATTTATGATTGCATTGGTGAAAAAATTATGATATGTAATAACCTGAAAAATGAAAAATAAAGAAATTAAAAACAAAAATAAAGATATAAAAATGAAATATGAAAAATAAAAAATGCAAAATAAAAAAAAAAAAATAATAAAAAATGAGAAATATAAAATGAAAAATAAAAAATAGAAAAGAAAAATGAAAAATAACAAAAAGAAAATGAAAATTAAAAAAAAAATCGAAAATAAAAGAACAAAAATTAAAAATGAAAAATAAAAAATTAAAAATAAAAAATCAAAAATAAAAAAACAAAAATTAAAAAAGAAACATTAAAAATGAAAAACAAAACATGAAAAATGAAAAATAAATATTGCAAAATAAAAAATTAAAAATAAAAAATGAAAAATCACAATTTGAAAATAAAAGTTAAAAATTAAAAATTAACAATTAAAAATTAAAAATTAAAAATTAAAAATTAAAAATTAAAAATTAAAAATTAAAAATTAAAAATTAAAAATTAAAAATTAAAAATTATAAATTAAAAATTAAAAATTAAAAATTAAAAATTAAAAATTAAAAATTAAAAATTAAAAATTAAAAATTAAAAATTAAAAATTAAAAATTAAAAATTAAAAATTAAAAATTAAAAATTAAAAATTAAAAATTAAAAATTAAAAATTAAAAATTAAAAATTAAAAATTAAAAATTAAAAATTAAAAATTAAAAATTAAAAATTAAAAATTAAAAATTAAAAATTAAAAATTAAAAATTAAAAATTAAAAATTAAAAATTAAAAATTAAAAATTAAAAATTAAAAATTAAAAATTAAAAATTAAAAATTAAAAATTAAAAATTAAAAATTAAAAATTAAAAATTAAAAATTAAAAATTAAAAATTAAAAATTAAAAATTAAAAATTAAAAATTAAAAATTAAAAATTAAAAATTAAAAATTAAAAATTAAAAATTAAAAATTAAAAATTAAAAATTAAAAATTAAAAATTAAAAATTAAAAATTAAAAATTAAAAATTAAAAATTAAAAATTAAAAATTAAAAATTAAAAATTAAAAATTAAAAATTAAAAATTAAAAATTAAAAATTAAAAATTAAAAATTAAAAATTAAAAATTAAAAATTAAAAATTAAAAATTAAAAATTAAAAATTAAAAATTAAAAATTAAAAATTAAAAATTAAAAATTAAAAATTAAAAATTAAAAATTAAAAATTAAAAATTAAAAATTAAAAATTAAAAATTAAAAATTAAAAACTAAATATTAAAAATTAAAAATTAAAAATTAAAAATTAAAAATTAAAAATTAAAAATTAAAAATTAAAAATTAAAAATTAAAAATTAAAAATTAAAAATTAAAAATTAAAAATTAAAAATTAAAAATTAAAAATTAAAAATTAAAAATTAAAAATTAAAAATTAAAAATTAAAAATTAAAAATTAAAAATTAAAAATTAAAAATTAAAAATTAAAAATTAAAAATTAAAAATTAAAAATTAAAAATTAAAAATTAAAAATTAAAAATTAAAAATTAAAAATTAAAAATTAAAAATTAAAAATTAAAAATTAAAAATTAAAAATTAAAAATTAAAAATTAAAAATTAAAAATTAAAAACTAAAAACTAAAAACTAAAAATTAAAAATTAAAAATTAAAAATAAAAAATTAAAAATTAAAAATTAAAAATTAAAAATTAAAAATTAAAAATTAAAAATTAAAAATTAAAAATTAAAAATTAAAAATTAAAAATTAAAAATTAAAAATTAAAAATTAAAAATTAAAAATTAAAAATTAAAAATTAAAAATTAAAAATTAAAAATTAAAAATTAAAAATTAAAAATTTAAAATTAAAAATTAAAAATTAAAAATTAAAAATTAAAAATTAGAAATTAGAAATTAAAAATTAGAAATTAGAAATTAAAAATTAAAAATTAAAAATTAAAAATTAAAAATTAAAAATTAAAAATTAAAAATTAAAAATTAAAAATTAAAAATTAAAAATTAAAAATTAAAAATTAAAAATTAAAAATTAAAAATTAAAAATTAAAAATTAAAAATTAAAAATTAAAAATTAAAAATTAAAAATTAATAATTAATAATTAAAAATTAAAAATTAAAAATTAAAAATTAAAAATTAAAAATTAAAAATTAAAAATTAAAAATTAAAAATTAAAAATTAAAAATTAAAAATTAAAAATTAAAAATTAAAAATTAAAAATTAAAAATTAAAAATTAAAAATTAAAAATTAAAAATTAAAAATTAAAAATTAAAAATTAAAAATTAAAAATTAAAAATTAAAAATTAAAAATTAAAAATTAAAAATTAAAAATGAAAAATTAAAAATTAAAAATGAAAAATTAAAAATTAAACGAAAAACGAAAAATTAAAAAACTAAAAATAAAAAATAAAAAATGAAAAATAAGAAAATGAAAAATAAAATATTAAAAATTAAAAATGAAAAATAAAAAATTAAAAATAAAAAATGAAAAATGAAAAATAAAAAATTAAAAATAAAAAATGAAAAATTCAAAATGAGTAATAAAAAATGAAAAATAAAAAAAAAAAATGAGAAATGAAAAAATTAAAAATAAAACACGAAAAATTAAAAATAAAAAACGAAAATTTAAAAATTAACCGGTTGAAATAATAACAATAAATATTTTTATATTAGCAGAGCAGCTGCAGTTGATTGCTATAAGTGATGCATAGATGACGCTTTTTGTTTGATTTTAAAAAAGTGCCATAAAAAAAACTTTAATTACTAGATGTTTACACATCTCCCCTGTGATCGGACTCATATGATTATTTCCATCAAAATTTATTTTTCTATAAAAGTGGCTTTCCTACAAAAGGACACATTTCTAAAAAAGGTACTTTTCTATACAAGGTACTTCTTTATAAAAAGGTGCTTTTCAATAAAAAGATTACTTTTCTATAAAAGTGTACTTTTCTATAAAAGATACTTTTTTATAAAAGGGAACTTTTCTATAGAAAGATAATTTTCTATAAAACGAACTTTGTATAAAAGGCAATTGTCAATAAAAAGGTAAATTGCTATAGAAATGTACTTTCTAATAAATAAGCATTTTCTGCAAAAATGTACTATTCTATAAAAGGTATTTTTTTAAATGTACTTTTGTACAGCGGTACTTTTTTAAAGTTAAATTTTAAAAAAGTACTTTTTTCAAAAAGTCCTTTTTTAACAAGGTGCTTTTATAATACCATACTATTTTAAAATCTATAAGAGGTACTATTTTATAAAAGTTTATTTTTTTATAAAAAATATGCCTTTTTTGAAAAAAGTACTTTTGTATAAAAGGCAGTTTTCTAATTTTCTTTGAAAGACACTTTTCTATAAAAGGGTTCTTTTTATATAAAAGGTAGTTTTACATAAAATAAAGCTATCGTAAAAAAACGAAATTTTCTTTAAAATGGCATATTTCTATAAAAGGTAATTCTCTATAACAAGAACTCTTCTATAGAAAGTTATTTTGCTAAAAATATACAGTTTTGTATAAAAGGAAACTTTTTATACAAAGGTTTCTATAAGAAAGTACTTCTCTATAAAAAGAGGATTTCGATAAAGGATAATTTTTTAAAACTAATCGTTTCTACAAGGTAAATACTTTTCTCAAACACGTACTTTTCTGAAAAAAAAAAGGTACTTTTCTATAAAAAGGAACTTTTTATAAAAGGCAGTTTCCTATAAAAGGTATTTTTTATATGATAACTTTTGCTTAAAAAAATACATTTCCCTAAAAGTTACTTTTCTAAAAATGTACTTCTCTACAAAAGGTACTTACTCCAGACGGTATTTTTTTATAAATGGTGAATAAAATATACTATATTAGTGTTTCGATTAAAAATATATGCTAGGAAGAATATGTGTTGAAAAAGTGTTTAGCAGTACTTTAAATGTATCTAAATTTGAAGGCAGACATTTAAACAAAGTTCTTTGTTTAAAATACGAAAAAGCTGGTAGGGATGACAGCAAATGTGTGCCTGTATTAATATTTGTACTAAGAAAATACTTGTCAAAAACTTTTTTCAATTATATATTGGCACTCAAGTGAAAAACAATGTAAATGCAATCAGCAAATATAAAGTTCATGAATGCAGTGATGCTGACATAATGAACAGTTATTTTGCATTACAATTTACTTTGTGTGCAGACATGCTTAAATGCACAAAGAGTTTTGCATGAAATGATTTATTTTAATTTTAACAATATACTTTAATCAATATTAATAATAACATCATGAGAAATGAAAATAAAGTTAGAAAAATAAAACACATAGAACAATAACATACAGTACTGTGCAAAAGAAAATCATCAAACAAGGTAACAAAAGTTTAAACATCCCAGATAACTTTTGTAGTTCGTATACAAGCTCCATAACAATTACACTGGGCACCACCTCTGATTCACTTAAAGCTTAACTGATTCATTTCTCTAAGCTCTCAAAATAGCCTTTTGTTTCAGTGGTGACTTCTTCACTCGACTCAAATCTCGTTATTATGTCGTTTATGCTTCAAATCAAATGTTGAATCTGTCCAACAACCGTGAACAATATTTTCCGGTGGTCCTTCTAGTGTTTTCATGGTAATCGTTTAAATGACACGACATGCATCCCAAGAACCTCTCCTTGTTAGTCAACAAACCCAAGATCACCTGAGTAAGTTAACTAAATGACTGTTTCTTTCTTAGCCTCTGTTGTGTTGTAATGGATCTATGTTTTATCTACGATGTAAAAACTGCTTCGAAATGCGGTTGAACTTCGGCAATCGCTTCTTTTATTGGCCACATGATTGCGCTTATGGTTGAGTGTTGTAAGCAGCTACGGCACCCATCGCACAAACAGCTTTTTCATGTCCAAACATACATGTAAAATGTGATGTACCCGCTAATTAACCTCACGCATTTATATTCTCTTATCATCCAATAACATTCCACGGATTTTATTCACTACTTCTGGCGTGTCGACTATTTCTGGCGGAAGCAGGCAAACCACTTTTTAATCGTAAAGTTTATGGTACACAACCCCAATATTATATACCAACCTTCTCCGTTGTTCTGGCGATCGGTTTTTGCAAAAATATAATGTGTTATGAGCAGAATTCAGAAAAAAAACACACACTGAATAAAAAACTCGTACATATATGTAAACAAACATAGGTCAGACCAACAAGCACATATTTTTATTTTGATATCAATTATGTGTGTTTTTAAATTTTGTACGTTGCCGAACACTATCATGGCTGTGTTTCGTTTTAATATTTCGTCATGTACACGAACATGTTTCTATGGTTTAAGTTCGTGTTCTTGCACGTGTACTGCTAAAAAACAGAACATGTTCTTGAACGCGTATATCTAAAAATTAAAACACTATTATTATTTTTTAATTTTTATTTTATTTTTTATTTTTATTATTATCTTTTTATTTTTATGTTTTGTTTATAACTGCTAATGAGTTATTTTAGATTTTTTTAATAAATTTGGTTGATGCAATTGTTGTCGTTATTATAGGGGTGTATCAGATTTTTCCGATCGCGAGTGGATAATGTTTTAAAATTTAGATGTACGCGTTCAGAACATGTTCTGTTCTTTTTTTAGCAGTGCACGTGCAAGAACACGAACCTAAAATAAAGCTTCATTCAAACCTGTGTGATTTATGTGTGTTCGAAACAAAATGTGTGGTAGAAATATATTCGTGTACATAACGAAATATTAAAACGAAATACAGTCATGATCGTGCTCGGCACCGTACAAAACTTGGAAACACACATAATTGATATGAAAATTAAAAAATGTGTTGGCGTTTGATGTGTGTATTATCTTGGGAAGATAAACATGACCTCGTTCAGCATATATGCAAGTATTTATAATACAAAGTTCAACAAAAAATTCTTCTAGTTTCAAAACCTCAGTTTTAGTTGTTTTTTAATTACAACCATATATTACTTATTGTTAGAACAACATATAAACTATTGAGATAACTTAATTGGTTTCCTTAGTTAGCGTAATTAAAATCAGGTTTTCTCTGTGAACGTTCAAGTGTTTCAAACATAATGACAATCCTTATCATTTGGTGGATGGTAATCAAACCAAAATTACCAGTATGCGTATAATTTGCAGTAACTAATGCACCTATACATAAATTCTAAACAAACACGTAGGAGTGCATAATTTATAATGACAATTTATTATAATAACATTTGCATACATTCATAATTTGTTGTGCGATGGAAAATCCATATGAAGCAGATATGTGATAAAAGCACAGGTAGATGAAAATAGTCCACAGGGTTGCCAGGTTCTTTGACTGTTCGTAAAGATTTTACAACCGATTTGAAACTAACTTTCCGATGAGCTCAAGTCTGGCAATTTTAAACATAGCTAAATGACAAAGAAGAAGCATTCAGATATTGGCGTGAAAACACATTACATAACTAACTTGCTAGAACATAACTGACTAGGCTAGAACTCAATGTGCCAAAGTACTAAGATGCGACAAGTTTCTTGACGAACGTCGTCCAGAACTTCGTTTTAAAGTTCTTTCTGGTCTTCGCAACGGCAAGAGCTTTTTGTCACTTGTTAAAAGAGTAAATAATAATGCTAGTTCTGCTATCCCAGCTCATATGACAGAGTGCAACAGCCACTAAGGGGAGTGAGAAATTCCAAGCAAGGGTCGAAGTACTAGTCCAGTATAGTAAAGGGTTTTTTATGACTTCTATATTTATTTAGTTTTACAGCTACAACTCAAGAACCATTGATGACATCTCGTTTTATTCCTCAGCAAATTTTAACTAAATGAATAATTTTTATTAATATATTTATGTAAAAAATCAAGTTGGACTAATTTTATCGAATGAAATCTATAAAAGTATACACCACATACTTATGTTTAGCGTAGTTAACACATATTCATCATATGCTTTTTTTGTTTCTGTACTATACGAAGTTGGACCGAATGGTTTTCATTGGTAAAACTTTTAAAGCTGTAACGCTTCCATTTTTCACTTTAAATTTAATGTTTGTACCTGAAAACCTAAGCAAACCAACATCAAGATAAGGAAAAATATAAATGGCCATAAAAAAGTTTGGCCTGAGAACGCTAAACCCTTTGAAAGTTTTACCTATATTAGTATAGTAGTTTCACCCTGACTTGGAATCTCTCACCCCCCAAACAGTGACCGCGAAAATGTTCCACAGTTTATTGGATGACCAAATATTCACTGATCCGGTTGATAAGGCTAACATTTAAGACGAACTTCTTGGAAAAAAATTTTTGCAAGATAGCGATGAACCACTGCCCGAGCTCGAAAGAGTGTTATGTAGCATGCCCTAAATATTTATCCGAGCTCATGCTGTTAAAAAGGTTCTTTAATATCTCACCGTAAATAAGTCTACGGGAACGGCAGGTGTAGCAGCACTGGTGCTGAAATAGTGCTCTTCAACCTTCCAGCTCTTCATACCGCGCGAGGGTCTTTTCCACCAATGCCCAGGCAATCCCTAAAAAGAGTGAGGTTAATAACTCTGAAAAATATCTTCCAATTACCAGTCAAGCAAGATTAATTTTTATCTTCTGAGCTATCTAAAGGCTTTTCCTTCTGAGAATTTGAGTAGATACGTTCACAATTTTAATGAACATAAAGCGGTTGCCCTAGATATTTCCACGACTTCAGTGTTCTAGGGTACATCAAATATTCATAGAAGAATTAAATTTAGAACGGCTCTAGATATTTTATCAAAAAATATCTTTGCGAATCAGAAGAAAGCTTATTATTGATACTAGCAGATTCCAGCCCTCGAAATTCGAGTGAAAATTCTAGGAAATTTTATTTTTCCATTAAACAAAGACCATAAAGGTATGCTAATCAATTATAGCCAAATCACAAATCAATACAAAAAACAAACTCATTTTTAGTACAAACACATTAACAAATTTAATAAACACACATAGCATTGTATAATTCTATGTATGTGTTAGTAGCAAATTTAAATGCAATTTACTCAAAACAAAGGAAAAAAGAGAAAAATCTGTAAATCTGCAAATCGTCTAAAAAGAAAAACCTTTCAAATAATATACGTTTGGTCAAAATCGAGATAAAATGGTAGAACATATTTTTAATTTTTTTTTTTTAATATTTAGGATAATACCGAAATTAACGTATATCGCTAATCAAGAGTCGAAAACTTGGCTTCAGAATATATGAATATTTTAGAACACATCTAAGATGATAAGATGCCGTAGCGGAATAACAATTTTTAAAATAATGTATAGTCGTCTAGAGTGAATTGATACCCTATACCATGAATTTCAAAAAGGGTCGTGGATCGAACTTAGGTGAGCCAATAAATGGATATAGAATACATATAAGCATACCCCAAGTCTTAGTGGTATTTTGGATTAATTTGTGGCGTGCAGATATGAAAAAGTTCAGATCTGATGTTATTATATGAGGACTAGGTCACAAAATGGACCGATTGTGAAAAACATATACAAAGAAAATTTGAGAAAAATGTATGCAATATTTTTGTTTTTTTGCATAGATTTAAGTGAAGATAACTACAAATAGTTCGGCAGGTCTTATTTTTAGAGTACTGATTAGTGGGTATAATACACACGAACACCACACTTCATCGATATATATATATCACGGCGGGTCGATTATTTTTACTCCATGGGCTCATCGCGATTTTGTTACTATGAGCCATAACAAGTATTTTGGCCCAAAGAACCATACCTCTACAATCATTTTCGAACCCTTCAAAATTTCGATGAAAAAATCGATTTATGTCGTATATGGATATCCGAAGAAAATCGATTTTTCATCGAAATTTTGGAGCGTTCGAAAATGATTGTAGGGGTATGGTAGAGGTATGCCTAGAAATTGCACTCGAATTTTGAGCGCTGGAATCTGCTAGTATATATTATAATCTAGATCTTACGACCATTTTAATCGATCTCATATGGGTTATTTTTAAGAGGTGCAGATCTTGTACCGATTTTCATAGCATTTCAATAGCATCAATTTGAGCCATCAATTTTAATCATCAATATACCACCATGTGGTAAGGGTATAATACCAAAAATATTTGACCTAGACCCATCTCTTATTATGCCGATCTACTTAGCATCACTTTCTGAGTCGGTGAAAATCGGTTCGTGTTCAGACCTAGTCCCCATACATATGATGGACTTAAATTGCGATACTATTATCAAATTATCATATATATCTCGTTCAAATTGGGTCTGTGTATGTTTATTACATCCATTTATCAGTAAAATAAATAAACTCTATAGACAATTTTGACGCTGATGCCCGATTTTCAATTAAATCTATAAAAAAAAAAAAAAAAATATTAAACAGATTTTTCTCAAATTTGGTTTGTACACGTTTTTGCAAAAAAAATAAGAGACCTTACCGAATATGGTCAGGATCGGTCCATTTTTCGACCTTATCCCGATATAAAAATTTAAGATCCGATATGAACTTTTTCATATCCGAAGGTAAAAAAAATTAATAACAATAGTCTGGACCGACTATAATTTTCTTAATTGTTTTTTTATATTTACCTTTTTCAGGTTTCAGTGCGCTTCGTTGGAAGGATATTACTACAAATTCTTTTCGACGGGCCACACTATTTTGTATTCAAAATTTATTTTGTTCCTTAGTAAATACAATTCGTGGGCAACTCTAACGTATGCTTAGTTGTTCACAAAATTCTTCACATGTGTAGAGACTTCAACCGTAATTAAATGAATCAAAGAAATTGTAAAGTACAAATTTTACACACACTTGAAAATCATTTTTAATGAACATAATTGAAACAACACGCCATATTTACAAGGTTGTTTTACGTCATTAAGTTTCACTATATATTTATATTATACGTTCTTACATATTAACATTTTAAGCAAAATTTAGAATTTTATTGCAAATGAATCTGTTAAATCCATGACTTTAATTTAACATATATTTAGTAGGAGTTAAAATATTACAAAGTAGAGCCTTCAACCACACAGTGGTTCAAAACCAAAAAAAGTGGTAATAAGTCTGGAACTTCTAAACTATTGGTTGGATTGGAATAGTATATTCGAGGCGATTATAGTCAAGGATATAGGCTTTCAAAATATTTATTTTTGAGATACCCTGTTGTAACACAGGGTGAGCTACAGAGTGCCAAAGTCGACCACCTCGAGGTGAAAATGCTTTCAAATCTTGTAACTTTTACAAATATGAAGTGATTTTTACGTTTTTAAAATTTTTCCAATAACCATTAAATTATTAACAAAAAACATGTATATACTACCTAGTTATCGCTTATGGTTTAAAAAATATTTGATTTTAAAAATCAACATTTGAACTTTTCACCAAATTCTTTCTTGGTTTTTCGCAAATAATATTTTTATTCAAATAGATAAAAAAAAATCTAAATATATGTGGCGATAGCCAGTACTTTTCAAAAAAATGCGTTTAAGTATTTTTTGAATTATTTCAAACCGTTTAGTGAGCACAAAATCTTAAAGTTGACTTTTTGAATCAGGTTCTAAAAATTGCAAATTTTTGCCAAAAAATACCCTTCATTCTTTCACTTTTTTCTCACAACCTTGGTAAAACATGTATATATTTTTCTACATATTTTAAAAGAATATACTTCAAGAATGGTTGTAAGTGAAATTTTTAATATTTTTGGACATGCACCCTACGTCCAGCATTCGACGAAATTGGGCAATTTAAAAAAAAAAAACTAAGTTTTAAAAGTTAATACAAAAATATCCGCTCGATTTCTTCAAATATTTCACCGCAGTATTAAAGCTCCAAATAATTTTATTTATTTGCCGCAATAAAATTCACCGCCGCGGCGCGCCGTTACATAAACGTGGTCAGGAGGGCTTAAATGGTGAAAAAAGTCAAATTTTCATACGAGTTTTTTTTTGTTAACATAAAAAACATATTAAGATTAGTTATTTTTATATTTTTATTGATTCAGAACGGCATTTAAATTACCTACAACACTTCAAAAAATTATTTTGATAACGTTAATAGTTTTTGAGATATTTATATTCAAATTTCAGAAAAAAATATAGAAAAACTATGGTTTTTCGTTTTTTTTTTTGGTTTTTTTGGTAAAGTGTTCCCAAAATTTTTCAATTTTACATATTATTATATATATTGTTAAAGAAGACATATTTATCTATTCAACGATATATAACATGTCTATCAAATATATTGCAACATGCTGAAATAATGACCCCAAACCACACTCCACAGGCAAAAATTTAGCTATGTCTCTATTTGTTCATATAAATGGTCATTTACATAGTGAATGACATATTTTTTTACTGTTTTTTGGTAAAGGGTTGCATACGTTTTTATTACTTCAAATAATTTTATATATCTTTTCAAAGAAGGTATAATTATAAGTTAATGGTGTATGAAATATTTACCTAATGAGTTTCAACTGATCATAAAACTGCCCGAAACTCTGATGCTGATTTTTTATACAAAAACAAGTAGGAAAATTATAGTCGGTCTAGACCGACTATACGATACCCTATACCATGCGTTTAGAAACCCTATCTCTTAGGCCCAACTAACTGGACATTGAAAATAAGCAAAAACCAAATTTGAGTGGGATTTTTATTAATTTTTTTGGCTGCAGATATGAAAAAGTTAATATCGGATGCTATATCTATAAAGGGACTAGGTCCAAAAATGGACCGATCCTGATCATGTTTGGTAAAGTCTCTTGTATTTTGCAAAAATATGTACAAACAAATTTTGAGAAGAATCAGTGCAATATTTTTGTTTTTTAATAGATTTAAGTGAAGATCAGGAAGCAGCTCTATATGGGGTCAAAGGGATCATTTTTGGACTACTCATTAGTGGATGTAATGAACGCATACAAACCCAATTTGAGTAAGATCTATATGACAATTTGGATCTTATGGCAATTTATGTCGATTTCATATGGGTAATTTGTATGGGGGCTAGGTCTGAACATGGACCGATTCTCACCAATTTCAATAGCGTTCATCCCATGGTCGATAAAAGCTTATATACCAAATTTCATCAAAATATATTCATATTTGCGACCTGCAGTTTGATTGCAAGCTTTACATGGACACACAGACGGACGGACGGACATTGTTAAATCAACTCAGAAAGTGATTCTGATTCGATCGGTATAATTAAAGATGGGTCCAGGTCAAATATTTTTGGTTGTTACAAACAGCAGCACAAAGTCATTATACCCAAACCACATAGTGGTATAGGGTATAAAAACCAGGTAAAAAGCCAATGCCTAAAATATTTTCATTATTAAATAACAAATATAACTAAATTTTTTTTAATGAGTATTTTTTTATTTGTTTTATAATAGGCTTAAAATTACATAACAATTGTCTGCTTTTTTACTAGTTATTTTCTACAAAACAATCAGAAATATCAAAAGATAAAAGATGTTTTATATCTATAGCTTCGGAATCATAATTTTCTATTTCAAGACTTATTTTTGGTTACCATTTTGTTCTTATGGAGTATATTACTGGATCTGATGATATCAATAAATATTCCATTAAATCGGAATTTTGGGCTTCTTTGCTACATTTTCTTGTATTAAAAATTCTAAAGTGTTTGACATCTCTGTTTCTAGCTTCTTGTGCTTCTTCAGTCAGTTCTCCCAAGGGCAGGATGCTATTTTGTATTATTTCTTTCCCATGAGCTAATACTTTGTGTACAGTTGGTGTCATTGGCCTCCAAGGATATAAGTTCATTATTAATTCCTTAGTTCCACTAGCATATATTTTCAATTTCTCCGCATTAATTTGTTGTTTACTATTAATGACAGCTAATATTACTTTAAACCGTGCGATTAAAGCCGTGTCAATGCCAGTAATCAAAGAAGTAGTTTCGGGATCTTCAAAGAAACGTCTTGCTGTATTACCATCATTTGAACTTCCATAGCCACAAAGAGGCTTATCGATAATTAGACCAAGTTGCATTTTAAATTCATCCTGAATTCTTTTCTTCTCAGTTTTTCGTATGGCGTGTAGATCAGTATTATTTTTAACTGGTATATTTTCTTGTCCTGGAATTTGCCGGTATTTTAGATCATATGCGAGATGCAAGTAATATTCCATAAATCGTATTCTTGCATGAAGTGGTGATATTCCAAATTTTAAAGCAATTTCATTAATAGGAATTTCATCACACTGTTATGAAATTCTGAACTTTTCTTTCCACTTATATTACATTTCCAAGTAGATGTTATATCTGTAACGGCATTGGCTACTTTCCCATCAATCATTGTAAAAAGTGGTTGAAATAACACTTTAATGACATTTCCAGATATTTCCACAAAAACTGGAGACAATCTCGAAATTTCCTGATTTATTGAACTCACTAAGCTTTGTGTTGTAATTTTGTCTACCTTTGTGTGCTCAAATCGGATTGGCCGACATAGAAACTTAGATCCGGGTGTTAAATTACTCCATATGTCCTGATATTCTCTCTCACTAGAAGAAGAACTTGTCTCATTATATAGCCTCATTTTTAATTGTACTAATGATGTCATAAAAATTGTTGAAGAATCTATTTCTGAATTGCTTCCACATGGTTGTCTATACTCAGAAAATCCAGATGTTCCATCGCATCCCCATTTACATATTAACGTAACTTCTGAATTGTTGCATATTTCTATTTCTTCTTTGCTAAATGTGGATATTATTCTAGATGCAGTGTTTTCAAGCAGTTCCGCTAATCCAACATTTGCACTTTCAGTATTGGATTTCACATTAGATGGTAGAATTTTATTTTTTGTTTCCTTTATGGCTCTGCTGGTAGGAAAAATATCAAATCCTTTTTCTTTGAGAGCTTTTCTCAAAATACCATATATATTTCTTGTCAATCCTAGATTTAAAATAAGAGCTAACTCATTCTCTTCTGTAAATGATATTGACGATTTTGGCGTTGAAATACTTTGCACCATACGCTTCAACCGCTTAGGAGATGCAGTTGGTAACACATCTACAATTTTAGCAGCTTCCTTTGGTTGCGTGCGTGTCAAGGCTGATTTAAAAGAATCCTTAATTTCATTAGGCGAGTAACCATTCGATTTATTCTTGTTTTTTCTTTTTTGTCCTTGATTGAACATTTTCGTAGTTCTTTTTAGGTCGATCAAATGCCTTTTTCTCAATTTGTACTGTGAGGCCCGTTTTCAACCATTCTTCATTTTTAGTCATAAACTTTGATTTTGATAAACCCGATTGGCTAAATCTTCTTTCGTAAGCTTTGTAAAAATTTTCAACATCTTCAGATCTCACATTTAAACCGTAAGTGTTGTTAATTGTATAAAATAATTTCGAGACTTTTTCCGAACGTGATGAATGAATAGTAGAATCGGAAGGATTTTCCCAAATAGCTTTGCAAAGTGAATAATACTTTAATGTAACCTCCATTATAGATTATACGTAAGTGATGTTAATAAACAAGAAACTCATGGTTATATACTGAAAATACTTTTTGAAAGGTAATATATCGGGCAGGTACTTCAACCAATACTTACATTTTATTTTAGTGAATCTAAGGATTTGGCTTTTACCTGTTTTTTTTTTTTTTTTGCATAAAAAGGTATTGTGAATTACAGATATTTTGCAATAGGTATCAGAGTTTCGGGCAATTTTATGATCAGTTGAAACTCATTAGGTAAATATTTCATACACCATTAACTTATAATTATATCTTCTTTGAAAAGATATATAAAATTATTTGAAGTAATAAAAACGTATGCAACCCTTTACCAAAAAACAATAAAAAAAATATGTCATTCACTATGTTAATGACCATATATATGAACAAATAGAGAAATAGCTAAATTTTTGCCTTTGGAGTGTGGTTTGGGGTCATTATTTCAGCATGGTGCAATATATTTGATAGACATGTTATATATCGTTGGATAGATAAATATGTCTTTTTTAACAATATATATAATAATAAGTAAAATTAAAAAATTTTGTGAACACTTTACCAAAAAAACCAAAAAAAAAACGAAAAACCATAGTTTTTCTAAATTTTTTCTGAAATTTGAATATAAATATCTCAAAAACTATTAATGTTATCAGAACGATTTTTTGAAGTGTTTTAGATAATTTAAATGCCATTCTGAATCAATAAACAAGGTATCAAAATAACTAATCATAATATGTTTTTTATGTTAACAAAAAAAATTCGTATGAAAATTTGACTTTTTTCACCATTTAAGCCCTCCTGACCACGTTCATGTAATGGCGGTGAATTTTGTTGCGGCAAATAAATAAAAGTATTTGGAGCTTTAATACTGCGGTGAAATCTTTGAAGAAATCGAGCGGATATTTTTGTATTAACTTTTAAAACTTAGTTTTTTTTTTTTTAAATTGCCCAATTTCGTCCAATGCTGGACGTAGGGTGCATGTCCAAAAATATTAAGAATTTCGCTTACAACCATTCTTGAAGCATATTCTTTTAAAATATGTAGAAAAATATATACATGTTTTACCAAGGTTGTGAGAAAAAAGTGAAAGAATGAAGGGTATTTTTTGGCAAAAATTTGCAATTTTTAGAACCTGATTCAAAAAGTCAACTTTAAGATTTTGTGCTCACTAAACGGTTTGAAATAATTCAAAAAATACTTCAACGTATTTTTTTAAAAAGTACTGGCTATTGCCGCATATTTTTAGATTTTTTAAACCTATTTCAATAAAAATGTTATTTGCGAAAAACCAAGAAAGAATTTGGTGAAAAGTTCAAATGTTGATTTTTAAAATCAAATATTTTTTAAACCATAAGCGATAATTAGGTAGTATAAGCATATTTTTGTTAATAATTTAATGGTTATTGGAAAAATTTAAAAAACGTAGAAATCACTTCATATTTATAAAAGGTACAAGCTTTAAAAGCATTTTCCACCTCGAGGTGGTCGACTTTGGCACCCTGTAGCTCACCCTGTATTACAACAGGGTATCTCAAAAATAAATATTTTGAAAGCCTATATCCTTGACTACAATCGCCTGGAATATACTGTTCCAATCCAACCAATAGTTTAGAAGTTCCAGACTTATTACCACTTTTTTTTGGTTTTGAACCACTGTGAACCACTAGGTTATTTTTCCGCTCTACTCTGGTAGATTGAATTTTATGACAAAACCCGATTGATTGATTTTAACCATAGGCTCTATTACAAACCCATTTTTAGGGATGGCATAAAAACGTGCTTTCAGTTAGTTTTTTGTTCTTTTGTATGCCATTGATACCAGTTTAATGGTTATGTAGAGAGATATTGAAAAGAAACATGAAACGACATGTAACAAAGAAAATGCTGTATATTATGAAAACTGGCAACTAAAATCATCAACCATGCAATCATCCAAATATTTCATTCATGCCAGTCATTCAATTTTATTAGATTAGACAGTTAACCAGTTGATCGTTGTTAAGTAGGAATTTTAAACTTTATATGTAGGCTATGGTTGACCTTACGTAGAAAAGCCTCTTTTAATCTTGTCATAGATTTTTATAGAATCTTGTAATTTTCCCTAAAAAAAACTACATATGTAGATCATAATAGTCTTTGTGTGACTTCAAGGTTAAGACAAGAAATGCATAACTAGGTTTTTAGAAGACAAAGGATGTTGAAGATGAATGCTACTTCGCTATTTCGTATATCGCTGTCTGCAATAGTTTTTATACCCTATACCACTATGTGGTTTGGGTATAATGACTTTGTGCTGCTGTTTGTAACAACCAAAAATATTTGACCTACACCCATCTTTCATTATACCGATCGAATCAGAATCACTATCTGATTCGATTTAACGATGTCCGTCCATCCGTCCGTCCGTCTGTGTGTCCATGTAAAGCTTGTAATCAAACTGCAGGTCGCAAATATGAATATATTTTGATGAAATTTGGCATTTATTCTTTTATCGGTAATGGGATGAACGCTATTGAAATTGGTGAGAATCGGTCCATGTTCAGACCTAGCCCCATACAAATGACCCCTATGAAAACAACATATATTGGGTTTGTATGTATATATTATATCCATGAATCAGTAGTCTAAAAATGATCCCTATTGGACAACTCTAAGTCATAGACCCCATATAGAGCTGCTTCCCGATCTTCACTTAAATCTATCAAAAAACAATAATATTGCACTGATTCTTCTCAAATTTTGTTTGTATATATTTTAGCAAAATACAAGAGACTTTACCAAACATGGTCAAGATCCATTTTTGGGCCTAGTCCCCATATAGATATAGCATCCGATATGAACTTTTTCATATCTGCAGCCGAAAAAATTAATAAAAATCCCACTCAAATTTGGTTTACGCCTATTTTCTATATCTCAACTAACTGGGTCTGAGAGATAGGGTGTCTAAACGCATGGTATAGGGTATCGTATAGTCGGTCTAGACCGACTATAATTTTCTTACTTGTTTTTATTCTCTTTAAAATAATCAAACAAAATTAACTGGAGAAGTCCATGAACAGATTAGTGCATCTACTCAATGGGAAATCAAGTTTTTTTTTTCTTAATTAGTACTGAAAAACCTTACTTTAAAAACAAAGGGAATATAAAAGCTCATTGGATCAAATGTTGTGTATGAAAACCTTTTATCATATTTCGATTTTTTGGAGATTACATTTACAACTTATAACAAGTATGGACGTTATTCCCATTATTAAAATGCATAATAAAAACAAGTAAGAAAATTATAATCGGTCTAGACCGACTATACGATACCCTATACCATGCGTTTAGAAACCCTATCTCTTAGGCCCAACTAACTGGGCATTGAAAATAAGCAAAAACCAAATTTGAGTGGGATTTTTATTAATTTTTTTGGCTGCAGATATGAAAAAGTTCATAGCGGATGCTATATCTATATGGGGACTAGGTCCAAAAATGGACCGATCCTGACCACGGTTGGTAACGTCTCTTGTATTTTGCAAAAACATATACAAACAAAATTTGAGAAGAATCAGTGCAATATTTTTGTTTTTTAATAGATTTAAGTTAATATCGGGAAGCAGCTCTATATGAGACCAAAGGGATCATTTTTGGACTACTCATTAATGGATGTAATGAACGCATACAAACGCAATTTGAGTAAGATCTATATGACAATTTGGATCTTATGGCAATTTATGTCGATTTCATAGGGGTAATTTGTATGGGGGCTAGGTCTGAACATGGACCGAATTTCACCAATTTCAATAGCGTTCATCCCATGGCCGACATAAGCTTATATACCAAATTTCATCAAAATATATTCATATTTGCGACCTGCAGTTTGTTTACAAGGTTTACATGGACAAACAGACGGACGGACGGACGGACGGATGGACATTGTTAAATCAACTCAAAACGTGATTCTGATTCGATCGGTATAATTAAAGATGGGTCTGGGTCAAATATTTTTGGTTGTTACAAACAGCAGCACAAAGTCATTATACCCAAACCACATAGTGGTATAGGGTATAATTATATTTTCTGTTTGGTAATTATTTCAAAATTGAAACCCTGTTCGATTTTTCGAATAAAATATTTTAATATTTATAAAGGAAAAACTACAAAATATGTTTTTAATCAGTTTTCATCCATCTTAAAATCTAAACAAGTAGGAAAATTATAATCGGGTTAGACCGACTCGATACCGTTTACCATGCGCTTAGATACCCTATCTCTTCGGTCCAAATAACACTGTACAACACAAAAAAAAAAATACAAGGTCCGGCCTATAAATTTTGATAGAGGAGACAAAAAAAGACACCTGTATTGCCCCCACGTGCCTCTTCCGCACGGGTTTGGAAGCCACACCCGCGCCGCTCAATTTTCGTTAACTTATTTGTAATCGCCGCAAAGCATACTTTTCCCAGATCATTCCGATATTTTATATTTTGATCAATAAGAAAACGCAAAAATGCTGCGAAAGTTTTCCAAACATTGCAAGAAATGCTATGGTTGCGAGCTAAAGCTCCGCAATGATGCTGCCGAAAAGAATACAGAATTTAAATGCGTTTATTGTAGGAGAAATATTGTGAGCCGTATGCAAATTTTCAATTGAATAGATATTTGGCAAATAAAATCATTAAGTTCATTTTTTATTTGGTTTTTTGAAAAATTAGGGCATTTTTTCATTTTTTTGCGTTTTTTTTTAAGTTTTGGGACTTTTGTTCATCGGGAACTTATGCCCCATTTTTTGGCGCACTTGTTAATTTTTTTGGGGCATTTGTTCATTAGGGCCTAAGTACTCAGCGCCTTGATTCTAAGAAAGCCAAACCTTTTTGAGGTTTTACTATGCTGGCCTAGTACTTTCACCCTGACTGGGAATTTCTCACCCACAGACAATGACCCCGATAACGGTTCACAGTAGTTCACATAAGAACCGTTGCGGTTACATATATTGTAGTGAGAAACGTTTACCTCATAAGTGATTCTTTTACAAGCCCGCTTTAGATTTTAACTAAATATTCTAATAATTTGTTCATGTATTTATTCTTTTTAATCCATTTTAATGAAAAATAGTTATGAAATATTGATAATCACCCCCAGTTCTTGAGATCGCTATCACAAAAAAACTCGTAAATGAAAAAATTCTAAAATTTACGAGTTTTATGCTGTTCTACGATTGCAACAAAAATATTTTTTCTTGTTTTAATTCACATAGAAAACGCTTTGTCAAATCAAAACAAATGCCCTTTTTTCCTACTAAACACTACTTAAGAGAGAAAAAAAAAACAATTGATATTTAAACTTTAACATGTTTTTTTATTGATCCTAATCATTATTTTATAAAATTAGACATTAGTTTTATAAAAAAAAAACGATTTTAAAAAACGTCTGCATTTTCCGCTGATTTAAAAAATTACTCGTAATCACTGGTCGATGTTAATAAAACACACTTTTAGAGATGATGTTGTTCTATAACTATAATAAAAACTTTTTATTTGCACAATATATTTTTCATTATAATTTTTTCAATTATAACCTAGATTTTTTATGCACTAATTATTACAAATAAAGGAATTTAAAATAATATTTGACTCAAATCCTATATTTTTATTTTATTTTTTTTTTTTCAAGAACAGGGCTGACTATATGGTAATCACAGGGGAGATGTGTAAACATCTAGTAATTAAAGATTTTTTATGGCACTTTTTCTAAAATCAAACAGAAAGCGTCATCACTTACAGCAATCAACTCCAGGGGTTTTTTTTTAATTTTTCGTTTATCATTTTTCAGTTTTCATTTTTGATTTTTAATTTTTTATTTTTCATTTTTCATTTTTTATTTTTCATTTTCCATTTTTTATTTTTAATTTTTTAATTTAAATTTTTTATTTTTCATTTTTTGTTTTCATTTTCCATTTTTTATTTTTAATTTTTTATTTTTCATTTTTTATTTTTTATACATAATTTTTCAATTTTAATTTTTCATTTTTCATTTTTTATTTTAAATTTTTTATTCTTAATTTTTTATTTTTCATTTTTTATTATAAATTTTTTATTTCTCATTTTTATTTTTAATTTTTTATTTCTCATTTTTCATTTTTCCTTTTTCATTTTTCATTTTTTATTTTTCATTTTTCATTTTCAAACAGGGTATGACATATCATGTTTTCACCAATACAATCATAAGTCACAACGATTTTGTCGTACGTCTTATATGTTACGCTGTTTTTGTGATTGTATTGTGAAATAGAAATCACCCCCCTGCGCGTATAGATGTTTACACATTTATTAAGGTAATAAGAATTTTTGCAGTTATTATTTAATATTTTAAAACACAACAGATTTTCAGCAACAACTAAAATACGAACATAAGCCTTCTATAATTAACTATAAAACTAGTTCCGTTTACCAATCAAGGTCTTTAAATAAATTATTGAACTAATTTAATTGAGGTAACTTCATTAAATGAAGTATAACATACTTCAGTTCTAAATATGGGTGACTGCAACCACTAAGTTCTATTAGAACAACATTTTTTAAACCGAAAATGTGTTCACAGATATTATAACAAAATATTGGTAAAAATACTATAAATCAATTCTGTATTAAGAATAATTTTTCGGTTATAGTAACAGAAAACCAAGTACTGGTATTTGGTATTATAAATACCAAAGAATATAAAAATATGTTTAACCAGACCGAGTTTTCGATTTATTTGTCATTTTTTTTTTTTTAGCAATATAAAAACAGAAACTTAAATTTTTTTGTGATATACATATAAGTGAAATCAGTGTGACAATTTGGAAACTAATCTATATTATTAAAAGTATACATATGTATATGATTCTAGTGAGTCCATCTGACCGTAAAAATGTCATATAACCACAAGTCAATATGTCCAATCGCGATTATTAGGCTTTGATTTCGGCAACAACTCCTGACTTGGCAACGCAAATTCAACAGTTTGGCACTCGACGAGTATATGAAAGCTCGTGCCTGTGTTTGCGTGACCGATGTTTGTGAGGACGCATATAACCCTGAACCTGATATAATTAAAAAATAGGTACTACAAATGTATAATATCAAATACTTCGTGTTGCACCAGGTCGATGAAATGTCTCCCGATTTTAATGAAAAATGTATTCAAGATACTTTCCACTGATGCCCATTGTTAGAATGCCCTGTATTGTATTGTAAGACAGTCTTGGTATCAGACATGAACCTGTAGTATTCTAGTAAAGAAGGAAATATTTACCATGGAAAGTACTAAGCAGTTGTACATACATTTTAAACAAGATAATTGGAAAAGTATGATACATTGGCCATCATCCATTATTTTCTGTAACACAAGAATCAAAGCCGATTAATTGACTGAACAGATGACTATTGGGTAAGTTTCATATATGAGATTATTTATTTTTGTTCTACTCTTTTCGCTTAATATTTATTATTTTAGCAATGTTTGCGGAAAATATACATCGATATGGTATAATTTTAAATTGGTGAAACAACAAACTATTTTTATTCTAAAGCCGTAAAATTGTAAAACTTATAAAGTCACGGATGTTGTATTGAAACAAGGGATTAGTATTATATTTTATTTTATGTCATGAGATAGTATTTTATATAGTTCAATGAATAATATGTAAGTTATTTATAAATAAATAAATCTAAATAACAATTTTTTTTTTGTATTTCATATCAGTAAAATTCTATCCGAAATGGTTGAAACAATCAATAAATATAATGAATAATTCTATTGTACCAATTAAATGACACAATCGAATTTAAATATAAAATCAATTGCATATACCATTATACGGTTAAATGAACTATACAATTCAATAATCACAACAGAATATTGTGATAGTACATGGGACTACATAAATTCGATTAGCAACAAATTCGGTTGCAACAATGAACCTGTTTTCTGTGTGTAGAATTGTATCAACGTTACAAAGATTAGTAGAAAATTTTAATTCACTGCATTTACCTCTGCAATATCGGACTAAATTGAAATTTAAATTAAATAGAACCACCATGGGCACTTAAAGAGGCCTCAATTAACTTATCCCTTATAAA
Source organism: Cordilura impudica (assembly GCA_963682025.1). Lineage (NCBI taxonomy): Eukaryota > Metazoa > Arthropoda > Insecta > Diptera > Scathophagidae > Cordilura > Cordilura impudica. The sequence continues at coordinate 123,087,234 of OY821517.1, forward strand.
ATTTGCCAAATCCAAAACAGCGCCATAACAGTTTAGAACATTGTTTTATGAATTGAGAGAACGTTTTACAAATCACCATTTTCTTTTTACTGATGGCTCGAAAAACGAAAATTCAGTTGGATTCAGTATTGTAACAGAAAAACAAATTATTAAATCCACAATTCTACCTATGTAGTTATACTTCAATATTTTCTTCCGAATTAATAGCTATTCTAGAAGCTACCAAGTTTATTAACAACAAACATGGTAATTTCGTAATTCGCAATGAGTTTGTCATCTTCATTCACAATAATAGTAAACCAACAAAGTGTTGGTTTGTGAATTGTCTAAGTTGAGAAATAAAGTTGCCTAAAAAGTGCACTCGAATTTCATTAAATAAAGACCATTAAGGTATGCGAATCAATTATAGCCAATTCACAAATCAACACAAAAAACAAACACATTTTTATAACAAACACATTAATAGCATTGCATAACTTTATGTATGTGTTAGTAGCAACTTTAAATGCTATTTACTCAAAATAAAGGAAAAAATTTAAAAATCTGTAAATCTGCAAAACGGCCAAAAAGAAATACCTTTCAAATAATATACGTCTGGTAAAAATCGGGATAAAATGGCAGAACAAAACAACGGTCACAAAAATCGCCTAGCCTATTAATATTATAGATTAAGGATATTATATTCCTTTTTGCCCTTTACATTATACTTAAATATTGTCATAGATATTTTTGTATAAGTATTGCTAACGTTCTTTTATTTCATATTAACTTATGATTTAAATTACAATTTAATTGTAATAAATTAATAAAAAATAATATTAATAACAACAAAAAATTCAAAAAACTTAAAAACATAAACGACAATAAATAGAATGAGCCATTTTGAAAAAATTATAAAATTTCAGCACTTGTTTTAAAAAACTAAATTTCATAATATTTGGTTGCATAAACTTTATTTTTGATGACTCCTTCATATATCTTGACCATTGAGTTAACAAAAGACTCTTGAGTTAACAAAGGACTCACATGTCGAACGCGGAATCGAGTACCATATTTTTTTATATTTTCTCCCAAATTTCTGTCTTGTTTCCACATTTTCCAGATCCCAACTTGTCCTTTACTATTTTCCAGGGATTCTCTATTGGAGTTAAATACAGAGATTGACAGGGCCGTTACGTTACATCAATTTTGTTATCTGCATACCATTTTTTTAGCAAGACCTGAAGTGTGCTTTGGCATATTCCATTCAACATATGGCATCACTATATCTTCGAGGATGCGTACATAGAGATGCTTATCCATATTTTCTTTAATGCAAAAGATTGGACCTACACGATACCACGAAAAACATCCCCAGGCCATAATGTTTCCACTACCATATTTGAAAGTTTTTGTTGTATAGCGAGGATTTAATTCTGAATTTATTTGACGTCTAACCCACGTTTTACCAGCAGTGCCAATCAAGTTTTTTACAGATTCATTGGTCCACAATACATTTCGCCACTTATTTATGTTCTCCGGGCCACATCTTTCCTTATGTTTATTTGTATATCTTTTTCTTGCATCAGTCTGTTTGTTGGTAAGCATTGGAACTTTCCTAGAAATTCTATCATGAAGACTAACATTCACCAGCCTTCCCTGAACATTTCTAGTAGAAACCTCGCAACCAACTTCCTTCCGTATTTCCCCTGCTGACTGAAAAGGATTTCGTTTCGATATTATGGTAATTAGATTCACCTCCCATTTGCTTGTTTTTCTTGGTTTTCCTGTGGTACCCAGCGGCTTACGGGTAGATAAGGCTTTTAAAAAAAATTTGTTATCGTCCAAATAATTAAACAATTTGCCGTTGAGATCGTCCCGACTATTTAAATTTTTTTAATAGTATTTTTTTCTTCTTCGGTGCAATGTTTTGCGCGTCTCATATTGAAGTCGAATGTTTCTCAATTTATATTAAAATCATTTCACATGAATTAAAAAGAACAAGAACTGCAAAGCCTACTTCCATAAAATAAAAATTTCAAATTATTGAATTTCTTTTTCAAAGTGATTCTATTAAATTTAATTTTAGCGGAATCAAACGGATTTTTTCAAGTTATATTAAATATTAACTGATACCAATATTTATTAAACTGTTTGGATCAAAATCTTGATTTTAACTCACAATTTGATACTGATTCTATTGTATGTATGTTATAGTTTTTTTCGTGCGCACACCTTAATGAAATTTAGAATAACGGCCGAAATATATACAAGAAGTAAGATTTAGTAAACCTAAAATTATGAAAGCAAAAAGCAGACTTAAAGTCTTTATTTTTCAAGGTAGAAACATGAAATATTGCGATGGAATGATCGTCAGTGTGGCAACATCAAAAATTCATTTTTGTCCTAACTATGTCTTGGCTGTTATGCATAATTCACAGACTTGCATTCCAACGTACACTAATATTGTTTAGTTCTTTTAAAAAATAAATTGTAAAATAAATTTTGAACTTGAACCATTCGAACAATTTATAAACCTTAGAGCTTCGAGGCAAAAAGAACTTGTTTTTGGTATTTTGGAAAAACATTTTTTGCAAGCAATAAGTTACCAACTTTTATTATACCTCAAAATCAATTTCTTGTTCCATTTAGCGATGTCCATCCGTCCGTCAGTCTGTCCATCCATTCGCGCAAACTTTTTAATCAAACTATTGGTCCAAATATGAATATAAGCTTTTACCGACCATAGGAGGAATGCTACTGATAGCGGTGCATATCGGTGCATGTTCAGAACTAGCCTCCATACAACTTACCCCTATCAGATCAACGAAAATGATCGTAAGATCCTGATTATCACATTATATATCGACAAAATTTAGTGTATATGGTCATGATCGGTAAACATTTTTACCGATAAAAATAATATAAATCTATAACTATAACTCAAAAATTTATTTTATGGTTATTTTCCATATTCAGTTACAATCTCCAAATATTGTGTAGTCGGTATAGACCGATTATAATATTCTTACTTGCTTAAAGTATATACAGGGCAATATTTACGCTTAAATCAGACATGGAAATACTGGAAAACGTTTACGTAATACCGGCACTACATCATCATCGGCAACATCATTAACAACATTAATTATATTTATTAAAAAGTTTGTTGTTAATTATTACAAAACACATAATAAGTTAATGGCAGCGGAACAAAATAGAAAACTAAGTTAAAAACAAAATGTTTAAAAATGTCACACATTACCAATGCCTAAAAGCAACAACGAAAGTCAAGACCAAAATCAAAAAAAAAAAAAAACAAAGTCAACATAAAACGAAATGGAAATTACAAGTGCTGCAAAATGCAGTATTACTTTAGTCAAGATATTTAAACATTAACACCTATAAATGTATAAACAAATTTAAAAACCAGTTTTAAAACTTTATTTCAAAAAAAAAAAAAAATCTCTCTTAAGTTGCGCTCTTAAATTTCAGCTTGATATTACGATATTCGTAATGTCAAAATACGTTACGTTACTAAGCAACTAACGACTGGCTTTGCAGCAGAGGCTTTCTCCAAGTTATGATTAAAACAGTTAAGAAAACTATTTTAGTAAAGACGGTTGTTGTAAGCGGAAGATAAAATAGAAAGAAAAAAAAAAACGTTTAAAAAAATTGGAAGTGCGTGTAATAAATTTTATATCGGTATACAAAGTATTTGTGTTTTGGCGAAATTGTTTCTCCTTTCCATCTTGCTATTTATTTTGTGTGCTTCTTTGTGATTAAGTAAAAGAAAACAAATCGATTTACTTATTGGTTCAATTATACGAGCTTTTATGTATTTACAACAAAAAAAAAAAAAGAAACAAATTTTTTGAAAGTATCCAATATCTTGGAAAAAAAAACGCAACAGTTTTGTTGCTGGTATTTTAATAAAAGAAAATTTATGTGAATTTGAAAATTTTTACTGTGGATTTATTGAACAGCAGAGCTTTGATTTGTTGCATAAAATTGAAGAAAACAGATAATTCAGAATAAGATAATAAGTATAAAAAAGTGATAATAAATTTTGAAGTTAAAAAAAAAAAATAGGAAAAATAGTTTGGCAAAAATATTTCTTTGGCTAAAGTGCAGGTTACAGTGTGAGTTTTTAGATTATATAGCAACCCCTCGAGGACTTCCCAAAAGATGCTTGAATCTATGCCTCATAGAGCCTGTGGGATCAAAAACTACTTTGCAGATATCAAACACTAAAAAATCTTTTTACACATATTCGTCCCGATTGTGAATACCAATTTTATTAAAAAATATATTGAGAAAATGGCCTAGTTAAAAATAAAACTCTCATACAATAAATAGGTCCAAGAAATTCAAAAAGAAAGTTAAAATTTTTTTTTCTCTTTATTAATTTGCAATCTATCATATGATAATAAGCAAATTTTGGTACAATCCAGTATAATAAAAATAAGCATATAGTATATTACATCATTATGTAATAACACTACTAAAATATAGTAATCGAATTATTTATATACAAAATAACATTAAGATAGTTTCAGAAATTTATACAATTATACAATATATTTACAAATTTATTCCCTAAATGGGAGATCTAACACATGTATTCTCTTCAATCTTTTTGTTTCATTGGTTTCATCTAATAAACAAATGGCTAATGTATTAGAGTGCTAACTCAATCTATTTAAATATTTGTCTGAAAACCTTTTGATTTCATCCTTTACTTTCGGTATGTTGAGATCATTATGAATTGTATTATTTTTCACAAACCATGGTGAGTTCAGAATAGTCCGCAGTGACTTAGATTGAAATCTCTGTAATACTTCTCTGTAATAAATCACAAATATTGCACAAGCGTATCAACTTTACCGCGAAAAGCGCTAATATGTGCTAAATTAGAATAAAACAAGGAAGAGCATTATAGTTGGTCTAGACCATGCGTTTAGAGACTTTATCTCTTACGTCCAACTAAACCAAATATTTTTTTTTTAACTTAGGATATGAAAAAGTTCATATCGGATGATATATTTGGGGGTCTAAGTCGAAAATCAGACCAATCCTGACCATATTTGATATGGTCACGTATTTTTTTTTTGCAAAAGCAAACCAAATTTGAGAAAAATCTGTGCAAACTTTTTTCTTTTTTGATAGAATTACATGAAGATAGAGAATCAGCTTCATATGGGGGCTATGACTAAGAATTGTCATATTGGGTTAAGTTTTGAACTGCTGATAAAAGGATATATGAAACATTCACAAAGCCAATTTGACCGAGAGCTATATAATAATATGGATATTACCACAATTTAAGTCGATCTCATGGAGGTTGTATGGGGACCAGGTCTGAACATGAACCGATTTTCACCAATTTCTATAGCGTTCATCCTATGGCTGATAGAAGCTTATATACGAAATTTCATCAAAATATGTGAGCTGTAGTTTGATTTCAATGTTAACATGGAAACACAGACGGGCGGACGGACATCGCGAAATCAACTCAGAAAGTGATCAAAGTCGATCGGTATAATAAAAAGTGGGCCTAGATTAAATATATTTGGTAGTTACAAACATCAGCACAAAGTTATTATACCCTGAGCACATAGTGGATTAGGGTACAAAGAGCGCTAGAAAGCACTAGTATTTATATTTCTTTTTAAGTTTTACAAAGAATGGTTTTTATTAAAACTGTTTATTTTCTAAAAAAAAAAATAACGTATTGTTTTCTTCCTCATGTCCAACCCATAGTATAGCTCTGTGCTTTCAAAGGTACTGGAGATCATGGACTATCTAGAGACTTAGTTATTGCTTAACGACAGACAGTGTGGATTTCGCAGATGTCGTTCTATGGATGATCTGATGGCGCTTCTTGCGGAACGTTGGAGTCAGTCAGTTCACTGATTCAGTGAAAGTATGATTATTGTTCCAGATATTTCCAAGGTCTTCCGCTAGGTGTTGCACAGCGCACCTTTGTAAAAGCTAAGTGCTCGAGTTTTCTAAGAAATCCTAATATACGTGTTGTTTTAAATGGGGTCTCATCCAAAGAGCTTCAGTTAAATGCAAGGGGTACCGTAAGACTCTCTTCTTTCTCCTTAATTTTTCTTATTTTTTATCCACTATTTCGCAGACGACAGCAATATTTGTCATTCATATTCCTTAGATCAATGGCCAAGTCTTAGGGAGATTGGGGGCATGATGCAATACATGAATGACACACTCAATCTAAACCTTTTGACAAACTCTGAGTAGGCCGCGTAAATAGGGTCGATTTTAATGCTTGTAAGGTCCAATATCACTAATGTCGTCTGCAGCCACGCGCGGTGTAGATATTGAGGAATCAGACTCTCTTGATGATTTGAGCTTGAAAATTCAGTTTGATGTTCGTTGGATTAAACACACGTTTCAACTGGCGAAAGGAGCTTTCAAGTGCATAGGCTTTCTAAATCGGTGTAAGAATTTCTTCACTCCATCTGAACTTTTTAATCGTTTTTACACCTATATCCTACCAAAAATGGAATACATTTATGGGCAGGCACTTCACAGGAACACTTCGACCGTGTTCAAAGGCGGGCTATGGTGCGTATCAGTGACAGTAGGGTAACCAACTCTATCGATACATTACAACATCGTCGGAGTGTTGATTGTGTTACACTGTATTATAGATATTACAATGCCAAGTGTTTCGCTGAGATAAGTGAACTCATGCCTAGAGCACGTGTTTTTCTTCGCACCTTGCGCTCATCCAATGCATCGCACAACATACTATATTACCCTGAAAATTTGTTTATCAGTCGAACTAGCCGTGTGTAGAATAAACTTCCTGCTGAGGTCTTTTCTGTCATTTACAAAATAGATAAATCTTAGACAAATAACTGATATCTAAATAGGCCTTTTCAAAACTATACTTTGCAAAGCAAATTTCAGTAAGTACAGAGTTGATCTCATCCTTTATATAATCAATTTTCTTTCTAGCTACAGTTATCCTCTTTGTTAATCTTTCTGGTAAAATTAAGTCCAACTCAAGTTCATTATAAAACAAGTAAGAAAATTATAGTCGGTATAGACCGACTATATTATACCCTATACCATGCGTTTAGAGACCCTATCTCATAGGCCCAACTAACTGGACATAGAAAATAAGCGTAAACCAAATTTGTGTGGGATTTTTATAAATTTTTTTGGCTGCAGATATGAAAAAGTTCATATCGGATGCTATATCTATATGGGAACTAGGCCCAAAAATGGACCGACCCTGACCATGTTTGGTAAAGTCTCTTGTATTTTGTAAAAATATATACAAACAAAATTTGAAAGGAATCCGTGCAATATTTTTGTTTTTTGATAGATTTAAGTGAAGATCGGGAAGCAGCTCTATATAGGGCCTATGACTAAGAGTTGTCCCATAGGGATCATTTTTTGACTACTGATTAATGGATGTAATATACACATACAAACCCAATTTGACTAAGATTTATATGATAATTTGGATCTTATGGCAATTTATGTTGATTTCATAGGGGTCATTTGTATGGGGGCTAAGTCTGAACATGGACCGATTCTCACCAATTTCAACAGCGTTCATCCCATGGCCGACAAAAGCTTAAATACCAAATTTCATCAAAATATATTCATAGTTGCGACCTGCAGTTTGAGTACAAGCTTTACATGGACACATAGACGGACGGACGGACGGACGGACGGACGGACGGACATCGTTAAATCGGATCAGAAAGTGATTCTGATTCGATCGGTATAATAAAAGATGGGTCTAGTTCAAATATTTTTGGTAGTTACAAACAGCAGCACAAAGTCATTATACCCAAACCACATAGTGGTATAGGGTATAAATATAGTTCAAATATATATTATTTTGTTTAGCACGAAATTTGTGTAAGAAGTGCTAAAAGAGCTTAAAAGGAAAACGGAAAGCGCCACCACCAAGATAATCGTAGACAACCTTTGCCATGTTTGACGTTTTCTACTTTGATACTTCGGTCTCTCTTCATCTTTAGCGCGACGTTTGATTGATTGTTCAGTTGTTTCCGGGTTGTGGACATTGAAACAAGTCATATCACCCTCAACCAACTATGTGTTTAATTTCATTTAATTTATTTTAAAAATATTAATACGACGCTCTTTTTCAACAAAATTTAGTCATTCGTTGAACAAATCGAGATTTTCAGCGCATGAGGCCCAATATACGAGTGTCTTTCAAAACAGCGTTGACTTATCGTTTTGAAATGTCAATATCAATTAATAATCGACGAATTGTCAGCACCAAGTCTTTTATTTCCTTGACGTGATATTCATCAGTTAATGTTTTTCTCGTCCGGGGTACTCTTTATGTCCAACGCTTTCTCTGCCTTCATCGAACTGTTTATGCCATTTGTAAACATATCTTTTCGTCACGGCTTGGTCACAGAAGGCCTTCAGCAACATCTTTAAGATTTTTGCAATAGTAATTTCATTCCGCCACAAAATTTAATAGATCTTTTTAGTTAAACAAACTCATGCATTTATAAAATTGCTAAATTCACTTTTAATTGTTTACAAAAATGAGAGTCTCTATTAAACCAATGAAGATATTGACATCAAATTAAGCATAGATCTGAAGTACTCATAAGTTACTGGAGTACTACTCTCTCCAAAAATAGATGACAATAAAACACAAGTAAATTATAGTCGGTCTAAACTGACTATACAATACCCTATACCATGAGTTTCGAGAGAGGGTATTGGATCCAACTTTGCTGAGGCAATAACTGAATATAGCAAATAAGCATAAACTAAATTGTAGTGGAATTGTGAAGTGCTAGTATGAAAAGGGTCAAAAAATTAACCGATCAAGACCATATTTAGTAAGTCACTTTTTTTCAGAAACATATCTATCTATCTTCTATATTCTACCTATATATATAAAAATGAAAATTTGTGGGTTTGTGGGTTTAACATTAATAGGTGGCTAAACCATAGAACCGAGCTTCTTGAAATTTTCACAGTGTGTAAGTTTGTATCGGGAAAGTAAAATAGGCTCTATTTTTATACCCTATACCACTATGTGGTTTGGGTATAATGACTTTGTGCTGCTGTTTGTAACTACCAAAAATATTTGACCTAGACCCATCTTTTATTATACCGATCGAATCAGAATCACTATCTGATTCGATTTAACGATGTCCGTCCGTCCGTCCGTCCGTCTGTGTGTCCATGTAAAGCTTGTAATCAAACTGCAGGTCGCAAATATGAAAATATTTTGATGAAATTTGGTACATGAGCTTTTATCGGCAATAGGATGAACGCTATTCAAATTGGTGAGAATCGGTCTATGTTCAGACCTAGCCCCCATACAAATGACCCCTATGAAATCGATTTAAATTGCCATAAGAACCAAATTAACATATAAATCTTAGTCAAATTAGGTTTGTATGTATTTATTACATCCGTTAATCAGTAGTCCAAAAACGATCCCTATGGGACAACTCTTAGTCATAGGCTTCATATAGAGCTGCTTCCTGATCTTCACTTAAATCTATCAAAAAACAAAAATATTGCACTGATTCTTCTCAAATTTTGTTTGTATATATTTTTGCAAAATACAAGAGACTTTACCAAACATGGTCGGGATCGGTCCATTTTTGGGCCTAGTCCCCATATAGATATAGCATCCGATATGAATTTTTTCATATCTGCAGCCAAAAAAAAAATTAACAAAAATCCCACTCAAATCTGGTTTATGCTTATTTTCTATATCCAGTTAGTCGGGCCTGAGAGATAGGGTCTCTAAACGCATGGTATAAGGTATCGTATAGTCGGTCTAGACCGACTGTAATTTTCTTACTTGTTTTAATATAAAAATGTTTAACATCATATATCTGGAGCTCTATGACTGCAAGAGTCCTTAAACTTTTTAGGAGTATATAAGTTAGTAATGTGAGAAGTCAGGATAAAAATGGGCGGGATCAAACCAGTGGCACCGCCTATACATAGTACATACATATCATATATCATAGTACTCTAGATGGCCAGAGTCTTGAAACTTTCTGCACGTCAATTTGTTGTTAATGTAAGTAGTTCTTCCAAAAATGGACACGATTGGGTTAGTGGGCGTGGCACCTCCGATAAAAAAAAAATTATATGGAGTAATATAAACGCGATAGTATTGAAACTAGGTGTGAGTTCATGAATGATGAGTATGAGAAGTTATGTGAAAAATGGGCGGGATAAAACCAGTGTGCATGGTACCTCCCATACATGGTAAATACATATCATCATAATTAACAACAAAAATATTAGCTAGAAATAAGTTATATGGCAAAACACAGTTTTTGTTTTTTATACTCTTTCGTTTAACTCATACTCTCTGTCTGTCTGTCGTGGGGCAACCCGATTCCCCCTTATCCAATTGATCTGAAACTTGGCCCATAGTCTTGTTGTGACTACAGATTAATTTTGGGGTAGTCACGCACAGTCACGGAGTGATCTAAATATTATTTCCCCTCATCCGATCGATTGATCTGAAACTTAACTTTGACTTAGTCACGCACAGTCACGCATGATCACACACAATCAAGGAGAGATTTAATACGGATTTCCCCTCATCCAAACAATCTGAAACCTGGTCGATATACTTGCTGTAAAGAAAGATTAACTTCGACATAGCACAGTCACGCATAGACACGCACAGTCACGGAGTAATTTCCCATTTCCCCTTATCCGATCGATCTGAAACTTGGTCGATAGACTTGCTGTGTAAAAATATTAACTTTGACGTAGTCACGCACAGTCACGGAGAGATTCAAAACTCGTATTCATAAGGAAAGGAAGAGTTTTAATAAAAACTTTGTTTTTATTGGTTATATTATTATAGATTTAAGTGAAGATTGGGAATCAGCCGTATATGGGGTTTATGACTAAAAAAAAGTCCTAAAGGGTTTATTTAGTGCGTATATTAGATACACCAAATTCAATCGATATATATAAATATGTTATAATCTGGATCTTACGATAATTTTAGTTGGTCTGAGAGGGGTTATTTCACCTTTAGCTTGATTACGAGGTTCACAAGGACACATTGACGGACAGACAGACAGACAGAAAATCAGATGGGCGGACATTGCTAAATCGACTCAGGAAGTGATTCTTGCTATACGAAAGCTCAAAGTCGAAAACCCAGTATATGGCAAAAGTTGTCTTCGATTATTTTGGTGTGATAAAAAAACTGATAATGTTCTCGTTCGACATGGCTGTCCCCTACTCACCCAATATAAAGTTACTTCACTGGCTAGATGAGATTTCTTAGCTTTATTTTTTTCCCAAAGTGAGATGGTAATAAGGGAAAAAAACGCTTTAATTTTATAACTCAGTTTGGCATAAAATAATTTTAAAAAATTATTAAAGCAAGTTATGCCTAACAATTGATACCCTCATCTAGGTTTTACATTTACATTAATATTTGCACTACTTAAATGTAAGCAACATATTTGGAAAAGTAACCAAATTGGTAAACTTAAAACTGAATTATTACAAAAAACACAATTTGTAGCCATTTTTAGAGGTGTTTCCATGTGTTAGCCCTATCGCGGCACAAAGATGCTCGATTTACCCCAAAAATAGCAGGTAAATCGTAAATTTTGTGAATGAAGGTGATTTCAATAGACAGACAAGCAGATGTATATCAATTTATTGTCCGCTTCAAATGGACAAATTTATATCTACTCTCCGCAAAGTGGATTACTTTAAAAATATATTTTTTTCTTAAACAATAAATTTTTGAAAATTTTCTCCAATTTAAATGACGTATCCTACCAGCGGGAAAAATTTGAAATTTATTTGAAAATAGCTCTGAAAATAGGATATAATTAAATGTTATTAGCATATCGCTCATTTACTTGAAGACTGTCATACCTCAAAAAAGAGCGATTTTGCAGAAAACACATTTAAAATTTTCAAGTGACCTCGACTTTGCAAAAAAAAAAAGTGAAATCTTATAATTTCAAAATTAAATACCGATCTATGATGTATTTAATAATATCTATATGATATTATCAGATTTATTATTTCTTGTTTGTCAAAACATGCTTTTGTTAAATAGTTTGAAAGTAATACTTGTTTAAGCTCAAATAAATCGATTAACTGCTGACTCTGATACCAATGTATAATTTTCCAAAGGTGTTTGGTATCTGAATTATCTTTAAATAAAGCATTCAATGTATTCATTTAAGGCTCTGAGAAATAACAAAAAATTTTGAATTCTCTAAAAAATGTTATTTTTCAAAACATAACAGTTACATTTGAATTTATATATTTTTAATTGTGATTTTTTTTTATTGTGTACGATTTAAAAGAAAAATATATAAGTAAATAAAATTCGCGCAAAAAGCAAGATTTATCTGTAACAAGTGCCCTTGATTTTTCTCTTTAAGTTTTAAAGTGAAATTTACTCCTTTCACCGCAAATTTACCAAACACAACATTAACAAAAAAAAAAGAAAAAACAAATCTCATGATCCTCCAACAGTTTTAGTACACAATTTTGTTGTCTCTTAATAACCACCACCACCACCACCATCATCAACATCATCATCAACATGGTTGCAGTGAAACCTGTTGAGTGGATTTAGAAAATAAAAAAATTTTTGCATACAAATCTCTTTAACATAAAGTAATGCCAAATACAATAATAAACGTGTTAAAATTTGAAATAAGCAAAAGTTAAATCATCAACAAATATTGCCACGAATTGTGTTTTACTTTATGCATTTTAATATTAAAACTGATTTTCATCACTAACTGGAAAGGGCATTTTAAAATTTGGTTTGACTGAGATTTCTAGTGAATTTCATGTTGGATAAACGTCAGAAAGTAAAAGGTAAGTTTATTTTATTTTTATTTTTTTTTTTTTTCTTGAAAAATGAAAGTGAAATTATAATGTATTTTTATTATACAATTTTTCAATACTTGACAAGAATTCCTAAAAATGATGTAGTAAAAATAAACATTACGTTATACGTGTATGTTGTGTTATAACCCTTTTCTTCAAAGTCGTGGGTGTTGTAACCTTTTGATAAATTGGGATAAGCTTTAATATAAGTAATAAAAATATTTTTATATCATTTAATGCATGACAAGAGTTAGTAAAATAATTTTGTAAAATTAAAAAAAGACTCAGTAGAGTAGAATTATAACTATTTCAATTTAAAACAAATAAAAAATAAGCAAAGATAGCAGCTTACTAAAATAAAATTGCTTTTAGTAAACTGGTTAAATTTTTTGCTTTGTGCTTCGTGCTTTGCTTTTGCTGTAAGGTTTGGTAAATAGAGAGAGAGCAAAAAATTCTCTCTCAAATGGATAAATATTCACAAGTTTCTAGTCAAAAAAAAAAAAAAAACAAAAAAACTTCAGCTATTAAATGCAAAAAATACCTTTTTCGTGTAACACTAATGCCGTTTTCTATTCTGACAAAAAACTGTCGCATTTTATTTGAACTTTTTTGAAAAGTGTATTTTTTTTATATATCCTGAATTAAGAGCAACCTTATCTTATGAGTCCTCGTAAATCGCAAAAATTGCAGCCATTGACTTCTTTCAGGTCGTCGTGCGAGAATATTTCCCCATGGTTCCCCTGTTTGGAATATCTTCACCCTAACACTTCAAAGAGGATAATAATCAAGATTTTTTGCATTTTATTTACACAGCACTTTGAGACCTTTCGATTCATATATAAGATAAGGTTGCTCTTAATTCAGAATATATAAAAAAATACACTTTTTAAAAAAGTGCAAATAAAATGCGACATTTTTTGTCAGAAAAGAAAACGTCATAACGTTCTTACTTTTACATACAATTTCAATTGTATTCCACTCTTTAAAATTAACGAAAAAAATTTAAAAAATAACACAACCCGACAAAATAAAGGTCATCGTTTGGTGCAGGGTTCTGAGTATTGTTTCTTGGGTAATTTGGGGTCACTGAATTCGAATCTGAGGTCAGATTTACCAAATTGGCTCTTGTTTTTGAGTTATTCCCAATCAAAACACCTATTTTGGGCCTTTTTTGGTGTTTTGACAGCTCTTTCTAAGGAAACTAGACCTTCTAGCCCGTTTCTGAGCCCGTATTCAGATTCAACGGGGTAAAAGCCATGAAAATACATTATTTGGTCTTTGGGAGGAGCCAACTTTTTGTTTTATGGAGGTTCGAAAGTGTGAAAGGCTTATTTTGGTTTCCAAATGAATGTTGGTAAGAATTGGTCCCCTGAAATCGTGTGCAAAATGTACCAAGCTAATTTGATGCAATGGATGGAAGGTAGTAGAAAGCGCATGAAGTTTGGTGTACCAATGATTTCGAAAGAGCAAAACAATCATATGGATGACTGTTTTTTCTGCCTTCTTAATATAAAAGGTATCAATAAATCAAAACGCGCTAAATGGGTATATCCAGAAACGGAATCAGCTCGCCTGCCTATACCTCATTCAAATGAAGTTCCTGTACCTGAGTTGCCTGCTTTGCAATGTCGACGTTTGTGCGATGGCCCAATTGAGCCTTTTGAAGCCGACGACAGCCCTGAATTGGATTCAAGCTTCGAGGAAAAAATAGCAAGTCCTGTGCTCTATGACCAAAATGCTTTAAGCGACCTCAAACGTGATCTTGATCTCTCAAAAGAAAAGTCGGAGTTACTGGCCTCTAAGTTCAAAGAACGAAACATACTCTGAAAAAAACCATTTTGTTTTTTGCAACAATATTGAGGGTTTGCTACGAGAGATGGGTCTAACATCTTATAAAGCAGCTGATTGGCGTCTATTTTTAGACAGTTCAAAGAGTTCAAATACGCATCTATTCCAATTGGCCATTCAAGAACTATGAAGAAAATTTATTCAAATATTGCTTATGTTTTGAAGGCAGTAAAATACAGGGATCATGAGTGGACTGTGTGTGTCCACACATCGATAAAAATGCCCATTGGACAAATACTGATTGGCCCCAAAGAAGTGTTGACAAAATTGGATCACATAATATTGTCAACGAGCGTTTAATCGAAAAGGAAAATATTATACTTCCACCTTTACATATAAAGCTTGGTTTGATGAAACAATTTGTGAAAGCGCTGGACAATCAGGGAAGGTGTTTCCAATACTTAATCACCTAGTTTCCCGGACTAAGCAAAGAAAAGATCTAGGCAGGTGACGGTCCCCACATAAGAAAACTTATAAAAGATGAAAACTTTTCAAAGGAAATGCTTTGACTTCATTCACTGAGGTTGTGCACAACTTTCTGGGGAACAGAAAAGCAGAAAACTTTAGGGAAATAGTTCATACAATGCTTCATCATTTTCGAAACCTTGGCTGCAATATGAGTGTAAAAGTTCATTACCTGTATAGCCAGTTGGACTATTTTCCCAAAAACCTTGGAGATGTAAGCGAAGAACAAGGTGAGCGATTTCATCAGGAAATCCAGACCATGGAAAAAGATACCAGGGCAGATGAGATAGTCATATGATGGCAGACTATTGTTGGACCATCCACCGAGACTGTTCAGAAACAAACCACAGCCGCAAATCCCTAAAAAGAAGTTTTCACAGCACAAAATAATTTTATTACATTTTTAGTCTTTATTTCATCAGTACGTAGTATGCTGTTTTCACCATTACATCATCATCATCATTTCATTGCTGCCATCGTCATTTCATTTCGTAATGTTGTACACCATTTCATCATGATTTTAATTTTATCATTACAACTTCACAATGGCCATTTCATTCCTATCGTTACGGACGTTTTCATCATTACATCACTTGGTCGTTATTATCACTTCACCAGTATCATCATAGCCTCACGAAACCCTAACAAAATTTGAAAATAAATCAGAAATTAAATGCTCTAAAAGGCCTTTTAGTATGAAAAAGGTCTTATTGACCCCTCGTTTTATAACTTTTTTCGAAATCTGTTTTGAATTCCCTTTATTTTCATAGTACATACCTTATACTTATCTGTACGACATCAGGTTAAAAAAAAAATATTTTACATTCGATTCAATTTTTCAGATTTGTTCTAAATAAAACTTTTCGAGGAATTCGCATGTAATTTAAGTTGTTTTTAGTTGAATTTTTATTTAAATCAATTTTAAACTTTTAGCAACTTAAATAACATCAGAATTCAATAATATCGGAGGAAATTTGTAGGTATTATCCATACAAAGCAAATGAATGACAATAAAAATCACACTTTCGAACCTCCATAAAACAAAAAGTTGGCTCCTCCCAAAGACCAAACAATGTATTTTCATGGTTTTTGGCCCACTGAATCCGAATCCGGAATCAGAAACGGGCTAGAAGGTCTAGTTTCCTTGGAAAGAGCCGTAAAAAACACCAAAAAAGGCCGAAAATTGCTGTTTTGATTGGGAACAACTCAAAAACAAGAGCCAATTTGGCAAATCTGCCCCAGATTCGGATTCAGCGACCCAAAATTACACTCGAAACAATACTTAGAACCCTGCAGCAAAATCACTGTCGGGTTGTGTAATCTAATCCATAAAAACAAAGTTTTTATTAAAACTCTTTCTTTCCTTTTGCATATGAGTTTTAAATCTCTCCGTGACTGTGCGTGGCAATTTTAAAATGAATCTTTTGTCACAACAAGTCTGTGGACCAAGATTGATCGGATGAGGGGAAATGGGGTTTAAATCACTCAGTGATTGTGCGTGACTATGCGTGACTGTGTGTGAATATCCTAAAATTCAGGAACGTAAACGGCATACGCCAGCATAAAACGAATTTGAATATTTCCTCAGAAACAATAATATTGATCTAATGCTTGTTTCTGAGACTCATTTAAAAACACGTAGTTTTTTCTCAATACTAGGATATACATTATATGACCCTAAAGACCATAGAGACAGAGCATGTGGAGGCTCAGCTATTCTCATAAAATCTCGACTTAAACACTTTCTAATGCCTGAGCTGCGGAAAATTCTATTCAAGCAACGACTATATGCCTTGAAGAATTTGAATCAGACTTAGTGATCTCATCAATTTACTCAACCCCGAGATTTACAATAACGGAGGAAAATTACAAAAATTTCTTTAAATCATTAGGAACACATATTTTAGTTACTGGCGACTATAATGCCAAGCATACATTCTGGGGGTAACGACTAATTACCCGAACCATCATTAGAACTCTCTTCAGATCACACACCTACAATTGTTACTCTTTTAAACACTTAAAAAATTGTACAACACATCGGTGATTTCACGCTGACAACTAAAACAACAAATTGGTTAAAATACAAAAAGTTTATCAGTACACATGGCTCAAAGAACGTACAGCTAAGAACGCCAGAAAATATGGACCTCTCAATCAAATATTTTGAATTAAATCTAAAACTCGCTGCTCAAGTTGCTACTAAATCCACAAGACCTTATAAGCAGTATAATGCTTCTTCACCAAACGCCGAACAACTTTTATTTGAAACAAGTAAGAAATTATAGCCGGTCTAGACCGATTATACGATACCCTATACTATAGCTTAGAGACCCTATCTCTTCGGTCCAACTAACTCGATATAGAAAATAAACATAAACCAAATTTGAGTGGCATTGTTATTAATTTTTTTGGCTGCATATATGAAAAAGTTTATATCGGATGCTATATTTATATGGGGACTAGGTCGAAATGTGGACTGATCCAGATCATATTTGCAAACTCACTTATATTTTGAAAAAATATAAACAAACCAAATTTGAGAAAAATCTGTGCAATATTTTTGTTTTTTGATGGATTTAAGTGAAGATCGGGGAGCAGCTCTATATGGGGCCTATGATTAAGAATTGTCCTATAGGTATTATTTTTGGACTACTGATTAACGGATATAATAAACACATACAAACCCAATTTGGCTGAGATCTATATGATAACTTGGACCTTATGGCAATTTATGTCGATCTCATAAGGGTCATTTGTATGGGGACTAGATCTGAACATGGACCAAATTTCACCAGTATCAACAGCGCTCATCCCACGGCCGATGGAAGCTTATATGCCAAATTTCATCAAAATATATTCATATTTGCGACCTGCAGTTTGATTACGAGGTTTACATGGACACACAGACGGACGGACGGACGGACGGACATCGCTAAATCAACTCAGAAAGTGATCCTGAGTCGATCGGTATAATAAAAGATGGGTCTAAGTGAAATATATTTGGTAGTTACAAACAGCAGCACAAAGTCATTATACCCAAACCACGTGGTGGTATAGGGTATAAAAAGGAGAGCGCGAAGAAAATGGCAACAGCACAGATCCCCACAACATAAGATGCGATTAAAAGAATGTGTTAGAAGGCTACGAATCGTTAAGAACCTTGATAACAAACCGAGCTCTGACTACTTATTATGGCGTGCAGCAAAAAATATTAAAAGGCCCATCACGATAAAGCCTCCTTTGCGCAAATCAAATGAGGAAATGACTCCGAAACAGTTGAACTGCTCGTGGAACACTCGAGAAATGTTTTCACACTGAACACATCAAGCTCCATAGTGGAGCTGCCCTGAGCAATGCCTCAGCAAAGAGAAAATACCCTACTCAGGTTAGAGATACGAGAAGTCAAAAAGGCTATAACTGATTTAAGCCCAAAGAAAGCACCAGGGATCGACAAGATCAGTAATAAGATGCTTATAGAACTACCCAGTATAGCTTTAAGAATAATTCTTTATATTTTCAATACGCTTTCAATATTATCCCCTAGAATGCAAACTTTAACTCATAAAAATGATACCCAAGCCAGGCAAAGATAACACGAAATTCGAGTCATGTAGACCAATAAGCCTTTTATCGAATATTTCAAAACTTTTCGAAAGACTGCTAATGAATAAACTAACCCTAGCTGTAAATCAAAATAACTTTGTACCAGATCATCAGTTCGGATTCAGGGAAAAACACAGCACCATTGAGCAATTTTGCAGGCTGGTCAAAGTTATAAGAAACACTTTTGAGGAAACAAAAATATTGCTCGGCTCTTTTTATTGACAAAGTTTGGCATGATGTTTTGATCCATAAAATTAAACACATGCTACCACCCAACACTCACAAGCTCCTTGAAAGTTATATAACAGGTCGTAAGTTCACAGTAAATGAAAAGAACCATTTAAGTTCACCACAAGATATACAAGCCGGAGTCCCACAGGGGAGTATTCTGGGGCCATTATTATATGTACTCTACACATCTGATTTACCAACATATGTAAACATCCACACCTGATGATACGGCGATCTTAAGTGTTCATGAAAACCCATCAAAAGCATCTAGATTTTTATAAGTCCACATTTCGGAATTACAAGATTGGCTGGAGAGATGGAAAATCAAAGTTAATGAAGAAAAATGCATTCATATCACTTTCAACCTAAGAAGAGAAACATGCCCACAAGAACAGATTAATAATCATGATATACCACTACACATGAACGTCAAATATCTCGGAATCCATTTGGACTGCCGACTTACTTGGAAGCCTCATACAGATGCGAAACTTACCCAAGTCAAGTTGAAAATTGTACAACTTTCACGGCTCATAGGCAGAAACTCAAAACTTGGATTGGATTGTAAACTGCTGCTTTACAACTCTATTATAAAAACCGTAGTGCTATGGTATTCAGATATGGGGCACTGCCTCCGCGTCCAATGTTGAAAAATTGCAAAGAAGACAAAATAGTCTTTTAAGAATGATTAAAGATGCACCCTGGTATGTTAGAAATTCTAACATTCATAAAAACTTAAATGTTCCATTGGTCAAAGATGAAATTATGAGACAGAGTGCAAGATATTTGCAAAAACTTGAAACTCCCCCTAACTTAGTAGCCCGAAATCTACTCAATAACCGTGGTCACCTACGCCTTAGAAGGTGGGACACAGCTGATCTTACTAACTGAGACGTATGAAGGACTATTAAGAAAACATTTTTATTCGTAAATATATAAATGAGCAATTGAAGTTTTGTCTGGCATTGGCTGGACATTATATTAAGTATCAGTCTAAGATTTGAATAATTATTGTTAGTTCACAATAAGTGAAGATTAAATAAATAAAGAAGATCCGAAAAAAATATTAAAATTAATCTTTGGCCACAACAAGTCTGGACAAAGTTTCAGATCAATCGAATGAGGAGAAGTAAGATTTTAATCTCTCCGTGGCTGTGCGTAACCACGCGCGACTGTGCATGACTATGTCAAAGTTAATCGTTTTTCACAGAAAGTCTATCGACCAAGTTTCATATCGATCGGATAAGGGGAAATGGGTTTTAAATCACTCCGTGTCTGTGCGTGACTGAATATCTTAAAATTAATCTTTGGCCACAACAAGGCTATGGGCCAAGTTTCAGATCAATTGGATGAGGGGGAATGGGGTTGCCCCATGCGAGACAGACAGACATATAGAGAGTATGAGTTAAAAGAAAGAGTTTAGAAAAACAAGTAAGAGTGTTAAATTCGGTTATGCCAATTCTATGATACCGTCCACCTAGGTTTTCGTGTACATTAATATCTGTACTTGTTGCACCATTTATAACATATATAAGTCAAATGTTTCAAAGAGTATACAATTTTATAAAATTAATGCAGAATTATTACAACAAAACACACTGAAGTTTAGCATTTATTATAGATATCTACATATATTGGGTTATATCTTTGTACAGTGGTACCCGATTTACTCCATTTTAAATACCAACCTGCCCGTAATGCTGACTAACAATATTTTCGTAACTTTATCCAGCTTTATTTTGTGAATGACCGTTATTTCAACAGACAGACAGACAGACGTATAGACGCACATCGCTATATCGACTCGAGTTGTTATAAGAATCAATTTCGATGCGTTACAAACGGAATGACAAATTCCAAAGTTTTTTTTTTTGTTAGAAAAGAAAACGGCATAAGTGTAGTTGAGAAAAATGCTTTAAATTTTACTTTACCCTTGAAACAACCCATACTAACTGTGAACTAACAACTTATAGGGTTTGCAAATCGAAAAATGTATAATGTTGACGGAGAGCATATATCTCGTAAACTAAGCAACGTGTACCAAAAGTGTTGAAAGTTTCTCCTTGTTCTTAAACACTAAATCCCAATTGATGTTGTCAGATGGAAAAAACTAAAATTTCGAGGGGAGAAATATAGTCGTTTATATTGCAAAACCACGGTTGTCAAATCGCAAAATGTAAAATTTTGGCGAGCAGGATAAAATCGCTTATTTCTCGAAAACTAAGGATCGTAGAGCAAAGTGCCCATTCTTAAAAATATACAACTAAAACAATTAAATTTGGCGGTGGCAATATTATGGCATGGGGTTGCTTTTTGGGCCGAGGAATTGGTCCAATTCTTATAATAAAAGATACTCAAACTGGAATTGAATATTGGAAAATACGAACCTTATCTGGAAGTTCCACCATGACAACGACCCAAAACAAACCTCCAAAGTTGTGACCGATTGGCTACAATCAAATGCAGTTAGTATTTTGGAATGGCCAGCCTAATAACCAAATCTCAATTCCATAGAAAATTTATGGGAAATTGTAGGCCGAAAAATATGGACATGAAATTACACAAACAAGACAGATCTCATAGAGGATATCATCAACAATTTAATTGCCTCCATATTATTTTTTTTCTGTTCTAAATAAATAGATTTTCCAATTGCTAAAAGAGTTTTTAATTTTATGATCTACGTTTTTTTTATTGATTGTTTAAGTCGTCAAAAATATATTTTGACCATTGTATTGTCACTGACTGAATATATTTTAAGGGGTCCAATTTTTTTCCTAGTTATTACAAACGAAATGATAAACTTATATATACACTCTGCACTCTCGTATGGGTAGTATAAAAATTATTTCCTTAAAAAGCTTCCCACATTTGGTTACAAAAATGTCAGCTTTAACACATGTAAAAAGTATCGGTTTCTTCTTTATTCACCTTCAGGTCTTAGTGGAACTTGAATATGACTTTTCAAAGAACTACTGGTTCTATCTGAATTATTTTACGTATGAATGATGGACTAGAGAAAGAATATTTCAAGTCGTTGCAAATTGTATATCAAACTTATTCTACAAACTTTCCTTATTTAGCTTATTATTGAAATTAGACAAAACCAGCTGCTATAAAATAACACACATTCAAATGACGTGTTATAGGAGAAATTAAGGCACACGGGCGTAACAAGTTATTGATGATTTATTCAAATTAAAAATATGTGATAATGAGAAATATAATGATTATGAAATGGCGGTATGTAGTATTTTATTTTTAGCCAAAATAAACTCATATTCTATTTTACTTTCTGTTAAATAAATATTCAGACCTCAAACTCAAATATGGGATATTTGGAATAAGAAAATCAACAACAAAAAACTCTTACTCTCTTTTGATTTAAATACAAGTATGTTGTCGACTTTTTGCCTGCCTGAAAAGAAAGTGTCATAAGCATTTTAATACAAAAGAAGATGAAAAAAAGCAAAAGCAACTGCCAAACCCAAACAAACAAATTGACGATGGACTTTTTTTAACTTATGCGTAGCGGTAGTAAAGTGACAGAAGGGAAGTTGTTCAAATACACATGCAATGTGTTGCTACCTTGATTAACTTTATGCTAAGTTCGCATATCATAAATAAGATCTGTCGTTAATTAGTTGAAAAAGTTTTTTTTTTACCATATGAGGTAAGTGAGTATGCCTTAGTTGCGGAAGTTGGCATTGTATAATATACAAAAAAAAATTCAAATTTCTTTCTGAGAAAATAAAGTTTTTTATGAATAAGTTTTTAGTGATTAATCGAAATGTAAGCAGAAAAAATAGGGGAACATTGGATTTAACATTACGATGCTAATTATTGCAATTAATTTAGATTAAAAAGAGCTATTTTAAAAGTTAATACAAAATTTATAATCAAACTTTTCAAACCGATTAAATTAAAGTGAAAAGTTTTTGTAATTTCATTACCTTAATATTGTATTTATACCCTCCACACCACTATGTGGTCTGGGTATTTATATTATATATTCTGACGATATTTGCTATGTTAGCTTCTAAGGCGATAGGACGAACGATACTGAAATTGGTGAAAAATAAACCCTATAGGATAATTCTAAGCCATTTTTTCTCGATCTTCACTGAAATCAATCAAGAATCAAAATTGGCAAAGATTTTTCTAAAATTTGGTTAATAGTTTAATTGCAAAAAATAAGTGACTTTACAAAATATCGGATATGAACTTTTTCAGATCTGGTCCAATTAGTTGGACCTAAGAGAAGGCGTCTCTACACCCGTAGTATAGGGTATCATACCTGTTGTTTTTATATTTGTTTATTTTTTTCTAATTTGAACAGAAAACTACGTTTACTTCAAATATTTTATCTGCAGATAACATTAGTAAATTATTATTAAAAAATCAGAACAAATTGCAGAGCATTCCACATCAGTGATGGTTATGAAACTTGATCTAAAAGATACTTTGGGTTTGTCTAAAAAGTACTTTTTCCAGAAATTTTATGTTAATTTATAAAAAAAAAAAAAAGATTTAGGAAACAATTTTGCAAAGTACATCAACGAAACTTGCAGAAAATCTATTGGAGCTCTGTGGCCTATAATGACAAACCCATTGTCACTCAACATAAACAAAAATTTATTATTTAAGTGTTATTAGACCATCTCATATATAGTTGCAAAAACTCATTTGCAAAAGCTTCAAATAATCCAAAAACAAATGACAAGATATTGCAAATAACAGAAGCAACTATTTCACAACGAGACTGGTTACACTGTGCAACAGTGCGGGGTGAAACATTCCAAGTCAGTGTGAAAGTACTAGGCCAGTATAGTAAACTTTTATATTTTTTCCTTATCTTGATGTTTATAACACAGGAACCATTGATGATTTCTTATTTTATTCTTCAGCAAATAACTTTGACATATTAAGGTGGACTAATTTTATCGAATGGAATTTAAAAAAAAATTTAATTTCCCCCTTTTTAAAATAAATTTTTTGAATAACATTAAATATTCGGGGCGTATGATTTTTTTTATTATTAGAGTAGAAGAGATACACTCCGTTAACATAGGATAGCCTCATATACATATTGGATATAGTTGTAGAAATTTTCAGCATTCCTTAAGTTATTTTCAAAATATAAAAACGATGCCATCAAGTCTGTATTATATTTATTAATTGACGAAAAGACCAATTGCATCAGTTTAACTTAATAGCAGTTTTACAAGTGTTTGCGCAAACGGTATCAAAAAGAGCGGTTTTTTAATGTTAACTTAGATTAGCTTCACACCATTTAAAACAAATAAAACGCAAATTTGATGTTTTGTTTTAACTAATTTCTTTTTTATTTAAATTTTAGTATTGTTTTACAGTATTTAATATTTTGTATGTCCTCCTTTGTTTGAAATAACGTCGAAAATTCGGGTTTGCATAGAATCAAAGAGAGATTTTATGTAATGTAACGAAATTTCAGACCATGCCGATTTTATTGCATCCACTAACTCCTACTTTGTAGAGAACTGCCTTCCTCCTCCATAAACTTTGCGTGTTAGCCATCCCCAAATGTTTTCAATAATGTTCAGGACCGGCGAATATGGTGGCCACGATAATATTTTAACGGCTTGATCCTGAAGCCAGCTCTTTACAACACGAGCAGTATGGATGGGGACATTGTCGTGTTGAAAAATAAAAGGAAGGGGACCAAAAATGTCCACAAACTCCACAAACGCTGTTTGGAGTAACTTTTTGTAATTCGTTCCCGTCATTCGCTCATTCATGAAAACTAAACTGGTAGCACCATACCATTACGCTACCTTCTCTGCTATGGTGACGACTTAAAAATTGTTCCTCCTTCCTGATATCGTGGAAATAATAAATGTACCCATCTGGGCCATCGATATTAAAATGGTTTTCGTCGGAAAAAATTACTCTTTTCCAATCGTTCGTTTGATGATCTTGTTGCATTATCCATGTCATATGGTTTTTTCCAAATTGCAATCTCTCCTGCTTATGTGCGACTTTCAGTTGCGGCTTTTTTGAAGTTTTCGACCCTTTAGTTACTCCGAGGTTTTTATTATATTGTGAATCGTTGTTTTGCTGACCGTGACTCCGGCAGCAGCTCCAATTTTACTTAAACTCATAAATGAATTCGAAGTCATTTGGAGAATTTTGCGTCTATCTCGAGGTGAAATCTTTTTGTATGTCTTGCCTTTGCACCGTGTTCCATATTCTGATGGATTTTTGAAATAATTGTTTATAACTTTTGGGCTTCGACCAATTTTCCAGCAATAGCGCGGTTAGAAAGCCCTTGATCGTGATACGAGTCAATTTTTTCCAATTTCCGTGGAACTAAGCGACGGTTTTTCCCCATACTTTTTTTACTAAGAACAGGTTTGTCTACCGTAATTAAACGTAATTTAATTCAAAGTCGCGTAACAATCAAAGAATAATTTAAAATTTTGCCCTGAGGCTAATCTAAGTCCGACTTGACACAAGGCAACTTTTGTTGCGCAGTTCTTGAGTTTGTAGGAGAGAGGGGAAAGAATAGTGGTATTTGGTACGGAGTTGCCTGTACTCGGCAACTCGTTTTGTTATGCAATTCGTAATTATAAACAAGAAGTTAGCTGCAGGTTATTATTTTACGTTTCTTTTTATTCTTTGTTTCGCTGTGAAAAATTATTATTAATTTTTCATTTATTTTATTATTTTTTTTATTATTTCATTTTTTCTTTGACTTCCATTTTTTCACACAAAGAGATTTTTCATTTTGGACCAATAATAAATTCTTTTTGCATAAGCTAATAAAGTGAACCATCAAAAATGTAAGAATTTGAAAGCAAAAGAACACGAAAACTTGCGGCAATAAATTTATCTGTGTGAACATTAACTTTAAAAGAGAATTTAAAAAAAGTTGCGCAACAAAAATTGCCTTGTGTGAACCCACGCTAAGTTAACATTGAAATATTCAAGTTGTTGCTGCTTGTTACGAAAATAATTATGAAAGTCCCGTTAACTTTTACTGACCCATTTGCAATTTTTGTCAATATAACAACAGAGTACACTCCTACCAGCGACATTAATACATATTTGCTAGTTATTAAGGAAACACTAAAATTTTTGCTTTTCTTTAAAATTGTATGTGAGGCTATCCTATGTTTATGGAGTGTATATACGTGATATTGTTAATATTAGTTCATTAATATATTTTCGTTATATCTTTTACATGGATGTATTAATAAAAATTATTTATTTAAGTCTTAGCTAAGAATGAAATGAGAAATCGTCAGTGATTCTTGAGTTATAGCTGAAAAACTAAGCAAACAAACATCAAGAGAGGTGGAAATATAAAAGGGCATAAGAATAACGTCGGGCCTGAGAACACAAAACCCTTTGGGGCTTTTCCTATACTGGCCTAGTTCTTTCACCAAGAATTGATGAAATGAAATAGTGCCGGTAAATTAACTAATAACGTCATGAGTGAGTTTGGGAAGAATATAGTGTTAATAACTTGCACAATGGTAAAGTAGATAATCGTAAAATGTTTGCCAAATCTTATTAAAACAGTCTCATTGAGATTTGGAATATGGTAATACAAGCAGAGCCCAGCACTCGAAATTCGCGTGTGAATTCTAGGAAATTTTATTTATACATTAAATTCCGTTTTTCAATGTTTTTTTTAATCTATAAATATTTAAAAATTTATAAATATTTAAATAAAATTCATTAAATTGTGAATTTTTTAATAAAATTCATTAAATTTCATTAAAAATATTTGTTGAACTCACAGAAGATATTTAAATGGGCGGTTTGTTTACAAATAATTTTATAAGAGCCTAAAGGTATGCCAATCAATTTTAGCAAATTCATAAACACATACACAATATTGTATAATTTTTTATTTGAAGTTTAAATGATGATTACTCAAAAAAAATGTACCAGATGGTGCACATTTGTAAAGATGCTTCACATTTGCAAACAAACACCTTTCAAATGGTATATTATTTGTCAAAATCGGTTGGTAACTGAGAGTTAAGGAGATGTCAAAAGAAGGCGATTTCTCTAATGAGAGTGTATTTAATATTACTCGATCAGACGAAAGCAAAATGCTCTGGCGTCAAATAAATACACAGGTGGAAGAAAAAATCTTATGTCTTATGGCTTGCATGAAGTGCATCAAAGAAATTCAGGAACAACAGAGTACAGTGTTAAACAATTTATACTGTATTTTTTTTATTTACATGTGCGTGTATCATTTTGGAATAGAATTTCTTATCTTTTATAACTTTTTATGTCTTTTTATTATTAATCACGTGAATCCTAATTCTTTGAAATTTGGATCAATTTCAGCCGATGACGATTTATCAATCAGTAATATTTTTCCTGATTTTTTTGCCACAACATATTCCATACAAAATTTTGATCAATCAGTACAATATCCCTCTGAAATTTCCAAAAGCTTCTTCGATAATAAATGTTAATTCCTTTAACAACATCACTGTTTTGAAAAACATGAAAAAATTCTTTTGATCCTGGCCCTGATGCAATACCAAATAATATTCTTAAACAGTGTGCTGACTCCTTGTCGTATCGGCTAACAATACTTTTTAATCAGTCCTTGCATAAAGGAATCTTATATCAACCCTTTATAAAAATGAGATAATAAGATTAATGTGTCTAACTACTTTATATAAAATTTTGAGTCAAAAATCTTCAGAGGAATAGATCCTAGAGAAGGACGAAAAAACAGTATGTAAATTACACTTAAAGTGTGTGCACATAAAACAACTTATGCAACCACCCATGTCGACATAAGTTGTTGGTGCTTGAAAAATTGATTTTTTTGTTCGTCAACAAAAAGTTAACGGGAATTAGTATGAGAATATAACAACGTATCAAGAATAAAAGTGATAAAAAATAACAGAAATAAACACACAAGTTTTTATAAGTGGCTATAAACTGAAAACTAATCCAAAATTATTTTGAATTTTTTTTCATTAATAACAACGTATGTCGCTATGTGTCGTTTTCTGAGAAAATAATTTGTCAGCGATCAAACGTAGGTTGACATAGGTCGTTAGTGCTGCAAATTGATTTAATAAACATTTAAGTTACGTCGTTATTTAAAGAAAAAACTCAGAAATGGTCATTATTTAAAAAAAAAATTAAACACATGTAAAGAGAGTTAAAAATTAATATATTTGGCATCGTTAACTCAAAACTGACAAAAATGGACATACGCGGTTATTCCAGAAAACCACAGATATAACCACACAGCTACATACTTTTTTGGTTCGTCCTATCCTGGAATATGGTTCTATAATATGAGATCCGTGTTACATTATTCATATAAATTTCGTCGAGTCTGTCTTGAAACAACTTCTTTTATTCTGTCTACGTGGACTTGGTTCGAACTCCCGTGCCTTACAGTCTTAAAAATCCAGACTTGCTATAATCAAGTTACCGACACTGGAAAGTCATAGAACAATACTTAGTATTTCCTTTCTACTCAGTTTATTCCATGGCGACATTGACTCCAATTACTTGTTAAGTAGAATTCAAATTATTTATATTAAATATTTTCGATTTAATTATGCTAATGATGATCCATTTCGCTGGTTGTGTGAGCAATTTAACGAAATTTACAAAATCATAGATTTGTCCGAAAATAAAGAATAGATGTTATATAAATAAATAAATAAAAAAATAATATTGAAGTTAATAATGATGACTTGCCATAACTTAAACAAATAAAAAATTGTATAACTATATAATAAATAAAAAAATTACAAGTTTTTCTTTAAAAAAAAAAAACAACATATGAACAAACATTTTTATTATTTCACTTATGCGGTTTTAGCCAATGAAATTAGTTTATAATAGTGTCCGAGTTTGGCTTGAAGTAACTGCATAGCAAATTTTTTTTAAAGTTTTTCGTTATTACACTGTGCGACTGCCAAAATCGGGATGGAATGAAACCACCGGGGAAAGTTATATCGGTCAAAAGAAAGTTACACATGTCCCAGCGTTTCGCTGGGTCATGTCCAGGAATCGAGATATATCGATTTAAACTTAGTAGGTATCGTATAGGGGAATTTGTCACGTTTTGGGCTCTTTTGTTTGACATAACTCGATAACTACTAGTCCAATTTTGCTGAAGCAAATTTAGAAAAATTAAGAATTACAATTCCTTTAATTTGTTTATATAACGTTTCGCTAGATAACCCTCAGAGCTACCTGAGGGTTCCACCCATAATACTTTTCTTGTTGGTCCCCATATAATGATTGCTTCTGATAGTCTCACCTATATTCTATTTATACTTACAGTTTCTTCCACTTTAGGTCCTAAATATAATTTATAATTTTTAATGCCATGCGAAGACTAGCTTTCGAAGGCGTTTGAACTTTTTGTAGCCAATGTTTTAAGAAAAGTTCACGAATTTGGAATAACCTTATGTAAACAAATAAGCAACACGTTTAAAGGATTTTGTTAGAAAAAAGGTACTGTAGAAAATGCTATTGTACTTGGTTTTCCATCCCTGATATTGTATAAATAAAATATTTTACTTAAATTTAGTATGCCGATACAGAAAATTTAAATTTCTCATATATCTTTTTAATTATTTTCCTTATAGACTTACGAAAGAAAAACCAATTACACATACTTAGAATATAATGCGCAAAATAAATACATACACCCGCTAGAAAAAGTACTCGGACGCTGAAAATTTTAAATATTAATGAAAATTGTTGCAATATAACTTGAATTACAAACTTTTTAGCTGCGAAACATTGGCAATTTTATTTATTTATCAAAAAACTTACTAAAATTTTTGTTTGCAACGCAGAAAATGGCAACTATAAGTGCCAGAAAAGTATTCATGGATTTACAATTAGGGCAATACTATGAATTATGCGACGATGCACAGTGACTCCTTTTCCAAAATAAGTTGGCAAAAATCAAAAATGTGATAGAAGCATTCAGTAAAGTCAATGAATGTATAGGATAGAGGATTTCTCATAGATTAAGAATCAATAAACGGTTTTAAAATCGGATAAAAATTATGGATGATAGAGCTTCCCAAAGTTGGAATTTTTTAGCTATTAGAAAAAGGCGCAAAATTGTTTGAAAAATATCCTCTTTCAAATCAAATTCTAGGCAAACTGGTTAACCGATTATAATGCTTTTAGTATATAAAACAAAATAAAAATGATGTTATTGGGTCGTTTAATTTTTCTACAGTCTCAGTTTTTCAAATATACTGTATTTTGGTAGTTTTTTTCTATTTTTATAGAATAGAACTCTAAAGATTTAAATATGTTTACTTAGATATTACGTAAAATGGTTTACTAATACAATACTCTAACTAGCTAACGTGAACCTGGCTGCATATACTTGCCAGTGTGCATGCAACAACCATAATATTGTAAAAACATCTTGGCATACACTGGATAGATGGGTAAACGTGTTTTTCCATAACTCAATGAAAAATTAATCGGTATTAAAGTTATATGGCTTATTTTAAAAGTTATAAAATATCAAATATTATCTAATTTTTGCAGATTTTTACATTATTTCGCATGATTTTTTTTTGTTTAAATTTTTTTTCATTTTTATTTTGATTTTGTTAGGATGGCGAAGTGTTTTAAGAAGATTGTTAATGTTTTGTAGTTTTTCTCTATTAGCAATAATAAAAACTACAAATTCTAGAAGGCAACGATCATCAATCAATTTTGTTAATGAATTCAGAACAATAAAAAACCCGCTTGCGCTATCTGAATTATTTTTAAGCGGCCCAAAATTTGCAGTGTTCAAATTCTGTTAATGAATGCAATATAATAAGAAATTTACACTCAAAAAAAAAAATTGCTTGTTCTACCTAGACTATTTTTTAAAGGTCGAAAATTTACAATGCATGTATTTTGCAACAATTAGAAACAAAAAATGAAGTTACATAATAAAAAGTTTGCACTTAAAAATTTAAAACAACGAAAATTCGCTTTCTCATGGTAAAAATTTAATTGAATATCAATGCTTACCAATTGGAGAGTTGTTAGAAGAAGCCCAGGAATGCAAAAACAAAGACTACAAAAATTTCGATACACGAATACTTGCAAAATTACACGGATTCGACAGAATGAGGACATTTTCAATATTTTGGTGGCCTCTTTAGACCCACTAATTTCATCACGAAAACATACAAGATCTCGAAAGGATTTGGAAGGACACAATTATAGCTCCGATATGTTAAGTCTATTAGATATCCTACGTTAATGAATATTTTAAAGAGAACTAACTGATAAAAGAAATAAGGCCGACTATACGATACCCTATACCATGGCTTAGAGACCCTATCTCTTCGGTCCAACATATTCGATAAAGAGAATAAATTTGAGTGGCATTGTTATTAATTTTTTTGGCTTCAGATATGAAAAAGTTCATATCGGGTGCTATATTTATATGTGGACTAGGTCAAAAAATGGACCGATCCTGACCATATTTGGTAAAGTCACTTATATTTTGAAAAAATATACACAAACCAAATTTGAGAAAAATCTGTGCAATATTTTTAGTTTTTTTTTAATGGATTTAAGTGAAGATCGGGAATCAGCTCTATATGGGGCCTATGACTAAGTATTGTCCAATAGGGATTATTTTTGGACTACTGATTAATTGATACAATAAACACATACAAACCCAATTTTACTAAGATCTATATGATAATTTGGATCTTATGGCATTTTATGTTGATGTCATAGGGGTCATTTGTAAGGGAACTAGGTCTGAACATGGACCAATTTTCATCAATTACAATAGCGTTCATCCTATGGCTGATAAAAGCTTATGTACCAAATTTCATCAAAATATATTCATATTTGCGACGTGTAGTTTGATTAAAAGGTTTACGACTCAGACTAGGTCCAAACGTGGACCGATTTCAGAGGTTTTTTATAGATCTCGTCACTGGCCTAATAAACCCTTTTGATTCAAATTTTATCGCAATAGAATAACATTTGCTACATTCAGTGACATTAAAACCAATTTTTAAGCAAAATTTGTATGGGGACTAGGTACCAACATGGGCCGATTTCAACAAATTGAAGTAGGGTTCGTCTTTGGGTCAAAAAAACTTTAAGCTCCGAATTTCAGCACATTATCTCTATATTTGCAACATGTAATATTAGCACCAAAATAATTTTGAATTTTGATAGGATATATTGAAGCCTCCTGTAGACCCTACACCTAGGGATTGCAAATTTTGTCGAAAATAAAAAAATCGGAATTCTATACAAATAATAAAAATAACTTATTTGAGATAATTCATTGTTATTTATTGCATAAAAAATACTCTTTTTAAAATAAAAATGGAACATAAAATTATTTAAAATGAAATATGAACATAAAATTATTGTACACAAATTCAATTAGTACAGAAACATTCTAATAAGGCTTATCATTTAATAATAAAAAAATTTTAAATTATTATTATTGCTTAAAATATGCTTTGAGGAAACAGAGATCACTTAAAGCTGCATCTCCGAGTCTCGGTCGAACTTTTGTATAAAAGTTCCCTGCAATTGAGAAGGCTCGCTCGGACTGCATGCTCGATGGCGGAATCGAAATCAAAAATGAGTAGACGGACTCTAATATTTTGCCACGAACGCCGGTCTCTTCAAAGAATTTCATCTCAGATTTAATTTTTGAAATTAAGCTCCGATTTGTTATTTGTTGAGTTGAGCTGGACGATATGTTGGACGATAAATTCAATTGAATTTTGTTCTGCAACTTTTGCATCAACGACTGGGGATTAGTTTGTTCTTCCGACATCACTTCTACCACATCGACAGCTTCTGACTGCTCGCCTGAGGAAGTTTCGATATTAGTGTTAAATATCAATCTTTGTGCAAAGCTTTCAATAACTTGGGCTTTTGTATTTTTCAATGGTCTAGTAAAAGATTCGTGAATCTCACTTTTTCCGCCATTGTGTAAATATTGAAGAGTTCCAGACACATTTGTTCGTCTTTGGCTTATTCGGTCTTCTAATTTGTTCTTCAATTTTAGTGAAATTTCATCAGATCCGAAATTCTCAAGCATAAAAGACAATGCTGAATCAGCAGAAAGCAGATTTGCATCTTCTCGACAAAGGGCGTCAACAGTAAGCTTCACTGGGAGAAGTGCAGAGATGACATTTCTAATCGACCAAATTTCAGCATCTAGAATAACGATATCAGATGCAATGTCAATCAATGCTTTTCTAACACAGCTTTTTAGTTGGTTAAATCTTTCAAGCATTTCGACTAAGCTATTCCATCTAGTTCTAGTGTCCATAATAAGTTTTAATTCTTTTCCAAATTCTTGTTTCACGTATACTTTCGATGTTCTCGATTTCTTTACAATCGAACGAACTTTTTTAATGAGAAACCCAAATCCAAATTCTTCAGTCTCAACATGCTCAGCTTCAATATAAATTTGTTCAATCAAGCAAACACTTTCATCGCCAACGTATTCCTCATCCTCTGATTCCTCGAAGTCACTTCCTTGTTCGTCTACACTAATATTTGCTGTATCTGTGAGAGCCACCAATTCAGTTGTATTCGAATTATTATACAGAACATTAATTACAGCTAAATGAATCGCGTGCGCGAAGCAAATCTGCTGATTACATGGTATAAGCCGTCCAACTTTTTGCATTGCAGCTGCCCCATCAGTTATTATGGACGTAATATCTTTATCGATATCTAAATTGTTGTCTTGCAATGTGGTTTTCAGGGCCGTAATGCATTTCTCTGCAGGGAAACGTCCATCAACACGTACTAAACCTAAATTCCAAAACTGTTTCTTACCATGGACATTCACATTTAAATAACATCGGTTTCTTGATGATGTCCATTCGTCTAGAGTTAGGCAGAATCGTGTTCCATTTTCTTTGAAATTAATAAAATCCTGCATCATTTTAGCACGCATTTTTTGTGCGTATTCTAAAACCATTTTGCGAATTGAGTTAGGTGATTTTGGTAATATATAATCTCGAGCGCCTCTAGCCAAAAATAAATTTCTCAAATCGATAGACGTACAAAAAACTTTGAATGGGATATTATCCAAGGCACACATTCGTGATACGATTGCAGAAAGTGATTCATCCTTTTTCTTCACTTAATAATTTGTAAGCATCATTTTTGATGCGCTGCTTTCTGGAACTTCATCTTGCACGACATCACGTTTTAATACATTAATATTGTGTATTGTTCTTAAATGCGTGTGCTGTGGTGTTGCCGTTGAACCAGCGATTTTTACTATTTCATTACATATTTTACATTTTGCTGTTAGTTTTTTTGATCCTCTCAAAAAATGAATCCAAACAGAATTTTGATTTTTACATTGCTTTGTGTATTCCGCATAACTTTCTTTTGATGACATTTTAGGATGTACTATTAACAATAATTTAATTTGTCAAACAAAAAAAAAATTAAAATTAAATTATTATCAAATAATGTTATTAAAACTGCTATTATTTGCTTACCTGTTTAAAAAAGATTGATGATTGTACAGAAAACAAAGTTAAAATAATTCAATACACACCGCACTCGAATAAACAAATCTCAATACTGTTGCAAATCGTAAAATATAAGACACGAACACGAAGTTATACGAAATATAATAATTTTGTGTGCAATTTTATGCTACATTACATTTATTATTACTAGAGGACCCCTGCTGCTCCGCAGCATTATATTATATATTAATTTTTATAATATAATACCAAAAAATTGCCAAGAGAAGTTAACGTACAGTAATGCCAAAATATGCCAAGAGAAGTTAACGTACAGTAAAAGTAAAGTTGATTGTCCACGCATAACTTTCCTCAAACCCAACGAATTTGCCAAGAGAAGTTAACGTACAGTAATGCCAAAATATGCCAAGATAAGTTAACGTACAATAAAAGTAAAGTTGATTCTCCACGCATAACTTTCCTCAAACCCAACGAATTTAAGCAGTTAATAGGTCAAAAGTAGGAGCTTGATCCACTGAGTGTTCTTAGACCTATGTCAACAGCCTACGTTAATTAGAACTCTAGTTATAGAGGTTTGAGAGAAGAAAAATATTGAAAAAAATCTTGAATGCAAAGTTTATTCATAAATTCTTTTAATATATAAGATTACATATGGATATGAAATGAAGAAATGAAACCGTTTAAATGTTTAACTGCAATTTAGGAATGTTTTCTCTATGTCTACTTGTATTATGTAGAATAACTGTAATTTAGCATTCTTTTCTTTATGCCTTATTATTAGGGCGACCAAAAATTGACATTTTATTTTCAATAAATTTACCAAAAAAATACAAAAATTGACAAAATTGACATTTTATTTTTAATTAATTTAAATTCGGAATTCGCAGGGAAATTTTCGGAATTCGAAACTGTATTTGTGAAAACGAATTCCGGAATTCTCGAATTTCGAATTTCGAATATGCAATCCCTACCTACACCCTCCGCCAGCACTCATTTTAAAGGTAGGGAAGTCATCTTTCAAAATCATTTATAATTTTTAAAATACCATAATTAGTTTAAAAGTTATGATTTTTGCAAAGAAAAAAGTCAAAAGGCCCCACTGTGCGACGTGTTTTGTTTTTATAAAGTTGATTTGAATTCTATTGGGAACTATATTGAAATAGCTCGGATCTTAAACAAAAGCCATTCTCCTTGCAGTACGTTGTTCAGAACTACCAATCCAACAACACAATTTTGTTAAAAGCTCGTTCTGGTCGCCTCATCAGTATAACCCACAATACCGGAATTACTATTTCTCAAATTAGTTCGAAAATCAGAAAATCATTTGACATAATCATCCATGAAGATACCGTTAGCAAAAATATAAAAATCTGACTGCCATAGTTGTATTGCACTTAGAAAGCCATTCATTTCCGATGCCATTAGAATAAAAATATTTGTATTTTGTAAATGAGTATGGTAATAATGCTCCAGAGTTTTGTTAACGTGTTGTATATTCCGATGAAAGCAAATTTTCAATTTTAGGGATTAAAGGAAACAAGCAGAACTGCATTAAATAATAAAAATCTTTTACCAACGGTTAAACATGACGGTGCACTGTGGCTGAAATTTTGATTTCATTGGCCAAAAGTCAAATTTTTTTGTCACCGATTTTTAAAATATGAACGCCATTTTGTAGCTAATATATCAGATTAAGATAGCCAAAAAAGTAGGTTAAACTATTGCCAATTGTGGGCGTGGCATTTTGTCAAACTTAACTGTTTTTTTAATCTCAGAAAAAGGTGATTTTGTTTTGTTTTTTATCAAATATAAATGGTTACTACTCGGAAGGTATCGTTGATAATAACCTGCGGTCCCTTTTACAAGGTTGGTAGGTGGCCACAGCCCTACTGTTTAATATTAGGGTTGTTACAAAATATTCATAATATTACGAAATTCTTGTCAAATTTCAACTTTAGTGGAATAGAACTTCTAGAAAACAAGAAACCAATACCACCCGGAGAAAGATGAAAGTGTCCTCTTTAACCCTATATATACTTCCTGCACTCGCTACGATCCGCGAGTAGAACATTTTTTTCATATTAATGAAATCACTCAAAAAATTTAAAATTACGGTAAATTAAACAGCCCAATAAGTATACAATGGTGTGTTAAATTTGTGCTTTAGCTATTTTATAGCTTATAATAGTCGTTACTTGTTCTATTACCAGTAATGATATCTGCTTACAAAATACACCACCCTTTTGATATATTTGTAAGTAAGAATGTCAATACACGGAGGATGTACATAATTCATTTGTAACCTGGGTTTTTTATTATTATATAATGCACTAATGCAAGTAGTAAAGAAAACACGCACAGGTAATTCATTTGTATATTGGATTTTTTATATATTATTTAAGGTAGTAATGCACTAATGCCATTTTCTTACTTTTTATTTTACCTAGAAACATAGTATGATGGCTTATAAGAAAGAGAGATTTGAATACAAACAAACTTCATTGCTATAATATAGTTCTGCAATAACAGCCGCAAATAAAAATATTCAGAACAATATGGAGAGCTTCAGTTATAAAGAACAGGCCAGGAAGATGTTCTTAGTCAGTTAGTAAAAAATAATAATAAACAGAATCTCCCATTGTTACAAATGCTTTTAAAATTTACTGCAGTGTTTTATTTTTAAAAGGTTTTTTACCCACATATGTATGAAATGTTTTAATAAATAAGAAAGATTCAAAAAAGAAAAACCCTTATTTTCATATCAAAATCAGAATCATTGTGCTAATGTTCAGCAGATTTATTTTGCTAAAAATAACAAATTTGACAGCAAAAATTTTCCATTTTTCTGTAGTAATAACAAGACTTTTAGATAGTATTACTAACGTTTTTTTAAGAGTAAATTTGCTAATTTGACAGCAAACAATTTTAAATTTTCCAGCAAAATTTCCAGTTGATATTATTATTTTTAGTGTAAAATTTTTTTTGAGTATAAACATTAAAAAAAAATCCCATTGTTAAAAAAATGCTTTTAATTATTATTAGAATTCAAATATGACATTTTTTTAATAAATAAGAAAAAATAAAAAAACCCATAAT
Source organism: Cordilura impudica (assembly GCA_963682025.1). Classification (NCBI taxonomy): domain Eukaryota; kingdom Metazoa; phylum Arthropoda; class Insecta; order Diptera; family Scathophagidae; genus Cordilura; species Cordilura impudica. Next base: position 123,124,862 of record OY821517.1, read on the forward strand.
TCACGCTAAAAGTAAAAAAAAAAAAATTAAAAGTTCAACTTTGACCTAGAATTCCTTAAAAAGTACTTAATCCATTTTAAAGAAATTAAAACTGACTCAAGTTCAACTAAATTTCTATCCATTAAAAATAAACTACTAAAATATTTTGATCGGATCAAATGTTACACAATTTTGGCCAATAAAAAATATTCTTGGACCCTAGATTCAGACGTTTGCTAACAAGTCAAACAAAAGAAGCAGCAAAACGGCACCTAAAAAAAATTTTTCAGTAACTTCAAAATTTGAAACTGGTAAGTTATCTTTGGAGTGTCCTTCAGGCACGGCACTTAATAAATGTTTTAATTAATTCAAGCAAAACGATTAGTCTATCGTGCCAACACATGGTGAAGATGATCTTTTTTTGATAGATGAGAGTAGTGTTCAAAGCTCATGTTCTTTACCAAAGAGTGGTTTGCGGGAAATGGAAATTTTAAACTCTTCTTCTGATGATGACGATGACGGCATAATAATTAATTACAATGTTCGCAAAGCTTTTTATGAAAGTGATAACTATATAGAAAAACGGAGATCCTTTTCAGCCCCCAAATTGATTCTAGGAGAGTCGCGGTACAATTTGTCCGTGGTAAATTTGGAAGCGCTAATGTTAGTAAAACTAAATTCTGATGTTTAAAATATACTTGATATTAGCATTGATATTAGCTTGAAAAAATAAAACTGAAAAAGAACTTTTAATTCTGCTCGTAAAAATAAAAATCAAAAAATAACTTATTTCTACTCGAAAAAATAAAAATCAAGAATAACTGTTATTTTTGTTTGAAAAAATAAAAATCAAAAAAAAACTGTTATTTTTGTTTGAAAAAATAAAAATCAAAAAAAAAACTGTTATTTCTGCTCGAAAAAATAAAAATCAAAAATTAACTGTTGTATTTGCTAGAAAAAATAAAAATCACAAATAACTGTTATTTTTGTTTGACAAAATAAAAATCACAAAATAACTCTTATTTCTGCTCGAAAAAATAAAAATCAAAAAATAACTATTATCTTTGTTTGAAAAAAAAAATCAAAAAATAACTCTTATATTTGCTCGAAAAATAAATATCGAAAAATAATTATTATTTTTTCTCGCAAAAATAAAAATCAAGAATAACTGTTATATTTGTTGGAAAAAACAAATATCAAAAAATAGCTGTTATTTTTGTTTGAAAAAATAAAAATCAAAAAAAAAAAACTGTTATTTCTGCTCGAAAAAGTAGAAATCAAAAAATAACTATTATTTTTGCTCGAAAAAAAAATCAAAATTTAAAAAATCAATATAATTTATCATAGACTAGTTCATAAGGATGAATATGGTGCACTTGAATCAGTTTCCGACATTTGCTTTTACATGCTTTTTTTGTTTTAAAATTTCTCTGATTTTCAGTCACTGTGCGGTGGTAGCATTTTGGTCTGGGCTTATATCTGTGGTTTTCTGGAATAACCGCGTATGTCCATTATTGTCAGTTTTGAGTTAACGATGCCAAATATAATAATTTTTAACGCTCTTTACATGTGTTTAATTTTAAAAAAAATATTGACCATTTCTGAGCTTTTTCTTTAAATAACGACGTAACTTAAATGTTATTTTATATTATATATTATATTATATATTATTTTCTCAGAAAATGACACATAGCGACATACGTTGTTATTAATAAAAAAAATTTAAAATAATTTTGGATTATTTTTCAGTTTATAACCACTTATAAAAACTGTTGTGTTTATTTCTGTTATTTGCTGTCACTATTATTCTTGATACGTTGTTATATTCTCACCCTAAGTCCCGTTAACTTTCTGTTGAAGAAAAAAAAATCAATTTTTCAAGCAACAACAACTTATGTCTAAATGTGAAGTTGCAATGGAAAAGAAAACGACATTTGTCGACATAAGTTGTTTTATCGGCACGCACTTTAAGTGTAATTTACATATTGTTTTTTTCGTCCTTCTCTAGGATCTATTCCTCTCAAGATTTTTGACTCAAAATTTTTTATAAAGCATTTATTGCCCATACCTACAGGACTTTTAAATAAAAAGTCCTAAAAAATTTATATCGAGCCCATAATTTCAGATATAACGTTTTTTGGCTCCCCTGAACATTTTGATTTTATGACATACGCGGTTATTCTAGAAAACCATACATAAACATTCTAAAACAAAATTGAAAACAAAGGGCACAACAATTGGGCCTTGGATGAGATTTTAAGTTTCAACAGGATAATGCAAAACATACGCTGTGGTTGCTCTACAATAATAAAAATCAACCACACTCACCACTCCAATCATCTTATCTGTATCATATAGAGTATTCGTGGCATTTACTGGAGTGGAATCCGTCAGCGTGATATAAATTCAAAGGCATTAGAAAGCGTAATTTTGAATTAGTGGGGTAGAATAAGTAAAAAATATACTTTAAAGTTGGCTAAGTCTATGCAACAGAGAGTGGAAAAAATGTCATCACAAGTTAAAAAATAGCTTAATATTGTATTAGGAAAAATGTTCAACTTAGTAAATTTTTTCATATATTTTCGTAGTGACAGTTTTAATTTACGTGTGCGCATATTTTTGCTAGCAAGTGTATATATTAATATAATCGCCCGCTGTTTTAAACACACCTTAAGCCATAGCAATTGCTCGATATATAAACAAATATTAATATGAAAATAATTATTCATTGGAATAACATTTTATTGTATGGAAAATATCTTTAAAATTATAAGCCCACATTTAAATTAATGAAATTTCAAACAAATTCGTTAAAATTTAATAAGTTTATTCTTAAATAAATAAAAAAGAGCACCTTATTGATTTAACATTGAAACACCTAAAATATTTTCAGAGTAAATATTTACAGTCTTATTCATAAAAACTTCTTATTGTTGCTTTGATGCAAACATTTGCTATGGAACAGATGTTGTCTTATAAACCTTTAGTAAGAAATTGTCTGCATCAACATTCAAGAACAGAATGTTTTCTAGCTGGCAACATTTCTCATTTTATTTCATTTTATTGTTAGTGACGGTACAAAATAAATTTCAATTAATTTTTATTTAAAAAAATAATTTTATATATAATTGAAATTTCCACAAATACAATTTCTGCAGAATATTGTAGCCAATATTTTATGCGTTTACTTGTAGCATCTCAAAACTCGTTAGCTCCAGCGATGACAGCCTAGAGCTTTTGGGCCTAGATTTAGCGGCTTTAGACGACCTAAAAAGCGCATTTTTTCTATTTAGCGCTTTTTTAAAATAAGAGCTAAATAGGCGCTTTTAGTTTTTATTTCTTAGTGCTTTTAGCGATTATTATCTACTACAGTTCATATTAAATAAAATTTTTGAAGATGTTATCAATTATATAAAATATTTTTTAAAAGTAGAAAAAAAAAATTAACATTGAAAAAATACTAGACCTGAATACGAGGAAGAAAAGTTGTAGTATAAAAAATTTCGCGTATTAAATTTTTTTATTTATATACTTAAAAAATAATATTAGCGTTTTTTGAAGTACCATTTTGCGATTTTTGCTTCAAAAAAATTGGCATCGCTGCTTAGCTCACTAACAATAAGAATGTTAAAGGTTTTTATGAGAGAAGGGTATGGCCTACAATAAAATTTCCGTTCATGAATATATTTTTTTTTATTAAACTCTTAAGGTCATATCATACGATGTGTTTTTTACATATGTACTGTCACTTTTTTTTATCCATATTTAATTCCGTATGTCTGCCAAAATTATCACTTTACATACGAAACATAATTTTTACTATCACACGTACATATGTATTTCCGTATGACATAACCTCTACATGTAAACAACAGCTGATTTAATTTGTGAATTTACAAAAATTTATTGTTAAAAATAAAGTTATATATTTTATATATTTTTTAATTGTGAATTAATATTAAACAATTTATTTTATATAATTTACTTTGTTTTTCTTTCGCCACAAGCAGTGTGGTATTTTCATATGTTTGCCATGCCAAAATGGAACATGTTCTAATTGAAAAATGTACATGTGACTCTCTCCTCATGTATTGTACATAAACAATGTTTCATATGTATCACACGATGTGTACAACTTTTGGTGTGGGAAAATTTGGCAGTACATATGTAAAAACACATCGTCTGATAGTACCTCTATGAATGAGACCGTAAAAATTAGGAAAGGTTTATTAGCCAAGATTAATAAAAAGAAAATAACATAAATATTACTTGTGAGATATGGAATTTCACTTTATGTTGTTTGTTAAAATATAAATAATATGGGATTAAAATTGCTCATTAATTTTTAAATATGTTTATAAAAATATGAATTGTTTTGTCAATTGTAAATAACAGAATAATAATCTTCTTTATTGTGCGCGAGTATAAGGTTAAAAAAATATTAAAAAACTTACCATTACAATGGGTGGTTGGCCTTTTGTAGTCATTTATTAAGGCTAAAATTAAAAAAAAAAAAAACAATAGAAAAATAAAGTGAAGTGAAGTGATGAAATATTAATAAGATTTATTTTAAAAGTTTGAATACAGGTTAAAAAAAACCAGAAAATATTAAATATAATATTTTTTAAACATTTGTTGTATTATTAGGAACAAATGCAGACATAATTTAATTAGTATGAAAAATTAAAATTAAAATTAAAATTAAACCGGCCATATGGTTCTCTCTATCTATACTAATATAATAAAGAGGTCACGTGTGTTTGTTTGTAGGAGGTAATTCCGGGTCATATCTAGTATATAATAAAGTATTACTGGAGAAGAAATTTTATATAGGAGAAGATATGATCTGATTTTACGGTAGCCGTTTTAATTCTTTATGGATTTAATGAATAGAAAAACACCATTAAAGTTCCAGTCAAATGAGCTAAACTTGTACAATTTTTATACCCTCCACTCCAGTGTGCAGAGGGTATATATAAGTTTGTCATTCCGTTTGTAATAATTAGAAAAAAAATCTGGATCCCATAAAATATATATATTTGTGTTCCTTATAACATGCGGAGTTGATATAGCGATGTCCGTCTGTCCGTCTGTCCGGCTGTCCGGCTGTCCGTCTGTCCGTCTGTGGAAATCACGATGACGGCTTCAATCGGCCAACTAGGTTGCTCGTTGGTATAAAAAATGATTCACTAACATCCTGAGAAGTTTGCTACTTAAAATCGTCCAAATCGGTTTATCCGGTCCCGAGAATTGACGATGGAGTAAAAAAAGTCTTGAAAAAATATGATTTGCCTATGTAGTTCTTGTCACGATAACATTCTCAATAGGACAGCTAGAGCGCCTGTTGTTAGTGAGAATGATACACCAACATCATGAGAAGGTTTCTGTTTTTTAAATCGTGACAATAGGTTCCATAGGTGCCGAGAAATCACTGAAAAGGTAAAAAAATATGATGTTTTCCTATATTGTTATTCTAAATTTTGTATTTTGTCACAGCTGTACTTGTTGTTTTTATGATCGTTGTGGTAATAATATAAAAATTCACCAATATCAACATTTTATGGTGTAATATTTAAGTTAGTTAATTAATAAAAGAAACTATATAAAATCAATGTCAATATTCTGAGAATTTTATAAAATCACAAAATATTACAAATTGATACTACTGTTGCAAATATTAAAATACTATAAATAATATTCATATATTCTGTATATGTATGTATATCGATAACAAGCGCATATTAAAAATAACATAAATATAAATTATTTTATTTATACAAAATACTGCAATTTTTAGGGTTGCAAAAAATAGTAAGATTTTAAGGGTTCTACTTTTAGTACATACTTGCATTCAAAAGTAGTAGTGAAACCATAAAATAGCTACCCTGTAAAAAATTGGTGTTTAAAAAATTTTTTTTGTCAGATGATAATAATATAATATACATAGATGTCAATAATATTTAATTATAATACATTTTTAAAATTTATAATTTAACGTTTGGCGCAGGCAAACGCCATTCCCGGACTACCGAGAATTTAATGCACGAGTTATTCGCATTAGGAATAATCGCGGAGCTCAGCTCAATCAAAGTGCAATGATCAAGCCTCGACCTGGGAAACATGTGTTCATGCTTTCCTTTGCACAAACGCCATTTCCAACTACCAAAAATTGTAGGCACGAGCTATCCACATCAGGAATAGTCGCAGAGCTCAACTCAATCAAAGTGCAATGATCAAGCTTCGCCCTGGGAAACATGTATTCATTCATTTCTTAGCACAAACCGAACTTCTTATGGCACATTAAAAATAAACTAATTGAGAAGTGCAATTCATCATTACGCTGTATTATAATACTATTTTCTTATTTTACTACTAGCTAGTAAACAAAGTGATCGTATCATTGTAAACGAAATAGAATTGAAATTGTGTGCAGATTTGTTTTACTTAAAAAACTGTTTCTACAGATAGTGAATAAAATCCCAGTAAACATTTTATGCAATAATTGATCATGTGGAGTCTTTTTTGACTCCCCTGTGCTATTAAAACAGTCATAAATGCGCTCTTTTGCTGATCACAAAATATTCTTTTGTTGGAGGAAATATTACCTTATCCCCGACTCTTCTTGAGAACCTTTTTTATCCAATTTTCTGATTAATTTCGACTTATTTTTGAGTCATATTTAATGTCATTTTTCTATAAATCACTTTTTAAGCGTAAGCAAAAATCATTTCCTAGTCTTTTTCTAATACCGCATGTGATTAATCAGTTTTTAATCATCAAAAGTGCTTGAAGAAGACGCAGTAAGATGATTTTTGTTAAAACAATCTTCGAAATGACTACTGGGATATCGTATATTTTTGTTTACACACACATATACATAATGGCACCAGTAAGCCGAACTCTCTCATGAAACACATAGACGACAGCGGCTACATGACTACAGCCTGTCAAAAATAAAATACACACGTTTATATGAAAACGATTATTTTGACACCAACACAGCTACACGACTACATGACCACTTTTGCTGCTGTAGTTAACTTAGGCTAATTTTTATTTTTGTTGGCTACAAAATAAAAATAGTGTTGACAATATAACAAAATATGTAAAAGATATTAGTGCCATGAAATATTTTATTTTGTTGAAAAAATTAATCGCAAAATGAAATGCTACAATAATTCTATTAATAAGTAAATTTATTAATTTATTTTTACGTTATAATAATGCATTATAAATAAGTAATATATTTAAGACAATTTTATATAGAATCATACAAGTTTTTCTATTTTAATAAAGTAAAAAAAAGAATATAATTGGCACTACTGAAATAAAAATGCTTTTGTATAAAAACAGCTGCTTATATTGTTGTTATATGTTGCTGCCGTTTTCAAAAAAATTATGTAGTTGACTACACGACTACAATTGCACCCAGCAGCATTTGTAGTCGTGTGTTCGTGTAGCCTCTGTCGTCTATGTGTTTCATGCATAAGTAACAATTTCATTTAGTCTTATGAAAGCATTTGAACAAAGGAGGTATACGTCGCATTGTTTTGTGAAATCTTACACTGTTTTTTAATAGGTACCAGTTATGCCAGGAGATTTTTAAAGAAATCTCTACGCTAATGAAAAAAAATCCCTTTTTTTCCCTACACCCAATTTTTTTTTCTCTACATTACATTCCCTACACTACTTTTTTAAATTTTTCAAAAAAAAATTTATTTTTAATTTGTTAATTTTCAATTTCAATAATGCAAAAATAACATAAAAACGAAGAAAAATATTATAAAAAATTAGATAAGAATATCATTAGAATTACATAAAAACAACATAAAAAACCAATTATATTATAAAAAAAATATTTTTACTATTCTGTATAATTCATCCTTTATATGGCTAGATGTGCATTTAAAATTTACACAATTAATTAAAATGGCTTGCAAATGGGATCTTATAACGTAAACAGAATTTTGGTTGTTGGTTTTAAAAGATATTTTTTTTAAGACATTGGTTATTAGCATGTATACTTAGATTTGATTTATCGCAATTAAATATTTTTTCACAAGCCTTGCATCTGTATTTAAAGTCGTCATCTTTGACCTGTTCCATCCCATTAGCTTCTCGTCTCTCAACTAACTTGAGTAAAACTTTTTTCTATATTTCTTTGATGTGTCTTCAGCATCATCCAAAAACGAATCGGACATTTTTTAAAATCAATTATGTTTACATTTATAATATTTTAATGTTCTTTTTATTTACAAACTTACTTAATAAAATCGAAGAGATCTACAAAGATGGCGTCCTTATGTATGTATTAAAAAAAATGCACAAAACAAGTAAACTGCACAAAAGTGTTTTTTATTTGTCATTCTTATTAAAGAAGCCACGTATTTACTTTCTCCATATTATAGAGTTATTACCAGATTTAAAAAAAGATATATATTTTTAATTTTAAAGTTTAAAATTGAAATATATATAATATTAAGTTCTTAAAAAAAAATTTGCAAAAAATCCCTACAATTCGACAAAAGTAAGAAATCTTTTGCATTAAACACATAGACGCAAATTCATTTATCGATGCGTTACAAATGGAATGACAAACTGATGTAATAAGATCGGAAAAATAAAACTGATTAACGCTAGTGCTTTTAAAATATAAGACATGGACAAGTATTCCCAAAAAGATCCGAAATTTAAAAATATATTTTGTATACTATTTTCTATTGACTTTAAAATTGTTAAACGTAAATGCCGAAAATTCAGAGTATTTGTTGTAATAAATTACCAAATTGATAAAATTGTTTACATTTTCATATATTTTATTTACATTTGTTACAAATAGTGCAAGAAAACCTAGGTGGAGGATATCAAAGATTCGGCATAGCCGAATTTAACACTCTTACTTGTTTTTCATCAAAATGTTTCAAGATTTGTATAAAGTGAAGGTAAATGCAATTGAGCACAGAAAGTTATTTTAAGCACGAAAGCTAAACAGAGATGGCTATTGAGTATCGCGTATTTTATTTTATAATAAGGGAACAACAAAAAGAAAGGACTATAGTAATACTTGGTGGTCATAATAGAACCGCTCAATACTTGGTTCTGCGATTGACCACTTTTAGCTCTCTACCCGTGACCGGGTAGTCAAGGAAGACCGCTTAATATCAGGTTTAAGTAAATAATTTTATTTCCATCGAATTGTTATTTATCAGCCATATGATGAGCGCTATTGAAATTGGTGAAAATAGGTGTATGTTCAGACCTAGCCCCTATACCAATAACACCTATCTGACCGAATAAAATGCTCGTAAGATTCAGATTATCATAAATCTGTTACAAAAAGTGTTGCTTAGATTTTTCTAAATTTAGTCTTTGTATGTTTTTGAGGACAGTAATTGACTAAATACGGTCGTGATCCCTTTATTCTTTATTTGGTTGTCTCATAAAAATTGCATTAGATAATAAGTTTAGGAAACATCAAAAGCTTCTGATTCATCAATGTATACAGACGTTATTAATGACATTTAGAACTCAGGATCTGAAGTTTTATGGAGTTTTATGGTGATGGAGATATGTGCAATTTTGATATAGAGACACTTTTCCAATAAATATGGTTTCATATAAAGGTTTTTCCTCCCATTTTCCTTTAAAAATCATTAAAAAATAAAATAAAAACTATTTAATATCTTTAGATTCTATATATTATTTGTTGCAATATCTATATGTAAAGATAAGATCACATATGTAAATATCAAATTTGTTAAAATATGTAAGTAAAGGAAGAATATATAATTGAAAAATAAAATATGGTTTTTCGTAAAGCTACTTCTATGATCAAAATACCTTTTTGTTATAGATGCTTTTTTTTTTTTGCTAAAAATACATGTTTTTAAATATATGCTTTCTTGACAAAGCAACTTTTTTGAAAAGAGTACTGCATAACAAATGCAATTTTTGTTCGAGTTTTTAATAATTTTGAATGAAATTAAATTAGTTTCACAGCAAGGATACATATATGAATTGAACTTTTTACCAAACAAACTATCTACTGCTTTTGGTTACTAATGAGGGTTGGTGACTCGACCCGAAACAGTTGTATAACCTGTCATGCAGAAAATAGATAAATTTTTGAAACAAATGTGTCAATGTTTTTTGCCTTATTTTAAGTAAAAACATTTGATATTGAGCGTGTTTAACTTGTAACTCAGAAATTAAAATTATTTCGTGAGACCCGGATAATCGGTTATGAGTCTATTCTGAATGATATTTTTTACAACTAAATTTTAGCAGTGCTAATGAAATTAAAACAAGTAAAAGTGATAAATGCGGCTGTGATCTGTATCTTAAACTCAATCTTATAACCACTCTTCGCAACGGTCTTCATTTCAATACATTTGTCGACATTTAACCTTTAAATACTAATCTATATACGAGGGCGGCTCAATAAGTCCGTGACTTTTCGAACTTCCCTCGTAGTTATATGAAATGCAACACCGCTCCCATAAAGTACCACCTGTTAATAGACTACTGTAAAATTTTGAACAAGTTCCGTCATTTACTTTGCGTTTAACAGCTGTTCAAAACACACAACCTCGTGATTTTTTTTTTAAGTGAATTTCGAGTGCTCATTGAACATTATTTTTTGCGAAAAAAAAACCGGCAATAAAACCAAGGAAAAGCTTGATAAAAACTACGGGTAGTCTGCACCATCGATTTCAATCGTAAAAAAGTGGTTTACTAACTTTCGTTGTGGTCGCACATATACAAATGACCCTGAACGTCATTTCCATTTGTTTCATTCTAAAAGTCACGGAGTTATTGATCCGCCCTCGTATATAAAATTAATTTTCTGTTTGTTTGTTTGACCGTTATACCAATTTTTATTTTTCAACGGATTTCTCTGAAATTTGGTACACACGATCCGGCCATGCCTACTTTTACGCCCACTATTTATAAACAATTCATTTTATGTTTTTTTGGTATATTTGTTCGCTATACAAATTTTTATTTCTTAACGGCTTTCTCTGAATTTTGGTATACACGATCTCGATACTCCTGGTCACCATATACTTCTTATCGGCAACGCCTACTTCTACGCCCACTTTTTATATTCAATTCATTTTCTGTTTTTGGTATATTTGTTCGCTACACAAATTTTAACTTTTAAGCAGATTTCTCTGAAATTTGGTACACATGATCTATATACCACAGAAAAGGTCGCCATATGCTTCCTACTGGCCACGTCTACTTTTACGCCCACTTTTTTAAAATTTTTTAAGAGTTTCGCTCGAATTTTAGGTAACATATTTTAATTTTTCAATGGACTTCCCTAAAACTTTGTGCATAAATCTCTTTAGTTACTACTCTTGAGTTTACACCATTATGAAATAAATATTGTAAACCTACTACAAATATTCCCGTCTTGCCTTTTTTATTATATGAGTAATAACACTCCAAAATTAGTCCAGATTTATTTCATGGGTCAACAGCTACAAGTTTACTACCACTGTGGCATTACTCCGATGAGGTTAATTCATACAAATATTTACATCTCGCCTTTTTAACTACATTGGAAAATAAAATATTACATTTATTTCCATCTCGCCTTTTGGCTACACCTATTACAAATATTTCCATTTCATCTTTTATACTATATGAATGAGTTGAAAAGGTGGAAATAGAACTATTTGCAATTGTGACTTGCACATGAAAGCATAGCATATAGGCTGTACTACCTCAAATGCAAAAAGGCTTAGACTAAATAGAACTCTAGAGAACCCGATCAGACCCTAATTCGTATCGAGTCTCAACGAGTTAGACAATCTGAGTCGAGAAATACTGAAACACCTGAGCAAACCCAATAACGTTTTGAAACACAAAGATCAAGAAAAGCTTTGTTGAGAGAAGCGGGAATGCCTGAATCTACCCAAGTGTATCTAGAAATCCAGCGGCTAAGACAAGCTGAGTCGAGGTAATGCGAAACCCCTGAAACGACTCAACAAAGTCTTGAGGCCCAAAGGATAAGACAAGCTGACTCCAGGGAATGTGAAACTCCTGAATCGAAACAACAACGTCCTGAGGCCCATCGGATAAGACAAGCTGACACCAGGGAATATGAAACTCCTGAAACGACTGTAATATCCCTAGTAGAAAACTTTTGTAAGTTGGTTCCTTCATTGCAAGAGATGGTACAAAAAGTTTTTCCTAACATACGTACATAGGACAATTTCTTACGGTAGCAGGTATCAACTTAGAATCTCCCAAAGCTCTGGAATGACTAAAATTCGTAACTTTTAGACATCATACACTTAAAATAATCCATTCACAAACATAGTTAGTTGTATTGGTAAGCAGGCGCTGAGTAATTGGTGCCTAATGAACAAATTCCCAAAAAAATGAACTTATTCTCCAAAAAATTTTTAAAAAAAGGTCCCCAAAAGAAATTAACAAATTCCCCATACTGCTCTCAATATCTGTCCTGCAATAAACGTATTTAAAATCTGTATTCTTTTGAATAGCATCAATTCGCTGCGCGAAAGCGGCACGCGGACGCGGATGCGACGCGTCGAGCTCGCGGAACACAGCTAGCTAAAATATCGGAATGGTCTGAAAAGTATAATTTGGCTATTAAAAATAGTTGACAACAACTGCGCAGCAGCAGTGGTGTTGCTGCCAAACGCGCGGACGCGGACGCGGACGCGACACGCCCGCGAACCCAGCTCAGCTAAAATATCGCAATGATTTGGAAAATATATTTTGGCGATTAAAACAAGTTGACGACAACTGCGCGGCAGTACGGGTATAGCTTACAAATGCGCGGACGCGGACGTGACGCGCTCTCGGAACACAGCTCAGCTAAAATATCGGAATGATCTGAAATATATATTTTGGCGATTAAAAAAAGTTGAAGACAACTGCGGGGTTGCATGGGAGTAGCTGGAAAACGCGCGGACACGGACGCGACTCGCTCGTGGAACACAGCTCAGTCTTATGATAAATTTCATCTACTTATGTGCAATAATTACTAAACATATGCTATAAGCAGTTGCTTAAAGCAACCTTGCGGCACAATTTTAAACGTCGCATTTATTTTTTATTTTTGAAAGTTCCATAAACTTGACGTCTCTGCTCACTGATGGCCACTTATTGAACGTAGTAATTCAATTTTTAAAAGTTCTGATTCCTTTAATTTGCAAACGATTCCGTTCTATTTGATGTTCATAAAATAAATGGACTTCAAAAAAAAAAAACTTAAAGCGGTTTCGCAGCTTATTTTTGATGCATTTTTGCTGTAGCGTCTTATTAAAAAACTTCTAAATTAAAAAATCAAAAAATTTTAAATTGAAATAAAAAATCAATTTACTGCCCAAAAAACGTAAACATTGGGGAATTTTTTCATCATGAACAAATTCCTCAATCCGATACAAATTTTTGGGGAGAAAGTTCATTTTTTGAGGAATTTTTTCACTTAGGACTAAGTACTCACCGCCTGGTAAGAAGAGTGAACCATTTTTCAAGTCAATGGCCTTTAGAGCCCGGGAAAAACCGGGTAAAAACAGTACCATTTAAATATATAGTTAAATGTTTTTCTTTTTCGACCAGTATTTATTTTAATTACTTAATCATAGTCTTTTTTATAAAGATAATGTTTTTTTTTTGTTTGTTAGATTTATAGTCATTTTTCAGACATATTGTAATTACTACTGTAATTAATATTAATTTTGTTTAAATGGTGCGTGGTAAAGAAGAAGAAAGCATATATTTCAAAAATTCTTAACTACACTGTATTCTTAATCGGACCGGTTTCTGGCATTTCAGCCTTCATCAGCGATTTATTGATCATTGTGATAATTGTTATGTTTCTTTAATTGAATAGATTGTTTCTATATGAAAATTTTTCTACTTAGGGCAGCCGCGAGGTTTGAACCACGAACCTTCACTCGTACTTGTACTTTTTGGTCAGCGCTTTAACATACTCACCTAAAGTCAGGCCTACGAGCACTGTGGTTAGATTCAGTTTTCTACCATACAGCTTTACTTTGTATTAATTTCAGAAGATACAACTCTGTCCAAACAAACAATCGTTATTTTTTGAATTTTTTGAATATTTACACTTCTAATTTCCACTATTCTCAGTTTTCGTAAGAGTTGTCATATGTGATGTACGGTTTTTGTACATACCTACATATGCACTTTACATATATTTGAGATGACGCTTTGAAGCGAAGAAATTTTTTGTTTGTTAGATTTATAGTCATTTTTCAGTTTGTTTGTTTTTTTTTCATAATGAGTAGGCTTTCGATTGCTGGGTCATGCGTAAACGAGAAAAGAAGTTGGATAAATCTTACTACAGTTAAAAAGTAGATAATCGTCTATGACAATTTTAAGTTGGTTGAGCCATTGTAAAGTTCACCAAAAATGCAAGAATTAATAAATTTTTTCTTACCAGTAATTTTAACACATTTTTCCGTGTTTTGCCGCATACTTCGCCGGTGGCTCCAGCGCTAAAAAAAAATCGACTATGGAGCCAAGCCAGCTTTAAGACTTGGTCCTCTCGAGACGTGAAGCATAACCACACTTGCATATGCATGAAGGAAATGATGCAAGCAAAACGACCACGACAACAAAAATTACAGCTATCATACACAAATTACAAAATTTAGAATAACAACAATGACGAGAATTAAATTGAAAAAATTATATTTTCTCAAAAGTTTTTTTACATTTGCAATGAAATCTTGGGACCAAGTGAACCGATATTAATGATTTTAAATTGCGAGCTGTTCAGGATGTCAGTATATAATTTTCACCACAAATGAGCAACCGAACTGAGCTATTGAGGGCGTGATCATGATTTGCAAAGACCGACAGACGGACATCCTTATATCAGATCATATGCTTGCTGCATATGAGATTTATTTAAAAGAAAATCAAACAACAATATTATTAAATATTTTAAAAATAAGAAGTAAGAAAGTTATAGGCGTTATATGGGGGCAAAATTCAATTTTGAACTTACCAATTACCAAAAAAAAAAACAAAAAAAAATAAAAAATATATAATATAATTTTAAACAATATTATTTCTAGTCAAATGTGTAAATTTGCAAACTAGTATCATACAACAAATTAAATTCAAAACACAATAGTGTAAATTTTAATTGGGAATTTGGCACAAATTTTTATTTCAAGTACGTGAAAACAAAAGTTGAGTAGATTATTATATTAAAACAAAACCATAAATAACATTCTTCTATTAACATATTTGCTTAACGAAAAAAATCAATAAAATGTCATAAATTCATAAGATACAAAATATTAACAAGCAAAATTTTATATTTCCAGTTATTGAAAAAAAAAAAATATACAAAACAAATTGGCAAGAGAAAGTTTTTTTCTTTCGTATAACATAAATGGTATACATATACAAATGCATAAGAATTAGCAAACTACGTATAAGCTTAAAGTAAATTTTGTTATAAATTATCTAAATTATAAAATATAAAAAAAGGAATTGTTTTTATTTGTTTTTAAAAAATATATATTGACCATAGCATTGCTATTAATAAAAAAATTTTTAGAATTTCCTATTTCAAGTCACGCTATTCGGTTTGCGTGATGTTTTATCAAAATATACTACAGCATTGATATTGTGGTTATTTAAGAAATTAATTTGAAGTTTATTTCTGTGGATTCTGTGGATAAAATTTAAAGTTCAATATTAAAGAATACTTAATATATTTACGCTCATCGCTGGCTCACTGATTCACTGATTTTCTGATTCTTTAAAGCTGTATATGTGCATATGTTGCTAAACATTGTCACTAGCATCGCCTGGTTAATGAACTCGATAAAACAAAATACTGTTACATGCACAGTTAATTACCACTAGGTGTACTGTCATTTTTAATTTCAAAAAAAATATCCCAAAATACATTCATTGTGCTATGTTAATGATTTGTATTTCAATGTAAGCTACACACAGAAAGCGGATTCGTTGTTGCAACCAAATTTGTTGCCATTAATGTTGTTATTACTAAATTATATAATATATATCGTCACCTAAAACGCAAACCGCCCTAACTAACATTTTATTAATTTTACAGGAGAAGCAAAAAACGTTTTAAAATGAAAGCTATAATAGTTTTCTGCGTAAATTTCTCCAATAATATTAATAAAAAACACAGACAAACCTATTTCCAGTAAGAAAAAATATATATTTGTAATATTTGAAGAGTTATGTTAGTTAGGTCCCTTTGTCTTATTTTTTTCTGAAACCAAAAGCCCTAACTACAAAACAGTTGTTTTTAAGTTTTTATGTTTTGATAAGATTTCGATGTTGTCACAAAATATTCCCTTATAAATTTATGACAAAAAGGTTTGTTTTTATTTTAATTTATTTATATTTAATATTTTATGATAAAACAAGTAAGTGTTAAATTCGGCTGTGCCGAATCTTTGATACCCTCCACCTCGGTTTGAGTAATGATAATAAATGTAAACAAAATATTGGAAAAAGTAAACAATTTGTTAAACTTAATACCAAATCATTTCAGCAAATTCTTTGGGTTGGTTTTGGTCTTTTCTATTATTTCGGATTTATTTCGGTGTTAGCTTTTTGGTCATTGTGGTTGCTGATCGGCATGCATTTAGGTTATATACCTATATGCATGCGTTTCCGGTTATATGACATAACTTCTCTTTTAATTTAGTTTTTGCTAATTAAATTGCTCGCCCTAACCTCCATTGCAAAGGTAATGGTTGTGCAGGGTGGCTACATGCATTAAATCGTGCTAATTGGAGATGGCTGTATAGTTTCTTTTAACTGGTCAAATATTTCTTCATTGCGGCCATATAGGTCGGATGGAGTAACAAAATAATAACCAAAAAAAAATGCTCTCTCAACTTTTTTATTAAAATATTGCCATATTTGGAAAATATAGAATATAAATTTATAATAATAAATAATCAAATTAGGGATGCCAAACGCAAAAAACCAAATGTCCCAAACATTTTAAATAAAATAATTTGTTATCTTTATTTTCTGAAAAACTTCAAATTTTCATCCAAAAAAAATTATGAAAATTTATATATAAATAACATTCTCATCAAATTGCGTTTATTTATGTAACAGTTTTTATGTTCGCAATTCTTAAATATCATTTGACGTTTTCTAAAATCCATTAAATTTAAATTAGTATTTTCTGTAGTGTGATCCTGTAAATTTCAACGATCCGACAATCGCAAAATATATCGACAGCTATTGTTGTTTGCACTAAGGATTAAGTGATTTACTAAGTACAGACATCTTAACGACAGTCGACATCTCTATTTATACCCAATACCACTATGTGGTTTGGGTATAATGACTTTGTGCTGCTGTTTGTAACAACCAAAAATATTTGACCTAGACCCATCTTTAATCATACCGATCGAATCAGAATTACTTTCTGAGTTGATTTAGCAATGTCCGTCCGTCCGTCCGTCTGTGTGTCCATGTAAACCTTGTAATCAAACTGCAGGTCGCAAATATGAATATATTTTGATGAAATTTGGTATATAAGCTTTTATCGGCCATGGGATGAACGCTATTGAAATTGGTGAAAATCGAACCATGTTCAGACCTAGCCCCCATACAAATTACCCTTATGAAATCGACATAAATTGCCATAAGATACAAATTGTCATATAGATCTTACTCAAATTGGGTTTGTATGTGTTCATTATATCCACTAATGAGTAGTCCAAAAATGGTCCTTTTGACCCCATATAGAGCTGCTTCCCGATCTTCAGTTAAATCTATTAAAAAACAAAAATATTGCACTGATTCTTCTCAAATTTTGTTTGTACATATTTTTGCAAAATACAAGAGACTTTACCAAACATGATCGGGATCGGTCCATTTTTGGACCTAGCCCCTTTATAGATATAGCATCCGATATGAACTTTTTTATATCTGCAGCCAAAAAAATTAATAAAAATCCCACTCAAATTTGGTTTTTGCTTATTTTCTATGTCCAGTTAGTTGGGCCTAAGAGATAGGGTTTCTAAACGCATGGTATAGGGTATCGTATAGTCGGACCGACTATAATTTTCTTACTTGTTTTTATTTACTAATATTTCTGTTTATTTATTTGAAAATTAAATAACGAATTGAATATGCTATTTAATTTTTTTATTTATATAAAAAAGTTTTTTAATAAAAGCAAAACATTTTTACTATTTTATGATTTTTATTTATGTATGACGACATTTCAACCTAAAAATTTAAGTTTTTATCGATTAAATAAACAACACAAAAATGGTTGTCGTTTAGATAACAACAACAACTGACTTTAACAATAGCGAATATCGTTTACAAATTTTACTGATAATTTTGCTATTTTTTTTTTTAACGTTAACGTTAACGTTAAAAGAAGTTACTGAAAAGCTATTATGCCAATATTTTTTTTAAATGTAAACTTTTTTAAATGTAAGCATATTTTAAATGGTGCGTGGTAAAGAAGAAGAAAGCATATATTTCAAAAATTCATAACTGCACTGTATTCTTAATCGGACCGGTTTCTGGCATTTCAGCCTTCATCAGCGATTTTATTGAACATTGTGATAATTGTTATGTTTTAATTGAATAGATTGTTTCTATATGAAAATTTTTTCTACTAAGGGCGGCCGTGAGGTTTTGAACCATGAACCTTCACATACACTCGTACTTGCACTTTTTGGTCAGCGCTTTAACACACTCACCTAAAGTCAGGCCTACGAGCAGTGTGGTTAGTTTTCAGTTTTCGTACCATACAGCTTTACTTTGTATTAATTTCAGAAGATACAACTCTGTCCAAACAAACAATAGTTATTTTTGAATTTTGAATATTTTTTGCATTTATACTTCTAATTTCCACTATTCTCAGTTTTCGTAAGAGTTGTCATATGTGATGTACGGTTTTTGTACATAACTACATATGCACTTTACATATATTTGAGATGACGCTTTGAAGCGAAGAAAATTTTTTGTTTTGTTAGTTTTATCGTCATTTTTCAGACATATTGCAATTACTACTGTAATTAATATGCAATTTTTAATTTTGTTTAAATGGTGCGTGGTAAAGAAGAAGAAAGCATATATTTCAAAAATTCATAACTGCACTGTATTCTTAATCGGACCGGTTTCTGGCATTTCAGCCTTCATCAGCGATTTTATTGAACATTGTGATAATTGTTATGTTTTAATTGAATAGATTGTTTCTATATGAAAATTTTTTCTACTAAGGGCGGCCGTGAGGTTTTGAACCATGAACCTTCACATACACTCGTACTTGCACTTTTTGGTCAGCGCTTTAACACACTCACCTAAAGTCAGGCCTACGAGCAGTGTGGTTAGTTTTCAGTTTTCGTACCATACAGCTTTACTTTGTATTAATTTCAGAAGATACAACTCTGTCCAAACAAACAATAGTTATTTTTGAATTTTGAATATTTTTTGCATTTATACTTCTAATTTCCACTATTCTCAGTTTTCGTAAGAGTTGTCATATGTGATGTACGGTTTTTGTACATAACTACATATGCACTTTACATATATTTGAGATGACGCTTTGAAGCGAAGAAAATTTTTTGTTTTGTTAGTTTTATCGTCATTTTTCAGACATATTGCAATTACTACTGTAATTAATATGCAATTTTTAATTTTGTTTAAATGGTGCGTGGTAAAGAAGAAGAAAGCATATATTTCAAAAATTCATAACTGCACTGTATTCTTAATCGGACCGGTTTCTGGCATTTCAGCCTTCATCAGCGATTTTATTGAACATTGTGATAATTGTTATGTTTTAATTGAATAGATTGTTTCTATATGAAAATTTTTTCTACTAAGGGCGGCCGTGAGGTTTTGAACCATGAACCTTCACATACACTCGTACTTGCACTTTTTGGTCAGCGCTTTAACACACTCACCTAAAGTCAGGCCTACGAGCAGTGTGGTTAGTTTTCAGTTTTCGTACCATACAGCTTTACTTTGTATTAATTTCAGAAGATACAACTCTGTCCAAACAAACAATAGTTATTTTTGAATTTTGAATATTTTTTGCATTTATACTTCTAATTTCCACTATTCTCAGTTTTCGTAAGAGTTGTCATATGTGATGTACGGTTTTTGTACATAACTACATATGCACTTTACATATATTTGAGATGACGCTTTGAAGCGAAGAAAATTTTTTGTTTTGTTAGTTTTATCGTCATTTTTCAGACATATTGCAATTACTACTGTAATTAATATGCAATTTTTAATTTTGTTTAAATGGTGCGTGGTAAAGAAGAAGAAAGCATATATTTCAAAAATTCATAACTGCACTGTATTCTTAATCGGACCGGTTTCTGGCATTTCAGCCTTCATCAGCGATTTTATTGAACATTGTGATAATTGTTATGTTTTAATTGAATAGATTGTTTCTATATGAAAATTTTTTCTACTAAGGGCGGCCGTGAGGTTTTGAACCATGAACCTTCACATACACTCGTACTTGCACTTTTTGGTCAGCGCTTTAACACACTCACCTAAAGTCAGGCCTACGAGCAGTGTGGTTAGTTTTCAGTTTTCGTACCATACAGCTTTACTTTGTATTAATTTCAGAAGATACAACTCTGTCCAAACAAACAATAGTTATTTTTGAATTTTGAATATTTTTTGCATTTATACTTCTAATTTCCACTATTCTCAGTTTTCGTAAGAGTTGTCATATGTGATGTACGGTTTTTGTACATAAGCATATTTGGTGTTTTTTTTTTTTGGAATTTCAATTTGTGTTTAACGAATACAATTTATATATTAAAGATGCAATTGATGTCTTCTAAATTTAAAATTATTATTTCCGACGTTTTGATATGATTTTCGGAAATTCAGTTAATATTTTCTAATTTATAATTGGAAATTTAATTCCAGTTTTTAGAATTGATATTTTCTAAATTTGAATAGAAAATTTAAAAAGTGCAATTTTGTATTTATGTGAATAATAATGCTTTAGTAATTATAAACAATTTTTAAAAATTAGATGTAATCGCAATCAGATATTTTGTAGGCAAAGCAGAATAATAATTCTATATAACTATGTAGAACTGTTTTGAAAGCAAAAAAAAACTCATTGATGAACTCGGTAACTCTATTTTGTGAAGACAACAAAAAGTTAATATGCCAAACTTATGTTCATATTTGTAAAAGAATAATGAAAAAACGTGTGAAATAAAACAGCAGCCCCTGTATACTCTTAACATTGTTCTGTATGATATCTATTTGAAAATATTGACATTCATGTTAAAATAGAAATGACAATTGCAAAGCTAATTAGAACAAAAATTGTGGCGCCATCTACAGTGGCATAGTCACGCTGAGCAAAATTAAATGACACTCTTTAATGCAAAAGAAATGTATTTTCCCCACAACAAAATATTGCAGAAATTTATGTAAATAAAATAATGTACCGATTTATTTCTAACATGCAATTAGTATGGATATACATATAAAGAATATATGCATATTATTTGTATTATTTAATATGTGTATGTATGTATATCTAAATATTCAAACACAACAAATACAACAGAAAACGTTATTTTTGAGTTTTTCTCTTTAAATAAATTAATACATAAATTTTTTTTTGCTAAATTTACATTGTTTTTTTTAATGACAACTAGGTATTTTAGCATTATTTGCTTTAGATGCTGTTGAATTTTTACTTCCTTTATAGTAACACGTAGTGTCTGCTTATCGAAAAAAATTTGGATCGATTTTAACCCCTTTCCCGTGACCCAATCGATCTGAAAGTTTGCAGGCAGGCTCGTGGCAATGACAGAAATGATATAATAAATTTTTTTAGTGATGCTAATAACAATGAAAACTGTTAAATTTTTCTACCAGAGTTGATTAAAAATATGTACAGAGGGTTAGGTTTTATTATAAAACCACAATGACCACCAAAACAACAAGTCCAGCTATGACAACAATACAACATTTAGAATAACAACAAAAACAATATAGAAACATCATATTTTAAATTTTTTTTTAATTTTTCAGAAATTTCCCTGGACCTATTCCACCGATTTTAATGATTTTTGAAATAGGAATCTTCCCATGAATTTGGAGAATCATTCTCACTGAAAATGATCACCTTAGCTATCCTATTGAGTGCGTGATCGTGACAAGAACAACATAGAAAATTATATTTTTTTCAAGACTTTTTTTAGTTCTTCATTCAAATCTCGGGCCCTAATCGACCGATTTGGACGATTTTAAATAGCAAACTTCTCAGGATGTTAATGAATCATTTTTTATGTCAACGAGCACCCTAGTTGCCCGACTGATGCCGTGATCGTGATTTCCACAGACGGACATCGCTATATCAACTCCGGTTGTTATAAGGATCACAAATATATATATATAATGGGGTCCAAAATTTTTTTTTTAATTATTACAAACGGAATGACAAACTTATATATACCCTCTGCACACTGGAGTGGAGGGTATAAAAATGCTAATTAATTTTTTATTCAGGGAAAAAAGCAAAAAATTATTTATTTTAAAATAAATAGTTTAGTTATTAAAAATATTTAGAGAAATTTATTTTCAAAGGGAATGTTGTCATAAAACTAATGACAATCTGCTGGTAACAATGTTTTCAGATCCTGAAGATGTTTCCATTTCTTATTTGATATTTTTATTCTGTGTCCATGTAATTGGGAAGGTGAAAATATTTTGAATTTATTTCCTATTTTGTGTGAAAGCTGCATGTAGTTTTCATTTATGTTGGTTTCGAAATAAATAGTTCCAGTTTGTTCGTATACCAACGCACGTATCATGTTGACTGTGGGATCTTCAGCCTTTTTTCCTAAAAAAAATAAATAAACGTAATGAATTTTCCAGAAGCACAATTTGTAATTAACTTGGTCCTATAGATGAATATCGCTTAGGAACAGACTCATAATCAAGAAAAAATTTGTGATCTAAATGATGAACTTCTAGAGGCATGGGTTTTTCCGAACAGCTTTTACTAAATTAATTATTTCGAATTGTAAGTTTATTTGCGTATTATGGATCTTTCTTGCAATAAGAGAGTGGGTTGAGTCGCATTCCATTTGCGTGTGACCGACTACCAAGTATTTGTGCTCTATGGTAATTTTTTTCCACACAAAAAGAAACTAAGGCATTTGAAAGCACAACATTTCTGTTTTGGAAAACGCAACCATCGGAGTAAATAATAATGTGGTAAATTTCGGGAAATTGCTGAATTGAATTTCTTAAATATTTTGTGATAATTGTGGTAAATGTAGACGACACCAGATTTCCATCAGTTTCATCCCAAACATAATTATCGGACTCATGATTTATAACGTTATAAATTAAGAAACTATGAATCAGAAGTTTCATTTTATAATAACATGAATTGGCCTTTGATTTTGGTAAAAACTGTACTGCTTGCATGTCTATGCAAAGTAAAAGACATAATCCATCTTTAGCATTCATTACATCATTAACTTTTTCATTCCTCATTTTTTCAATTTCATTTCGATGACTATCAAACTATTCCTGTGACAGGTTCTTTGCTTTATACGACAAACACAAGTCACACTGATCATTTCGGGGTTTGAAAAGGGAATAACTAGATGATTTTAACAGATTCATAAAATTGGGAAATGAGAGATCATAAATTTGTCTGAAACTTTTTAAGTCTGCTTCAAAATATACCTTTTTGGTATATTCCCGGCGATAGTGAGACTCCATCTTAGGCAATTCTTCCAACCATTTTCGTAAATAGCTTAGTTTTACATTATATTGTATCATTTGTGTGTTTTCTTTTTTTTTCTCCAGAAAACGTTTGTATGCAATGTAAGTTACTGGAAATTACCCATGATCGTACCGAATTAAACTTTTTTCACAAAACTTTGACTTACATGCATCATTCATTTTTCTAGG
The DNA here is from genome assembly GCA_963682025.1 of Cordilura impudica. NCBI lineage: Eukaryota > Metazoa > Arthropoda > Insecta > Diptera > Scathophagidae > Cordilura > Cordilura impudica. The sequence goes on from OY821517.1 coordinate 123,148,799, forward strand.
CTCACGCTCAATAATTATATTTTCTTTAGAGAAGCCTTGGTATTTCTTACCTGCCATTCGGTTTTGTTGGCTACTAAGTCTCCAATTTTTTCAAATTTTGTTGAAAGTGCCTTCTGCACCACTATCCAAATTCAATTCAGACATACATATGTATGTATGTATGTATTGTTATTCACTTTGTTACTGTTTGTAATTGTGTTATTGTATTATTACTTGTTTTTACCACTATTTTTATTTTAATCACATGATATAGTAATGTAATATTTTTCGTTAACTTGTAATGAAATTAATTTGCATTTATTTTATATTTCTTACTTTTCCTATGTTTTCTGGCTTTAATAAAAATCATTTAACGGTAAAATTTATCAGTTGTGCAGCGTGTTGTATACACAAGCGTTTAGTTAGGTCTTTTTGCGTTTAACATATATGTAAGCGCTCTTGCAGTTAGTGCGTTTTGAATTTTGGTTAGAAAACCGTTATATTTCATCGAAAGATTCTAAAATTTTCTGTGGGTATGTAGGTTGATCCAATACATGAGAATCAATAAAAAAAACGCAATTTTAAATTTGTTAGTTAGGTTTATATAAGTTATATTCTATGAATGGTAAAATTATAGTCGGTCTAGACCGACTATACGATATCCTATACCATTCGTTTGAGACCCTATCTCTTAGGCCTAACTAATTGGATAGAGAAAATAAGCATAAACCAAATTTGAGAGGCATTTTCATTAATTTTTCTGGCTACAGATATCAAAAAGTTCATATCGGATGCTATATCTATATGGAATGGACCGAGCCTGACCATGGTTGGTAAAGTGTCTTGTATTTTGCAAAAATATATACAAATAAAATTTGAGATGAATCAGTGCAATATTTTTGTTTTTTTTATAGATTTAAGTGAAGATCGGAAAGCAGCTCTATATGGGGCCTGTGAGTTGTCCCATAGGGATCGTTTTTGGACTGCTCATTAATGGATGTAATAAACACATGCAAACCCAATTTGACTAAGATCTATACCACAATTTGTATCTTATGGCAATTTATGTCGATTTCATATGGCAATTATTTCGATTTGTATTGGGGCTAGGTCTGAACATGGACCGCTTCTCACCAATTTCAACAGCATTTATCCCATGGCCGACGAAAGCTTATATACCAAATTTCGTCAAAATATATTTATATCTGCGACCTGCAGTTTGATTACAAGGTTTACATGGACACACAGACGGACGGACGGACGGACGGACATCGTTAAATCGACTCAGAAAGTGATTTTGATTGGTCAAATATTTGACCTACACCCATCTTTAATTATACCGATCGAATCAGAATCACTATCTGATTCGATTTAACGATGTCCGTCCGTCCGTCCGTCCGTCCGTCCGTCTGTGTGTCCATGTAAGGCTTGTAATCAAACTGCAGGTCGCAAATATGAATATGTTTCGATGAAATTCGGTACATAAGGTTACATCGGCCATGGGATGAACGCTGTTGAAATTGGTGAGAATCGGTCCATGTTCAGACCTAGCCCCCATACAAATGACATCAACATATATTGCCATAAGATCCAAATTATCATATAAATCTTAGTCAAATTGGGTTTGTATGTGTTTATTACATCCATTAATCAGTAGTCCAAAAATGATCCCTATGGGACAACTCTTAGTCATAGGCCCCATATAGAGCTGCTTCCCTATCTTCACTTAAATCTATCAAAAAAAAAAATATTGCACTGATTCTTCTCAAATTTAGTTTGTATATATTTTTGCAAAATACAAGAGACTTTACCATACATGGTCAGGATCGGTCCATTTTTGGGCCTAGTGCCCATATAGATATAACATCCGATATGAACTTTTTCATATCTGCAGCCGAAAAAATTAATAAAAATCCCACTCAAATTTGGTTTATGCTTATTTGCTATATCCAGTTAGTTGGGCCTGAGAGATAGGGCCTCTAAACGCATGGTATAGGGTATCGTATAGTCGGTCTAGACCGACTATAATTTTCTTACTTGTTATTATTTTTATACCCTATACCACTATGTGGTTTGGGTATAATGACTTTGTGCTGCTGTTTGTAACAACCAAAAATATTTGACCTACACCCATCTTTAATTATACCGTTCGATTTAACGATGTCCGTCCGTCCGTCCGTCTATCCGTCCGTCCGTCCGTCCGTCTGTGTGTCCATGTAAAGCTTGTAATCAAACTGCAGGTCGCAAATATGAATATATTTTGATGAAATTTGGTATTTAATTTTTTATCGGCCATGGGATGAACGCTATTGAAATTGGTGAGAATCGGTCCATGTTCAGACCTAGTCGTCATACAAATGACCCCTATGAAATCGACATAAGTTGCCATAAGTTCCAAATTATCATATAGATCTCAATCAAATTGGGTTTGTATGTGTTTATTACATCCATTAGTTAGTAGTTCAAAAATAATCCTTATAGGAAAATTCTTAGTCATAGGCCCCATATAGAGCTGCTTCCCGATCTTCACTTAAATCTATCAAAAAAACAAAAATATTGCACAGATTATTCTCAATTTTGGTTTGTTTGTATTTTTTCAAAGTATAAGTGACTTTACCAAATATGGTCAGGATCGGTCCATTTTTCGACCTAGTCCAAATATAAATTTAGTATCCGATATGAACTTTTTCATATCTGCAGCCCAAAAAAATTAATAACAATGCCACTCAAATTTTGTTTATGCTTATTTGCTATATGCAATTAGTTGGACCGAAGAGATACGGTCTCTAAACCATGGTATAGGGTATCGTATAGTCGGGCTAGACCGACTATAATTTTCTTACTTGTTTTTTTTTTTTAAATTGTCAACCATACAAGTGTTCTAGAAAATGAATATCTAATCACTTTCTGAGTCGATTTAGCAATGTCCGTCCATCCATCTGTCCCTCTGTGTGTCCATGTAAACTTTGTAATCAAACTACAGATCGCAAATATGAACACATTTTGATGAACGCTATCGAAATTGGTTAAAATTGGTGCATGTTCAGATATAGTCCCCATACAAATGAAGGAGACTAATATTGCCATCAAAGTTATCATATAGATCTCGGTCAAATTGGGTTTATTTACGTTTATTGCATACATTAATCAGTAGTCCAAAAATAAACCCTATAGGACAATTGTTAGTCATAGCCCCCATAAATCTATCAAAAATGAAAAATGATGGGGGTTTTTTTTTTGTTTGGCTCAAGGTCATCAATTAAAAATAAAAATCCAAATATTAATGTTTTATTTTTAAAAATTATTTATTATTTATGAAAAATATTTTACAGATTTTTCTCAAAAACGCTATATAGAGTATCGCATGGACGGTCAAGACCGTCTATAATTTTCTTATTTGTTTTATTTGACATATGACAAATTAAATCAATAAATTCGGTCTGGCTAACCATATTCTTATTTTTTTTTTTAGTATTCGCAATAAAATTTTTTGGTTCAAGCAATTTTCTTTCGATTAGAAACACCAAAACATTTTAATAGTTGGGGTTTGATTTATTATAACAGAAAAGCAATTCTTAGTAAAAATATTGTATGTAGTACTCTAACCAATACAATATTTGTTAAAATATTTTCGATTTGAAATATGTTTCTAAAATAGAATTTGTAGTTGCGGTCGCAAATAATAATGACTGAAGAAACTCTGAGACAGTACCATAATCAAATTTTCAACGAATGGAAACAAAATAAATGAACTTTCTGGTTATGTGATGGCTCAAAATCAATGGCCTCATAATCAAAAAAGGTTTATTGCCACACTACACCGCAATATTTACATATGAAATCACTGTTATCGAAGAAGTACTAAGTACAAAGCCACCAAATAAAAAACACTTATAATTTGTTCAGACAGTCTGTCATCAATAAGTGCTCTTAATTTAAATAACAATTAACCACTTATGACCAAAATCCGGGAATCTATAATAGTAGTAGGCTAGGCGATTTCTTGTGACTGATGTTTTCTTCTACCGTTTTATCCCGATTTTGACCAAATGTATATTTTTTGAAAGGTATTTTTTATTAGCCAATTTACAGACTTACAGATCTTTAATTTTTTCCCTTTATTTTGAGTAAATTGCATTTAAAGTTGCTACTAACACATACATAAAATTATACAATGCTATGTATGTGTTTACTTAATTTAGTAATTTGTTTGTAATAAAAGTGAGTTTGTTTTTTGTGTTGATTTGTGAATTCGTTATAAATTGATTAGCATACCTTTAGGGTCTTTATTTAATGAAAAAATAAAATTTCCTAGAATTTGCACTCGAATTTTGAGGACTGGAACCTGCTAGTCTATATTAATATAATAAAGGGGTAGTGTGTGTTTTTGTTTGTTTGTTTGTTTGTTTGTTGGTTTGTTTGTAAGAGGTAATCTCCGAAATTACTCATATGATCTTCTTGAAATATCCACAGAGTCTTACTGCTAAAGGCCATAATTTCTTTAATATTTTTCCACATACAATGTAAATTTAAAATATCATATATATTGAGTACTATCTTAGGCAGAGCTTTGCAAATTTTTGTGAGCTCACTTATTATCAATGTTAGTAGCTATGCCGGAAATGTGCTGGATCGAACAAGTGGGCGTGGTACCTCCCATACACAGTAATTACTCAATAACATATATCTATTTGCAAATTTATCTTATGTCATCTATGATTAACACAAGTAGTCAAACAGAAAATGGGTAGTATCGGAGAGAGAGCCTTGTGACTTTGCGTGAACCCTTTCATTATAATACCGGGGGAGGGAGGGGGTTAGCACACCGGGTTACTTTTAGTGTTATATAACTTTATATAAATGTCTGTATATAACTAAGTAAGGACGAAGGCCTGTGCAGCCAGTAAAATAAATTTTATAGGTTGACACTTAATTCAGATAATATCTCCCTTAAATGCTTAAGCAGTAAATGCAATGCAGTAAATTAAACTTACTACGCACCAAATTTGGAATAGTCACAAGTATTTGAAACATTCAGTTTACAACGTTAAACAACTAAAAAAGACTAAGTACTTTTTTCAAACATGCTTTAATTTTTTATCTCACTGCCTAAGGTAACACAGTTAAATTAAATAAAAAGCTTTTTGTTATAATACAATTTGAAATTAGTTTTTGCAATGAAACTATTGAATAAATGCATTTGATGTTCTGTAATACATATGGTATGCGATGCATAAAATTGATTTACAAATGGCTTTTACAATTATTTAGTTTGAAAAATTACAAACACACGTAAGTAATGCAAGTACTATTCATACCATAAAGAGAAAATTTCACTTAATTTTAAACATGTTTTTATTGCTTCAGTTGATGTCGACTGGATAAATAATTAAAAGAAAAAGCCACAAAACTTGAATGTATCACTTTCCAAGAGACAAACGAGTAGCAAAGATGACACCGCATGAAAATGACTCGTAAATGCGTTTATTGCATATTGACAGTTATAGATAGCAAACAATAAGGCAATTCACAATTTTTATGCCTTATATATAAAATAATCTTGTTTGGAATAATTTCTGAACTTTAAAGCACAAAATACATTAAAATTTTCCCCATTAATAGTTTCGGTCGGATATTGATGTATCTGATAAATTTGCTGATCATTGAACTACATCCAACTCTCTTTCGCGGTCTTTTTTACATGATAAGTTTTTAGTCATTGGATTGAGTTATAAAAATCTTGACGATCGTGAAATAATTTAAAATCTGCACTGATTAATTTGCTTTTAAACAACTGCATGTTTAATGGAGTAAAATTTTCAAGTCAATGGTGGAAACTCTATAATAAAAAAATTAATTGTGATCTGAAGGTATAACTCTATCACGGTGATGGGTTTGCAAAATGTGGATATTGCTGACTTGAAGATTGGGAAGCCTTAGGAAGAGTAGGATCTGGTCAATCTTAAAAGAGTTGATGATGGCAATAAAAACCATTGCGACGATGATCTGATTTCACCTTCAGTTAATTTGCGAGGTTTTAAAATTTTGCTACAATTATGACACATCATTTGATTAATAATTTGACGTAACCTGATTTGTTATATTTGATACCAATAACTGGATATCAATTTCAGAGGACGTTACTTATAAACGGAAGTAATCAATGGACTTAAATTTGTCAGATGTATTAAACATACTTATATATTCGTACATAGTAATGACAGCCATGTTGAGCCAGTCGGTTAATAATTATTTGCTTATGATGATAGTATATTTTATATTTAAATATTTTTTTAAACATGAAACGTGTTCGTGATTCAAAGTATGCTTTGGAGATGTTTGAAGAAAATTCAAATGAATTTTTACATCGATTTAGAACAATAAATGAGACATGGATTCATTACTACACACTGAATTCCGATAGGCAGCCTGAGGATTGGTTACAAGCATGCGAGAGCCGACGTTCAAAGACTCAACAATCGGCTGGAAAGGTAATGGCTAGTGTTTTTGTTGAGTTATTGGATAGATTGGATAAAGAAATTAAGAAAAAAACCCACTTATATAAGAAAAAAATCTTGTACCATCATGACAATGCGATTATTAGTTGTTCCCAAACTCGAAAAAATGATTCCAGGGAAAGAGATTTTCCACAAATGAAGAAGTCATATCAGAGACAAAAGCCTATTTTGAAGAGTCTGACAAATCGCATTTTTTCAAGTGTATCAAGATGTTAGAAGATCGTTGGAAGATGTGCATTTTACTTAACGGAGATTACGATGAAGAATAAAATTGATTTTAAATTCAAAAACTAGCTTTTTATTGTTAGGCCACGGAGTTTTCACTCCATGTAGTATTTATATTATCAGTTTTATTTTCTATCATCATCCTAAATTGAACTTGGACTCATATTTTGCTCTTTGGGCGCCGTACAAACATTTTTCCATTATGGACTCTTAAATTAAACTTAGACTCATCTGAAAAGGTAACAGTATTCCACAATACCATCTTGACTATTGCATGTGCAACATTCTTTCATTGATAAATATTGTAAAATCTTTAATTGTTTCCAAAATTAGCTATGAATATTTTTTATTTGGTTTTGCTCCCAAGTGTATATTTAGAAAAATAACTGCAATTTTAAATGCAGCTTTTCGTGCAGCGCTCGGTGCGCTTCGCTCTACACCAATTAATAATATGCTACTCGAGGCTAATATTAATGATATATTGATCCAGCGAGACTATATTTCTGGCAAATTAGTCAAATCTCTAAGGGACAGCCCCTTAAATTCAATAATTCGAAAATTAAATAAAAATAAAAAAAAAAATTGAAAATTGTTCAGATATAGATTTAACAATAAACCCCCCCCCCCCCCCAAAAAAAAAAAAAAATTCTCCGTCCAAATATCCTCCATGGAACTTTACTGTAGACTCAACTAACTTCTCTCTACACTCACATCTTATGAATAATACATCACATACACAATATCAACTCCTATTCCGTAATACTACCGAGAACCGAAATGATCTCACTTTCATCTAAACTGACGCTTCCCAAAGCGGAGAAAATACAACATTTGCGATTACCTATGAAAATATACTAATAAGGCTATCTGAATTGCCAAGTCATAGCTCCATTTTTTCAGCTGAAATAATAGCAAGCAATGAAGCCATAAATTATGCGAAGAATAGAAGCGGCAAATTTTAAATTTGCACTGATTCTTTATCAGCATTAAACGCAATTGCGAATGTTAATAATAATAATTTCTATGCTAAAAAAATATGTAATGTCCTAATAAAATCACTCTAATGTGGGTTCCGGGCCACATGGGAATTTCCGGTAATGAATGCGCAGATTCCTTCGCCAAACAAGGTTTCAAATATCCTCTCATTAAAACTTAGTATCTCAATTTAAATGATTTAAGAAGAAACCTAAAAAAAATCCATCCAAAAGCACCACAGCATTTGGAATAATACGAACGACTGGTATAAATATTCAAATTCATCTAAGAACAGCATCCAAAATTCGATGGTGTCAAACAGCGAATTTAGTAGACTTAAGCATATAAAACTCTTAAGACTGCGACAAGAACATACAAACATTTAATAAATAAAAAAGATCCACCTATATGCAATTGCAATCACACCAGAATATTGAGTATTAAACATATTTTGTCCAAATGTCCAATTTATGGACAAGAAAGCATACGAATTTTAAAGAACACTGACCCCATCCTAGCCCCCTCCTCTCCATCCTATGATTCCATCAAAAATATCATAACATTTTTAAAATAAACTAAGTTATATCATCTCTTTTAAAATAAAAATATTTTTTTTACACTCTTGTTATTTAGTTATATTTAAGAATTTATAAGTTACATTAATTCTATAGATACGTTATATTGCTTAAGGCCTAGTAGCCATAGCTATATATTTTTAACATTAAAATTGTTCTTTTATTTTAACGTTAAACCTGAATAAGTTAATAAATAAATTGCATGTGTTATTTGGAAAAATTTATGCGAGCCAGACGATTTTTCTCTGAATCAATAGTATCTTCACAGGATGATAACAATCAAGATAGCCCCAATTGCTCGTCGGGAAACACTTCGGTCATATATTTTAAGTTTCAGATTGTTAATGATCTCTTTAGGTCTTTGACTCGTTTTACGAGGCTGCCGTCATCTTTCACGATATTTCTTGATAATTTTTTAAATTATGGATTCATAGAATATTTCACACAAATTTTCCTCTCCATAAAACCAGCAGTAAAAACATATATTGTTCTACAGTGCGATTCTGTAAATTTTAACGATCCGACAATCGCAAAATATATCAACAGCTATTGTTGCTTGCACTAACGATTCACTAACTACAGCTTACCGATAGTCGACAAATCTATTTTTCTAATTACTTAAATTGTAAACGAGTGGCATCTCTGTCAAAATAAGCGAAAAATACAAAGAAGAATAGAAAAAAAAACAAATCACTTCGTGTTTGACAGGATGATTTTATGTTTATGTTTAATTTCTTTATTTTTATACCCTATACCACTATGTGGTTTGGGTATAATGACTTTGTGCTGCTGTTTGTAACAACCAAAAATATTTGACCTAGACCCATCTTTAATTATACCGATCGAATCAGAATCACTTTCTGAGCTTTTATCGGCCATGGGATGAACGCTATTGAAATTGGTGAGAATCGGTCCATGTTCAGACCTAGCCCCCATACAAATTACCCATATGAAATCGACATAAATTGCCATAAGATCCAAATTGTCATATAGATCTTACTCAAATTGAGTTTGTATGCGTTCATTACATCCACTAATGAGTAGTCCAAAAATGATCCCTTTGACCCCATATAGAGCTGCTTCCCGATCTTCACTTAAATCTATTAAAAAACAAAAATATTGCACTGATTCTTCTCAAATTTTGTTTGTACATATTTTTGCAAAATACAAGAGACTTTACCAAAAATGATCAGGATCGGTCCATTTTTGGACCTAGTCCCTTTATAGATATAGCATCCGATATGAACTTTTTCATATCTGCAGCCAAAAAAATTAATAAAAATCCCACTCAAATTTGGTTTTTGCTTATTTTCAATGTCCAGTTAGTTGGGCCTAAGAGATAGGGTTTCTAAACGCATGGTATAGGGTATCGTATAGTCGGTCTAGACCGACTATAATTTTATTACTTGTTTATTAATATTTTTGTGTATTTATTTGAATATAAAATAATGAATTGAATATGCTATTTAATTTTTTTTTCATTTATATGAAAAGTTTTTATAATAGAAGCACAATATTTTCATTATTTTATGATTTTTATTTATGTATGACGACACATGAACCTAAAAATTTAACTTTTTAACGATTTAATAAACAACACAAAAATTGTTGTCGTTTAGATAACAACAACAGCTGACTTTAAAAATAGCGAATATCGTTTAAAAATTTTACTGAATACCAAAATCGATAATTTTGTTGTATTCTTTTTTTTAACGATTCGATTATCGTTAAAAGAAGTTACTGAATCGCACTACTGGTTTCTAATTCCTTACAAAACTTTAGTCTTGCCATTATTTTATAATAATTAATTATATGATTAAAACATTGAAAACAGTGGAAAATAAACATCAGAAACTATAATAATTTAAATAATGGTGAAAATTTTATATATTGCCTTTCATGCCACCTCAGATTTTTATTGTTTATATCATATCATATCATATCATATATCATCACTAATAAAAATAATTTTTTTTTCGTTTAAATATTTCATTTTTTAATTGTTTTTTTTTTTTTTTTTTTTTTTTGTAACAAAATTTGTTATCTTTCGATAGAGAACACAAAGAGCGATTTGGCGAAAAAAAAACATATATATATATATAATTTTCATACTTAACTGAGAGTGTTTTGAAAAACAAGTCAAATTCCGAATGTGTGAATGGTAAAAAGTTCGTATGCAAAATATTTTATTACAATTTTAATGAATATTTAAAATTTTCATAGTCGACTGTACGAATACTTTTTCTGGTAAGTCTAAGTGCTTCACATTTAACATTTCTTTATAATCATGTTTCAAAAATTTGGCTTCTCCCTCTTGTACTTATATGAAACTAGTTTAAATAACTTCTAACTAAATCTATAGAATGCTATATAAGCTCCTCCACATATGTAAACTGATTACGAACTACTTTACCTCTAGTGCTTTAAATTGCAAAATAATGATTTTAAAAATAAGAGTGATTTATATAAAGTTCGTAACACCTTTATATAAACTAGCAGATTCCAGCCCTCGAAATTCGAGTGCAAATTTTTTCATTAAATAAAGACGCTAAAGGTATGCTAATCAATTATAGCCAATTCACAAATCAACACAAAAAACAAACTCATTGTTATTACAAACACATTAAAAAATTTAATAAACACGCACATAGCATTGTATAATTTTATGTATGTGTTAGTAGCAAATTTAAAGGGAATTTACTCAAAGTAAGGAAAAAAAATTAATAATCTGTAAATCTGCAAATCGGCTAAAAAGAAATACCTTTCAAATAATATACGTTTGGTCAAAATCGGGATAAAACGGTAGAACACAACATCGGTCACAAGAAATCGCCTAGCCTATTAATATTATAGATAAATCCCGCGAAAAATAATTTACCAAAATATAAAAAAAACAATGTATGCCAAATTTTTATTTTCATTTCTGAATGAACAATTAAATATCGCATTGGGTTTAAAACTGTGAATGATTTTTCTTTCTTTTTTAATTTTAATTTTAATTTTCTTTTTTATTTTAAGAGTTATGCCTTGTTTTCACTATGTCATTTTCAATATCAATATTTACCAATTATTGTCAGTTGTATGAAAATGGGTTATAATATCTTGGCATTTACAACCCCTGGGAACATTTGACATCAAAAATTAAATTGCCAACATGTTGGTAATTTTTTTTTTTGACAGCCGGATTTTTTGTTAGTTTATAAGATGTAATGCAAGCGTAATGAATAGAAAATTACTAAATATCGGTTGAGGCAATTGTTTGTTGTCAGTTTATATGACATAATGAAAACCAGGCATTATACTCCAATAAAGGTATGTACTATTATTGAACCATTTTCTAGACTAAGTATTTTTACCACTTTCTACAGTTCTTATTTTTAACCTTAATTTATCCCAAAATTAGTGGTAAGCAGAGAAGGAACATACTTGCATATTCCGTATATTTTTAGTGAAGTCAAACTTTTATGGATGGTCGAAATATATTTATTTTTCTCCTATAATAACATCTTGTTAATTTCAACGGGGTTTCGGCACACTAAAAAATAATTTACCAACCGAATTGTTCTTAAACGTAGCAACTGAATTTTCGATTGTACCAACAGAAATTATATAGCAATTAACCATTTTTTGTTGTGATAAAATATATACTGTTGAGACAATAGAATTGTAATTGCAAGCAACCCAAAATTCGGTTACTAAATTTATCGCAATTCGTTTGGCAACATATTTGGTAGCCACAACGAATCTGTGTTCTGTGTGTGTGGTTATTTTATGTACATTGCATTGTGCATTTTTCTGGGTGTGCTAGTATTATAATTTTCCAGAGTTCAGAAAAAAAAACTCACTCTGAATAAAAACTCGTACTCGTAGCTAGTGCTTTAGAATTAAGTTTATTGAAATTTTATGTTATACTAACTACCCAAATAATAATAATAATAATAATAATAATAATAATAATAATAATAATAATAATAATAAAATAGAAAATAAAAATAAAAATAATTTTAAGATGTACGCGTGCAAGAACATGTTCTGTTTTTTTTTTAGCAATACACGTGCAAGAACACGAACTTAAAATAAAGCTACACTCGAACCTGTGTGGTTTATGTGTGTTCGAATCAAAAAATACGTGATAGAAACATGTTCGTGTACATAACGAAATATTAAAACGGAACACAGTCATGGTTGCGTTCGGCACAAAATTTAGAAACACACATAATTGATATGAAAATAAAAATATGTGTTGGCTGCTTTAGAATAGAACATTGTGTGTTTGATGTGTGTATTTTCTGAAACTTGTAATTTTCTTTCTTGTTCTTATTTAAATAACCATAAACAAATTTTTATTTGACAACTCTACACACTTTCTAGATAGTCGACTAATAAGTTGAGGTGTTCAAACAAAATAACAACTTTTATTTGAGCGAGTTCGCTTTCCAATGTATACAATGCGTTTTTATTTTGTTTTGATTTTCACACTTCAAAAGAAAGAAAATTTGCTTGGGGTCGGTTTGATTTAAATAAAACTTGAAAAGTTGTTGCTATCAAGTATTAAGAAGATACAACTGAGTTTGGGTTTTAAAATTTTTAACTGCATATATAATCGTGACTTCTAAATATTGTGAATTACACGCGATTACTTTTTTATATTCTCCAACCTAAAGAAATGACTGCAATATATCGAAAAAATGCCTATTTTGAGGAACTTCAGGAATCCAATCATTTGAAAGGCATAACAAAAATTAGAGAAACATTGATAAAGTGTAGTATTGAGCAAGAATAAGACTATGCAGAAAAATGGCTCAAATATGTTTCTGGGCGTCTTCTGTTGCGACAAAGATATTCACCATCCTTATTACTATTCTTATTACAATCAGATTATTGGTTCAGAAGATATAGCCCTTCAAAGTTGACTAATTTTTAATGTTCAAAAAACCAGACCATTTTTAGTCAATTTGCTCCACTTTCAGGTATAGTATTTCGAAAACTAGGTACGGATGGTCATTCTTTGTGATTTTGTTTATAGATCTTTTGTTAAGAACAGAACTAAAGAAAAATTGCAATGTTTGCTTAGTGTTTGTCCAGGTAAATCGATATGTACCAACTATCTATTTTTTTTCAATATATCTCAACTTTGATGGAAAATAAAAAAAATTTCTATATTTGCCATATTTTCAAAATAAGTTCTTTGAATATTCCTTTACCTAATGCAAAAATTTCCAGCAGCCCGTCCTTGCCCTATTTTTTGCTAGAGGTAAAATTTTGAAAAAAGACATGGTTCCAGAAATGTGTTGCATGCATTATTGCGCAATTTATGACATATAACGGTGAAAACCCATTCTTATTGTTATCGTTTCGTTCGTTATTGTTAAAATATATGATTTTTGTTTTTCATTCGGTAATACTTACCTGAGATCATCTGTCAAATTCTGCTCCCTAAATTCAGGTGCACGCATGTATACAGGTAATAGGTACATTACATAATCCATTTCATATACCTTAAATCCAAACGGTGTCTAACAGGCAATAGATTAGACTATATATTTGAAAACAACCATAATTCCGGGATTAGTCTACGTCTGAAAGTTGGCGAGACAAGTTATTTTAAGACACTTCAATCATGAACTTGAACAAGTTTAAATTATTTGACCTGTTTAGCGAAAGTCTAAAAAATAAACTTTTCATGCCAGTCTAAACTCAAAATGGGTAAAAGCAAACCGTACGACTGAAAGATTCAACTTCAACCACCAGGACTGACTTAATAATGATACCATCCTGGATTCATTGACAGAAGATGAACGCAGCACATCAACCGGACGTGCAACAGGTTGGCCAAGAAAAAACATGGAGGTGTGTTAAAATTTTACAGGAAAGAGGAAACTGACTGATTCCACCAATGAATTGACCACGGAACATTTATCGGAAGTGGTGTCTACTAGATATACAACGGATGACGAAAAAGTAAGGTCGCAGATTACAAAATCTACTTACTAAAAAGGATTAGGAAAAGCATTCCCATGCCCCCAAAAGAAAACCTTAAAAAGTATGGTTCCGAAGAAGCTTTGACTTTGATTATATACTTAGAACTTTCTAAAGAGAAATATAACTACGGTTATCTTTGAGTCAACAAGGGCCTGATATTTTGCCCGGATACCAGCATGTTTCGAAAGCCAAAATATATTCACGACCACTGCATACGGAGTTTACTGAAGTCTCTGAAATCTCTGTGAAAGCCAATATGCAGGATCTTATGGACCATACAGCAGAGTCATCCGGAAAGTGTGGTAGAAATTCTTCCTGAGAAACTGACATTAATCAGTAAATGGGGCTGCGAGGATTATCCGGACAAAGCATTTATAAGCAAAAGATATCTTCCGATGACGCTACAATATCGGACGGAAATGTGTTTATGGCATCTGTTGTTCCCCTGCGGCTTAAATCTGATGTTTCCCTACACTGGAAGAATCGACGACCTTCATCAATACATAATTGTCGACTAATAAGTGAAGGACATTCAAGAACGAATAAACAAGATTAAAACCATAAAGTTCAAAATAGTGAAGGAAAATACATTGAATATGTAGTTACGAGTTCCACCTGACAAAAAACAATCTCAACATTGTCATGCACAACTGGCAAAAAGACGCAAAAAAACTTCGACAATTTAAACGCTTCTACAAACGAAAATAATTTTGAATATGGAATCTCACCATTGCACGCAAGAATAAGTTGTATGGAGTTCTTGTTAAAATTAGCGTATATGCTTCCACAAGAGTGGGAACACTTTGATGAAAATACAATAAAAAAGACAAGGAAAGAATCGAATACAGGATGCGTTTTTCAATCAAGTTGGACTAAAAGTAGAGTTGCCCAAGTACGGATGCGGAATCTCAAACGATCGAAACACTTCGAGAAGATTTTTTGAAAATAATGAGGCTGTAACTCGAATCACTGGAATAAATAATCAAATCGTTAAGAGATTGGGAAAGATCTTGAATGTTTTAAACTGCATTTTAAAATAATTTTTTTTTTAAAGCCTAGTTCCGCGAAGCCGAGTGGCTTGTCCGCAGATTCTAATTTGGCTAGTTTTTTGGTTCTTTAAAAACTTAAACATATAAATAATATTACAATTTATATATTACATTTGCATTGCATTGAGTAATCTTATATATTAAAAGAATTTATGAATAAACTTTGCATTCAAGATTTTTTTTCTATATTTTTCTTCTCTCAAGCCTCTATAACTAGAGTTCTAATTAACGTAGGCTGTTGACATAGGTCTAAGAACACTCAGTGGATCAAGCTATTAACTGCTTAAATTCGTTGGGTTTGAGGAAAGATATGCGTGGAGAATCAACTTTACTTTTACTGTACGTTAACTACTCTTGGCATATTTTGGCATTACTGTACATTAACTTCTCTTGGCAAAAACATTGGGTTTGAGGTAAGTTATGCGTGGACAATCAACTTTACTTTTACTGCACGTTAACTACTCTTGGCATATTTTGGCATTACTGTACGTTAACTTCTCTTGGCAAATTTTGGTATTATATTATAAAAATTAATATAATATAATATAATGCTGCGGAGCAGCAGGGGTCCTCTAGTAATAATAAAAAAAAAATGTTTAACTTTGGAATTAAAGAATCATTATTATTTAATATAATATTTCACAAATAAATTTAACCAATTTATGAAGTCAGAAAAAAAAGAGAAACAATTTTTGAAGCTAATATTACAAGAAAAAAAACCACATCAGGAGTTTCTAATTTTTTGTAACAAGATACTGTAAAAGGTACTAAATAGAAAAAAGAATAATATTAAAAAATACTATTAAAAATAAATATTTAATTATTTGTTAAAATGAGGGAATGATCAAAATGTGAGAGAATGACATTTTTTCATTCAAAAGTTAGTTTTTTCTACTGTTTGACCCAAATATACAAGTTCTGTTTGAGAAATTGGTTTAAAATATTTTAATATAAGTTAATTGCTTAAAAAAATAACAAAATACAACAAAAATATCTTTTGTACTATTTCTGAAAAAAAATAGAATCAGTCACTCACCAAAGCACCACTCTTTAAAATGAGGAAATGACTCGTGAGGGACTGACAAAATTTAAAAATAGTAGCTTCAGAAATTTGTACTGTTACGTAAAATTAAAAAATCTATACAAATTCTCAAATTATTCATTTAGGGAAAATAAAATACTCATTAAGATATTTTTAGGATACAGATTAACTCCATAAATTCAAATGAGGGAATTATAATATCAACGTAACACTTATCAAATAAGTTTATTCAATTCCTCCTTACACTGAAGAACTTCTGCAAGACTGAAATTTGTTTTACAGGCAGGTAAGAACATGTGCTCAGCACGTGTGTACTGTTTCTAGCTTTATAACAGCACCATCTAGCTGAAAATCCTAAATTATTAATGACCGAGGGAATGGTTTGAAACATGAGTTGCAAACCTTGTCGTCAAATAAAAATCGCATGGGAAGACAAAAAAAAAAAAAATAATTAATTACATATAAATAACCAAGTCTTTATTTTAAAAAAGTAAGAGTGTTAAATTCGGCTGTGCCGAATCTTTGATACCCTCCACCTCGGTTTGAGTCTTGATAATAAATGTAAATGAAAAAGTAAACAATTTGTTAAACTTAATACCAAATTATTTCAGCAAATTCTTTGGGTTGGTTTTCGCCTTTTCTATTATTTCGGATTTATTTCGGTGTTTGCTTTTTGGTCATTGTGGTTGCTGATCGGCATGCATTTAGGTTATATACCTATATGCATGCGTTTCCGTTTATATGACATAACTTCTCGTTTAATTTAGTCTTTACTAATCAAGTAGCTCGCCCTAACCTCCATTGCAAAGGTAATGGTTGTGAAGGGTGGCTATATGCATTAAATTGTGCTAATTGGAGATGGCTGTATAGTTTCTTTTAACTGGCGAAATATTTTTTCATTGCGGCCATATAGGTCGGATGGAGTAACAAAATATTAACCAAAAAAAACTCTCTCAACCTTTTTATTAAAATATTGCCATATTTGGAAAACATAGAGAATAAATTTATAATAATAAATAATCAAATTAGGGATGCCAAACGCAAAAAACCAAATGTCCCAAACATTTTAAATAAAATAATTTGTTCTCTTTATTTTCTGAAAAACTTCAAATTTTCATCCAAAAAAAATTGTGAAAATTTATATACAAATAAAAAATAACATTCTCATCAAATTGCGTTTATTTATGTAACAGTTTTTATGTTCGCAATTCTTAAATATCATTTGACGTTTTCTAAAATTCATTGAATTTAAAATAATGTTCTCTGTAGTGTGATTCTGTAAATTTCAACGACCCGACAATCGCAAAATATATCGACAGCTATTGTTGTTTGCACTAAGGATTAAGTGATTTACTAAGTACATACATCTTAACGACAGTCGACAAATCTATTTTTCTATTTATTTCAATTGTAAACGAGTGGCATCTCTGTCACAATAAGCGAAAAACACAAAGAAGAATAGAAAAAACAAATTACTTCGTGTTTGACAGGATGATTTTATCTTAATGTTTAATATATTTATTTTTTTACTAATATTTCTGTGTATTTATTTGAAAATGAAATAACGAATTGAATTTGCTATTTAATTTTTTTATTTATATAAAAAAGTTTTTTAATAAAAGCAAAACATTTTTACTATTTTATGATTTTTATTTATGTATGACGACATTTCAACCTAAAAATTTAAGTTTTTATCGATTAAATAAACAACACAAAAATGGTTGTCGTTTAGATAACAACAACAGCTGACTTTAACAATAGCGAATATCGTTTAAAAATTTTACTGATAATTTTGCTATTTTCTACTTTTTAACGATTCGACTATCGTTAATAGAAGTTACTGAATCGCGGTACTAAAAAGCTATTAATTTCTCTTGAATGTCAACATTTTTTTTAAATGTAAAAATTTTTTAAATGTAAACGTAGGTATTTGGTGTTTTTTTTTTTTGGAATTTCAATTTGTGTTTAACGAATAAAATTTATATATTAAAAATGCAATTGATGTCTTCTAAATTTAAAATTATAATTTCCGACGTTTTGGTATGATTTTCTGAAATTCAATTAATTGTAATTTATAATTGGAAATTTTTAATTCCAGTTTTTAGAATTGATATTTTCTTAAATTTGAATGGAAAATTTGAAAAGTGCAATTTTGTATTTATGTGAATAATAATGCTTTAGTAATATAAACAATTTTTAAAAATTAGATGTAATCGCAATCAGATATTTTATAGGTAAAGCAGAATAATTATTCTATATAACTATGTAGAACTGTTTTGAAAGCAAAAAACTCATTGATGAACTCGGTAACTCTATTTTGTAAAGACAACAAAAAGTTAAGATGCCAAACTTATGTTCATATTTGTAAAAGAAAAATGAAAATACCTATGAAATAAAAGACCAGCCCGTGTATACTCTTAACATTGTTCTGTATGATATCCAGTTGAAAATATTAACATTCATGTTAAAATAGAAATAACTATTGCAAAGCAATTAGAACAAACAAAAATTGTGGCGCCATCTACTGTGGCATAGTCACGCTGAGCAAAATGAAGTGACACTCTGTTAATGCAAAAGAAATGTATTTTCCCCACAACAAAATATTGCAGAATTTTATGTAAATAAAATAATATACCGACTTATTTTTAAATGCAGTTGTTATGGATATACATATATAGAATATATGTATATTATTTGTATTATTTAATATGTTTATATAAATTTATAAATAAATTTATACATAAAATTTTTTTTCGCTATATTTACATTGTTTTTTTTTATTAACAACTAGGTATTTTAGCATTATTTGCTTTAGATGTTGGTGAATTTTTACTCCCTTTACATTAACTCGTAGTGTCTGCTTGTCGAGCAAATTTTGGATCGATTTTAGCCCCTTTCCCGTTACCCATTCGATCTGAAATTTTTTAGGCAGGCTCGTGGTAATAACAGAAATGATCTAACAAATTTTTTTAGTGATGCCAAAACAATGGAAACTTTTAAATTGTTCAACCAGAGTTAATAAAAAAATGTACAAAGGGTTAGTTTTTATTATATTATTACCATAACGACCACAAAAACAACAAGTCCAGCTATGACAACAACAAAACATTTAGAATAACAGCAAGAACACTATAGAAACATCATATTTTTAATTTTTTTTTACTGTTTCAGAGATTACCCTGAATCTGTTCCACCTATTTTAATGATTTTTGAAACAGAAATCTTCCTATGAATTTGGTGAATCATCCTCACTAAAAAATGATCACTGTAGCTACACTATTAAGGGCGTGATCGTGACAAGAACAACATAGAAAATTATATTCTTTCAAGACTTTTTTTAGTTCTTCATTCAAATCTCGGGCCCTAATCGACCGATTTGGACGATTTTAAATAGCAAACTTCTCAGGATGTTAGTGAATCATTTTTTATGTCAGCGAGCACCCTAGCTGCCCGATTAATGCCGTGATCATGATTTCCACAGACGGACAGACGGACAGACGGACATCGCTATATCAACTCCGGTTGTTATAAGGATCACAAATATATATATTTTATGGGGTCCAAAATTTTTTTTCTAATTATTGCAAACGGAATGACAGACTTATATATACCCTCTGCACACTGGAGTGGAGGGTATAAAAACAAAAGTCAGAAAAGAGAAGTAGTAACTGTTTATGTAAGAAATATTTATTTTTGTATTTTTAGATAGTGATGGTTGCATGTGAGGGAATGATATTTCATAGGTTTAGAAATAAGAAAAAAATATTTCTTTAAATTTATACAACAAATTTATGAGCTAATGTAATAAAACCATGCCCAAACTATATGTTGGATAAATAATTTATTAATTTTTATGTTGAGAAAATTAAAATATCCTCCACTTTCATCATTTTGGCCTATTTACATAGAATTATCCACATAATATAAGAATCATTATCATTTATATATATCTCACCAATATATTATAATTACTTTCACCAATATGTAAAGAAATTTTGTAACGATATTAAGAAGTTGATAGGAAAAATTATGAAGCTAATGTATAATATTAATAGGCTAGGCGATTTCTTGTGACCGATGTGTTGTTCTACCGTTTTATCCCGATTTTGACCAAACGTATATTATTTGAAAGGTATTTCTTTTTCGCCATTTTGTAGATTTACAGATTTTTAAATTTTTTCCTTCATTTTGAGTTAATTGCATTTAAAGTTGCTACTAACACATACATAAAATTATTCATACGCTATGTGTGTTTTATTAAATTTGTTCATGTGTTTGTTAATGAGTTTGTTAATGAGTTTGTTATCTTCATTAACAATAATAATAAACCATAAAAGTGTTGGTTTCTGAATTGGCTAAGTTGAAAAATAAAGCAGCCTAGAAATTGCACTCGAATTTCGAGCGCTGGAATCTGCTAGTAACAATAATTACCCTCCCTAATTTTTCTCTTAAGGGCAAGGGTGTAGTGTACCTCACAAGTTTGCAATGTATACACACTACATAGAACAGACAATCAATAGTATCAATTACTATGAACAATGTAATATAATGCAATATTTGTTTGATCAATAAGTAATACAATCCTTCATGATATCGAATAAGACAATAGAATGTGTATGCTAAGTAATATATGAATGTTAAATAAGCTAAACAAAATTTAGTATAAAAAGGGTTGAAACCCAAAAATAAAACAGATTTTAATTTAGACAACTCAGTTGGCAACAACTGCCTTTGTTTTCTATTAATTAAAATTTCTATTTGCCCTTACTCTGTAAGAACGGCAAATATAATAGATCAAATCACCACAAATACAGTCGCATATATAGCAAAAATTCGTGTTGTTTAAAACTTTTAGCCTAAAAATTCGCAAATACGTAAGTATATACTCGGACTTTATTTTTATCATATTTGTGGGCCTATGCAATTCATTGCTTGCAAATTGCATCACCTAACATAATTTTATTTGAATACAAACCACACAACCGAAAAACTGAAGTTTATAATGCACTATTGGAAGAAATTCGCCTTGAACCCACATTTTTTTTTTCGTGTGGCATTTGTTGTAACCTTAACATCAGAGGGCTAAAAGCACGCAATGTCATGACCACATTTCTACAATGAATATAATCTCTACCATTGTGTAGGTAACATAACATAATTGTTATGTTTTTGTTATTGTTCCATCTCTTTTCTCAGATTTACATATCTAAACATACATAAACCCCTTACACAGTTATGTTATGTCATTGTCCGAATATAAGACTTTAATATAAGTATGAATAAAAAATACAATTATAGTCTTAAGTAATGAGTAATGGTTTGATATACCCTACACCACTATGGGGTTACGGATAATGACTGTGCTGATGTTTGTAACTACCAAAAATGACCTAGACCCATCTTTTATTATACCGAACGACTCAGAATCACTTTCTGAGTCGATTTAGCGATACCAATAGGATGAACGCTATTGCAACTGCCGAAAACCGGTTCATATTCAGACTTTGTCGCCATACAAATTAAACCTATGAGATCGACTTAAATTGTCATAAGATCCAAATTATCACATAGATCTCGTTCAAATTGGGTCTGTGTGTATTTATTACATTCATAAATCAATAATCCAAAAATAAATTCTATAGGTTAATTGTTAGTCATAGCCCCCATATAAAGCTGATTCAACCTAGGAAAAACAAAAATATTACACAAAACTTTCTCAAATTATATGGTTTTGCAAAAAATAAGTGGCTTTACCAAATATGATCATGATCGACCTAGTCCTCATATAACATCCGATATGAACCTTTTCAAAGCGGAAGCCAAAAAAACTTCCACTCAGATTTGAGTTATGTCTATTCGTTATACCCAATTAGTTTAACCTAAGATCAATTCCCTAAACTTGTGGTATAGGATATTGCATAGTCGGTCTAGCCCGACTATAATTTACTTACTTGTTTTTGTCTTTTGTTATGGTAATACAATTGTTGAATTTTTTGTGATGGACAAGAACGAGTATAATTTTGTTTTGTTTTATTTTTCATATAACTTTGAACTTGAATGCGTCTTAATGAAATCTGATTTTTGATGTTTTTCTATGGCTTTGTTGATACAGAATCTAAAATGTTTGTTCTGCAACTGTTTCATGCAATTATAGAAGATTAGAGCTAAAGATTTGTAACTGAATTGTAACTTTAGTAAATATTTAAATAACAAATTCTAGCAAATATTTTAAATTCCAATTGATCTATAATATTAATAGGCAAGGCGATTTCTAATGATCCCGTCTACGCTTTTAGTTATTAACCGATTTTGACAAACAACATACCATTTGAGAGGTATTTCTTTATCGATGCGCACCATCTTGTACAATTTTAGTAGTAAGTTGTAAGTTGTAAAGAAGTTAAAGTTGCTACTAACACATACATAAAACAAATAATTAAGCTTCAAATAAAAAACTATTCAATGATGTGTGTGTGTTTATCAATTGGCTAAAATTGACTAAATTGGCTCTTATAAAATTATTTGTAATGTGTAAATTATTTGCGTGTTCAACAAATATTTATAATGAAATTAAATAAATTTTATTTAAAAATTCACAATTTAATGAATTTTATTTAAATATTCATAAATCTTTTATATATCTATTATATTAATAGACTGGGCGATTTCATGTGACTGATGTTTTGTTCTACCGTTTAATCCCGATATTGACCAAACGTATATTATTTGAAAGGTATTTCTTTTGAGCCGATTTGCAGATTTACAGATTTTTAATTTTTTTCTTAATTTTGAGTAAATTGCATTTAAAGTTGCTACTAACACAAACATAAAATTTTACTATGCTATGTTAGTGTTTACTAAATTTGTTAATGTGCTTGTAATAAAAATGTGTTTGTTTTTTGTGTTAATTTGTGAATTGGATACAAATAATTAGCATACTTTTAGGGTCTTTATTTAATAAAAAAAATAAAATTTCCTAGAATTTGCGCTCGAATTTCGAGGGCTGGAATCTGCTAGTATATGTTAAAATAAGTAAGAAATTGGTTCAACTATTTAGATATAGAAAATAAACATAAACCAACGTTGAGTGGCATTGTAATTAATTTTTTTTGCCTTCGCATATGAAAAACTTCATATCGGATGCTATATTTATATGGGGACTATATCGAAAAATGGACCGATCCTGACCATATTTGTTAAGGTCACTTATTTCTTGCAAAAACATATACAAACCAAATTTGAGAAAACTGATAAAATTTTTTTTTTTTATAGATTTTAGAAAACATCGGGAATTAGCTACATATGGGCGCTATGACTAAGAATTGTCCTATAGGGCTTATTTTTTTAATACTGATAAATGGATACAATAAACATACACAAACCCAATTTGACCGATATGATAATTTTGATATTATGACAATTTGAGTCGATCTCATAGGGGTCATTTTTATGGGGACTAGGTCTGAACATGTACCCATTTTCACCAATTTCAATAGCGTGCGTGCTGTGGCCGATAGAAGCTTACATACTAACTTTCATCAATATACATATGTTCACATTTGCGACCGTAGTTTGATTACAAGTTTTAAATGGTTACACAGAAGCAAGGTTCAGAAAATACACACATGAAACACACAATGTTCTGTTCAAAAGCAGCCAACACATATCTTTATTTTATTTAAAATATAACTGAACTCGAACCTGTTTATTGTACATGTTCTGTTTTTTCTTACTACACGAGCCACAACACGACTTAAAATATAACTGAACTCGAACCTGTTTATTGTACATGTTCTGTGTTTTTTTTCAGTACACGTACCAGAACATGAACTTCAAATAAAGCAACACTCAAAAATGTGTGCTTTATGTGTGATTGAAACAAAAAGTATGTGATACAAAAAAGTTCGTGTAAATAACGAAATATTAAAACGAACACAGTCATGGTTGTGTTGGGCACCGAAGAAAATTTAAAAACAAACATAATTGGTATGAAAATAAAAATATGTGTGTGTTGGTCTAAGTTATGTTTGTTTACATATATGTACGAGTTTTTTATTCAGTGTGTGTTTTTTTCTGAACTCTGCACAGAAGGTCGGACGGACGGACAAATATTTTTGGTAATTACAAACATCAGCACAAAGTCAGAATATCCTGACGACATAGTGTTATAGGGTATACAAATATTGAAAGAAAAAAATTTTATGAAAAAATTTAAAGTCCAAGAATTTGCGTTGGAATTTCGAGTGCTGGGCTGTGCTAGTTCCTTTATAAGTGTTCAAGCTTTGAAGATAGAAAATAAATATAAAATTGATAAGCAATTACCAAAAAATTGTGGAAAAGGGCTGAATGAAGTTATTAGCACTTTAAAAACTTTGTATCAAGCACACAAAACAAAAGTGAAATAACACAACGTTTTAAAATTGTTTACGAATTTGGTTAAACATGGCAAAAAATTTCATTAAAATAACAACGAGTTCTTTACTTAATTTCACAAGTGACATGCAAAGTTTTTATGTCAAGGTTCAGAAAATACAGACATCAAACACACAATGTTTTGTTCTAAAGCAGCCAACACATCTTTATTTTCATATCAATTATGTGTGTTTCTAAATGTTGTACGGTGCCGAACACAACCATGAATGTGTTTCGTTTTAATATTTCGTTATGTACACGAACATGTTTCCATCACGTGTTTTTTGTTTCGAACACACATAAACCATATAGTTTCGAGTGAAGCTTTATTTTAAGTTCGTGTTCTTGCACGTATACTGCTAAAAAAAAAAAAAAAACAAAACATGTTCTGATACACCCCTATAAAATCGACAACAATTGTTTCAACCAAATTTATTACAAAAAATCTCAAATAATTCATTAGCAGTAATAAAAAAATAAAAATAAAAAGATAATAATAAAAATAAAAAACAAAAGTAACAAGATAGTAATAAAATAGAAAACAGAGAAATTTTATATGTTGTTTATGAATTAATTTAATTTTTTTTTATTATTTTTTTAATTTTTTTTATCTATAATATTAATAGGCAAGGCGATTTCTTGTGTCTCATATTTTGTTCTACCGTTTTATCCCGATTTTGATCAAGCGTATATTATTTGAAAGGTATTTCTTTTTAGCCGTTTTACAGATTTACAGATTTTTAAATTTTTTCCGTTATTTTGAGTAAATTGCATTTAAAGTTGCTACTAACACATTGTAATTATACAACGCTATGTGTGTGTTTATTAAATTTGTTAATGTGTTTGTAATAAAAATGAGTTTGTTTTTTGTGTTGATTTGTGAATTGGCTATAATTGATTAGCACACTTTTAGAGCCTTTATTAAATGAAAAAATAAAATTTCCAAGAATTTGCGCTCGAATTTCGAGGGCCGGAATTTGCTAGTGTTTATTATTATTATTTTAACGAAAAAGATTATGTATAATTTAATGTTGGAAATCTGATCCAAGTATATAATTTTGATTCTTCTGAACCATGTAGTATTTTAGACAATTATATGGTTTTTACTGCCTCTATTTTGACTTGTAGTATCTGTTTGTTTGTCGGGTAAACTTTGGACCGATTTCTAATCCTTTTCCCGTGATCTAATCCAGCTGAAACTTTGCAGGCAGACTCATGGCGACGACGCACAGTGGCGCCATTTGAGTTTTTTCGTTGCAAAAATCCTATCTTTTGAACCGAATAACATAATTGAACAGTTTAAACAGCATATGATAGATAACTGTTCAGCCTATGAAATGAGCGTTTGGAAAGGGTGCTACGCTTTGTAGGGGCCTACTTATGGGTTATCAAAGTTAAAATTTGTAGAAAAATCAATTTTATGGTAACTAAAAAAAATTATTTTTACATTTTTAGATTGTTTTTATTTTTTTTCTTTAGGGTTTTATGTTATTACCCACCAAATTAAAAAAAAATTACTTCTTTTTTAAATTTATTTTTTCAATTTTCTGTAAAATATTCATCACAATTCGTAAGAGAAGGTATATCTAAAAGACTAATCATTTCTAAACTATAATTATTTTCTAACTCTATTCGTGACTTCACATGCCGCAGGGAAGAAATAAGTGGATCGGAAGATGCTGCCAACATGTTGAAGAGGTCCTCATTTTGCCTTACCCTTGATGCTTTGAATGTGTTCTGCAATCTATATTTTTTATAAGATTTGTTGAGAGACTCCTGTGCTTCTTCAGAAAGCTCTCCAATTGGCAAAGACTGGTACTCAATTATATCTTTGCCATGCGCCAATATTTTATGGACGGTCGGGGTCAACTTCTTCTGTGGATACATTTCTGCTAAAAGAGATGCAGTTTTCGATGCATATTCTCCATATTTTGTAGAATTGACATTTTCTTTGCAGTTTAAAACATTCAAGATCGTTCCCAATCTTTTCACGATTTGATTGTCAATTCCAGTGATTCTAGTTACTGCCTCATCATTTTCAAAAAATCTCCTAGAAGTGTTTCCATCGTTTGAGTTACCGTATCCGTGCTTGGGACAGTCTACTTGTAGTCCAACTTGTTTAAAAAAAGCATCCTGTATTTGCTTCTTTCTTATCTTTTCCTTACTCTTTATTGATGTATTTTCATCGAAGTTTTCCTCCTCTTGTGGTAGGGTATACGCCAGTTTTAGCAAGAACTCCATACACCTTATCCTTGCGTGCAATGGTGACATTCCATATTCGTAATTCTCCTCGTTTGTAGAATCGTTTAAATTACCAAAGTTCTTCTGACTCTTTTTGCAAATCGGGCATGACAATGTTGAGGTTGTTCCTGTCAGTTCGATAACGACTTCTCCGTCAACCATGGTCAGGTGGAACTCGTAATTGCATTCAATATATTTTCCTTCTCCAATTTGCAGCTTTGTAGGCTTAATCTTGCTTATTTGTTCTTCAATGTCCTTCACCGTGGTCCTTATGAGTTCTGCCGATTCCCTTGAAACATTATTGGTCGGCAATAATGCACTGATGACGGACGTGGATTTTTCCAGTGTACGGAAACATCAGATTTTAGCCGCAAAGGAACAACAGATGCCATAAACATATTTCCGTCCGATATTGTAGCGTCATCGGGAGATATCCTTTGCTTATAAACGCTTTGTCCGGATGATCCATCGCAGCCCCATTTGCTGATCAATGTCAGTTTCTCAGGCAGAATTTTCACTTCATTTTCTGGAAGACTCTCCAACAACCGTTTTGCTGTATGGCCCATGAGATCCTGCAGATTGGCTTTCACAGAGACTTCCGTAAACTCCGTATGCAGTGGTCGTGAATTTATTTTGGCTTGCGTAATATGCTTGTATCCTGGTAAAACGTCAGCCCCGTGTCGCATCAATTTTTCATATTTTTCTTCGGAAAGTTGTAAGTCCATAAACAAGGCCAAGGCTTCTTCGGAACCATACTTTTTAATGTGTGCGTTTGTGGGCGTGGGAATGCTTTCCTTAATCCTTTTTAGTCGCAGTGGGCTTGCATCAGCAACAGATTTTGTAATCTGCGACCTAACTCTTTCACTATCCTTTGTATATTTAATAGACAGCGCGTCCGATAAATGCTTTGTGGTCAAGTCATTGGTGGCATCGGCAAGTTTCCTCTTTCTTGTGAAAATTGAACACTCCTCAATACTTTTTTTTGGCCTCCCTTTTGCTCCTCTGGTTGATGTGGTGGGTTTATCTACTGCCAATATATCCAGGATGGTGTCTTCATTAAGCCAGTCCTCGTATTTGGAGTTGAAGTTCTGAATGGTTCGATTAGATTTCACCCATTTTGCCTTAATATTTGCATATATCAGATAAAAATTATTTTTTATAATTTCGCTTCTCTCAATATTTCCGTATAAGCTATCAAGTTCTTCTAAAGCAGCTTCCGTGAAAAACTTTGGTGTGGTTGACCTTCTAAACAGTTTAAATAATTTTAAATTGTTTAACGCCATGGTTTCAGTACTTGTTGCGCCAACTTTCAGTCGTAGACTAATCCAGGCATTATGCTTATTTTGCAATATATAGGCTTATGCTACCATGCCTAAAAATTTACCTGTTCCCTGCATACATATGGATTTAGGCTGAATTATGCAATTTTGATATTATGCTCGTGTCTAAATAAGATTTGTGCCTACCTGGAGGGACCATAAGTCAATATTGTTCTTGACCATTTGTACTCCAAAGTAATTTTTAAGTGAGGTGCGTTCCTGCAAATTTCAATGAGTAGTTTTTTGTGCATCCTGTGTCTGTAACAGTATATTGGGAGTAGACTTTGTCACAGGCTCACAGGTAGACAACCGACTTAAAATGCAATTTTCAAACTATTAGATCAAACTACTGTCAGTCAAAACATGTAAGGGATGCACGCCATACAATTTCTGCAACCATGTTTTTTTTAACTTTTTTTACCTCTAGAAGCCAAACGGGCACGTACGGGCAGATAAAGCCTTTCGAATTATGTAAAGAAATAATCAAAGAACATGTTTTGCAAATATGGCAAATATAGAAAAATATGGATTTTTTTATTTCCCGTCAAAGTTGAAAAATAGTGAAAAAAACGTATAGTTTTTCAATAGTGATTTACCAGGAGAAACACAAAGCAAACAGTTAATTTTTTTTTTATCATTATACATTTAATAAATACATCAATCAATACAAACAAAAAAAAAGGTGATTCGTTACCTATTTTTCGTGATATTACACCTGAAATCGCAACAAATTGACTAAAAATTGTGTGTTTTTTTTGAAAATCGAAAGTCGGTCAACTTTGAACGGTTATATCTTCTAAACTAAAAATGTGATATTATTAAGAGTAGCATATTTGAAATCGCTGAAAAGTTTCCTATAACATGGGTTTATTCAAAACTTCGTCGGCGCACATGAATATTTTGATTTTTGCAACCTCGTTTGCTCTACGGGCGCAACTGTGCGACGGAAAAAAAATTTGCAAAAAAAAAAATTTTAAAAAAATAATGCAAAAAATATTGACTGTAGAATTTACAATTGTTGAGTTAGACTGAAACGGTACGGTAAACTTAATTACAAAGAGAGGGAGCATAATAAAAACTTGGTTTTTATGGATTAGTTTTTTATATTTCATTTTTAACCGAAAAAAAGTTATTTTTTGATTTTAATTTCTTCAATCAGAAATAACAGATATTTGGTTTTTTATTATTTAATAATTTAAAATTAATATCAAAAAATAAATTTGTTTCTGCCCGAAGTAATAAAAATAAAAAACATGCAAGAGTTTAAACTCAATATTATAACCACGGTTACCATTTTAGTATAGTTGCCAATAATTAACATTCAAACTCCATTTAATTTTAAAGTTAATTGTGTTTCTTTTTTGACCAGTATTTATTATAATTTATTATTTATTTGTTTTATTCATAACATATAAGACACTATATCATGCGTTTAGAAAATCGATCGTAGTTCCAACTAATTGGGTGTAAAAAATAAGCATAAACCAAATATGGAAGTTCTTATTAATTTTTTGCATTCAGATCTGAAAAAGTTCATATCAGATGCTATATTTATATGGGGGCTAGGTCGTAAAATGGACCGATTAATCATATTTGGTAAAGGCATTTTTTTTTTTTTGTAAAAAAACATATACAAACCAAATTTAATAAAAATCTACGTAATATTTTTTGTTTTTGATAGGTTTAAGTTCTTAGTCTTACCACTCGTATAAGAACTGGGTTTATGTTTGGACTATTGATTAATAAGTGCATTAAACCTATACAAACCCAATTTGCCTGAGCTATATATGAGAATTGGATATTATTGGGGTTATTTGTATGGGGAGAAATCTGAACATTCACCGATTTTCACCAACTTCAATAGCGTTCGCTCTACGGCCGATCCAAGTTTATAGGTCAGATTTCATCAAAATATATTTATACTTGCGACCTGTAGTTTGATTACAAGGTTTACATGAAAATACAGACGGACGGACGGACATCGCTAAATCGACTCAGAAAGTGATTCTGAAATTATCGGTATAATAAGATGTCTATAAAAGGTCTATGTCAAATATTTTTGGTAGATACAAACATAAGCGCAAACTCATTATACTTTGACCACACAGTGGTATAGAGTATGCAAATAATTTAAATTTTTTTTTGGATGAAATTAAATTTAAATATTTTATGGAATTTAGTAGAACGAATATTATATTGCTTTTTTAAGCAATTAGTTTGTTTAAAAAAATAATTAAGCAAAACATTTATTAAGTAATTTTGCATTTAATAGAAAAAGAGTGACATGATATTAGGTAAATATTTATTATATGTACAGGGTAGTAACTGTAGTGTTTTCATTTTGAACTACTAATTGGGCTATGGAACGCTTTGAAGAAGATGAACATTTTTATCGTAAAATCAAAATTGTCACATCTGGGGCACAAAAAATTCTCACATGACTTACGAAAGTTAATGCATATTGAAAGATGCACTGTTTGTGTGGTTTTGTATAATTGCGTTCTTTTTCTTTGAAGTTGTGGAAGGCAACTGTGCTACAGTGAACGGTGAGCGCTGCCGCGTAATGATAACTGACTACGTGCGCCCCATTTTCTAAGATATGGATCCGGACAATATTTAGTTCTAACATCATTGACCACCGCCCAGCTGCGTTTCGACCCCATTGAACTATTATTTGTGGGGAGCTTTAAGGGTGTTACGCTAATCACCCTGCTCGATTGAGGCTCTCGATGAACTGAAAAATTGGTTTGGTCATATGGGCTACTGCAAGGCCAGCCAAGGAAGTCATTTCAATGAAACAGTATTCCATAATAAACCGAAAAGATTGTACTTCCGAATAAAAATATCCGAATGAAAAAATTGTTGATTTTTTTTTATGGCATAGTCAAAATTAAAAATTTATATGATACACCCTGTTTGTTAACAAAACTAGTTTTTTTTATTATCGCATCGTAAAACAAGTAAGAAAATTATAGTCGGTCTAGACCGACTATACGATACCCTATACCATGGTTTAGATACCCTATCGCTTCGGTCCAACTAATTGGATATAGAAAATAAGCATAAACCAAATTTGAGGGGAATTGTTTTTAATTTTTTTGGCTGCAGATATGAAAAAGTTCATATCGTGTGCTATATTTATATGAGGACTGGGTCGAAAAATAACCCGATCCTAACCATATTTGGTAAAGTCACTTACATTTTGAAAAAATATATACAAACCAAATTTGAGAAAAATCTGTGCAATATTTTTGATTTTTAAATAGATTTAAGTGAAGATCGGGAAGCAGCTCTATATGGGGCCTATGACTAAGAATTGTCGTATAGGGATTATTTACTACTGATTAATGGATATAATAAACACATACAAACCCAATTTGACTGAGATCTATATGATAATTTGGATCTTATGGCAATTTATGTCGATTTCATAGGAGTCATATGTATGAGGACTAGGTCAGAACATCGACCGAATTTCACCAATTTCAATAGCGTTCATCAATTTGCCGATAAAAGCTTATATACCAAATTTCATCAAAATATATTCATATTTGCGACCTGTAGTTTGATTACAAGGTTTACATGGACACCCAGACGGACGGACGAACGGACGGACGGACATCGCTAAATCGACTCAGAAAGTGATTCTGAGTTGATCGGTAAAAGAAAAGATGGGTCTAGGTCAAATATTTTTGGTAGTTACAAACAGCAGCACAAAGTCATTATACCCAAACCACATAGTGCTGTAGGGAATAAAAACAATGTTACATAGTATAACATCACATCATATAAGGTATAACACATAAAACAATATATATTATGTAATTTTTTTAATATGTCATTAAACAAAATTACTAACAATTATATAATATGACAATGGGAAAATCGTCCATATTGTCATCTGACATTGAAAAGACTTTGTTTCATATTTTTTTTATATCATTAAAAATTTAATGGTTTAAATTAAGGGGAACACCTGATTTGCAACCTTCTAAAAATCGATATTGGTAGCAAAAATCAAGAAAACCCACATGCACAAATTTCAGGATAAAATTTTTAAAATTTTAAACACGTTTTTCTCAAATCGAAATTATTCAAAACTCAGTATAGTTTTCATAACTTTTATGTATAGGAAAGCTGGTAAAATCCAGAAAAAGTGAATATAGGAAATTTCTTCTACAAAGCCACAAAAAATGACTGCAAGTCATACTCAAAATAATAGTTTTAATTTAGCTTTTTTCAATGCCACAGAAAAAAGATTTCAAGACATGTTTTAAAAATCACTTTAATTCAGCTTTCAAAGAAATTAAAGTTATGAAAATCGGATAAAAATTACTCCTGGTGCTCCCCTTAAAACAAATATTAAAACGGGCAGGTTAGAGAATTTCCAGCTCATTGAAGCCAACATAAAGTTCTAGCTACAAATTAATGTGATTATTTACTGTACAACAGTCCTTGATGAAAATGGTTTAATAAAATCATTATCAATATTATCACTTTTTTCAATCTTCTTTTCATTTCCACAAATACCTCACTTTTCATTATGAATAAAATATCTATTCATTTGCATTTTGCGATTGATATTTTTTGATTTACAACTTCCCTTGTGCTTTAAACAAGTTTTTTTAATTAAATATAAATTTAATTATATACTCTCATCAAAAAAATGATAACATCCCTGTTTATATAACCACATTCAGTGAAAACTCACTGATGTGTGTTAGAAGGAAGAAAGGTAGTTTAATGATAAAAATCAAAATCTTCCTAAAATTCCTTCTCTTTGAATGCATTTACATTTTTGTTATATTTTTGGTTTCAATTCAAAACAATTCTTAATCTAAGCCGCCCAATTAAGGCTTAGATTAAGAATTGTTTTGTATATTTCATTATTTAGGAATAATTGTCAATTGATTTTCTGTTAAGGTTTTAATCAAAACAAAAATGTTTAATACCAAAGAATTGAATAATTACATTAATACAGGTATTAATTTCAATGGTTTCAATAGAATCATTTCAGTTAATTTAAGCTACACAGAGGAAAATACGAGATTTAATAGAAAAAGTTTCTGTACATCTAAAATTAAAACTGTCACTATGAAAAAATAAGAAAAAATTAACTAAAAGACATTTTTTCTTTTCTGATACATAAGTAAATTATTTATTAGTTACCAGCAGATCCCAGCCCTCAAAATTGGAGTGCAAATTCTAGAAAATTTTATTTTTCCAGGTATGCTAACCAATTTTAACCAATTCACAATTCAATGCTTTTTAAATATCAATTCAACACAATTATTAGTGCGAATGGAGAAAACAAACTAACAAACACATTAACAAATTTATTAAACACATACATAACATTGAGTAATTTTATGTATGTGATAGTAGCAACTTTAAATGCATTTTACTTCAAACAAATGTAAAAATTTAAAAATCTGTAAGTCTGGTGGATAGCTGAAAAGAAATACCTTTCAAATAAGATACGCTAGGTCAAAATCGGGAGAAAACTGTTTAACAAATCATCGGTCACAAGAAATCGCCTTATCTATTAATAATATAATTTTTTTAATTATTTAGAGTTCATTGCCGTTAACAATTTTTTTGCAGGTAAAAAACATAAAAATAAACAAATCATAAGAAAAAGTATTCGTACATTGCAGACATTAATTAAACAAACTAAATTTAACCCTTTCACGACCAATGGGACATATATGACCCATTTTTATTTGCCAAAGAAGTTGTCACATGTGTTCTCAGGACCTAACACGGTGACCCCAAAGTCTGAGAATTATGTTTTTTTTAATCATTTTTGGATATCATTAACTCGGACGTTTGAACCAAAAACATTAAAATTTTGAAAAAGCATGGACCAGTATTTCTGGTTTTCAGAAACACAAAAATACTTGAAATCGGTTTATTATCTTGCCTACAGGAACACAATTCAGCACTGGACATATGTGTATGTCCCATTGGTCGTCAAAGGTAAAAAAAATGTTTTATAGTTTTATGTTTTTATTAAATTAAAAAAAGTTAATAATATTAAATCAACAATTAATTAATCTGTAAATAAAAAAAACTTAGAAAATGGTTAATTCTAAATATCTCGAAATGTACAAAATCAATTGTGGTAATCTTCGAAGCAATTACGGTTTTTTGTGAAACAAAAAGGTTTTTTTCGTAATGGAACATATGCCGTCTGTTCGACTTTCCTTTCTATTTTTAGTACAAACAACACATCGTTTTTGAGGTACGTCATCATTTCTGGTGAGATAATGGCTATTTACTGGGCTATTAAGAGACAACTTGGAACGTTTGGGACCTTCTATATATGTTGAACTGGTTTTATATTTTCGACTGGTATAGGAGTTTATCAACTGAGGAGTTTATCAATGAAATTCAAGTAGCGTTGCAGAAATTGGGTTTAAACTATTTATGGATATTTTATTGTATATTGTGCTAGCATTTTTCACATAAAATTCGAATGAATCGAAAAAAAGACGGAGATAGAATTTAGCTTTCGATTTACGAACAATAATAAAGTACCTTTTTTTGATCCACAAGACCCACTCCTCCCATTCCTTTATTGTATTGTGCGTTCATATTGGGACATTTGACTGCAATTCTATTAGTAGATCCAGCTTGCCGTCTTCTAACGTGAGTAGTTTTATTAAGATTTAAAAAATTGGATCCCATGTGTACTATTATCCATCACCACGGAAAAGCTTATCACCTTCAAATTTTGGCATTTGTGCTCGATTGAGTCTCACTGTCCCACAAGCCTGAATTCCTTTTAACTTAAGCTTATGCAAAAGCCCTTCAGCCATTTTCAAAACTATTGACTCGCCAACTTCACTCTGTTCTTTTTTTCCTGTGTAAATATGACCTTTATGTAAATAACCAGTTATAGAATCGCAGCGACATCACAATTTGAATCCCCAGGATATCGGCTTATCTTTTATATACTGCTTTATGATGTTTCTACCCTTGAATTTTACCATGTGCTCATCGGTTGACTGGCATTTGGTTTTGCTTGAAATGGTTCAAAATTGGTGGGATTTTATATGCTCGATAATACGATGGATCGTGACGGTTTGTTTGCTGAGCATTGTTTGCGAAATGCAAATTCAAACGAATTTCTTCAAACCGTTTCCGATTCATAACATTTGATACAAGAGGCACAGAGTATATCAGTAGCGTTGACCAATAGAGTCTAGTTTCTGGTAAGCGATGAATACTCATTACAAAAACCATTCCGAAAAATGCTTTCAATTCATTTTTACTTATCGTAAAAACAACACCTCTCTGCTCGCAATATATCTTCGTTGACGAATCATCATATTAAGCAAATGATCAAAGTCACAAGCAGCAGTGAAAACTTCCAAAACATTTGGAACTTCTTGCTCTTCTTCCAAATTTGGGTATAAAACCTCTCCATATAATATATTCTGTGGTTCATTGTATATTAGAGGTTCGTCCTTTATCCTTTACTTTTCGCCATTTGAATATAATTGGTCGTTCAGTGGATGAAGGTATGGTAGGTTTTTGTGTATTTAATACTTGAGGATTTGTTGTTGTGCTTGTTGGCAGTTTTTCAGCTATTATATTTCACCAAAAAGCTATTTGAAAAAACTTTACGACTGTACGCACACCGCGTTAAGGAAACTACTTAACATTATAAAAAAAGAAAAAAGTAGTAATCGACTCTCTGTGTTCTATATTTAAAAATTTACAACAAATACAAAACCAAAACTACAGTTATTTTGTAAAAAATAAAAACAAAAATCACTGACTTGATTGGAGCTGAGTAAATTAGTTGTTCACTAATTTTGACCGTTGACGACAAATGGGATATAAATGTCCCATGGATTTTTTCAATAAAGGAATTGAAAATAAATATTTTTGACACCACTTTTGTTTGGAAATGTTGGGTCGTTAAGTACGAATCCACAAAAAAATAAAAAAATTTCAGCAGTTTAGGTTCAGTCGTGAAAGTGTTAAGCATATCCTTTACGATTTATGACCTACGTGAGGTGATTTGGCATCGACTTAACAAACCTTAAACTATCTTCTTTAATTATTCTACTCCACTCTTCCAAAATGACTCCTTTTTAACATTTCATTTGAGATTATTTCACACTGACAGATTCCACGATCCAGTAAATCTCACAAACGCTCTGAGGATTCAGATCGGATGATTGATTTTAGAGAAACTACAACTTGACATAGTATGCCGTACGTTTTGGATCATTCTCCGTTTGGAACTAAAAAGTTTCTCCCAGGCCCAGTTGTTGTGTGCTATGCTTTAAAATTTTTAAAATAAACTTTGTTTTAGAATATCTATGTAACCAATTCATCCAACCTAATAACCAATTTCATCTATTTTCATTTCATCCTGACGTACACTCCCAATCCATAATGCCACTTCCACCGTGTTTATTCGTTGGTAAAAGTTTTTTCTTTATTTCTGCTTATTTTCTATAACCTAAAAACGGGTCTCTAAATGCATTGTATAGGGTATCGTATAGTCGGTCTCGACTGCTGATAATTTTCTTACCTCTTTGATTTTTATGTTGCAGTAGTAGTAGTAGTAGTAAGAATTCTTTATTCAATAATGTTTTTTTTTTTTCAAATTACATTATAAAACTTAAAAGAATGTACGGCGTTGACTATGTCGTTAGCCGGAAAAGAGATTTTATAAACATATATATGTATATAAGTATTATGTTTTGTGTTTGTAAAAATTAAGTGTTGTATTCAATAATTAAGGTTTTTCTATACGCCAAAGCATTGACTAAATATTTAACTAGTTTTTCCCAATTATCTTCACCATTTAAAATTGTAATGAGCTCATTTTCTGATATTGTTATTTTTTGGAACCAATGTTGTCGAAAGTTATTTAATATAGGACACCTTCCAATGAAATGATATAAATCGTCAATCTCCTTTTTATTACACAATGAACAATATTTAACAACTTTCCTCGAAAAATGAGAACCATTTAATACTATTAGATCACATCGAGCCTTAAATATCCACATGATACTCGACTGATAATTGTTGCAGTGGAAATAAATGTGTCACTGAGGTATCTATTTTCTTGTAAATGGATTCTGTTTGACTTGCTCGAGTTAATCGACTTTGGTGATATTTATTTTCTAAACAATTTAAAAACAGTGCTTGGTTTTCATTCCATTCCCTTAAGGTAATATTTGTTGACCACGATATGTTGAACTCTACACCAATCGTATTTAAACGTTTCACCCAGGATATATTATGTTCCAACACAAGTCTACTTAATTGATAAGGTAGACGAGAGTCTTGATAATGAAAGAGGGTGCGTTTTATGTATTGCATGTGGAGGTTTAGCATAAATAAATGGCCATCGTTCATTCCCGACTCGAGAAGGAGAGCGTAGTTGGGAGCGAATTTCGGTAAATTTAGAATGCGTTTTATGAAATATCTTTGGAGCTTATCCACTTCTTCAAAATGAGAATGCCCCCATACTTGTGCACCGTATGATTGTACTGACCTGCAAACAGCATTAACAAGGTGCATTTTAATTCCAAATGCGATATCTCTTTTACTTAAAAAGCTGCTCCATGTTGAATTGAGGCAGGATTTCGCAACATTGTTCCTCTTTTCTACATGCCTTGTGAAGACACATTTTGGAGTTATAATCATACCAAGGTAACAATATTCCGAGACTATTTCAATTTCTCTTCCAAAGTATAACCATTTCTCATTGCTGGCCAAACGTCCGCCATTTTTAAATACCATTATTTTTGATTTTGCTAAATTTACTTCTAAATTCCAATAACTGCAGTAAGTTTCTAGGTTGTTTATCATTTTCTGTAGTACTTTAACATCATCTGATATCAACACTATATCATCCGCATATAAAAGCAATCTTACATTCATATTCCCAATGTAAAGTCCACCTCCAAGTTCTTCATGCAAGTCATTTATATACAGGGAGAAAAGCAAAGGGGACAGTAGACACCCTTGCTTAACTCCTGAAACAGTTTCAAATTTATCAGATAATTCTGTTCCATTCCAAACCGTGGAACAAGTGTTTAGGTATAAGTTTTCGATAAAACGAACGAACCATTTTTGTTGATACACCTATGGCATGCAGTTTGAACATTAGGGACTTTCTTACAACTTTATCAAAGGCAGCATTGAAGTCAACAAAAAACGCGTACACTTTTTTTTTTCTTCAAACTTTAAATGAACTATTGTCGTTAGGTTATAAATATTATCTACTGTAGAATAGTCTTTTCTAAATCCCGCTTGGTATTCGGTAATAATATTATGTTGATATACCCAGCTATACATCCTTTCCGTTATTACGCCCATTAAGATTTTTGCAATACAATTCATAAACGAAATGCCTCTATAATTGCATGGCTGGTTTATATCACCTTTTTTTTAAAAATTTGAAAGATTACGCTGGTTGTAAACGTTTCATCTACTTCCATGTTGTTAAATAGGGTATTGTATGCGTTTGTCATTTCTATAATAAGTTCATTTGGTGCGTTCTTAAAAAACTCGTACGGAATCCTATCTTCACCGGGGGCTTTGTTGAGTTTTGCTTTTGAGAGTACTTGATAAACTTCATTTACTTCTATATTTCGATCCAAAAAGTAATCTGTTTGATACAAGGTTGCATAATGTACATCATTTACTGTTTGAAGCGGATTTAGTAATGTAACGAAATAGTTTTGAAATTCGAATGTCGATATATTGGGTAGTTCATGAAAGTCTTTATTTCTAATTTCATTCGCTAATTTCCACCATGATTTACTGTCTTTTACTTCATTTAGTTTAAACTCAGCTCTATATAGTATTTCTCTTTTCTTTCTTTACATATGCTTTTAAACATTTGATTTGCCTTCAGATACTTGTTTTTAGTTTCAGGATCCATATTTTTTATGGTAAGTACTTTTTGGTTGTATTGTGCGCCCATCTCATCTTTCCATTGAAGTTTAGGTAGTAGTTGTTGCGGTTTAGTGAGATTATTTTGGATTGTTAATTTTAAGTCTAAACATACTGGCATATGATCAGACCATATTTGGTCACAAACAGTAAAACTATTGACCATTCCGATAATGTCTTGGGAAACAGCGTATATGTCATTTACAGACTGTCCACACGTTCCCATAAACGTTAAGTTACCTTCTTCATCGCCCTTAATCGCCCCGTTTAAAACTATTAGACCATAATCTCCACAGAACTCCATCAATTTCCCTCCCTGGTTATTATGCACCAGATCTTTTGATTTTCTTGCACCAAGGAATGAAGAGCACGCGTTAACGCACCAGTCATCCACATCTTGTTGTAGTTCTCCAATACGCACATTAAGATCTCCAAGAATTACAGAATTTTTGGTATTGTTCTCACTAAAATGCTTTTCTAATACCTCAAACTCGTTTTTCCAATCAGCTCCTCTAATATATTGAGGTAGTATTAAAATTTCCGAACCATTTGAATTAATTTTTATTGTGTCCACCCCGTTATGGGTTATAAATGAACATCTAATTGCCGATTGATTTATGCTTTTTTTTATGCCATACATGCACCCCCTATTGCTCTACCAAATCTACTATTTCGTACAGCTGGTTTCCAAAAGGTATTTAGGTTTGTGAAATATTTTTTAAATTGGTTAATTTTTTCTTCAATAATATGGGTTTCCAATAAAATTACAATATCAAAAGAATTAATGAAATTGAAAAAATCGCATTGTATTTGTTTATTCTCTAAGCCATTTATATTATATGAAAGTATTTTGATTTGTTTAAATTTAAGTACGTTTTCGGTTTTATCAATGCTTTGACCTATATTTGAAAAATTTTTATAAGTTTTGTTAATAAATTTTAGTTTTTTGAATTCATTTTTGTTAATAGGCTGTTATAGTTAATATCAATTTCAGATGCAGCATCACCATAGAGCTCCTAAAGTACACCCACAGCATCCTCCTTTTCGCATACTAGCATTTTGTTGATATCCCAGCGAAGCCATTTGTCGTCTACTTTAATTTTGTCATTACGCACCAGTATTCGTTTAGTTTTATCGTGATTAAAAATTTCCTTCTTCAGTTCTAACATAATCTTTTTAGTTTGTAGCCGGTCGCTGTTCAAGTATTGCTCGATGTAAATAGGAATACCTGCCAAGTTCTTGGTGTGCTTTAATACCTCTAATACCATTTTTTCGGATTTTAATTCAGCCTTCACCGTCATCTTTTTTTCATCACTCTCGTATAGTTTTTTTGTTGATTCAATATCTACTTTTTTCATTTTTAAGCTGTTTTTAAAAACATCATCGACAACTTTATAAAGCGACTTTTGTGAATTAATACCTTTTATTATAATGTTCTTTTTCTTAATAGAATCTTCAAGAAATATCATTCGACGGTTGATATTCGTTTTACCATCTTCTAAC
Organism: Cordilura impudica; assembly: GCA_963682025.1. Classification (NCBI taxonomy): domain Eukaryota; kingdom Metazoa; phylum Arthropoda; class Insecta; order Diptera; family Scathophagidae; genus Cordilura; species Cordilura impudica. Next base: position 123,189,551 of record OY821517.1, read on the forward strand.
GCTTGTATTCTTTCACGTATGTTGCAGTATATTACAGGAATATATTTTTAATTATTATTGCTATAGATATTTAAGCAGCCATAGACAATTAGTTTCTCTGGACTGGCCTTCTAGTTATAGTTAATATTTGACCCAAAACAAAATACGTGTACAAGAATTTGTTGTGGCATTACTAGCGAAAAGAAAATCTTATACATTTTTGTGAATTATTGTAAGTTTTTATCGTCAAATGAAAAAGTTTGAAATTTTAACTTTAAAGAAGATAAATATAATTAAATATACTCTATTAAAATATGTTCATGGATTCCTCATGTGTACAATAAAAATCCAATTTATGCAAAAAAAAAAGAAACAATATTCCCCCATTTAAGTTAATCAACTCATTGACATGTTTTAACACCCTTTCCATTTTTTTATTTATTTTAATTTCACTTTTTATTATTAAACAATTAAAAATTGCATTATTTATCGTTGTCAATTATGGCAATAATGTCCAGTAAAAATTTGATAATGACTTTAATGTCATATTGTTGTGCACGATAAAACAACTTTTACGTTGTTTGGAATTATCAATAATATTTTTTTAAAGTGTCACGTCAATTTATTTTTATGGCCATAATACGCTCTTACTATTTTTGTAGAAATTAATCGGTGCTACTTTACAGGAAGTGTCAATGAATATTCCTTTATAAACAAGTAAAAAGTTTTTTCTGTACAATTTCCATTTAAAAAAGCCTGTTGTAAAATTTTTATAAAAAGTAGAGCAAAAGTTCGTAAGAAACATAAGCATAATTCAAAACAGCGGGGATACACTTTCCCAGTTATATATCAGAAAACATCAAATTATTTTCATAAAGTATCAATTGTGTTTCAAAAAACATTATTTAATTTTCAGATATTAGAAAATGAATTTTAGAAATTATTAAATTTATTTTAGAAATAGTCAAATGTAAAATCAATTGAATCTCAGAAAATATCAGAAAAATAGTCAGAACTCTATAGAACTACACATTTATTTTTAAGTATTACACCACATTTTTTGTAAATTATAAACGTGTTTTTTTTCAAAACTTTATTCCCGATTCATGTCCGGGTTTTTTTATTATAGCTGATAAAAAGTGAAAATAAATTGATTTTTTCTGAAATACAATAGGAAAAGTTTTTATTGAAACTCTTTCTTTCCATATGCATAACATTTTGAAGTCTTATGTTTTTTGTGCATTGTACTGTTATTTTATATCTCTGTTTGATGGTTTTATTGCTATTAAAAATCAAATATTAATAAGCTAGGCGATTTCTAGTGACCGATGTTTTGTTCTACCATTTTATCCCGATTTTGACCAAACGTATATTATTTGAAAGGTATTTCATTTTAGTTGTTCAGCAGATTTACAGATTTTCAAATTTTTTCCTTTATATTAAAATTATACAATGCTATGTGTGTCTTTATGTCTTTATTAAATTTGTTAATGTTTTGTAATAAAAATGAGTTTGTTTTTTGTATTGATTTGTGAATTGGCTATAATTGATTAGCATACCTTTAGGGTCTATATTTAATGAAAAAATTAAATTTCCCAGAATTTTCACTCGAATTTCGAATCTGCAATCTGCTAGTATAAAAGAATCACATTGGTAACAGTCACATTTTTTTTATACCCTCCACTCCAGTGTGCAGAGGGTATATATAAGTTTGTCATTCCGTTTGTAATAATTAGAAAAAAAATTTGGACCCCATTAAATATATATATATTTGTGATCCCTATAACAACCGGAGTTGATATAGCGATGTCCGTCTGTCCGTCTGTGGAAATCTCGATGGCGGCATCAATCGGGCAGCTAGGGTGCTCGTTGATATAAAAAATGATTCATTAACATCCTGAAAAGTTTGATATTTAAAATCGTCCAAATCGATCGATTAGGGCCCGAGATTTGAATGAAGAACTAAAAAAGTCTTGAAAAAATATAATTTTCTATGTTGTTCTTGTCACGATCACGCCCTGAATAGTGCAGCTATAGTGATTATTTTTAGTGATAATGATTCAACAAATTCATGGGAAGGTTCCTATTTCAAAAATCATTAAAATCGGTGGAACAGGTCCAGGGAAATCTCTGAAAAATTAAAAAAAAAAATTATAAATATGATGTTTCTATAGTGTTCTTGTTGTTATTCTTAATGTTATATTGTTGTTGTTCAGTTACAATTTTTATGCACACCACTGTATGACAAAATTACCACATCTCTCAACGTATACCTTTGTTTCTCGAACATCTACACTAACGATAGACAAACCTGTTTTATTCTCTTGTATTATATATTTTATATATTTGGAATATCACCGTTGTAACATTTTTGTAAACCTTTCATTTTTCTTACATTTTTAAAATCTTAGTCAGTCAGTAATAAGAAGTCAATAAACGCACAATTGAATTGTTGTTTAAATATTAAAATCTAGTTTTTTATTAAAAGTTCGTAACCTGATAGAACTTAGGACCTTTGATAGATTCAAAATAACTCTAAAGGTCCGGGTGAGTCAAAACAGGCTGACCTTAAACATTGGCGACCGTGACAGGACACTAACAGATTGTCCAATATATTTAAAGTGCTAAGGTTGTGGTACAAATTATATCCAAAAAAGGTGTATTCACTAACTTGAAATCGTGGTCATAAAACAGCGTTGAGTTGCGATCATAATTAATAATCATAATTACATGCTCTGCTTATCATCTATTGTTCTGTAGCTGTAGCCGCTGTCATCTACATCAATTATAATATTCAACTCTGATACATCAAGGCTGAATGTTCTGCTAATACGTAGCTGCTGTCATCATTTGCAACTCTGTCAGTAATAAGAAGTCAATAAACGCACAATTGAATTGTTGTTTAAATATTAAAATCTAGTTTTTTATTAAAAGTTCGTAACCTGATAGAACTTAGGACCTTTGATAGATTCAAAATAACTCTAAAGGTCCGGGTGAGTCAAAACAGGCTGACCTTAAACATTGGCGACCGTGACAGGACACTAACAGATTGTCCAATATATTTAAAGTGCTAAGGTTGTGGTACAAATTATATCCAAAAAAGGTGTATTCACTAACTTGAAATCGTGGTCATAAAACAGCGTTGAGTTGCGATCATAATTAATAATCATAATTACATGCTCTGCTTATCATCTATTGTTCTGTAGCTGTAGCCGCTGTCATCTACATCAATTATAATATTCAACTCTGATACATCAAGGCTGAATGTTCTGCTAATACGTAGCTGCTGTCATCATTTGCAACTCTGCTTCGTCGACGCTGAATATTCTGCTGATAAGAATAAGACGTTAATTGCCAACTTCTACAGTGACCTGTTAACATAAATTGTGCTTTTGCTGTAACATTACATTGACCTGCTTCAACCTACAACAAGAGTGATATAGTCTAACATTGTGCTTGAAGCTCTGTATACATTACATTGAACTGCAATAAAGTGAAACATACGTGTCATTCTAACATAGATTTGTTTTCTGTACACATTACATAAAACATTAACAGACGCATCTGTTTTCTCTAACAGTCATCATTACGTGTATACAGATCTTGTTCTAACATAGAGCTTTTTGGTTGTCAAAATAAAACAAAACATACAAAGAACATAAAAGAAAATACAGATGTCAACAACCATCGAAACGAGTATATGATTTACATCTTCTTCATTGCACTGTTAATAAAAAATTGAAAATAGCTTGAAAAACAGTAATTCGGTGCAATCATTTCAATAAATTAATTATTTTTTAGAATTTATTACAACTCCTTGTGATATCAAAATGGCAGAAGAACAACAAAGGGCTGCTGCAACACTTGATGAATACAAACAGCAACGTGCATCATCAAAAGGTAGCATCACCAGGATAAAAAATACCGTAGACTGTAATTTGTCTCATACAGAATTGGGATGCAGGTTGGGTATTGTGGAGTCTTATTATAAACAAGCTCTCTACTATCAAACACAGATTGAAAAATTGAAACCAACAGATGACAATCGTGCTGAAATTGATGAATCATTCATCGCAGCAAAAACAAAGATACTGACATTAATGGGTGATAGGCGTTCCAGTGTTCATGAAGAGTCAATGGTGTTTCCACACATTCCGCAAACAAGATTACCAAATTTAAAACTGCCCAAATTTGATGGAAAATATCTTGAATTTAAAAATTTTATTAATACATTTAACAATTTGGTAAACAATGACAGAAACATTCCCGTAATGGAAAGATTTAATCATTTGTTGTCGTGTTTAAGTGGAGAGGCTCTTGCCACTATACAGGCTTTTCAAGTTACAGAAGAAAATTACGAAAAGGCTTTAGCACGCCTCAAAGAAAGGTATGATAATGATACGTTAATATTTTTAGAAAATATTAATACTATGTTTGAACTTCCAAAAATCACCAAACCTTTACCCAAACAACTCAGACATATTGTTGATACCATATCAGCACTCTATGGGTCATTAAGTTCCCTTGGTTCACCACAACAAATATGTGATGCTGTTGTAATACATTTGGTAATGAGCAAGGTTGATTATGAAACAAAACAAAAATGGGAAGAGTCCATTGATTTTTCAACTCTTCCATCCTGGGTCAATTGCTGTTCAATGTTAGACAAGCGATGCCAACAGTTAGACGCACAATGTAGACGTAATAACAAGACACATTCAGCAAAGCAACACCAAAACGCTGCAACCTATCAGAATCAAAATAGACAGCAAGCTTCTGGCAGTAATATTCATAATAAGCAGCACACCTTTTTAATAAAACAAGCTAAGGCTGTATGCGCACATTGCTCAAAATCTGGGCATTATATTTCAACATGTCAACTTTTCATAGTACTACCAGTACATCAACGTATTGATCAAGTTAAAAAACTCAACATTTGCTTTAATTGTTTTTCTACTGAACACAATGTTCAGCACTGTTCTTCTCGATATTCATGCCGATTTTGTAAACAACGACACCACTCTCTGCTACATAAGCAATCAGAAGAAATTGCATCTCCATCAACAGCAGCTTCGCACCCTACTATGCAACTCAATACAAATCCAACGAATGTAATTTTAGCAACAGCTCTAATATTAGTTCGTGACAAATATGGCAATCATCAAATCGGACGAGCTCTGCTAGATTCCTGCTCTCAGGTAAATTTTATCAGTGATAGGTTGTGCAGTAGTCTGGGGCTCAAACGATTACGTAATAATACAGATATTGTGGGAATTGGTTCAAATGAGTTTAAAGTTCAATATAAAACTCAAACAACAATCAAGTCACGTATGAACAATTTTGAAATGCCCCTCGAGTTTTTAGTTTCAAAAAATTTTACTGGTTATCATCCTGATGAAAACATTAATATCAACACTTTCAATGTATCTTCAAATATTAAAATGGCTGATCCAGACTTTCATATACGTCGTGGTATTGACATGTTGCTTGGAGCTGAAGCGTTCTTTTCTATATTGTCTGTGGGACAAATTCGTCTTGGTGAAAATCTTCCAACCCTGCAAAAAACGTTGTTAGGATGGATTGTCTCCGGAAGATATGAATCTAATTACAAATCGCCTACCACAATAATGTGTTTATCCGAAAGGGCTAATAATGACATTGATAAAAATATTGAGCTGCTATGGAAGTTAGAATCTGTTGATGCAATCCGTCAAACTATGTCCTCGGAACAACAAACCTGTGAAAAACATTTTAAAGACACGGTAATTGTCCGAGATGATGACCGTATTGTTGTGAAGCTGCCGTTGAAAAAAGATCGCTGTTTGCTGGGTAATTCGCGTGATGTTGCCATGAAGCGGTTTCTGTCCCTTGAAAGAAGATTAAATAAAAATCCTGCACTTCGAGCAGAGTACAACCTATTTATGAAAGAGTATGAAGAGCTTGGACACATGTCGTGCATTGATGATCGTAACTTACCAGTTCCAAATTTTCACATACCTCATCATTGCGTGTTAAAGCCGGACAGTGTGTCAACCAAGCTCAGAGTGGTCTTTGATGGATCATGTAAAAGTTCGTCACAAATATCCCTTAATGATATTATGATGGTAGGTCCAACGATTCAGAACGATTTACTGATTATTTTACTTCGTTTCAGATGTCATCGTTATGGGCTGACAGCAGACGTTGTCAAAATGTATCGACAAGTCAATGTACACCACGACGACCGACATCTCCAGCTTATTCTTTGGCGTGATGATATGTGTAAGCCTATAAAAACTTACACTTTAAACACAGTCACCTACGGTACATCATCTGCACCCTATTTAGCGATACGTAGTCTTCATTATGCGTCTGAGAGGTTCCCTATGTCACATGAAATTGGAAAGGCAGTCATTGCAACTGATTTTTATGTTGATGATATGTTGACGGGCGCTGATGACTTGCAGACATTAAAGGTTATTAAAAATGAAGTTACAGAAATCCTATCAAAATCAAGGTTCAATCTATCGAAATGGCACAGCAATAATGAACATATTACAACTTCATCTGGCACCAAGGAAATGAGTGTCGATGATGGTATTACAACCACTCTTGGTATATCATGGTACCCATCTGATGATACGTTTCACTTTCAATTTCGGCCAAATAAGGAGTTTTCTAATATAACAAAGAGGACAATTTTATCTCTAACATCTACACTTTTTGATCCCATGGGTTTAATAACTCCCTTGATCATAAGGGCAAAAATACTTCTGCAACAACTCTGGGTAACCAAATGTGATTGGGATGAATCCGTCCCACAAAATATCTACACATCATGGATCAACATTGTTGAAGATTTTAACAATTTTCCTTCAATTAAAATTCAGAGATTCATTCGTATGACAAACCAAGTGGAGATTCAACTTCATGGGTTTGGAGATGCATCCATCAAGGCGTATGGGTGTTGTTTATATTTTCGATGCAAAGATTCTTTTGGGAATGTGGTTATCAATCTACTGGCATCAAAGTCACGAGTGGCGCCATTAAAAACTAAAACCTTACCACGTTTGGAACTTTGTGCTTCGCATTTGCTATCTAAATTTTGGAACAAAATAAAGACTTATTTTAATTACGATTTCGCAAAAATATATTTCTGGTCAGATTCGCAAGTCACCCTACACTGGATCAATTCCCATTCCTCCACGTTATCTACATTTGTCGGAAACCGTGTAGCTGAAATTCAGGAATACTCAAATGGCGTTTTTTGGCGATATATTGACTCAGAAAACAACCCAGCGGATTTAATTTCACGTGGCTGTACTGTTTCACAACTTATTCAATCAAATTGGGTTCATGGACCTGCGTTTTTGAAATCACCATTCTCATGTTGGCCACAAGGCGTTAGTACAAAGTTAAGTGAAGATGAAATGCAACTCGAGAAACGCAGATCAGTTCATGTCGTCCAGTTTGACACTATTCCTTATGAGCTTATGATGATACATAAATTTAGTAACTACATGAAGTGCCTAAGAGTCTTTTCGTATTGTTTTCGTCTTCGACCCAAAATATCTTCAACCAGTGTCATGATATCACCAGATGAGCTGACTTATACACTTCATCACATAATTTGGATAATTCAACATCACTACTTTCTAGACCAGATTCTACAACTCCAAAAACAAGGACCAGTAACTGGAACACTGTCATTTCTAAAACCATTTTTAGAAGAAGTAAGCGGAGTGAACCTCTTACGAGTTGGAGGACGATTACTGAATTCAGATCTACCGACATCAAGTAAGTTTCCATTTCTTCTCCCAAAGTCAGACCCATTTGTAAAGGCAATGATAATTCATTTCCACCGTGAAAACTATCATGCTGGACCACAAGCATTAGTAGCCATTATACAACAAAACTTTTGGATTATTAACTGTCGATCATTAGCTAGAGATATAGTACATCATTGCGTTCAATGTGTTCATTATAAACCCAAATTACTAACACAAATAATGGGCAACCTTCCAAAAGATCGTGTTACTTGTAGCCGTCCGTTTCAGATAGTTGGAGTTGATTTTGGTGGTCCTATACACACATATTTAAAAATTCGAGGGAAACCTCCGAACAAATCATACATTGCCGTCTTCATTTGTTTCGCCACGAAGGCAGTTCACTTGGAATGTGTTTCTGACCTATCCAGTGATGCTTTTATAGCAGCCTTAAAGCGCTTCGTGGGCAGAAGAGGAGTTCCATCAAAAATATATTGTGACAATGCCACTAATTTTGTTGGGGCAAATAAAAAATTACGAGAGTTCAGCGCTCAGTTTCATCATCCAACATCAATAGAAGCAGTAACGTCATACTGTGCATCAAGATTTATACACTTTTCATTTATTCCTCCTCGTGCTCCACACTTCGGCGGATTATGGGAAGCGGCCGTAAAAACTGCAAAATCCCACATGTATCGTACACTGTCAACAGCTCATCTAACCTTTGAAGAACTTACAACGGCATTAGTTGAGATCGAAGCAGTCATGAATTCTCGGCCTTTAATTCCATCCTCAACAGATCCTAATGACCTAGAAGCACTTACGCCCGGTCATTTCATATTGGGTTGTTCCTTACAAAACTTACCAGAACGGGTAAATACGGATGCTGAAATTTCAAATTTAGAGCGATGGCAACGAATAACAGCAATTAAGGCACACTTCTGGCGCAGATGGCATTGTGAATATTTAACTCATCTTCAGAATAATTACAAATGGCTAACGCCTCATCGTAACATTAAGATAGGTGATATGGTTTTGATACATGAAGATAATCTTCCACCGATGAAGTGGATCACAGGTAGAGTCATTAATGTAATCACAGGTGGTGATGGATACGCGAGGGTCGCTGAAATCAAAACTGCTACTACTACATTACGTCGACCGATAGCGAAGCTAGCATTACTTCCTATTAATTAAAACTGAGAGTTTTAATGGACCCCGGCATGTTCAGTTACAATTTTTATGCACACCACTGTATGACAAAATTACCACATCTCTCAACGTATACCTTTGTTTCTCGAACATCTACACTAACGATAGACAAACCTGTTTTATTCTCTTGTATTATATATTTTATATATTTGGAATATCACCGTTGTAACATTTTTGTAAACCTTTCATTTTTCTTACATTTTTAAAATCTTAGTCAGTCAGTAATAAGAAGTCAATAAACGCACAATTGAATTGTTGTTTAAATATTAAAATCTAGTTTTTTATTAAAAGTTCGTAACCTGATAGAACTTAGGACCTTTGATAGATTCAAAATAACTCTAAAGGTCCGGGTGAGTCAAAACAGGCTGACCTTAAACAGTTGTCATAGCTGGACTTGTTGTTTTTGTGGTCGTTGTGGTAATAACATAATAAAAACTAACCCCTTGTATATTTTTTTAAAAGTTTCCATTGTTTTGGCATCACTAAAAAAATTTACTACATCATTTCTGTCATTGTCACGAGCCTGCCTGCAAAGTTTCAGATCGATTGGGTTTCGGCAAAAGTGTTAAAATCGATCCAAAATTTTTTCGACAATCAGACTACGAGTTAATATGAAGGGAGTAAAAATTCACCAGCATCTAAAGCAAATAATGCTAAAATACCTAGTTGTTAATAAAAAGAAAACAATGTAAATTTATCAAAAAAAATTTTTTATGTATTAATTTATTTAAAGAGAACAACACAAAAATAACGTTTGATGTTGTATTTTTTGTGTGTAAGATTTACATATACATACATACATACACATATTAAATAATACAAATAATATGCATATATTCTATATATGTATATCCATAATAACTGCATGTTAGAAATAAATCGATATATTATTTAATTTACATAAAATTCTGCAATATTTTGTTGGGGGAAAATACATTTATTGTGAATTAACAGTGTCATTTCATTTTGCTCAGCGTGACTATGCCACAATAGATGGCGCCACAATTTTTGTTCTAATTAGCTTTGCAACAGTTATTTCTATTTTAACACGAATGTCAATATTTTCAAATAGATATTATATAGAATAATGTTAAGAGTATACATGGGCTGGTCTTTTATTTCATACGTTTTTTCATTATTCTTTTACAAATATGAACATAAGTTTGTCATAAAAACTTTTTGTTGTCTTTACAAAATAGAGTTACCGAGTTATCAATGAGTTTTTTGCTTTCAAAACAGTTCTACATAGTTATATAGAATTATTATTCTGCTTTACCTACAAAATATCTGATTGCGATTACATCTAATTTTTAAAAATTGTTTATAATTACTAAAGCATTATTATTCACATATATACAAAATTGCACTTTTAAATTTTCCATTCAAATTTAAGAAAATATCAATTCTAAAAACTGGAATTAAAATTTCCAATTATAAATTAGAAAATATTAACTGAATTTCAGAAAATCATATCAAAACGTCGGAAATAATAATTTTAAATTTAGAAGACATCAATTGCATCTTTAATATAAATACATATAAATTTTATTCGTTAAACACAAATTGAAATTCCAAAAAAAACACCAAATACCTATGTTTACATTTAAAAAATCTTTACATTAAAAAAAAAATTTTGGCATTCAGGAGAAATTAATAGCTTTTCAGTAACTTCTTTTAACGATTGTCGAATCGTTAAAAAAGAAAAGCAAAATTATCAGTAAAATTTTTAAACGATATTCGCTATTGTTAAAGTCAGCTGTTGTTATCTAAACGTAAACCATTTTTGTGTTGTTTATTCAATCGATAAAAGCTTAAATTTGTAGGTTGAAATGTCGTCATATATAAATGAAAATCATAAAATAGTGAAAATATTTTGCTTTAATTAAAAAACTTTTTTATATAAATAAAAAAATTAAATAGCATATTCAATTCATTATTTAATTTTCAAATAAATACACAGAAATATTAGTAAAAAAATAAATATATTAAACATTAAGATAAAATCATCCTGTCAAACACGAAGTAATTTGTTTTTTCTATTCTTCTTTGTGTTTTTCGCTTATTTTAACAGAGATGCCACTCGTTTACAATTTAAATAAATAGAAAAATAGATTTGTCGACTGTCGTTAAGATGTATGTACTTAGTGAATCACTTAATCCTCAGTGCAAACAACAATAGCTGTCGATATATTTTGCGATTGTCGAATCGTTGAAATTTACAGAATCGGACTACAGAAAATATTGATTTAAATTCAATGAATTTTAGAAAACCTCAAATGATATTTAAGAATTGCGAACACAAAAATTGTTACATAAATAAACGCAATTTGATGAGAATGTTATTTATATATTATTTCTCACAATTTTTTTTGGATGAAAATTTGAAGTTTTTCAGAAAATAAAGAGAACAAATTATTTTATTTAAAATGTTTGGGACAATTGGTTTTTTGCGTTTGGTATCCCTAATTAAATTATTTATTATTATAAATTTATTCTCTATGTTTTCCAAATATGGCAATATTTTAATAAAAAAGTTGAGATAGCTTTTTTGGTTATTATTTTGTTACTCCATCCGACCTATATGGCCGCAATGAAAAAATATTTCGCCAGTTAAAAGAAACTATACAGCCATCTCCAATTAGCACGATTTAATGCATATAGCCACCCTACACAACCATTATCTTTGCAATGGAGGTTAAGGCGAGCTATTTAGTTAGCAAAAACTAAATTAAACGAGAAGTTATGTCATATAACCGGAAACGCATGCATATAGGAAACGCATGCATATTTTTCTAATATTTTGTTTACATTTATTATCAATACTCAAACCGAGGTGGAGGGTATCAAAGATTCGGCACAGTCGAATTTAACACTCTTACTTGTTAAAAATTATTTTGATCGTGAACATCATTTCACGCACGTAACTTTGCGTGACTATTTTCAAATTAATCTTTGGCCACAACAATTGTATGGACAAAGTTTCAGATCGATTGGATGAGGGGAAATGGGGTTTAAATCACTCCGTAATTGTGCGTGACTGTGCCAAAGTTAATATTTTTTCACAGCAAGTCTATCGACCAAGTTTCGCATCGATCGGATAAGGTCACTCCGTGACTGTGCGTGACTATGCGTGACTGTATGTGACTACCCCAAAATTAATCTATGATAACAACAAGACTATGGGCCAAGTTTCAGATCAATTGGATGAGGGGGAATGGGATTGCCCCATGGCAGACAGGCAGACAGACAGAGAGTATGACTTAAAAGAAAGAGTTTGAAGTTAATGCAATTTTTTAGTTAGAAGTCATATTTTTTTTATAAAAAAAAAAAACAAACAATAAATATGAAACTATAATAAATGCCGGTCAAAAAGAAAAATAATTAACTAAGTTAATAATCGGTAACTGTATTAAAATAATATTATTGAGTTAAATTATATTGTGTATAATACACACTTTTACTTGTTCTAATAAAAATTTTAGAGCATTTTTCAAAATTTCAACGCTAAACTTGACTTTTTTTTCTTGAGTTACAAACTGAATTACAGGAGAATGACGTGATTCTACGGGAATACTACAAAAACTCAAATTTCTATACTTAAGCCCCCATATTGTAAAATAGAGTTACGCGTGAATAAATTATACTAGCCAACAAGGTTTTGGACTGGAGCAACCAAATATCTTTCCTAGGGTAATTTGGTGGGCTGAATTCGAATCTGTAATAGGTATTTCTCTATCACGTTATGTTTTCGAGACACAAAAAAAATGTTTTTTGGTTTTTTACATAAAACATCATTGGTTTATTTAAAAATCAATGAATTTTCAAAAGTAAATGGCGTTATTTGAAAGTCGTTTGTATTTTGTTGGTTCGGTTTCACGTATTAGTGTCCAGCAATAGTCTCCCAGCATGCTTTTGCCCTAAAATCCCTGATAATTTCCTTAAATTCTCATTAAATCTTGGTGAGCACGCTCCCCTTGTTCATCGCTCACCGCACTTAGGTTTTGTGGAAAAAAGTCTAAATGCGAATGAAGAAAATGCAATTTGAGTGACATTCGTGCACATAATTCGTGATAATTTTTCAATAATTCAGCAACAATTTTTTTTGGAGTTTTCACTCTTATTGTTTCCAAGAAAACTATCCACGATGCTCTTGAAATATTTCCAGGCTGCATATTCTTTCTCCAATAAACATTGTGAAAAATTGTCATCATTCAATAGCTTCCTGATCTGAAGGTCAACAAATACACTTTCTTTGATTTTAGCCTATGAAATTTTTGGAAAAAATAAAATCTAAAACGCTAACAAATATTTAAATGCTACACCATCGTTGTCCAGGGCCTTGACAAAGTTCTTAAAAAGGCCCAATTTTATGTACAGCGGCGGAAGAAGAACGACATTTTGATCAACTAATGGTTCATTCGAAATATTTTATTTTCCTGGTGAGTACGCTTTTCTTTTTGGCCACTCTGACGTAATGATTGCATGTAGCGCGACTATCCCATAGATAAAGGAAACAACAATATTTTGTGAAACCTCCTTGCATACCAGTCAACAAACCAATGACCTGAAACATATTAATTTACAGTTATTTACGATGGTCTATAATATATATACAAAGAAATTTAAATCACACACCTTAAGGTCACCACAGATCTTCCACTTATGATCGTTGTAACGTCAAAATTTCAGTCATTGATTCGTAATTTTCCTTTGTATTAATGGCACGAGCAATTGGTAGGGATGGTTTTTTATTTCCATTATGCAAAAGAAGAGCCACTAAACTGTACTTAGAGTCATCAATAAATAATCTCCATTCAGTTTTGTCATATGGCTGGTTCATTTTTTGAAATAAACCATCAACATCAGTACAGTATAGAATAGAGAGAGATTGTTACTTTTGTCCCAACTGCAAGATGTTCCCACTGCTCCATGCGTGAAGCTAGTAATTCTGCGTATTGCTTCGTTAAATATAAATCCCGAATTAGACCATGCAGCTCAGCTTGAGTCACTTAATGGCGTTCATCATCAGCCTCATACAAACTACCACTGCTGATGAAAGATGTTTCGGACACACTGCTTGTAGCACTGGGAATGACTGGTAATGGATCATTTGGAAACCGATGGGACATTCGCGTAAGTAATATTTTTTCGATTTTTCATATTGGATCCAGCAACTTTTGTTAAACAGAAATAATAATCGGTTTGGTAGTTACTTTACTCTCTCCAAAGTACTGGAATTGAAATATCTAAATAAATCTTCTTGTCATTTGACCACTTGTATGAAACAGTTCTGCAACTATTGCAAAACATTGTCGGTGTCCCCTGCTTGTCCAAGTTTCTTACAGCAAAACCCAAATAATGTAAATATGCATATTTTAATGATTCTGATATTGCATATCCTTTTTTCCAACCAAATAGTCACCACACACAAAGCAGAAATAGCTTGAATCAGTAACACACGACCTCCTTGACATGCTTAAACGTTACTGTTATGAATATTTTGAATGAATGTGGGCTTCTGTCAAATTAACAATTGTGAAATTGTAGTGTCAGTATTGACTGTTTTACAGTATTGCCAGCATGCGATGAAAAATGAACAAGACGTAATAGCCCAATTTTTATGCAAGATTCGAATTCACCGCACCCAGATTAGTTAAAAAACATGCTTCGTTTCTGCCATCAATTTTTTTTTTAATTTGTAGACCAGAGTAACTGAGAAAAAATACAGCCATAATTATTTTGGTTTATGATAACATAATAAGCATAAATTTCATGGATAGTATTGTTAGCAAGTTCTATTAAAACAGAAGTAAAATATTATAAAGTATTTTCTAACAACTCTTACTTGCTATTTATTAACTTCTTTACAGATTCTTTATAAAAATTTTCGGTACCTACTTATCTTAAAATCGCAGTTCATTGATTAAATAAAAAAAACTAACCCACAAAAACCAAGTTTTTCTTGTACATCCTTTCTTTGTAAAATAAGTTTAGCGTCATGTATCTAAATAATTGATTGACTGAAGATGAAACACGTCTAGAAAAATAATTATCTCAGAAATTTCAAATTCGTTACAATTTCGAAAAATCCAAAATTATACCTACTATAATTAAATTTTTTTAACGAAAATTTGTTATGTCAGTTTTATCAATGCCATGAGTCTGTCTGCAAATCGGATCACGGGAAAAAGGTTAAAAATCGATCCATATTTTTTTCGAGAGACAAGCAGACATTACGAGTTAAAATCAAGGGAGTAATAAACAAATTTATATATACTGGCAGAGCCCAGTGCTCGAAATTTAAGTACAAATTCTTCATTTCTTCATTTAACAAATAATTTTATGAGAGCCTAAAAGTATGCTAATCAATTTTAACCAATTCACAATTCAACACTTTTTAAATAAAATTCATTAAATTTCATTATAAATATTTGTTGTAAATAAATAATTTTAAAGGAGCCTATAAGTACACTGTGGAACAAATTCAGGTTAGCAAAAGTTAGGTCGATTCTGAGAGTGAGGGATGAAAATTCAGGCTAAATTAGAAGACCCGTATCGCGGCGTTTGTTTATGTTAGTTTGAATTTTTTTTTAATCGACCTTCGAACTTTGCAGCCAAATGCCGATTTTCAGCATATTGTTTATATGGTTTTTTGGCTATAACTCTTCGACTAATTGATATTTTTTCAATCTGTAAAAGCCAAATTATTGCTAGAGACCTGTGCAACAATTAAAATTGATTTAGAAAATTTTTGTGGTGCTTATAATATGCTTCTTAGTTTCTTCAATAAATTTCATTTGAAAAGAAAATGGTCTTCGTCGATAATTTGCGTTAAAAATCCCAAAACCATTAAATAAAAAGCGATTTAAGTAGAAGTAATTAAAAAGGGAAGTTCCACAGGTAGCGATTTTTTTTTATTTCGTACAAGCGAACTAATTTCAAAAATGAAAATTCAGTTTTAATTTTCGCTCGGTCGTGATAAAATTCGCTATTAACTTTTTTGGAACTTATTTCATTTTGTGAGTGATTTAAGTTAAGTGCATCGGTTTCATAAAAATAACAAAAAAAAAAAACATTGTATAATATATATTGTATTAAAAATGACGGAACCAAAATATAAAATGGTCCTTTTTTGTAATGTTTGTGGACGTTTCATAGCAAGCGATGAAAAATGTGGCAATGCGAGTGATTTTTTTTTTTGGAAGCCTATAAACAATATTTCTCGCAAGAGTTTATCACTGACGTAAACTATGCCCCTAAAAAGGTTTGCTTTAATTGCTATTCAACTCTTATGCAATGGAAAAGTGAAAAGAAGAAGGTTATGCCTTTTGGTATACCAATGATGCGCTTACACAACAGCCCGCATCAAGAAGAAAATTGCTATGGATGTATCAACTACCATTAAGCTTTGAATAGAAGGAAAGCAAAGAATAAAACACATGTAGCAGTGCCAAATGTCCAATTACCATTACCTCACTCAGAATTCGTTCCAGTACCAACATACCGAAGTATTGATCTTCAAACAGATATCAGTACTACAACCGCCGCTGCTACATCCATGGATTTCTTCTCAGAATACGACCCTGGTGAAGGTACATCCTATGAAAAATCAAAGGACCCAATCCTAGTCACACAAAACCAATTGGATGGAATTGTTGCAAATTTGTGTTTGATTCAGAAAAAATCAGAACTACTGGCTTCATTTTGAAAGGAAATAATTTGCTGGCGAAAGGTACCAAAGTAACAGCATATCGAAAACGCCAAAAAGAGTTAGAAAAGTTCTTCAATGTGAATGATGCAAAAAATTTCGCTTATTGCAACGATATTGAAACATTAATGGAGACGATAGGGTTAAACTATAAAAAAATTGGTACATAAAAAATGAGAAGTAAATTAATATTAAGCTGGAAAACACAAGTTTTGTACTATGATTGTTCTCTTTTCAAATGAAATTTATTGAAGAAAGCATGAAAAAAATAATTTTTCCAACATTTTGCTTCATAAGCTCCACAAAAATTTTCTAAATCAATTTTTAAAAAAATTTTAATTGTTGCGCAGGTCTCTAGCAATAATTTGGCTTTTACAGATTGAAAAAATATTAATTATTCGACGAGTTATAGCCAAAAAACCATATAAACAATATGCTGAAAATCGGCATATGACTGCAAAGTTCGAAGGTCGACTAAAAAAAAATTCGAAGTAACATAAACAAACGCCGCGATACGGGTCTTCTAATTTAGCCTCTATTTTCACCCCTCACTCTCAGAATCGAACTAACTTTTGCTAACCTGAATTTGTTCCACAGTGGTATGCTAATCAATTTTAGTCAATTCACAATTCAATATAGGGCCTTTGATTTTTATATGATATTTGATATTTATGTATTTATTAAATACACGCACTTGACTTAATATTTTTAAGAATGTGTCATTAAGACTACTATTGATTACGACAACCAAATACCGATAGAAATCGTAATAGTTGAAGAAAAATTAAATAAGAAAAATAAAAAAGAAAGTAGTGTCCAATAAATAGTTTTTATTTTATTATGCAGTTAAGTTATCAAATAATCTATTGACGTAATACCAGATAATAAAAATTTCATTAGATTTCAATTAACACGTATGATTGTAATACGTAATTTTGTAATCTTCATCATTCGGTATCGTTTATAGTTATGCCAAGCACTTAAAGTTAATAATATATTTTTTTTTACTACTTATAATCGTAGCTTACTATTTAACACTTTAAATAAAAAGTGAAATTGTTAATATTTTTAATTTTATTGCAGTTACAATTCGTTTTTGTTTTTAATTAAAGTGTTTTGAAAAGTACACACCATTAGGTAACACATAATCCTCAAGTTGCAATACACGATGGGTAAATTAAATCTTTTTTGGTTGAAAAATACTTAATGATTAATGATTTATCTTTGAAAAATACTATAAATTTAGTTCTGCAATCAATAAAAATAAATTTTACGAATAACTTGGGTGGTCAAATAAAATGTAACAAACTTCCTACTACTTCTCCCTTTTGCTTATGATCCTAATTTTTTACATAATTTCGTCTCAAAATCTAGAGTATTTTATTTATATGTATGAATATGTGTGGATATTTTTAAGTTTTAGTTATCTTCATCAAACTGGGGATTAGTGTAGCACGTTAGCGTGTTTTAAAGTCCAACTCGTATGCAGTTTGTTAATTTTGAAGAGCTTGGTGTATAGTTAAATAAAATGCATTTTCGCTTTCTATTTACACAAAAAAATAAAAAATAAAAAATAAACCATAACTAAAAATACATGTAAGATGTTTAATGTTTAAAATCTTTAAAAGGCATTAAAAAATTCATTGAACTCAGTAAAAAGAAAACTACATAGCAAATATTGTTTCAAATAAATAAAATAGAAAACAAAGTATTTTACATCAAATAGACAAATTGCTAGTAAAAGATTATGTCATTCTATGCTAAATTTTCAAGATATACGTACATAAAACAAATTTCTTTCACTTTTTTATGTTCACATTTAACAATCGCTCAAAACTTATCATTAGTTTCAATCTTACTTTTAAAAGTTTTCGTCTATTTAGAGCATAAACATTAAACCGAAACTTATTTAAAGAAAAAAAAAAAAAAAAAAACATTGACATATATTGAAAAAACTTTAAGGGAAATTTAAAAGAGCTGAGTCGAAAAGAAGCGTTTTTTAGTTATAGCAGCAAAAAAATGGTTATAGTTTCTAACATCAGAAAAAAATACTCAATTACAGTGGGTCACCAAAAAAAGTGTTAGATGCACCATCTTAAATTTGACATTGGTTTAGGTTATGATTATTTCCAAAAATATCGACTCTAGAGATAACCGCCGCACAGTGGACCATATTTCGAGAAGGCGGCCAAAAATCATTTTTTTTGTTACCGATTGAAAGGTTATGTTATTCATTTGAAAGTAAATACTAGTAAACCTCGGGAGCCAAAAAATTGCGACTCTATCTCAACTATATCACAGCGAGCAGCGTCATCGAAAATGGGCCTTCTCAGTATTTTGCTAAAATTAAAAATTTCGTTGTAAATTTTTATTTTTGAATGACACTGTAACTTTTTTGATTTAAAAGATTTTGAAGTGAAATAAATTTTGTGTAATTTTGTGGCTTCCATACTATTAATGTTAAAAATGTAAAATCACTGAGTCATTCCGAAACTTAAAAAAAAAATTTTTTTAAAAAAGGTCCAAATTTTCCGAAAATCTTCTACTTAATAGAGCATTACTCCTGCCAGTCAAAAGCAGTTAGAAAAAATCTTGCACTCTTCTATAGTCCGAACCCTCCCCTATACTCATATACCCCATTATACACCCGCCAGTTTCCGCCCGTGTGCACTAGAACAATTAGTTAGATATTTTCTGCAAAATTAATGAATACAAAAGTTGTCCACTATGTGGTTAGGATATATTAAGTTTGAGGTGATGTTTGTAACTTCCAAAAATATTGGACCTTTATCCATCTTTTATTTTACGGATCGACTCAAAAACACTTTCTGAGTCGATTAAACGATGTCCGTCCGTCCGTCTGAGTGTTATGAATACAAAAGTTGGTCGTACCGGTGCACCGCGGTGTATTTTATTGGGTGTCGGTAGAGTTGTCAGAAGTTGTTATATACTTATAAAAAAGGGTTGATATTAAATACCTGAAAAAATGGGAAACAATTTAAATAACAGGTAAATGGTAAAAAAAAAACTATTGCGACATAGCCCTTTAAGATATGAGCAGGTATGCTTCACCTTTTAAAAGGGGTTAGGGTGTGGGTTTTTTATTCTTCTAAAAGTGGTAATAAAAGATAAAAATTTTTATTTTACATAATTGCAAGAAAGAGTATTTATAATAATGTTTCCACAATTATTATTCATTACAATTTGTGCAATGACTAAGTCCTGTTACAGAGACCTGGCAGCTATTTATTTTCAATGAATTGATGTAGACGATGTAATTTTGCACATATTGAGCAACGACTTCTTTAAGAATTGTAACCTAGAAGACATTGAAATGCACAAAGGAAAAATTACTAATTTTGCATCGAATTTGAAAAGACGGTACATTGAATGCTCTCATAGCAAGGCAAAGATGTACAAACGTTACCAAGACTGGGTAATAAAGGAACTTATTTTTGAGAGTGCATCTACAACTGCCAACGAAAGTGAAAAAAGGGTCGACCAGCAAAACCAATTGACGGATGTAGTGAAAGATCTCGAAGGCGCAAGCTGGAGAATATCAATGAAGAAATTTCTCAAAGAATTATTAAGGATTCATTTTTGCACCAAATTCAACCAACCCAAAATAAAAAAAGTAAAATTGAAATAATTGAAAACATAGTAGAAGCGAGCCCAAGGGGCACAAAGAGGATTTTGAAAAGCATTCCTACACCAATTGAAGATAAGAAATTTACGCCGGAAGAAGCGTTCGTCCTATTTTTGGATTTGAAATTGACCAAAAATCAATATAAGGAATTGCGGAAGCGAACCAATGAAAAGAATTGTGGGATTTTTCCAGAGTATCGAGATTTAGTTTCTGCCAAAAAAGAATGCTTACCTTCACAATCTGCTATTAGTGTCACTTCAACATCAGCAGAAATAAAATTGCAAGATCTCCTTGAACATACTGCAGAACGATTGCTAAATACGCTTGATACTGATCATTTAAAAAAAAATTGGTAATGGCAGCATTACTTTAATTTCTAAATGGAGATGTGATGGATCCTCTGGTCAGAAACAATACAAGCAATTTAATGCCGAAAATTCATCAGATGCTAATTTATTTATGGTATCTTTCGTTCCATTGCGCTTAACAAAAAGGTATAGCGTCTTAGAGCCGTCAACTAGTACAGCAACAGAAATTGATATACGAAAAAATTAAGTTCCTTCTTCAACAAAGTATTGCAGACCAATAAAATTTGCATTCAAAAAGGAAACCAAAGATGTCATAACTGAAGAAGTTCAAAAAATAAAAGTCAAATTAAGGAACTTCAACCAGAAATATTTAAATTTGATGACCAAGACATTGAAGTACATTTTAAAATGTGTCTCACAATGATTGATGGAAAAGTTGCACAAGCTTTAACTGGAACAAAGTCAACGTCAAGCTGCATTATATGCCAAAAGGCATCAAGTCAAATAAGCCAACTCCCACCAGAAGACGATAGTTTTAAGGAAGCCTACGAATTTGGAATGTCCCCTCTTCATGCTAGAATACGTTTCATGGAGCATATTCTTAAATTGGGTTATGATTTGGAATTTGGTCCGTTAGGCGAAACAGTGAGAAAAAACAAAGAAAATGAAGAAAAAAGAAAGCAAAAAAAAAAACAAATTCAACACAAATATCTACAACTAGGCCTCGTAATCGACCAACCAAAACAAAGGGAAGGAAACACAAATGATGGAAATACTGCAAGGAGATTTTCTTACGATCCGGAAACTGCAGCATCTATCACAGGTGTAGATCATCAATTAATAAGACGATTCAAAATCATATTACAAGTTCTAGCATGCAGCAGAAAGATAAATGCAAAAAAATTTGGAGAGTACGGCAATAAAACAGCTATACTTTATAACGAAAAATACTCTTGGAGATATATGCCATCCACAGTTCATAAAATTTTGTACCATGGGGAACAAATAATTCAAAACAATATGCTACCAATAGGAGATCTATCTGAAGAAGCGCAAGAAAAAAGGAACAAAGACTAGAGATTCTTTCGCGAGTACAACACTATTTTGTTGTGCACTTCAGATCCATGTATGTTCAACATTCGTCAAAAATGGAAAACTACCTCTATTGAATTAGACGAAGAATCTAAACAACTTCTAGAAGATGAAAATCAAGGCTATTTAGAAGAAATTTTTACTAAAATTGGTTGATTTAAAGAACTTTTTCATTACACTAACAATAAGTTATACTTTTTTTTTTATATAGTTAAAAAATTTTCTTGATTTAAAAATTTATATATTTTGTAAATTTAAAATAAAAATTGCTATATTTCATAAATTTACCATAAAAATTGATATAGAAATATTTAAAAAGACAATAAAAAAAAATTTAACTAAAGCAAAAACATACGAGTTTTTCATTGAAACTTATCTATCTTGAACCAATATAAGGTAACTTTTACGTTCGCTGCTTAATAAATTATATTTTAACTCGGGATCTTTCAAAAAAAAAAAAAAATTTACGGGGGCCAAAGTTTGGCATTTTCTGAAAAAATTAACTTAAAAAAATTTTAAAAAGTATTAGTTGTAAAATTAACTGAAAAATTAAGACATTATATTAAAAAAAAACCTTTTTTTACCTTTTAACACCACTTTTGTACTAAATTCAACTACAAATGAAAATGTATTTTAAGCCCTCCGTAACTTTTTTTATTTTCGGTCGAGAATTATATTTTATAGCAAAACTTAAAGCCTAAGGTTCCATCAACCAAACCAAAAAAAAAAACGCATATCAAAATTCCAATCCAATCAAAAGTTATAGATTTTTTACCGCCTTCTCGTCAAATGGTCCACTGTGCGCCGACCGATTAAAAAACCTATCATTATATACATATGGGGCGTTTCATGTGAAGTGACCCAAAAAAAAAAATTTTTTTTGGCTTTTTTGCGAAATCAAAAATTTTTTTGACTTTTTTTTAAAGAAAGCTTAGGTTTTTCCTTTAAGAGTTTTTTTAGTCGCTAAGTGGGATGCGAGTGGGATATATAACAAAATAAATGTGTTGTAACTCAAGACAACGGTTTCTCAATTTTTAGCATATGCACTAATTTGAATTTTTTCCTATTAGTGTGTAAGTGTTTCTAAAACCTTCAAAATAAAGCATATAGTGAGAAATTAGACAAACTAGCCTTTCTGACGGTATGTAACATACCTAACTAAAATTGCATACCTTCGATACTGTATTACCCGCAATATGTTAACCTCAGGAAAAAATCACTTTTTTTTCTATAGAAATGTTGAAAAATTATTTTTTTATTTTTTTGTAACAATAATTAAATTAATATGTAATAATAATAATAAAAATAAAAAAATAAATAATTTAATAAAATTTATTCTTAATCACATTAGATCCATTTATAACATAACTATTAAA
Source organism: Cordilura impudica (assembly GCA_963682025.1). NCBI lineage: Eukaryota > Metazoa > Arthropoda > Insecta > Diptera > Scathophagidae > Cordilura > Cordilura impudica. The sequence goes on from OY821517.1 coordinate 123,212,617, forward strand.
TTAATTTATTGTAGCTGATGAAGTATTTAAGTTTAGTAGATTTTTAAATACACAGTCTTTCATCTGGCTTATTTATCGCCTTTATTTGCTGCTTTTTTGCCAATATTTTCTTGGCGTTACTAGGTTCAGCTGTTGATTAAACTAATGTTGAAGGAAATCAACTTAAAGTACTTAACAGATGATTCGTCAGAAGATTTACACGATTACCGCGATTGCCTTAAATTGGCTATGTGTCCTAATGCAACAACTTCTTGCCACTTAGGTGAATGTACCAATTGCCCGAAAAACACATTCATCAAAGAAAATTTAATCAACGCTTTAGATCGAGAATATATAGAGGAGGTCAAATTTGAATCTTGGATTCAGACTGACAGATGCACATTGAAAACAATCATTTTAAATGTGGATGATTTTGTGGAAGAAATGTGTACGGAATTGCTAAATTTAAGAACCCATGACTTTTTAGTCAAAGAGCAATGGTCATTCTTCAAGGATTCGGAGATACATTTGAAGTCTGGTGAATTTGTTATTTCATAAGATTTCACAGGATGCCATACAAGCATTCCACTTCAATAACGATCAAGCAACTATATTCACAGTAGTTGTTTACTACATGAAAGATGAAAAAGTGGAACACAAAAGTATGGCAATCATATCCGACGATTTAAAACATGATACCGTTGCAGTTTATGAGTACCAGAAAATAATACTAAAATATCTAAAATCCAAATTTACAGTAGAAAAGGTATACTACGTTTCAGACGTACTTCGTCAACATTTTAAAAACAAAAGTAGCTTCGCAAATCTTATAGCTCATAAAAAAGATTTTGCAATGCCAGCTGAGTGGCATTTACATTTTTCGGCTTATGGTAAAGTAGCATGTGATGATATTGGGGCAGTGCTCTCATCAAGTGCTCTCATCAAGATCGCATCTTATAAGCGACTGCTTTATTCCATTGGGCAAAGAATTATTGTAAAGAAACTAAAATAGTTTTTAGTAGCAAAGAGGATCATGAGCAAACATTGAAAACACTGAAGACCAGATTCGATGCTGCGATAATAATCGATAGCACCGCTCAATACCATGCTTTTATACCGCTTGTCGATGGAAGACCCAAGTTTTCTGCCTCCACTCAATGCGATTTCTTTCCAAAGCCAAAAAAGAAACCAGCAGCGAAATCGACAGCTGAGCCTTGTAACGCCAAGAAAGGATTGGCAAAATAGCAGCAATAAGCAAGGCGATAAATAAGCTGGATGAAAGACTGGAGGTTTAAAAATTTACAAAACTTAAATATTTCATCAGCTACAATAAATTAATTAAAAAGTAGTTATGTTATAAAGATTAAGATTAAATTTTATTAAATTAATTATCTCTTTATTTTTAATATTATTATTATTATATATTAATTACAATACTGCACAATTCAACATTTTCTGCAAAAATGTCATTCTCAAAAATTACATGCATTGATATGTCATGTCAACTCAAACAAGGTGTTAGCCATGTCATGCCAACTCAAACATACTGTCTTAGCATGTTATTGCAACTTAGCTAAGCTGTTGTACGTTGTTGTGGTCAATACCATGTCTTTTAATGTTTTTTAGGCAGCATGTTTTTCACAGCCTCGTATGAAAATATGGATTATTCTTTAAAATTTTTCAAATAAAGATCCTAAATCAAATCAAATAAATAATTGATTAAAAAATTTTCAAATTGAAAAAAACTTTAATTTCGAAATTAAACTTTATTTTTATACTCCATAAAAAACAAACAAAACATTTTAAATCCAACTAATGACATATAAAAAAAATATTTTTCAGTTTTTAATTTTTTCCAATAAAAGGTTTACGGTTATTTTTCTGCTTTATTCATCATTTGAATTCATAAAGTCACACATATACATATTTTGAAAAATATATACAAACCAAATTTGAGAAAAAAAACTTTGCAACATTTTGTATATTGATAGATTTAAGTAAAAATCGGAAAGCAGCTTTATATGGGGGCTATGACAAAGAATTGCCATATGGGCTTTATTTTTAGAAAATGATAAATGGATGTAATAAACACACACAGCCCAATTTGACCGAGATCTTTATGATAATTTGGATCTTATGGCAATTTAAGCCGATTTCATAGGGGTCATTTGGTTGGGGACTACGTCTGAACATAGACCGAATTTCACCAGTTTCAATAGCTTTCATCCTATGGCCGACAAAAGCTTATATACCAAATTCCACTAAAATATTTTCATATTTGCGACCTGTAGTTTGATTAAAAGATTTACGTGGACACACAGACGGATGTGTCACATGTGTCGCATGTGTTGACATGTTAATTTTCCATGTTCATGTGTGCAAAATCACTGTAAAAACAATGCATAGATTTGATTTGAATTTATTCGACAGTGTCTATATATGTCATTGTCAAACATGTATGAGCGGCATAGCATGAATTAACACTTGCATGATGTGACACATGTCGCATGTTGTATAGTTCAACAATTGCAGGTCTTTAATATTAATTTAATCATTATTGCAAATAAATAAAAAAAATAATTTTCAACATTTCTATAGAAAAAAAGAGATTTTTTTCCTGAGGTTAACATTTTGCGGGTATTACAGTATCGAAGGTATGAAATTCTAGTTAGATATGTTACATACCGTCGGAAAGGTCAATTTGTCTAGTTTCTCAGGATATGTTTTATTTTTAAGGTTTTAGAAACACTTACTTACTAATAGTAATAAATTCAAATTAGTGCATATGCTAAAAATTGAAAAACCGTTGTCTTGAGTTACAAAACTTTTCTTTTGATAAATATCCCACTCGCACCCCACTAAGCCACCAAAAAGATCTTAAAGGAAAAAAACCTAAGCTTTCTTTTGAACAAAAAAGGGCATTTTTGAAAAAAGTCAAAAAAATTTTTGGTTTTGCTAAAAAAGTCAAAAAAAAAATTTTTTTTCCGAAAGATTGAAGAAATCTATTTGGGACAAATTTTGCTAAGAACAATAGGTAAAAGTTACATGGATGAGAAAAAACACCTGTTTGGCCAAAATGTCAAATTTTGACCCCCTTTAACTCAGAGAGTTCTGGACCGATCTTGTTGAAAAATTGTGTCTAAACTACCATCCAATAGGACTCACCTTGGTGCAAATTTCATCCCAATCGGAAGACATCGGTTTCAAAAGCTGGGTCACCTGACATGAACGCCCGTATATATTTTTTCTGCTCATGGGTTGTCACTGAACTCCCCCTAAAAGGCTACACTAATTTTTTGTGAAATTTTGTGTGTGCATTCGAACGGGTTCCTAGATTTAGATGCACAAATTGACCGGATCGAATGAGGCACCTCCCATGTAAAGTTATTATTCAATAGCATATTTTTCGAGTACAACAAAATTTGCAAATTTCCGAATATCGTATGCTGTGAATATCGTATGCGATTTCATAGTTTATTAGGCATGATATATCCCATACAAAATAATATTTAATATCACATATTTTCAGCACTATGATGGGGAGAGCTTTGAAAATTTATGTGGAATCATTTGCTATTTATATGTGTACTAGTACGAAAAATGTAGTTTGTGTAATATTACAGGTTATTAGTGTCAGAAAATTCGGATGAGTAGCAAAAGTAAATATTCAATATCACACATCGTCCGGCAATTGATCTATCTAATCGGGATTTACAGGACAAGCATACATTATCGATGATATGAATCACTGCATTCAAATACTTGAACCACAATTATTGACAGACCAAATTTTAATTTTTGATTCGGAAATGCTTGCAGTCACTGCCATAGAAAGCGTATTCTTTTTTTTTTTCTTTGCTAATGTTCCAGGTAGCACAGAAAAAAAATTTGTGATTTCCCTCGTCTTGGCTTGGTCAGATTGCTTTGGCCATCGCTTCATCAGCTATTGCTGTTACTTAATTGGAGGAACTGCTCATGCTGCTCTTAAATTTCCGTTAGATATACCGACAAAGGAAATTTCAGTATGCAATATTAAATCGCTAATGTGCTTAAAAGATGCCAAATTGTAGTCTGAAACGTATGTATGTATAAATATTCATTAAAAACTTTAAATCGCACAACAAAATTGAGTGCCCAACTTCAAAACGATCCATCTGATGAGCTATTCTCAAGGCAATTGCTTGATATTGGAGAAGGCAAAAGTTACCAACTAATATTTGCATTATTGTGCCTACTAAAGCCACATTAATTCAAAAGGTGTTTCCGAAGGGCAAGACGCAGTGAATTTCCAACTGAAAATAAGGAAAATTCATGCTTCAGTCATGGTCAATTATATGAAACGTACTCGAGTGCTGGTAAGCCAAACAATTTGGTTCTATATGCCGAAAGTAAAATATTATTTACTAAGGTCATCACAGTTCTTTAATACTTCATTATGTCATACGGAAGATTTTGGCAATCCTAAATAAACGCTTCTACGGTGCGTCAGAAGGTGAATCAAGGTCATCCTAGAATTTTCTTGAATTTCATCCTCTTCATCATCACCTAAAAATTTATTTGGTTCAAAAATTAAAACCAAAAAATTATATACCACTCAATCAAATCAACACTTGACCTTTCGAGGTTATATTGTTCACACAAAAAAATAACTAACACTGCTCTGCAAGCTTAAAAAAAATTGTTCATTTATTATCGCATGCTGACTGTAAAACAATCAATACTGACACTATAATTTCACAGTTATTAATTTGACAGAAGCCCACATTCATTCTAAATCTTCATAATAGTAGCGTTTAGGCATGTTAGGGAGATCGTGTATTACTGATTCAAGTTATTTTCGCTTTGCGTGTGGTGACTATTTGGTTGGAAAAAAGGATATGCAATATCAGAATCATTAAAATATGCATATTTACATTATTTGGGTTTTGCTGTAAGAAACTTGGACAATCCGGGAACACCGACAATGTTTAGCAATAGTTGCAGAATTGTTTCATACAAGTGGTCAAATGGCAAGAAGATAAGAGTCAAGTAACCACCAAACCGATTGTTATTTCTGCTTAACAAAAGTTGCTGGATTCAATATGAAAAATTAAAAAAAAATATTACTTACGCGAATGTCCCATCGGTTTCCGAACCAGTTTAAAGTCCACCAGTCACTCCCAGTGCTACGAGCAGTGAGGCCGAAATATCCTTCACCAACAGTGGTAGTTTGTATGAGGCTGATGATGAACGCCATTTAATGACTCAAGCTGAGCTGAAAGATCTAATAACGAAGCAGGACGCAGAACTACTAGCTTCACAGATTCAGGAGTGGAACAAAAGTAACAATCTATAGATGTAGACTCTTGGAATTGGCTGCATATTTTGAAAAGAAACACTCTATTCTATACTGTACTGATGTTGATGTGGTTTATCTCAAAAAATGAACCAGCCATATGACAAAACTGAATAGAGATTATTTATTGATGGCTCTAAGTACAGTTTAGTGGCTCTTCTTTTGCATAATGGAAAAAAAAAACATCCATACCAATTTCTCATGCCATTAGTACAAAGGAAAATTACAAATCAATGACTGAAATTTTGACATTTAATAAAACGATCATAAATGGAAGATCTGCGGTGACCTTAAGGTGTGTGTTTTAAATTTCTTTCTATATATAGTTTAGACCATCGTAAATAACTGTAAATTAATCTGTTTCAGGCCATTGTTGTTTCCTTTATCTATGGGATAGTCGCGCTACATGTCATCATTACGTCAGAACAGAGTGGCCAAAAAGAACTGAGTATTCGCCAGGAAAACAAAACATTTCAAATAAACCATTAATTGAACCAAACGACGTTCTTCTTCCGCTTCTGCACATAAAATTGGGCGTTTTTAAGGACTTTGTCAAGACTCTAGACAAAGGTGGTGCAGCATTTAAATATTTTTTAGCGGTTTTTCCTAAAATATCATATGCTAAAATCAAAGAAGGCATATTTGTTGGCCCTCAGATCAGGAAGCTATTGAATGGTGACAATTTTTCACAATGTTTATTGGAGAAAGAATATGCAGCCTGGAAATCTTTCAAGAGCATCGTGGATAGTTTTCTTGTAAACAATAAGAGTGAAAACTACAGACAAATTGTTGCTGAATTATTGAAAAATTATCAAGAATTATGTGCACGAATGTCACTCAAAATATAATTTCTTCATTAGCATTTAGATTTTTTTCCACAAAACCTAGGTGCGGTGAGCGATGAACAAGGGGAGCGAGATCACCAAGATTTAAAGAAATTATCAAGGATTCTGGAAGAAAATCATGCTGGTAGACTATTGCTGGACTCTGATATGTGAAATCGAACCAACAAAATAAACGACGTTCAAATAACATAAACATAATAAAAACAGTTTTTTGTATCTCGAAAACCTGACGTGACATAGAAAAATCAATTACAGATTCGAATTCAGCCCACCAAATTACGTTAGGAATGATATTGGGTTGCTCCAGTCCAAAACCTTGTTGGCTAGTGTAATTAGTGTTTTTCACTTCTTTGTGTTCTTGTTTCTTTAAAATTAATTCTTCCTCTTTACTATTTGATGTTTTACATTATGAAAATACTACTGACTGTTCACAAAATATGCTTGTGTAAATGCATTTTAATACAACATACCAAATACAGTAGCGATATGAAATGTCCAGTTATGAGTTGAAGGTCTCAGATCAAAAAATGCTCATCTCTCAATAATACCTAGTTAAGGTAATGTTTGTCTGGAGATGTGTTAAATTTTATATCGGAGGAGATTACTAAATAGTCTAATATGGGCCACTCAAAACTGAGGCCGTTTATAATTTCTACGAACACAAACAACACCAAACAATTTAGTGTAATATATCTTATTTGAATACCTCAAGATAGATTTCATATATTCTGTTGTAAAACTGATGATATATGAATGTTTTTTTTTTGCTATTTATATTCTTTATTGCTCTTTTTTTATTTTGCCATTAGTTAGCTTCTATCTATGGAAAGAAAAAAAGGACAAAAGACAAAACTGTTATTTGATAAAAGTGTTTGTCATGTCCTGGATTATGAATGTCACAAGAGATTACCTTTTTTCTTAAACACCCATAAACACAAATTACGATGGCGGCAGTGGTTTGAAAAAATTACTGTGTTGAAAAGATATAACCTTAAAAAACATGTTTTAAGTTTCAAGGCACCACATTGTTAAAATTTTTTTTTTTTTTTTTTTTTTGAGCCATAAAAAGTAAACGATCTCAGCGAATTTGTAAACACGGAAAATATTGGTCACCTTTAAGCAATTCAATTCTTTCATTTGAAAGATCTCATTCCAACCAATAACAAAGCTGACCTTGGTTCTACTCTAGCCGTACGTGGTTATACTCTGGCCAAGACGGCTCAATAGTGGTCAACCGTTGCTGGCTCTCAACACGAAAACCATCCGCAAGTACTTATGATGGAGTTTTCTGTTCACGTTACTGTCAAGAAGATACAACTAAATTATATTTTTTTTTTGGAGACCAATATATCAAAAATAAACTAACCTTTATTAGTTTCTAGTAAAAAACCTGGGGGCAAATTGTCGCATTCCAAATCGAGTAAAATCAATCGAAATTCCATATTCTGGTTCATAATTTAAAGAAGACGCGTAATCGTCAGACCTCTTTTCACTTTTACTATTAACTATGGACCATAACTTAGCTGTGAAAGGGTAAAATTACTCTTAGTATTTTATTTTGGAAAATAAAAAAAATTTCGATCGAAAAATTTCGTTAACGAATGCGACGCTTCGACCCCTGTTCGAGGAAAATATCAATTAAAAAATGGAACTTCCAAACATGCTTCTAAAGGCATGATTTTTATATGCCGAATTTTTACTTAGTTTTTTGAATTTTTAACGATTTGCTTTACAAACCCGCTTCTTCGTCAGGAGAAGTATAGGCTCTAACAATTGATAGGGGTACTGCTCGTAAAAATGCAATATTTTTTATTGGCAACGTACCTCAAATGTTTTGTGGAACTTTGGAAAACTAATAATAATATTAAAACTTCTTTGAAACAAATATGAGTAGACATTGCATACTGCAATATACGTGTTAAACTGTAGTTAAACTCTGGGTTCAGGGAATAATAACCCTACTTTCTAGACCTACCTTCTATTTTTCCGATCGACTAAGACTCATTTTCTGGGCCGATAAACGTTGTCGGTCTTTCCGTTTATTTGTCTGTCTGTGTATCCATGAAAAAATGCAATTAAACTGCAGGTAGCAATTAGATCTAGAAATGACCTCCGACATCAACATTGCCCTAAAATCTAGTTGATCATATTGATCATTCTGAAAATATATTTATGTCTGTTTATTGCACCCTAATCAATAGACGAAAAATATATTCTGTACGACCATTTTTAGTCTTAGACTCCGAAGCTTCCCAATGTTCAGCTAATTCTATGCAAACACAAAAATATTGCATAGATTAATTTAATTAATTAAATAATTCTTTATTTAATAGCAAAATTTACAAATTTCTTACATATTAAGAAAACTTATTGCACAGATTTGGCTTTGCCTTATATCTAAAGTATTATAAATTTTAAAGAAAAGTGAAAGGTATAAATAAAAGATTTAAAGCCAAAGGAAAACTATTAACAAAAACCTTCAATATGACTAGAAAAAAAAGAAAAACAATAATAACAAGCATTAATTGATATTATTATTTAATATTGAAAGATATAGACTTATAATTAATAAAATTAATAAAGGTTAGAGATTAGTGGATTTTCAGATAAGCTACAACTTGATATAAAACGAGTGGTGGTTTTTGCAATCGCTTCAGAAACAATACGAGTATTACTGATAGCATGTAATCTGGAAGTAGAGAAATATTGCATAGATCTTTCTAAAATGTAGTTCAGTTTTGTTTTTGAGAAAAATAACTGTCTGACAGATATATGATTCTGTTTTCAGCAGTTAATTTTTTTTCGCAGTCCCCATATAAAAATAGCATCCGATATGCAGTTTTTTAAATATGGCCAATACTTATTTTCTATAACGAGTTACGGCCTAAGCAAAGTTGGAGAGTAGACCCATCTCAAAAATTGTACTTTTTTGCATACATTGATAGAACATGGTTCATGGATTAAAATAAATGAAAACAAATAAGTAAATTATAGTCGGTCTAGACCGACTATGCGATACCATATACCATGGTTTAGAGACCCTGTCTCTAATTGGATATATAAAATAAGCCTAAACAAAATTTGAGCAGAATTTTTATTAATTTTTTTGCCTTCGGATATAAAAAAGTTCATATCGGATGTTATATTTATATGGGTACTAGTTCAAAAAATTTACCAATCCTGACTTTGTTTGGTAATCGCTAATTTTTTGTAAAAAAAAAAGAAAAAAACATACAAATCAAATTGGAGAAAAATCTGTGCAATGTTTTTGTTTTTGATAGGTTTAAGTGAAGATCGGGAATGCCCTAAGGTTTATTTTTGAAGTACTAAAAAATTGATGTAATAAACATCCACAAACCCACTTTGATCGAAATATATATGATAATTTCGATATTATGGCAATATAAGTTGATCTCTTAGGGGTAATTTGTAAGGGGCCTAGATTTGAACACGAACCAACTTTCACCAATTCCAATATCGTTCATCCTATAGATGCTTATATGCTAAATTTCATCAAAATATATTCATATTTGCGACCTGTAGTTTGATTACAAAGTTTACATGGACATACGGACGGACGGACGGACGGACAGAAGGACTTCGCTAAATCGACTCAGATTCTGATTCTGAGTCGATCGGCATATTAAAAGGTGGGTATAGGTCAGCACAAAGACATTATACCCTGACCACATAGTGGTATAAGGTATAAAAAACATATGAAACTTTAAATAAGCTAATCCATAAAATAACAAAGTTTTTATTACAACTCTTTCTTTATGCATATGAGTCTTGAATTTCTCCGTAACTGTACGTGACTTTGCGTGACTATTTAAAAATGAATCTTTGGTCACAACAAATCTCCCATCCAAGTTTCAGATCGATTGGATGGGAGGAAGTGAGGTTTTAATCTCTGCGTGATTGTGCGTGACTATGCGTGACTGAGCGTGACTATGTCAAAGTTAATCTTTTTCCACGGCAAATCTATCGACCAAGTTTCAGATCAATCGGATAAAGGGAAATGGGTTTTAAAGCACTCCGTGACTGTGCATGACTATCTTAAGATTAATCTTTGGCCACAGCAAGTCTATGGACAAAGTGTCAGATCGATTGGATGAGGGGAAGTGAGGTTTTAACCTCTGCGTGATTGTGCGTGACTATGCGTGACTGTGCGTGACTATGTCAAAGTCAATCTTTTTTCACGGCAAGTCTATCGACCAAGTTTCAGATCGATCGGATAAGGGGAAATGGGATTTAAATCACTCCGTGACTGTGGGTGACTATGCGTGACTGTGCGTGACTACCCCAGAATTAATCTATAGTTACAACAAGACTATGCGCCAAGTTTCAGATCAATTGGATGAGGGGGAATGGGGTTGCCCCATGGCAGACGGTCAGACAGACAGTGTAGGAGTTAAAAGAAAGAGTGTAATTATAACCTATAAAAATATGTGCTGATGTTTGTAACTACCAAAAATATTAGACCCTTTGTTATACTAATCGATTCGGAATTTCTTTTTGAGCTGATTTAGCGATGTTTGTCCGTCCGTATGTCTGTCTGTCTGTATGCTTATATGTCTCGCTTTCTATCTGTCCGTCTGTCTGTTTGTCTATATAAGGATAAAGGAAATAAAAGGAAATAAAAAAAAGCAATGGATAACAAGAAGTAAGTACAAAATAATACAAATATTTATAGTTTAATAAGAACTTTAAATTACCGTTTAAAATCAACAATGGACCATCAGAAGACTATGCTCGGAGCAAACAAATTTTCAGCAGAGGAATGGAAAAATTTAACCAAAAAACTTTAATCCGTTTCTACTATGCGTACTGTTGCTGGGTGGAAAAAGGTAAGTGTATTAAAATTTTTGTTTGCGGCTTAGCAGCTCATATTTACATTTTTTGGTTACAGACCTGGGAAGATTTGAAGTGCCCAACTAAAAAGGCTGAAAGGCCAGAAACCGGTCCGATTAAGAATACAGTGCAGTTATGAATTTTTATAATATATGCTTTCTTCTTCTTCACCACGCACCAATTAAAAAGAAAATAGCTGAAGATCAAAAAAGTCTTCGAGAAACCGGTGGTGGTCTATATCGGTTCATCCACTCAATGGAATTGGAGCAGGTGATTGACAGGTTTTTGGGTTTGTCTTCTGCAGCACCCAGTGGTAAGGTGTTCGAAGTGAATACTATTCTTATTTACAGATAGATATATCTCTTAAGCAGCATTGATTTTATAATGTCATCCCGATAAATTACTCTAACATCAGCAACAGCAGCGACAACAATTGGAAGTTAAGTTACATAAATTAGAAAATGATGACCCCAATAACAAGGAGTTTGATGCCAGAACTGAGGCATGGAATTGTTTGAAAGACCCTTCAAAACGTAAACAATATGATGCTGAACTATTGCTAAAGAAATTTCATTCTCACAAATTTATAAAAATTAACATAAATATTTATTAATAAATTTATAAATTTTTTAACATATAAATTCAAATAACTTTTTTTATGAATTAAATTTATATATTAACTAGCTGAGTCCGGTCCGCGTTGCTGGCCCGAAGAAAACTGGATTTTATATTGCATCTAAATTTTAATACCGAGTGTCGGGCAAAAGTAAAGCACGAACTCCCTCGAAAATTTTAGCAAATATCTAGGTACAATACTAAAATTTGATTTCGCCATGCCCCTCCGCCCACAGATCAAAAATCAAATATCAGACTACAGTGTCACCCGAAAAGCTATTCAGAAGATTCTGTGCCTTAAATACATTGCATTTAATAATATTATGAATATGACTGAAAAAAATATACGTTTTCTTGAATATTTTAACACCAGTGCCACCTACAGGTGAAAAACTTTGTCAGCAACTTTAGTTTTGTGTACATAATATATGTTGCGAATTTGAGCTAAATTGGACCGTAAATAAATTTTTTGGGAAAATCTCGACCCCAGCGCCACCTATCGGGTACAAAAAAAAGTTGTGCAAATCGGAGAACCAAAGGAACATATGGTATGAATACGAAGTCGCTAGCATTAGTGGTTCAACAGTTATTAGAGTACCAACATACGCACCAACGTTTTTATATATTAAGATTAATTAAAAAAAATTATAAGTAAAGTTAATATAATAAAATTAATATAATTAACATAAAATCACTTTCACAAATATAATCAATTGATTTGTTTGTTATTATATTTTATTTACTTCATTTCATTTGTCATATATAGCCGATTGATGTTAAATAGGGTTGTTTTTATCTTCAAACAATTTAGTAGTATTTTTGCTATTTTTAAAGGAAATTGTAATAATTGCTCAGAATACTCGATCTGGCATCGCTGTGTCCTACAAGTGCGTAAGAAACCAAAATTGATACACGTAAGTAAAGGCGATCGAACGTTATCGAGATAGAGAAACCCAAATTAATTCACGTTCGAGTGACTTCCTTTCGTTCGAATAATTTTTCGTTCGACATAGAGAAACAGGCTATTAGCTTATTTTTAACTGACATCTGTCCTTTAATAAGAAAATACCGTCAAGAAAATATATACAATTAAAATTTCAAATTAAATCTTGTTTCAATTATGTATGTATATAATAGTTTTTTTATAAAAATATATTTAATTAACGTTTACTAAACAGGCAAGAAAATTGTAGTCGGTCTAGACCGACCATACGATACCCTATACAATGGTGTAGAGACCCCCATCTCTTCGGTCCAACTATTTGTATATAAAACTATGAATAAACCAAATTTGAGTGGCATTGTTATTAATTTTTGTTGGCTGCAGATATGAAAAAATTTATATCGGGTACTATATTTATATGGTGACTAGGTTGAAAAATTACCGATCCTCACCATATTTGGTAAAGTCACTTATATTTTGAAAAAATATATACATATAAACAAAATTTGAGAAAAATCTGTGCAACATTTTTGTTTTTTGATAGATTTAAGTGAAAATCGGTAAACAGTTTTTTATGGGGGCTATGACAAAGAATTGCCATATGGGGTTTTTTTTTGTGGACAACTGATAAACTGATATATGATAATTTCGATCTTATGGCAATTTAAGTCGATTTCACAGGGATCACTTGTATGCGGACTAGGTCTGAACATGGGCCGAATTTCTCCAATTTCAATAGCGTTCATCCTATGGCCGCTAAAAGATTATATACAAAATTTCATTAAAATGTATTCATATTTGCGTCCTGTAGTTTGATTAAAAGGTTCACATGGACACACAGACGGACGGACATGCTAAATCGACTCAAAAAGTGATTCTGAGTCGATCGGTACAATAAAAAAATGGGTCTAGGTCAAATATTTTTTCGTAGTTACAAACAGCAGCACAATGTCATTATACCCAAACCACATAGTGGTATAGGGTATAAAAATGTGTGTATGCAGTGTATTGGAAACCATTGAAGCAATCCATCACATTTCGTATTCTCTTTACTTACTATGGAAATAATATTGTTTAAGGATGCTGAGAATCAACTTTGTTTATCTTTTCTTTTTTCATCATATTCAAACAACAGCTCCCAGGTAATTGAGTTATACTGTGTCATCTTATTACAAAATATTTTCATTATTTTTGTTATTTGAAGTCAATTCAATAAACTTAATTATTATTGTGAAGTCTGCTTATATATATTTATATAACAGGAAATTTATGATTACTTTTGTAATAATTTGCAAAAGCTGCAGTTAGAAACCCAATAGGGAGAAGAGATAACTTAAATTACGCCTTATAATTTTAGATTTAGATTTTTAAGAATGAAATTGGTACATTCCAATATATATGACATTATATATGATACTAATTAACTGGTAGTTGAAATCAGAAGTCTACAATAAGTTCTAAAAGTAGTTACGAACTGTAGCTTGTTCTAGGCTAGTTAAACCTACCACTAGAACCACTAGAATAATGTGCGGAACCGTTGGAAATTTTAATGAATTATTTAAATAGAAAACATGATGAAGTTTTCTTAGCATTTATTCCAACCGATTATATAGTGCTTAATTTTTTGCAGTTGTCTTGTCTCTGTACAAAGAGATTTTTTACGATTGTTTAAAACTTTAAATAGTTGCGCGTACTAATGTTAAAGAAAAGTATGCGAAACCCGCTAAATTGGAAAATAAGTTGAACTTGTGTTGTGAAGATTTTTGTTTTTCATATTTAAATGTGAAAACTTTTAAATTCATCAGCTTTTCAGCAACATGACAATAGATGTGAATACTTGTGCATTGTACATACAAACAACATTTGACTGCCAACAAATAAAACAAGAAGTAAGGAAGTTAGAATCGTTCAAGACTGTAGGATAACCTACATCTTGGGATTCGGAAAAGGATCTTGTATGACAATAACAATATCTCGGACACTAGAAAAATTAACAGTTAGTGTACCTATAACTAAACAGTGAAATAGATAACAGTAGGTTTATTAAAACTTAAGCGTGCTAAATTGTTTAAAACTTGCAAAAGTAAAATACGTCAGATATGCCAGAACAGCTAGCCGCGAATCGATGGTTAGAAAGCTTATCACATTATTGTACAATAAGTTGGGAATGCGATAATTTTAACGACGACATTTATGCAATGTTGCCGCTCTGATATCTTAACAAATAAGAGTATAAAATTTGGCTGTGCCGAATCTTTGATACCCTCCACATATGTTCTAAACATAATTTTATACCCAATGCTTTTTAAAGACAATAAGTAATTTAACTAAAATTTTATGAATTTTAGTGCTTTTTTAATTGAAAAGCAATGAGTATAAATGTAAACACATACAATTATAGTTTCTTTTTTGTGTCGTTTTTTTTTCACATGTAAAAGAAGCAAAAAAATAATTTGTATGCATCGCTGATACTTATGTTACGTATAAAAATTTTTCACTATTTTTAGTTTTCTATATGAAGCTTATACATTTTCGTACATCACCCCTCCCATATTTAGTATAGAGGCTTCAAATTTAATACCAAACTGCTGCACATTATGAAGAAAATTTTGAGCCTAAGTAGTAGAAGGTTTTCAACAGACAGACAGACAGCAACATACAGACGGATATCGCCAGATTGACTTCTCCTGTTATAAGGATAAAGAATATATACAGTTTACGGGGTCTCCGGAATTTATTTAGATGAGTTACAAATATCTACCCTCTGTACAGTGGTGTGGAGCGTATAAAAACGGCGTTTAAATCGGTACGACTATTATCACACTAATTAATACATACATTAATATTAATGCTGGTCTTTTATTAAATGTACCTCTGAACAATGTAAATGATATTGAAGTTTTGGCAATGAAACTTACATCACTTTTGCCATCTGGTATTGAGCACAGTTTTCCAAAGAAAATTTTTCAAATATTTATGTTAAGGTATGACCTCTCTTTAAAACAATTTTAAAAAAAAATTTTTTTTCTCAAAAATGTCTTCTAAAATCTTTAAGAAATAATGCCCTAAAAAGATTTTTAAAAATTCGAATTATTTTTGGAGTTTCAGAGCTATATATGTATATACATATTTGTATGGTAATATAAAAAAACCTTCTAATAAAACTTTAAATGCGTTTTTCTCGAAATCACTTTTTTCAAATTGAGGTGTCGTTTTTCTCGAGAGCCAGAAATCGTATCGAAATTCAGTGGGCGGCGTTTTATAGTTCATCATGTCTGGCAGGTCGTGAACTAGGTTAATTGGGTTAAGTTTACTACCGGCGGAAAGGTGGGGCAAAAACCCCCCAAAAACATATAATATTTGAATTAAAAAAAATCCGATATTTTGAAAATATCCTAGTTCAGGACCTGCCGGACTTGATTACCAACAAAATGCCGTCCGCCGAATTTCGATACGAAATCTGGTTCTCAAAAAAAATACGTCTACTTTTACGTAAAAAAACCCAAAGTTGATAAATTGAAAAATGACTGAGCTACAGCACTTTTAGAATGTTGTTTGATGTTTTTGTGGGATTGAAAGCTAGGTAAACAAAATGATCTTAGTCGATAATTTGCGTTAAAAATCCCAAAACCATTAAATAAAAAAAATTGGTACATAACAAATGAGAAGTAAATTAATATTAAGCTGGAAAACGCAAGTTTTTTTATTATGATTGTTTTCTTTTCAAATGAAATTTATTGAAGAAACTGAGAAGCATATTATAGATCAAAAGAAAGCAAAAAAGACTTAGTTTTGTGGAAAATATTTTCAAAAAGCATGAAAAAATATAATTTTTCCAACATTTTGCTTCATAAGCACCACAAAAATTTTCTAAATCAATTTTTTAAAAAATTTTAATTGTTGCACAGGTCTCTGGCAATAATTTGGCTTTTACAGATTAAAAAAATATCAATTAGTCGACGAGTTATAGCCAAAAAACCATATAATAAATATGCTGAAAATCGGCATTTGACTGCAAAGTTCGAAGGTCGATTAAAAAAAAATCCAAACTAATATAAACAAACGCCGCGATACGGGTCTTCTAATTTAGCCTCTATTTTAACCCCTCACTCTCAAAATCGACCTAAATTTTGCTAACCTGAATTTGTTCCACAGTGTAATTTTATATAGAAAACAAGCATAAAACAAATTTGAGTGGGTTTATTTTAAAATTTTTGGCCTGCAGATATGAAGAAGTCCATTCGGTTTTAAAAGGTTTGAGTGAAGATACGGAGGCAGCCTTATATGGAGGCTATGACTAACAATGGTTTATTTTAGACTTCGTGGTTTATTTTTTGACTACTGTTCAATGGGGGTAATAAACACACACAAACTATTTTTGACCAAGATCTATATGACAATTTGGATCTTATGGCAAATTTTAGTCGAGGGTCATTTATATGGCCGATCTTCACCAATTTCAACAGCGTTTGACCCATGCCGAACAAAAACTTACATATAAAAATTCATCATAGCATATTCATATTGCGCCAAGTAGTTTGACTACATGATATACAAGGATACACATACGGACGGACGGACAGACGGGCATCGCTAAATCGATGAGAAAATGATTCTGAGTATATCTGTATAATAAAAGATGTGTCTACATCAAAGATTTTTGGTAATTTCAAATATCAGCACAAACTAATTATACCCTGATCATATCGTGGTGTAGGGTATGAATTCTCATCGAAAGCGAGAACTCAGTGAGAATAAAATGGAATAAATGCATTTAAATTTGTGATACTTATTTTTAAAATCTATTATTTCATTCAGAAGTTATGCGGATAAAATTGGGCTGCAATTATTAGTGAAGTTTTCATTAATATAATTAAGCTAAAATTCTAAATTCTAACCGATTCTAAACTCAATAAGTATTTAACCTATAATATAAGATTAAGAAAGGAGTTAACAGATTAGATATATGTATAGGTCAATTGTAACAAATTGCAATGAAAACCAAAATATGGTTCGGTATATAATAAAATTGCTTTCTTACTTGCTTAAACATTATTATTTTTGTATATTTTTAGATGCACATGAGGGTGTTTTAGAATAAAGACTATAACGAATTCTACATCATAAATAAAGTATTATAAATTAATGACATCAAAAACAGAAAACAGATGATGGATAGACACACCACAGAACACGTCAACACGATGGTGCAGATAACATTTTATAATAAAAGTTACGAACATCATACACACAAACCGCACCATAAAAGGATAAATAGTAATTTATGTCATATAACATGTCATTCATTTAAACCGAAAACAATATCCAGAATAACTTGTACTACAAACCAAATGTCCTTGAGTGTAGCTAGCAAACACTTGTGTTTTATAATACTATTATCAGCTGTAGTGCAGCATGTAAATTCGCTAGAAATAGCAAAAACCACCAGTAACATAGGATTGGGGCAATCCACAACAAGGTATAGTCAACTTTTATCTACAAATGGCCAGATGGCATTAAGCGATGAAAATTTAGAAAATATTGATGATACATTTCGTCCCTTCATACCAAAAGATCCTGAAGTAGCATCGCATAATGTATTTACACCATCTGGACAATTTCATGTATTTCAACCCATTGATACAGATTTAAGAGCCACCGTTGCCCTACAACATAAAAGTACAAAATTTAACAAAGCTTCCGCTTCCTCATCTCCTGATGTGTACAAAGAAACACCAAAGGTCAATAAACGAAACACTAACATTAATTTGTCATCACAAAAGCCTCGCCATGCAAATAGTAATCGTGGCATTGGCAATGATGATGTACATCGAAATGAAGTTTCAAAACAAAATGAGTTAACATCAGATTTGAAGAGTTTAGAAGATTTACTAACAGAGTACGTAACAAATTTTTTTGAAAAGGGTGAATATAAACCAATGCCTGGTTTGGTGGTAGAACTACAGCATAATCATACCGCACCGTTGGCTAATGCACAACAACAACATACACGAAATGTCCGTCATGTGGCAGCTACAGGTGCCAAGATTCGATTTGATTTACCAAGGAGTATGGCTACAGGCCGTTTATTATTTTTAACAGGTTTGCAGTCATGGTTATTTTTTATTGTTCATTAACTTTATGATTAAAGAATTTTTATTTACAGGTCTTAAAAAAATTCTATGGCCCGTTTTTATGGGTTTACAAGTCTTAAAGTCATTGCTTATAGCCATGTTTATACCGGCCCTTATAGGATCATTTACAAAATTGTTAGGAAAAGGTAAGTAGAAAAATTAAAAAACTTAACCTGCGGTCTCTGTTTAAATTAATTGAAATTACATTTTGTTCAGTGAAACAAAAAACAAGTAAGAAAATTGTAGTCAGTCTATACCGGTAATACGACACCCTATAACCATGCGTTTAGAGAGGTGCTCCCAGATACAAAATAAGCAAAAACCGAATTTGAAAGGCATTGTTATTAATTGTTTTGCCTGTAGATACGAAAAAGTCCGTTTCGAATGCTATATTTATATATGGAGACCTGGTCGAAAAGCTTACCGATCCTGACTATATTTGTAAAGTCACATATTTTTTTGCAAAAAAATATACAAACCAAATATAAGAAAAAGACATGCAATAATTTGATTTTTCATAGATTATAGTGAAGATCGGGAAGCAGATTTATATGGGGGCTAGGACCAAGATATCTGCTGCAGAGTTTATTTTTGAACTACTGATTAATGGGTGTACTAAAAATAAAGAAACCAAATTTGACCAAGATCTATATAATAGTTTGGGTCTTATGGCAATTTGGTTCGATCCCATAAGGGCCATTTGTATGTGGACTAGGTCGATTTTTACCAATTTTAATAGCGTTCGTCCTATGGCTGATAAAAGTAATGTATATAATTTCATCAAAATATATTCATATTTGCGATCTGCAGTATGATTACAAGGTTTACATGGACAAACAGACGGACGGGCGGAAATAGTTAAATCGACTCAGAATATGATGCAAATTTTACAACAAAAATTATTCAAATCTGGTTAATTTTTAAACTGTTTCTTTTAACTCACACTCTCTGTCAGTCTGTCTGTCGTGGGTCAACCCCATTCCCCCTTATACAACTGATCTGAAACTTGACCCATAGTCTTGTTGTGATTAATTTTGGGGTAGTCATGCACAGTCACGTATAGGCCGCACAGTCACGGAGTGATCTAAATGTCATTTCCTCTCATCCGATCTATCTGAAACTTGGTCCATACACTTCCTGTGCCTTAGTCACGCACAGTCATGCATGGTCACGCACAGTCACTCATGGTCACGCACAGTCACGGAGAGATTTAAAACGGATTTCTCCTCATCCAATCAATCTGAAACTTGATCGATATACTTGCTGTAAAGATTAACTTGGACATAGTCACGCAAAGTCACGCATAGTCACGCACAGTCACGGAGTGATTTAAAACCCATTTCCTCTTATCCGATCGATCTAAAACTTGATCGATAGACTTGCAGTGAAAACAGATTAACTTTGACGTAGTCACGCATAGTCAAGCATGGTCACGCACAGTAACGGAGCGATTAAAGCCTCAGTTCCCTTCTTCCGATCGTACTGAAACTTTGTACATAGACTTGTGTTAAGATAATCACAAACAGTCACGAACAGTCGCGGATATATTCAAAACTCATATACATAAGGAAAGAAAGAGTTTTAATAAAAACTTTGTTTTTATGGGTTAGATTATTATTTTTATTAAAATCTATAAGTAGTATATTATTTTTTTTAAAGGTACTTTTTTTACGAAAATATTTTTGTTTTTATTATTTTCTTCATATTGGTGGCTTTTGTATTTATTTCGAGGTAGGTTAAAAAAAAATATGGCAACACTAAGCAAGTGCCACAAGAACAACGACCGCAACAACAACAATTACAGCTCTACAAAAATTGAAAAATTTAGAACAACAACAATAACAAGAACAACATAGAAAAATCATATTTTTTCTTGCGAGCTGTTAAATCGATTTTTATGATTTTAAATTCATAGCTGCTGGGGATGTCAATGAATTAGGGTCACTAAAAATGAGTAACCTAGCTGACCTATTGAGGGCGTGATCATCTTTTTCACAGACTGACAGACAGACATCATTGTACAAACTACGTATGAGTATTGTAAGGATAAAGAATATATATGGGGGGTTTCATGTCAAGTGCACCAACTTTTGAAACCGATGTCTTCCGATCGGGATGAAATTTGCACCAAGATTAGTCCTATTGGATAGTAGTTTAGACACAATTTTTCAATAAGATCGGTCAAGATCTCTCTGAGTCAGAGGGGATCAAAATTTGACATTTTGGCCAAACAGGTGTTTTTTCTCATTCATGTAACTTATTACCTATCGTTCTTAGAAAATTTTCTCCCAATAGAATAGATAGCTATTTCTTCAATATTTCGGAAAAAAATACTTAAAAAAAAAATTTTTTTTTAGACTTTTTTTTTTGCTAAATCAAAGCATTTTTTGCCTTTTTTTCAAAAAGGGCATTTTTTTTTTTTATAAGAAAGTTTAGGATTTTTCCTTTGAGAGGTTTTTAGTCGCTTAGTGGGATGGGAGTGGGATATCTATCAAAATAAATGTTTTGTAACTCAAGACAACGGTTTTTCAATTTTTCACAAATGCACTATTTTGAATTTTTTCCTATTTGTGTGTAAAACCTTACAAATAACACTTATACTGAGAAACTAGACAAATTATCCTTTCCGACGGTATGTAACATACCTTCATAACATAACAGACGAGAATGGTTCTCTGTAACCTGAAAGAGTTATTTACAAAATTTCTATCTGAACACGAGGATGTTAAAATTGGCTTCACGAAATTTACCCAAATGAGGCCAAAACATTGCGTTTTGGCAGGAAGCAACGGAACTCACACAGTATGCGTTTACATTTATCATGACAATGTTAAACTGATGTTGAAGGAAATCAACTTAAAGTATTTAACAGATGATTCGGCAGAAGATTTACACGATTACCACGATTGCCTTAAATTGACTATGTGTCCTAATGCAACAACTTCTTGCCACTTAGGTGAATGTACCAATTGCCCGAAAACCACATTCACCAAAGAAAATTTAATCAACTCTTTAGATCGAGAATACATAGAGGAGGTCAAATTTGATTCTTGGATTCAGACTGACCGATGCACATTGAAAACAATCATTTTAAATGTGGATGTTTTAGTGGAAGAAATGTGTACAGGATTGCTAAACTTGAGAAACCATGACTTTTTAGTCAAAGAGCAATGGTCATTCTTCACGGATTTGATGATACATTTGAAGTCTGGTGAATTCGTTATTTCATATGATTTCGCAGAAAACTATAAATATGTTCTTCAGGATGCCATACAAGCTTTTCACTTCAATAACGACCAAGGAACTATACTCACAGTAGTTATTTACTACATGAAAGATGAAAAACTGGAACACAAAAGTGTGACAATCATATCCGACGATATAAAACATGATACCGTTGCAGTTTATGAGTACCAGAAGATAATACTAAAATATCTAAAATCTAAATTTACAGTAAAGAAGGCATACTGCGTTTCGGACGGAGCTCGTCAACATTTTAAAAACAAAAGTAGCTTCGCAAATCTTATGGCTCATGAAAAATATTTCGGAATAACAGCTGAGTGGCATTTTCATCCTACTGCTCATGGTAAAGGAGCATGTGATGGTATTGGAGCAAACCTTAAAAGAAATGCAGCGAAGTATAGCCTCCAGTGCTCTCATCAAGATCGCATCTTAGATGCGACTGCTTTATTCCATTGGGCAAAGAATTATTGTAAAGAAACTAAAATAGTTTTTAGTAGCAAAGAGGATCATCAGGAAACATTAAAAACACTGAAGAACAGATTCGATGTTGCGGTAACAATCGATGGCACCGCTCAATACCATGCTTTTATACCGCTTGTCGATGGAAGACTCAAGTTGAAAAAGTTTTCTGCCTCTATTCAATGCGATTTCTTTACAAAGACAACAAATAAACCAGCAACGAAATCAACAGCTGAACCTAGTAACCCCAAGAAAGGATTGATAAAAAAAACGCAGTATATAAAGGCGACAAAAAAGCTGGATGAAAGACTGGGTATTTAAAAATTTACAAGACTTAAATACATCATCAGCTACAATAAATTAAGTATAAAAATAGTTATGATATAAATGGATATAATGTAATTGAGATTAAATTTTATTAAATTATTTATGTTTTTATTTTTAATATTATTATTATTATACATTACTTTAATTATTATTAAAAATAAATAAAAAATAATAATTTTTCAACATTTCTATAGAAAAAAAGTGATTTTTTTCCTGATGTTAACATATTCTGGGTATTACAGTATCGAGAGTATGCAATTTTAGTTAGGTATGTTACATACCGTCAGAAAGGCTAGTTTGTCTAATTTACATACCTTAATTACATACCTTCGGAAAGGTTAATTTGTCTAGTTTCTCAGTATTAGTTTTGTTTGTAAGTTTTTAGATACAAATAGGAAAAACTTCAAAATAGTGCATTTGTGAAAAATTGAAAAACCGTTGTCTTGAGTTACAAAATATTTATTTTGATAGATATCCCACTCACATCCCACTAAGCGACCAAAAAGCTCTTAAAGGAAAAAAAAGACCTTTTTGAAAAAAAGGCAAAAAATGCTTTGATTTAGCCAAAGAAAAGTCAAAAAAAAAATTTTTTTTTTAAGTATTTTTTTCCGAAATATTGAAGAAATAGCTATCTAAACTATTTAGGAGAATATTTTCTAAGAACAATAGGTAATAAGTTACATGGATGAGAAAAAACACCTGTTTGGCCAAAATGTAAAATTTTAATCCCCTCTAACTCAGAGAGATCTTGACCGATCTTGTTGAAAAATTGTGTCTAAACTACTATCCAGTAGGACTCACCTTGGTGCAAATTTCATCCCGATCGGAAGATATCGGTTTCAAAAGTTGGTGCACTTGACATGCAACCCCCCATATATATGTTAAATTTGTAGAAGAGATAAACAGGAAAAAAAAACTATATTTTTTATTTTGCAAATATCATAAAAACCATTGACCTCTCACAATATATATATATATATGGTTTTTATGATATTTGCAAAATAAAAAATATAGTTTTTTTTCCTGTTTATCTCTTCTACAAATTTAACACTAGAAAGACTGAAACTTAGTACATACTTATATTGCCCAAAAGCAGTCAAAATGACGGCATTGTGATAGAATAACTAAAGAAATTTGTTTGTTTCACTTATGTGCGTTAGCTTTTCCAGTTTCCCACCTCTATTCGACATTTCTTTCATGCATTTAGGATGCAAAAGAAATAAAATAACTAGTTAGAAAAAGTATTACTGCATAAAGATTCAAATAACAAGTACCAGTTTAGCTGGTAGTTAGTTTATAACATGTACTTGTATGTACTTATGTGATGGTACTCAATTCAATAATAAGAGTCATTTGATTATTTCAAATTTCCCAAGCAGGCAATGTAGGTATAACGCCGGAAATGAAGGAGCGGACAGGTAACTACAATTATTAGAAAACACAAAAAGTCACACAATTCTAAGAAATTGTGTGAGTATACACATAATTGGTTTTCTAATTGAAATAAGGAAGTAGTCAAAATGATTTCCTTGGGCAATCTAGTGAGAATTTATCGATTCTTAAGTTATAAATATAACATATTTATCACCGTGAGGAAATTTAACATGTTTATACCCTATAAAACTATGAGTTTGTGCTGCTGTTTGTAATTACGAAAACTATTTATATACCGATCTTTTATTATACCGATCGACTCAGAATCACTTTCTGAGTCGATTTATTGATTTCGGTCTGTCCGTCCGTCCGTCTGTGTGTCCATGTAAACATTCTAATCAAACTACAGGTCGCAAATATGAATATATTTTAAAGAAATTTGGTATATAAGCTTTCGTCGGCCATGGGATAAACGCTACTGAAATTCGTGATATTCGGTCTATGTTCAGACCTAGTCCCCATACAAATGACCGCTATGAAATCGACTTAAATGGTCATAAGATCCAAATTGTAATATAGATCTCGGTCAATTTGGTATTGTGTGTGTTTATTACATCCATTTATCAGTTGTACAAAAATAAATCCCATATGTCAATTCTTTGTCATAGCTCCCATATAAAGCTCTTCCCGATTTTCACTTAAATCTATCAAAAAACAAAAATTTTGCACAGATTTTTCTCAACTTTGGTTTGTACATGTTTTTTCAAAACATAAGTGACTTTTCCAAATATGGTCAGCCTCGGTCCATTTTTCGACCATTTTTCCATTTTTCGTCCCCATATAAATATAGCATCCGATATGAACTTTTTCATATCTGCAGCCAAAAAAATTAATAACAATGCAACACAAATCTGGTTTATGCTCGTTTTCTATATCCACTTAGTTCGACCGAATAGATAGGGTCCTTAAACCATCGTATAGGGTATGTTTTTATTGAACTTGAGCAAGATAATATACACATGAAAGTATTGATCACATGTTCTCAGTTTTAAATTTTCTGATCTTTTCTCCTTTTTAAGGACTTAAGAGTTTTAAGGATACAAAGATTTCTAAAAAATTATTCAAATGTTTCTACCCATCAGTTTAAGTATATTATCACGACAAAGTCGTTTGAAAATTTTATCCTTGAGAATTTCCAATATATTTTTCTGATAGCTCAGTTCTGGTACTACAGCTTTGTTAATTTAGCCTTAACACAAAATCTTATTATTAATCTAACTTTAAAAAAAAGTGATCAGGCAGTACTGGGTGGACTTAAACAAGACCATATGGACGTGAAACTAGAGATCGAATATAGAAAAACTGTGTACTCAGTATTCCATTTTTGATCTTTTCTCCTATTTAGAGGACTTCAAAGTTTTAGGGACATACAAGTTTCGAAAAACTCATTTAAATAAAACGTTGAAATTAGATGGAAATTTTTTTTAAATTTTATTTTAAACTTTTATATTTGGGCCACCATTACGTTTTGCAACTTATAATAAATAATAAAATAACAGCTTTTTTTTATATAAATGATTAAATGATGTTCTTCCTATATAAGCTTTTGAAATTTACTTTTTTGAACAAAGTAATATACTTGATTTTGGTAATATAAATTACAAACAAATAAATTAATCATTAAACTTAGCTCAAGTTTAAAACATAATAATTTATACAAATATCACTTTGGAGATATATTTTGCCAAACTAAAGATCTGATGAATATGACCTTTGACCTGTTAGTTTAAAGTCAATTATACCTGAACTTTTAGGTAAGCCACTTTTAAATGTAAACGTATTTTGTTTGCCCACCTTTGAGAGGTTTAAATGTTTTTTTTTTTTAATATTTCTCCAAAACATATTTTAGGAATTTTTAAACCTTTCATGGCCGAACCTAAACTGCTGGAAAATTTTTATTATTTTTTTTTTGTGGATTCTTACTTAACGACCCAACTTTTCTAAACAAGTGTCGTCAAAAATATTTTTCTAAAATTCCTTCAAGAAAAAAATCCATGGGACATATATATCCCATTGGTCGTAAACGGTCAAAATTAGCAACTAATTTACTACGCTCAAAACAAGTCAGTGATTTTTGTTTTTCTTTTGATGTTAAACATCTATATGCGCATTGGGGTAAATTTCTAAATCACAATACAATCACAAAAACAGCGTAATATGTGAGCGTAAGATCTTACGCGTAACATGTAAGCATTAAGACAAATCGGTGTGACATTATTGTTTGGTGAAAAAATTTTGATATGTAATAACCTTTTTGCTATTTTCTGCATTTTATTTATTACCAGATGTTTACACATCTCCCCTGTGATCGGACCCACATGAATTTTTTTTACATAAATAACTGTAGCTTTGCTTTTGTATTTGATGTAATTTTTAAATATAGATCACAGAGAATCGATTACTACTTTTTTAGTTTGTACTAAAAATGGAAAGGCAAATCGTTCCTTTTGTAAAAAACTTTTTGTTTCACAAAAAACTGTAATTGCTTCGTAGATTACCATAATTGATTGTGTATTTTTGAGATATTTAAGTCTTATTATTTACAGTTTAATTAATTGTTGATTTAATATTATGACTTTTTTCAATTTAATATAAAACTATAAAATATCTTTTTTACCATTGATGACCAATTGGACATATACATATGTCCCGTACTGAATTTTGCTGAATGATAAACCGATTCCAAATATTTTGGTGTTTCTGAAAGCCATAAATACTGGTCCGTGTTGTATCAAAATTTTAATATTTTCGGTACAAATATGATTTAAAAAAATTTTCAGACTTTTGGGTCACCGTCTTAGGTCCTGAGAATACACGTTCCAACTTTTTTGGTATGGTCTGAAAGTCAGTTTTAACAAAATTTGTTGGAAAATGTGGAAACTATAAGAAAAAATAAAATGGGACATATATATCCCATTGGTCGTGAAAGGATTCAAGCGAGATATTAAAATTTTTATACCCTATACCGCTATGTGGTTTGGGTATAATGACTTTGAGCTGCTGTTTGTAACTACAAAAAATATTTGTCCTAGACCCATCACTCAGAATCACTTTCTAAGTCGATTTAGCGATGTCCATCCACCTGTCCATCTGTGTGTCCACAGATTCGATATTAACTTTTTCATAGCTGCAACCAAAAAAATTAATAATAATGCCACTCAAATTTGGTTTATGCTTATTTTCTACATCCAATTAGTTTGACCGAAGAGACAGTGTCTCTAAATCATCGCATAAGGTATCGTAACTTAATTTTCTTACTTGTTCATGTTTGAATAAGGTGCGATTTTAAATGAATTTTGAGGAAATGAGGAAGATTCGTTAGTTGATTGTAAACAGAACTTCCGAAATATATCTTAGATGAAAAGAGAAATACTTGGATGTGTCAAAACTTTCAGTCAAAAAGCGAGAATATAATATTTTTGAAGTAATCGGTAAAAAGTTGTATGTCACAGCTAACTTGCTATTTTTTCCCACTCCAAAATTTTTGTAAAATACATTATTTTTGTAAAATACATGTAGCATGTCAGCTTATATGCACTCAACTAGAAGATTCTCTTTTTAACCTGACACATCATGACAGTAGATGTTTTTGGCAACAGAAATCTGCTGTGGTTATTGACGTCAGCCATAATTAGAAATGTACGTGTTCGCACAAAAAATACAAATCATCTTTAAAATACTAATTTTGATAGACAGGCGAGATAACAGATGTTTCGCAAAAGTACCATGTCAGCTGGTAAATACACATTAAACCACATTAAAACATTTAGCTATATGTTGGAACGGAGAGAAATACCTTAGACTATATAACAAGGACATGTTTCAAGAATTAATTTTTCATTGGATTAAAGTTTTATTATAATATAAGATAATGCAGCAATGCTAAAAAAAATACAAATAACAATAGACAATTCGAACAAGAAATTAATTAATTAAAGGCTTGTTATAAGAAAAATAAAATTACCTCTTATGTTAAGATTGCATCAGCTTATTTCCACTTGCTAGTTTTTCCTTTATATGAATAATGAGCTCTTTTTTAAAACTTTATTGTACACTAGTTAACTAAGAATTTTTTTAAAACTACTGTTTTAAACTACAGTTGAAAATACTCAACCTCTGAATCATACTACCATTATAATTCAATTCGTAATGTAAAGACTTCAATTTTAATGAAGTCAAAGCAGATGATTGCGCCGCACAGTGGACCATATTTTGAGAAGGCGGCCAAAAATCATTTTTTTTTTTTTACCGATTTTAAAGTTATGTTATTCATTTGAAAGTAAATACTAGTAAACCTCGGGAGCCAGAAAATTGCGACTCTATCTCAACTATATCACAGCGAACAGGGTCTTCGAAAATGGGTTTTCACAGTATTTTGCTAAAATTAAAAATTTCTTTGTAAATTTTTATATTTGAATGACTGTAACTTTTTTGATTTAAACGATTTTGAAGTGAAATAAATTTTGTATAATTTTTTGTAAAATCACTGAGTCATTCCGAAATTTAAAAAAAAAAATTTTTAAAAAAGGTCCAAATTTTCCGAAAATCTCCTACTTAATAGAGCATAAATCCTGCCGTTCAAAAGCAGTCAGAAAAAATCTTGCACTTTTCTATAGTCCGAACCCTCCCCTATACTCCTATACCACATTTTGCACCCGCCAGTTTCCGCCCGTGTGCACCAGAACAATTTTTCTGACCCAAGGTTAGATATTTTCTGCAAAATTAATGAATACAAAAGTTGTCCACTATGTGGTTAGGATATATTAAGTTTGAGGTGATGTTTGTAACTGCCAAAAATATTGAACCTTTATCCATCTTTTATTATACGGATCGACTCAAAAACACTTTCTGAGTCGATTAAACGATGTCCGTCCGTCCGTCTGAGTGTTATGAATACAAAAGTTGGTCGTACCGGTGCACCGCTTTGTATTTTTTTGCGTGTCGGTAGAGTTGTCAGGAGTTTTTATATACTTATAAAAAAGGGTTGAGATATAATGCGCTTAATTGTTAAAAAAAACATTAATAGTCTGAATTAGAGTTATATAGTTTAAATACCAAATAAGACAAAATGGGAAACAATTTAAATAACAGGTAAATGGTAAAAAAAAAACTATTGCGACATAGCCCTTTAAGATATGAACAGGTATGCCTCATATTTTAAAGGGGTTAGGGTGTGGGGTTTTTATGCTTCTAAAAGTGGTAATAAAAGATACAAGTTTTTATTTTTACATAATTGCCAGAAAGAGTATTTATAATAATGTTTCCACAATTATTATTCATTACAATTTGTGCAATGGCAAAGTACTGTTACAGAGATCTGGCAGATATTTATTTTCAACGAAATGATGTAGACGATGTAATTTTTCACATAGTGAGCAACGACTTCTTTAAGAATTGTAACCTAGAAGACATTGAAATGCACAAAGGAAAAATTACTAATTTTGCATCGAATTTGAAAAGACGGTACATTGAATACTCTCATAGCAAGGCAAAGATGTACAAACGTTACCAAGACTGGTTAATAAAGGAACTTATTTTTGAGAGTGCATCTACAACTGCCAACGAAAGTGGAAAAAAAGGTCGACCAGCAAAACCAATTGACGGATGTAGTGAAATATCTCGAAGGCGCAAGCTGGAGAATATCAATGAAGAAATTCCTCAAAGAATTATTAAGGATTCATTTTTGCACCAAATTCAACCAACCCAAAATAAAAAAAATAAAATTGAAATAATTGAAAAAATAGTAGAAGCGAGCCCAAGGCGCACAAAGAGGATTTTGAAAAGCATTCCTACACCAATTGAAGATAAGAAATTTACGCCGGAAGAAGCGTTCGCCCAATTTTTGGATTTGAAATTGACCAAAAATCAATATAAGGAATTGCGGAAGCGAACCAATGGTAAGAATTGTGGGATTTTTTCAGAGTATCGAGATTTAGTTTCTGCCAAAAAAGAATGCTTACCTTCACAATCTGCTATTAGTGTCACTTCAACTCAGCAGAAATAAAATTGCAAGATCTCCTTGAACATACTGCGGAACGATTGCTAAATACGCTTGATACTGATCATTTAAAAAAAATTGGTAATGGCAGCATTACTTTAATTTCTAAAAGGGGATGTGATGGTCAGAAACAATACAAGCAATTTAGTGCCGAAAATTCATCAGATGCTAATTTATTTATGGTATCTTTCGTTCCACTGCGCTTAACAAAAAGGTATAACATCTTAGAGCCGTCAGCTAGAAGAGCAACAGAAATTGATATATGGAAAAATGAAATTCCTTCTTCAACAAAGTATTGCAGACCAATAAAATTTGCATTCAAAAAGGAAACCAAAGATGTCATAACTGAAGGAGTTCAAAAAATAAAAGATCAAATTAAGGAACTTCAACCAGTAATATTTAAATTTGATAACCAAGGCATTGAAGTATATTTTAAAATGAGTCTCACAATGATTGATGGAAAAGTTGCACAAGCTTTAATTGGAACAAAGTCAACGTCAAGCTGCATTATATGCTAAAAGAAATCAAGTCAATTAAGCCAACCCCCAGCAGAAGATGATAGTTTTAAGGAAGCCTACGAATTTGGAATGTCCCCTCTTCATGCTAGAATACGTTTCATGGAGCATATTCTTAAATTCGGTTAAGATTTGGAATTTGGTCCGTTAGACGAAACAGTGAGAAAAAACAAAGAAAATGAAGAAAAAAGAAAGCAAAAAAAACAAACAACAAACAATCGACCAACCAAAACAAGGGGAAGGAAACACAAATGATGGAAATACTGCAAGGAGATTTTTTTCCGATCCGGAAACTGCAGCATCTATCACAGGTGTAGATCATGAATTAATAATACGATTCAAAATCATATTACAAGTTCTAGCATGCAGCAGAAAGATAAATGCAAAAAAATTTGGAGAGTACGCCAATAAAACAGCTATACTTTATAACGAAAAATACTCTTGGAGATATATGCCATCCACAGTTCATAAAATTTTGTACCATGGGGAACAAATAATTCAAAACAATATGCTACCAATAGGAGATCTATCTGAAGAAGCGCAAAAAAAAGGAACAAAGACTACAGATTCTTTCGCGAGCATAACACGAGGAAAATGTCCAAATGTTGTACTAATGAAGACCTTATCACTAGTTTGTTGTGCACTTCAGATCCATATATGTCCAACATTCGTCAAAAATGGAAAACTACCTCTATTGAATTAGACGAAGAAGCTAAACAACTTCTAGAAGATGAAAATCAAGGCTATTTAGAAGAAATTTTTACTAAAATTGGTTGATTTAAAGTACTTTTTCATTACACTAACAATAAGTTACACTTTTTTTTATATAGTTAAAAAATTTTCTTGATTTAAAAATTTATATATTTTCTAAATTTACAATAAAAATTGTTATATTTCATAAATTTACCATAAAAATTGATATAGAAATATTTAAAAAGACAATAAAAAAAATTTAAGTAAAGCAAAAACAACCAATATAAGGTAACTTTTACGTTCGCTGCTTAATAAATTATATGTTAACTCGGGATCTTTCAAAAAAAAAAAAAAAAACTGTCTTTGGCCCTTGTGCACATTAGGACTAAAAAGTTTACGGGGGCCAAAGTTTGGCATTTTCTGAGAAAATTATCTTAAAAAATTGTTAAAAAGTATTAGTTGTAAAATTAACTGAAAAAATAAGACATTATATTATAAAAACCCTTTTTTACCTTTTAACACTTCACTTTTGTACTAAAATTCAACTACAAATGAAAATGTATTTTAAACCCTCCTTAACTTTTTTTATTTTCGGTCGAGAATTACGTTTTATAGCAAAACTTAAAGTCTCACCTACCAAACAAAAAAACCGCATATCAAAATACCAATCCAATCAAAAGTTATAGATTTTTGACTGCGTTCTCGTCAAATGGTCCACTGTGCGCCGGTGCATTGCCATGATGGTACACGATACATTCTTTGTTTAAGTGGGCTCGTTTTTTTTTTTAATTTCTTCATCCAATTTTTCCAATAACTCAACATACCAGTTATTGTTTTTACTTTTTCTAAGCAAGAAAAATAATTCTA
The DNA here is from genome assembly GCA_963682025.1 of Cordilura impudica. Taxonomy (NCBI): domain Eukaryota; kingdom Metazoa; phylum Arthropoda; class Insecta; order Diptera; family Scathophagidae; genus Cordilura; species Cordilura impudica. The sequence continues at coordinate 123,244,855 of OY821517.1, forward strand.
CACGTGCATCCCAAAAAACACTGGACATTACCTTTCCATCCGATTGTTGAGTCTCTGGCCGCTTTGGTCGGCTTTTGCACGCTTGCAGCCACTCCGCAGACTGCCTGTTGGACTCTGGTGTATAATAATGAATCAACGTCTCATCAATTTTTAAAAATTCAGTTTAAATTACTTCAACCATCTCCAAAGCACACTTTGAATCACGAACAGCTGTTAAAAATCTCGGCACCCATCAAGTAGAAAGCTTTTTCATATTTAAATGATCACGTAATATATGCCAAACTCGCTCTGTTGATATCGTTATGATGTCAGCAATCTCACTCACGTTAATCATTCGATCATCCAATACAACCTGATATACTTTTCTTGCGTTTTTTGTGCGATGAATTTCTTTCAAGCAAAAACCGCTAAAAGCTGCTTAATTAGAATGAAATGAAAAGCGCTAAAAACTTTTAAACTTTTTAAGTGTGTAACATAAAAAAAAATTGAAATTTGTGAAAATTTTTATTGCAATTGTTTATTTTTAAGCAAACAAATTTTTTTCTCATGTTCTGCCCTAGTGGTGCTTTTATACACTCCATACCACATCACAGTACAGAGAATATACATTAGTTTGTTATTCCGTTTGTAACGCATTCAAAAATGCATTTACGACCCCAAAAAGTATATATTCTTGATTCTTATAACAACTCAAATCGATATATCGGTGTCCATCTATACGTCTGTTTGTTGGTTCGTCTGTCCGTCTGTTTGTTGAAATCATGGTCATTCAAAAAATAAATCATTTACCTAGGTAAAGTTATGATAATATCATTTGCCATTATTTCAAACACGTTGCTGTTGAAAATGAGTTAAATCGGTCATCAATGTGCCAAGATATGCCCAGAAATATAAAGGCACCTCTAAAAATGCTAAAAATTCAGTGTTTTTGTTGTAATAACTTAGTATTAAGTTTATCAAATTGTTTACATTTGTTTATAATTGTCATAGAAAGTGCAAAAATATCTGTAACGTAACTTGATAATTTATTGACCGACTTTTTGAAGTTAAGAATTTAAAACAAAAATAAATTTATTTCTGTCTCTACTTTTCCGTTTACTATTTTTAAAATTGTTGAATCAATTTTCATAATATTTTAACTTTTAAAAATTTTTTTTATAACATCTTAAAAATTATTCTTTAATGATGAATTTCATTTAAAAATCAAGATAAAACTGAAATATTGAACCCGACCACCTCAGATATCGATGAAATTTTGTTCATAGCTAAATTTGATCAATACAAACAAACCCTCATTTTTAGAAATGACTGTTTTGCGATTTTTTGGGCGTGGCACAGTGGGAAAGTTTTCGAAAAAACGCGAAAATGGTCGAAAAGTGCTCCATTTAAAATGCAATAACTCAGAATCGGCTGAACCGATTTCCATGATCTTGGTATCATTAAAAAGATATTTTAGCAGGCTTTATGACACGTTTGAAAAAAAAATAAAATATACTGTAAAAAATTTTATAACAAAAAGAAAATTTTAAATAACGAAAAAACCAAAAAGATCAAGGGCTTTTTTACAGTGTATTATTTTTTTAGAAAGGTTTATCCTTCACCTATACCATATCCAAAAAGTAAAATGGGTTCTTTTTTAGTTTTTTTTAATATAATTTTTTAAGTAGTGTCACTTCTAGTAATTGCCCTTATATTTTATATATACAGGTAAAATAACAGAGTACAACACATGATTTGCCAACTCAATTCGCTTTTATTCGCAATTGAGTAAAGGTATGAATTTCACAAATTTGCTCTACATATGCACAACATTCTTCGGAAAAACCCTCGATCATATTTTTTATGATTCTCAGAATTAACAAAACGGAATAAACAAAGGGTTATTTAATTTTTATGATTGCGTAAGCAAAGTAATTTTTAATTATTTGGGTTTTTGAGTTGGCTACCTGTATGACTTTTTTACAGAAATTCAACCCACATTTAAGGGTGGTCATTATTCGGAAAATTTAAAACTCACACATGGTGAAACAGGTATATAGCCACCGTAAAAAAATATGCACCCATTTATAAGTACCTGTCAGTAACTAGTGAACAATACACAGTATAAATAGGAGTGCATTGATCGATTTTACTCATTCAACAAGTGTCGACGAACGCGAAAATTACAAGTCCATATTTTAAAAGTGCAACGTACCGAAATTCATAATTATAAACAGTTTCGAGAAGCCAAGATATCCCATTACAATTTTTACGCATATATTTTAAAAATTTCAGTGAATATGAATTCAAACAATAAGTACAGATGCATAAAAATATCTAATAAGTGTTGCGCTTCGCTTCGTAAAATAAGTGAGAACGAGGCTGCAAATATAATTGAGTATTTTCCAGCTGTCGCCAGCATTCATTGTAGCCGTATTTGCAAAACTTGCCGGAATACACTGAGAAAAGCGCACAGTCGTAATTAATCCAACGTGGAGCAGAATGAAGTCTCAAATTATTTACCAATAACGCCCAGCGATGAAATTAGCGAAGAATTGAATGAACTTCCAACTTGTACCAGCCGTAATGCAAACATCGAAAGCAACGAACTCATTGAAAATATAAATGATCACATTATTCCTCATCTACCAAACCAAATGACGCCTCTTAAAAGGAAATATATCAAACGAGATGCATACAGAAATAGAAAATCAGTGCAAATTTTGGAAAATAAAGCAGATTCACTTGGAGCTGATCCATTATCTGATTTGTCAGCGCAACTTGAAAACGTCAAAGCCATTTGCGAAGAAATTTTGCAAAACATCAAATATCAAATAGAGAACAGCTCAAATCTTTTGGAAAAGCAAAAACTTTTATCTCTCTTACCAATCAATATGAGTCACGCAGAAATTAAAGATCGTTTTGGGGATGATATATCTCTCGATTGTATCAAAAAAAGGAAAGATATCAAAAGGAATAAAACGAAGTTTGCAGATATCAATCTTTTAAAAATGAGCAGACGTAGTTTACCAACCGAAACTCTAAGCGCAGTCAAATTATTTTATGAAGATGATGAAATTAGCCGAATGATGCCAGGATCGCAAGATTCAATTACTATTAAACAAGGAAACTTACGTGAAGAAGTTCAAAAAAGACTGATGTTATCTTCACTACGCGAATCTTACTACGAATTTAAAAAAAACATCCATTGGCCAAAGTTGGTTTTACAAAATTTACAATGTTAAGGCCAAAAAATTGTATGAAACTTGGAGTTGGAAACCAGCAAAATATCTGTGTATGCACATTGCATCAGAATGATGTTTGAAAAAAGTCGCTTAAAATCATTTTGTTTTGAAGGAGAATGCACATTTACCGACTACAAAGATGTTCTCAAATTCGTTGTTTGTAATGGTGGCATACAAAAAAGCGAGTGTTGCGTTTCAATGTGTGGTCACTGCTTCAAAAATTTAAATAACCTAAAATCGCATATGCTAAAACATTTTGAAAATAACCAAACTGAAGAAATAATATACAAAAAGTGGAATACCACGTTTAGATGTGTTCTGGAAACGTTAACCACCAACCGAGAATCATTTGTCAGCGATTTTACTGAGCACATCAAAGTTCTGATTCCGCATCATTTCATAGCAAAGCGACAATCTGAATTTATCAGCAATAAAAGAGCGGCGCTGTTGTCAGGAGAAATGTTAATTCAAATGGACTTTGCTGAAAATTATGCATTTCTTGTACAAGATGCCGTGCAAGGATACCATTGGAATAATGATCAGGAATCGGAGAAACATTGAAGAGAGGTGCTGGAAATTATAGTATTGCAAATAAAAATGAAATCCAGACAACGAGGCAACTATATCACTGGGCATCAGAAACATACAAGACCACCATACAAGTTGCTTACGCAGATGCTGACGAATACAAAAACGTTAAAGAAAAGCTATTTTCAAGATATAAAGAAGCTCAAACTATAACAGGAACTCAAGGCTTTCATTCATTCATTCCAATAAATGAAACTTTTGTACATGTGCGCAGATATTCTGACTGTACCAAATTTGAGCAGCGCAAAATTTCTTACAAATAATTAACTTAAAAAAAATGTAAATAAAATAAAACACAAATAAATAAAAACTTGGCAAATAATATAAACAATTGTTGATGGTTTTTTATTTGTAAACATTTAAAAAATGTTAGAACTGTTGAATTTTTTTTGTAAATGTGTAAGAATGTGACCTGATATTTTCGCTGTTATTCGAATTATTTCAAAAACTTTCGGTACGAATTACTAGAAGTGACACTACTTTTGGTTTTTTCGTTATTTAAAATTTTCTTTTTGTTATAAAATTTTTTACAGTGTATTTTATTTTTTTTTTTCAAACGTGTCATAAAGCCTGTTAAAATATCTTTTTAACGATACCAATATCGTGGAAATCGGTCAGCCGATTCTGAGTTATTGCATTTTAAATGGAGCACTTTTCGACCATTTTCGCGTTTTTTCGAAAATTTTCCCACTGTGCCACGCCCAAAAAATCGCAAAACAGTCATTTCTAAAAATGAGGGTTTGTTTGTATTGATCAAATTTAGCTATGAACAAAATTTCATCGATAACTGAGGGGGTCGGGTTCAATGCATCTCGATTTTTACATGAAATTCATCTAATATGAATTAAAACACTTAAAAGGAATACGAAAAGCGCCAAGTATAAAAGGCTCTAAGTGGAAGAAATGCTCGAGAAGCGCTAAGTTGACATCGCTGAATCATAGAAATTGAAAATTAAATTTAACTACAAGGTTTTTCCAACCGAAATCTGAAAATAGTTTATATTTGTAGGCCTGCAACACTAAATATTTAATATGAAAATTTTCACAAATTAGTAATTACTTTTTATTCCATTTTTATGCTAATTCATATTTATTAAACATTTTCTAGGTATAACTGCTGGTTCAGCTCCATTATTTATACGGCCCATGGATCCACCGCAAGAACTAGATTTCCGTGACAACAGTGTTAATTTTGAAGATGATAAGTTCCTGGCTACCGAAAATGGACATAAGGACAATGGACCCTATGCCTACAATCAGCAGGGTTTGTTTGAAAACATAAATATAAATTGCACAAGCTTAAAAGTGATAAAAACCATTTTAAATTAAAATTATTTTTTTTCTTTTAAACAGATGCCTCACAAATGCACAATCAATATGCCTTTAATCCGGCTGCAGCCGGCATCAATTCGCTGTCATTCACCCGTTTGGGTATGAATGAAAGACAACATCAACTAATGCAAGATTCTTATATGAGTGCTTTGCAAAGTATTGGCTCAGCATCATTCAAAAATTCGGGATCCCTATCAAGTGGTTCATCTGGCCTGTTAGCACCCATGGCCAATAAACCGCCGCCAACAGCGAATGTTAATACATTTCAACAATTTCAAAAAGTTCCTGATTCATCATTATTACTCTCTAATTACGATCCATTTTATAGTCCGCTGCTGTCACGTTTAGATTCAGTATTTGCTCAGCTTAAAATCAATGCCGACAAGGAGGTATGTCGCGAGAAGTTGATTTGTTTAATGTATGCTAATCCCGCAAAATATGCACCATATAGTAATTTGGTTTCAGCTCAATTAAGTCGGTAAGTCTGTATCCGCTTTACATGTTGGCAAACAAAAAATTTTACTTCTTTCATTCTTCATCCTAAAAGTATGCAAGTAAATTGCCAAATTCTCTATAGTACATATAGATTTTTTTTTATAATTAAGCTACAAAAACTGGAAATTGTAGGGAAATTATTAAAATTGTTGGTGTGAATCTTTGTTCGTTTGGTTTTACAGTAAAAGCTCTTTTATTCGGAATGTTTGGGGATGTGAGCATTTTGAATAATTAAAAAATACGGATAATATCCATTAGGAGAATATCCATTATTTTTCAGGATTCTCGTTTATCTATTACCAAATTATGCACAAGAAAACAACTACATACATACACATTTTCAAATGAAATACTAATATGTATATACAATGAGTGAAAATACAATGGATACTTTTGACAATATATATTTTTGACGACTTCAATGCTCAATACCTGAGCCTACGGTCAAGCTCGAGTAGTAAAAATTAACATTTTTCATGTTTGGAACCATGTAAAAAGATAAATATAAGTATTTAGTGTAACAAATGTATACTTTTTGGAATCGTACTACTAAGAATATCATCCTCAAATTTGACTTGAATCGTCCTACTGCCGTGGGCAAACTGCTACTACAAAAAGCTCGACGCCTTTCTATGCAAATGTACGAAAATATGCACTGTATCATCTATTAACTAGTTTACAAGCAGTACCTGTGTAAGTTGAATGTTCTCTATATTATTTTCTGATTTCTTTTTAGGTAAATTCTTAATTTTAAAAATATTAAAAACCCAAAAATGTGTGCCTTAAATATTTTTTGTAAATCGATGTCAAACTTGCATGAAGTGAATTTTTTCATATATTTGTATGGAAATTGTTTAAGGCTTTTTGAGCAGTAGTTCGCCAACAGCACAATTATTGTTGGAATATTATAAAATTTTAAGAAGATTATCTCGATATATTTGCAACTACAAATAGTAAACAATTTTAGCAAGTCGTGATGGAAATTTTTTTAAAGTTACATCAAACTTGAAACAAGAGCAAATTTTCACACATTTGTATAGAAAATGGCTGATCTTTTTTGAGCAGTTGTTCGCCCAGAGCACAATTTTAATCGGAATGACTTCATTTTTTATATGAGTCATCTGTGAATAAGATCAATTACGGGCAGTGAAAAAAACTTTTTTTTTTTGGAAATTTTTTTTTTTTTTAGTTTCTGTTTTTTATCAAGTAGTAGTTCGTCCACGCTTAAATTTTTGGCGGAATGCTTTGAAACTTGAAGGAAGTATTCTCTTTATATACACAGTAGGGTGACAGCGGTTTTATGAACAAATTTAGTTTTTCGAATCTAAAGGAGCGCCGGGCGGAATTTGGTGACATTTGGTCTGAAAAGTATTTCCTGCAAGTTTGGGCCAAATCGGACATCGTTAACACGAGGCGCATCGAGGTCAAAGGTCAAGTCATACAGAATATTCGAAAATATATGAAAATTAAATAATAACACTGTCCAACAGCATTTTTGGAACAGAATATCGACCATATAATTCTGAAAGGGTATATTGAGTAGATCATTTTTGTAGAACAAACTTATGGTCCAGCACGTCTGAGTATTTTTTTTACAGTGGGTCAAAGTTTTCATTTTTTGGTCGAAGGGAGCATTATACTTTATGAAAAAAATGCTGTAAGTTAATGTCTGAGAGAATTCTTATGGTCAGAGTTGTATTGTGGAATTGTATGAGGATTATTTTTGTGGAAGATCTTAACCCTCTAACTGGTCTCTTTATGGATCAATTTGACCTTTTTTTCGAGAAAATCAAAAAATATCCTTTAAAAAAGGACATTTAAGGATTAAAATATTCTACGAAAATGTTTGCCGAAAAATTTCAGTGGGGGTCACCAAAGACACCATTGTTGTAAATAAAGCTCTTTATGCTTAATTAGTAAAATTATACATCAACATACACAAAACAGGTAAAAACGGCGTCAAGTTCGTGAAGGTGAAGGTGTTCCGGTGCCTCAACCGCCTACACATACAGTCGCCAATACAGAAATAACAGCGGCGGTTGAAAACATATCAGATATAAGTTACTTGCCTCTTGATGGTTTAAACATATGTCCTAATTTGGTAGACCAAGCTTATTTTGAAGATCTTGTAAGAGATTTAGGACTAACAAAAGAGAAAGCTGAAATATTATGTTCCAGATTGAAAAACAGGAATTTGATAAAAGCCGATGTAAAAGTTACATTTCCAAGAAAAAGACACGCCGATCTGGAAAGTTATTTTAAAAAATCAGAAGAACTTGTATACTGTTGCAGTTTGAAGAGGTTCTAAAATATCTAAAGCTTCCACTGGACTCTTCCGCTTGGCGACTATTTATAGATAGTTCAAAACACAGCTTAGAAGCAGGTTTACTGCACAATGGAAATCAGCATCCATCAATACCGGTTGCGTATTCCACAAAAAAGGAGGAAACATACGCAAATATTTCAAATCTCTTAAATAAAATTGAATACTATAAATATAAATGGGAAGTATGCGCAGACTTCAAAATGATTGCAATATTGACTGGAATGCAAACAGGATACACAAAATATATGTGCTTTCTTTGTAAATGGGATTCACGTGCTACCAGCAGCCATTGTCATATTAAATATTTCGAAGAACGTAAAGAAAATATTATTGGTGACTTAAATGTAATCCATGAATCCCTTGTCCCAAAAGATAAGGTCATACTTCCACCGCTGCATATTAAGTTGGGCGTGGTGAAAAATTTTATTAAAAGCTTAAATACACAAGGAAATGCTTTCAAACGCATTCAAACAATTTTCCCCAGATTATCTGCAGCAAAATTAAAAGAAGGTAACATACGGTTTTAAGAAATAATTTATTTCATTCAATGTAAATTACCTTTTCTAGGAATGCTCTTTGGACCCGATATAAGAAAATTATTACAAGATGAAGAATTTTATGGTCATCTGTCGGGTATGCAAAAGACAGCATTTGACTTTATGCAGCTGGTTATATCAGAATTCCTTGGAAACTCAAAAGCACAAAACTATGCAGAAAATATTGAAAGCATGCTAATCGGTTTTAACAATATTGGCGTTAAGATGTCACTAAAGCTGCATATATAAAGGATATAAAGGTATTGGAAGAAAGATTCAAAGGGAAATCCCAAAGTGTAATGCTTGCTGAATACGTATGGGGCTTGTACAGAAACCTTGACCCATCGGAACATTCACGTCAAGCTAAATACAGGAAAGCGTATTAAGTTTAATCTTTAATCCATTGTCATACTACTGCTATTTCCCAATTCCCATTTACTCGAAAATTTGAAGCAAACAAATAAATATGTACATACTATAATAAACCAGTATTAAAACAAAATTATAATTTTTTTATAGAAGTTGGCGTGTAATTTTGCCAATTAATCGTAAAGAGCTTTATTAACAACAATGGTGTCTTTGGTGACCCCCACTGAAATTTTTTGGCAAACATTTTCGTAGAATATTTTAATCCTTAAATGTCCTTTTTTAAATGATATATTTTGATTTTCTCGAAAAAAGGGTCAAATTGACCCATAAAGAGACCAGTTAGAGGGTTAGAATCTTCCACAAAAATAATCCTCATACAATTCCACAATACAACTCTGACCATAAGAATTCTCTCAGACATTAACTTACAGCATTTTTTTCATAAAGTATAATGCTCCCTTCGACCAAAAAATGAAAACTTTGACCCACTGTAAAAAAAATACTCAGACGTGCTGGACCATAAGTTTGTTCTACAAAAATGATCTACTCAACATACCCTTTCAGAATTATGGGGTCGCTATTCTGTTCCATTCAAAAAGTCTTAATTTGTTGGACAGTGTAATAAACTTTAATTTATTTCGTGTATCGTGTAAATTGCTAAATCTATTATTTTTTTTTTAGAAAATGTAATTTAAAATATCTTTTGTAATTAACCCAAAATATACCAGGGGGTCAAAGTGACCCACTCAAAATTTTTGACTTTATTGTCATTTTAGACATTGAATTCTTACTAACATATTCTTCATGTACATAATCTGGACATGAAGAATATAAAAAAAAATCCAAAAAATTAAGTTAACACCATTGCTTCCACTAGATCAAAATGACCCACAAAATTTATTATTTGAAAGAACTTTTATATTAATTTAAAGGCTGGTTTTTACTTTTATTTATAATAAGTTACATATTAAATAACAGTATTAAAAAATTAGAGAATTCATTAGTTTATGACAAGTTTTAAAAACAATTTAAAATTTTTAATAAATGATGGGAGTTTTTTTGTTTGGCTCAAGGTCAACGAACATTTAAAAAATAATTTAAATTTAAATTTAAATTTAAATTTTGTGATTGTATTATTGTTTTTAGTTTCTCCTGAAGATGAACATCGAAGATGTTCGAAATATCGAAAATTTAATAAATATTTTTTAAAAATAAAACATTAATATTTGGATTTTTATTTTTAATTGATGACCTTGAGCCAAACAAAAAACTCCCATCACATATTAAAACAGGTCAACTATAAATTTCTAACATTTTTAATAAATTTTAGAAAATTATTTTATAGCTCAAAATCTGTAGTTAAAGACTGTAAAAATGCATGTTTGGAATATTGTTTTCTGTAGCTTTGTACCACCTAAAAAATTACAAAAAAAACAAAATATATTTGCACAATTAATAACAAAACAAAATAAATTCAAAAATTACTTTTAGTAAGTGATGCTTTTGCTCCTCATCCTTCGTTATTTTACAATGGTATTCCTGGATAAGTTTAATCCCTCTTTCAGCACAATCGTTGGCAACACTTAAACTTTTAACAATTTATTTTCCTCTTTTAAATTCTTCATTAAATTCCCATATACGCGGGTCTTCTTTAAAGAAACCAGTGGATATTTTAAATCGCTTAAAGACGTTTTTTGTGTTAAATGAGAATAGATCTTCTAAAATTACTGAAAATTCTTTGGAAATGAGATCCTTAAAAGTTTCTTTTCTTAGGGGAAGCATTTTTGGGATTTCTTCTTGCTCATCTCCAGGGTCGCCAATACCAATTTTCCCAATTGTTCTCTATTAAGTTTGGTGACACATTTTTACAATTGAAGCTGGTTGGCAGTTTCAAATTTATCAGCAAGTTTTATCGAAATCCTTCAGCAAATATATATTATTTCGATTTTTTTTTTTTTTTGGTGTGAATCTCCTTAAATTTGACCTTTGACCTTAAAGAGGGACATTTTATAGTCTTTCGATATAACCTTAACTTCCAAGATTGAGAACTTATATCAAGTAATATAATATTTTGATAAAAGATATTTGCGATATGAAAACACCAAAAAGATGTAGCCTAAAAGTTGGAAAAATATGAAAAATCACATTTTTCTTCAAATCCACTGAAATAAAAACGCTGCCCTCGCCAAATTAAGAACAGCATACCTACAATATTTGGCATTTTTAATCACATATATTTTGCTAATAAGACCTTGAAGTCCAATCGTTGATTCCGGTAAATTTCTTGAACAAAATTTTTGAAAAAGTAAAATTTGGGATTTTGAAATAGTGCTAAAAAAATACGTACCGCTTTTGCATTAATTTAGAACGTCATAACAATAGACGAGATGCAAAATACTTTACATAAGATCATTTTGGGATCAGTAGAATGCAAAAATGTTGTTGTTGTAAATTATTTCAATGTCTTTAAAAATGTTAGCTCGATTTTCTTAATCAAGTGGTCTGCGGCGCATATATTGCCTGGGGAACTTGATATAACTTGGCTCTTTTTTAACCGATAATAGATTTTGCTGTTTATTAGAAGGATAATTTACTCTAAATTATGGTTTATTAATTAATTTAATTGAAACGATATTATTAATATTAAAATTTTTGTGAAAAATTTTTTTTTTTTTTTTTTTGATAATTTTCCCATATAAATGCATTTTTGAACTTTGAACTCAATGCGCGCCCAGAAAGCATTGTCCCATTTGGCTCAAATTTTGTGCACTAAAGTTGAAGATCCAATGTCTTGAAATTCCAAAAAAAAAAATTGCTGTCACCCTAATACACAGCTCTAACGAATACAATTTTTTGTTACGTCGTTGTTGAAAATTTTCTGGAATATATCATCAAAAATCAAATGAGAGCATTTGTATAGAAAGTGGCCAATATCAGTTGAGTATTGCTATACCGATGCTACAATATTGGTCGGAATGGTTTAAAATTTTTTATGAGTAATATATGAATATAGTCAATTGCAGACAGTGAAAAAATTTCCGATCTTTTTCGAGTAGTTGTCCCCACACGCCAACATTTTTGTCGCAACGCTTTGAAATTTTGTAGACATATTCTCTACATATGTATATTAGCTTGGGTCGTTTTATTTTTTTTTTTTTTAGAAAATTCTTTTGGAATAGTAAAATTTTTTTGTGAAATGATTTAAAATTATCGTAGCCAAAATATTTTTTGATTCTGTTGGGTTTAACATGCCGCGCGTTTTATTTAAAAGTTTGAAAAAAAACATTTAGAAGTGAAAAATTTTCGTATGCAAGCACATATGTACATATGTATGGACAAATAAGTTTTATTCGTTTTTCTTAATAATTAAATACATACATATGAATGCAAATGCTTACTGTTAATTTCGACTACACGAGAAAAGAACCAAAAAAATGATATAAATTGGCGACGAGCTGACAAAACATAGCGGTACTTTTTGGACTATTTTGAATTTATTATTGCCACGAGACATTTCTCTGTCTCTAGCTATTTTAGTGCGAAATAAATATTGATAGTGTCGGTTGTAAATAATGGAAACAAGAGCAACTTGTAAAGAAAAAATTTATATTTGCCCACTATTTGGTGAAGCAAAACAGTTTATTAGCAATGAACTACCAGCTTTTGAAGATGTGAGGAAATGCTATGAATTTCATAGATTTAATATAAAGCAGTCAAAACAAACGACGAAAGAGTCTTTGATTTTGGAAATATGTGAGATAGTTTCGCTTGAAATAGAGGATATATGGGCAAAGGCTTCAATTCCTACAGTTAGCCATAAACGAGTGCTCCAAATGATTAAAAATTACCATGAAAAGTGTAAGAAGTTTTTAAAGCTAAAAAGTGAGAACACAAAAGAAGAATTCTTACGCCAAATCAAACTTATTTTTGATATGTGTTCTTGCAAATGCAAACAAATTGAATCGTGTTGCTGTCCAAAGGAGATAAAGGTACCTCAACTAGAGCGTCAGTTTCTGATTGATCAACGCACTGAGAGAAAGATGGTAATTGGCGGTATCTATGCTAAGCAAACAAAAAACTGCAAAAGAGGATAAGTAGACGCTCAAATAAAACTACCGTTGAATCAGCCGTTAATCAATCAATGAAAGAGCAGGAGCAATTTTCATCTTTCGATGAATCATCCGAAACAGAAAAGTCAAACAGCTCCTTAGAAGAAATCAAACTTCCAAATGTTGATCTTCCAAATGTGAAATCTCGAACAACAAAGTACAATAGTTTTCCAACTTCGGCACTCACCTGCGACCGTTATGGTGTCTCAGACAGGGCAGCGTCAGCTATTGCTTCAGCTGTATTACACGACATATCAGCTGATGTTGGTGTTATAGATAAATCGAGACTTCGGCGGGCGAAGGATATAAATCGTGCTGCGCTTTCGAGTAATGAAGAGCACATTGATATTAATGCATTATATTTTGACGGGCGGAAGGTATTTTAATATTCATGCATTTCATTATTTTATAAAATTCTTCATGAATCTTCTTTTTATATTTTTATTGTAACAATAGGACAAAACCCTGAAGAAATGGGGCAAAAAACTATAGACAGCAAGTGAAGGAGAAACATATTACGGTTCTCATCGAACCTGGCTCGCGTTACCTTGGTTATGCTTCTCCAGCTGTAGGAACTGCTAAAGGCATAGAAGAATCCATGGAAGATCTACTTCTAAAAAAAAAATTCATCTTAATAATTTGGAGGCCATTGGATGTGATGGTACTGTGGTAAATACAGGAAAAGATAATGGCGTGATAAGGCTGTTTGAAAAAAATCTTCAGCGCCCACTGCAGTGGATTATTTGTATGTTTCATTTGAATGAATTGCCTCTTAGGCAGCTGTTTAATAAACTAGATGGTTCTACATTGGCCCCATCGGGAAATTGATAGAAAACTGTAAAAAACTACCAGTTATATCTTATAAAATAATACAAAGTGAACTTCCAGATCTTCAATCAGAAAACATCAGCACTGATCAAAAATATCTATATGAAATGACAAACGCTATAATGGATGGAAATTGTCCTGAAGATTTAGCATTAAGAGCTCCAGGAAAGTTGTCAAATGCACAATGGCTGACAAAGGCGAATAGAATATTGCGTCTTTATGTAGCAACACAAAACCCGTCAGAAAACTTGATGATATTGGCAGAATTTGTGATTAAAGTATACGCTCCTATCTGGTTTGAAATAAAAACTCATTCAAAAGTAATTCATGGCTCCAAAAACTTTTGGAAACTAATTAAATACTCTCGATATCTTCCGATCCAATTAAAAACAATTATTGACCCAGTAATTCAACGTAACGCATTCTTTGCACATACAGAAAACGTTCTTTTGGCGATGTTATGCGACGATGAAAAAAAAGTGAGAGAAATCGCAGTCGAAAGGATTATTAAAGCTAGAAGTTCTACAGATAAAGGCAAGAATCAGCGTATATTTATTGTGCCAAAGATTAATTTCGATGCAGAAAAATATTATGACATCATTACTTGGGAGGATGTTGTTGCAGAGCCACCTGTTCTTCGCCAAATTGTAAATGAAGAATTACACACGTTTATTCAAAGTCTGGAGAACAAGACGCCATATTTTATAGAACTGCCTTGTCATACGCAGGCCTTGAACGAACAATCAAACTGGTGACGGAAGTATCTTCAACGTTATGTGACAAAAAATCAAGAGATGGATCCATAAAAGCTACTTTAGCTTCAAGACAACTTGTGCCAAAATTCGAAAGCAAAAAAGATTTTGTAGGAAAAATATAAAAATGCATATTACTTTAACTTACATCTACATTCTCCAATATTTTATATGATAAAAACAATAAATTGGACACACATTTTTTTTAAATTATTAGAACTTTTAAGTAAAAATTCACCAAATGGGTTTTTTCGATTAAATACAACTTTCTATCACTATTCCAAAGGAAAATACGATAATTATTTTTACCCCATACAAATGCGACCCACCTTAATGTATATCTATAATATTAATAAGCAAGGCGATTTCTTGTTACCGATGCTACTGTGTCAGTTTTAATCCTGTTTTGACCACATATGACTCATTTGAAAATTATTTCTTTTCATCTACCCTCCAGATTTACAGGTTTTTAAAAATTTTTTTTTTCGAGTAAACTGCATTTAAAGTTGCTACTAACGCATACGTAAAATTATACAATGCTATGTGTACGTTCATTAAATTTGTTAATGTTTTGTAATAAAAATGAGTTTGTTTTTTGTGTTGATTTGTGAATTGGCTATAATTGATTAGCATACCTTTAGGGTCTTTATTTAATGAAAAAATAAAAATTCCCAGAATTTCGAGGGCTGCTAGTTCAGATTAAAATACTAATGCCCGTTTCCTCAAAAGGCGATTATCTTTTATCCCAACGAGAAACTGCCGATTAAAGAAATTTGGTTTTCTCAGTGTCTGATTTGCTTCTATTTTGTCGCAAAGCTAACCGGCACTCATCTGCCAATTATTTATTTATCGTACAGATAAATTATTCTCCCAACTTTCATATCAATTTTGAGAGGCATTACCAACTAAAAATAATTCTTCCAAATTTCATACGTATTTTGAGAAGCATTGCCAACTGAAAATAATGTTTTTGTCGGTACACTGAGATAACCAAAATTGTTAACCGGCAGTTTATCGTTCCAATAAATTTATGTCCTGGTTAAGTAACAGGCAGTTTGACGATACATTGAGAAAAGCGGCATAAGAGCTTTTTCCAAGTGTTCTTGCACAAATTTTTGTCAATAGGCATCAAACATATACGAAGATCATATTTTCATACTTTGAGTGGAAAGTGGATGATCTTTTTCGAATAGTAGTTAGGCCACTACATAGTTTTTATCAGACTGTTTCAATATTCCAGGATGGTAATCTATCGGTGTAACTGACTTCAAAATATATCAAATCATACCATGCATTTTGGGAAATTTTTTTTTAAATGATGTCAAACATCTATTAAATGAATACTTTCATACATTTGTATGGAAAGGCATCGAGCTTTTTCGATGATATAAAGGATGATATTTTTGGCACTTGTGCGATTCGAAAAATTATACATTTGTTACACTAAATGCTTATATTTACCATTTTACATGGTTTCAAACATGAAAAATGTTTCTTTTTACTACTCGAGCTACTCGTTGAGCTGGTCAATACCCCAAAATTTGAGTAAGATTTTTAAAAACACTTTTATTAATTTTAAAATTTTTATGTTTTATTTATTTAAATAATCTAACCAATAAAAACAAAGTATATTTTAAACTCTCTCTTTGCTTATGCATATGAGTTTTGAATCGCTCCGTGACTGTGCGTGACTTAGCATGACTATTTTAAAATTAATCTTTGGTGACAACAAGTCTATGGACAATGTTTCAGATCGATGGAATGAAGGGAAGTGAGGTTTTAATCGCTCTGTGACTGTGCGTGACTATGCCAAAGTTAATCTTTTTTCACAGAAAATCTATCAACCCAGTTTAAGATCGATCGGATAGGGGTAAATGGGGTTTAAATCACTCCGCGACTGTGCGTGACTATGCGTGACTGTGCGTGACTAAGTCAAAGTTAATCTTTTTTCACAGCAAGTGTATTGACCAAGTTTCAGATCGATCGGATGAGGGGAAATGACATTTAGATCACTCCGTGACTGTGCGTGACTACCTCAAAATTAATCTGTAGTCACAACAAGACTATGGGCCAATTTTCAGATTGATTGGATAAGGGGGAATGGGGTTGACCCACGACAGATATACATACAGAGAGTACGAGTTAAAAGAAAGAGTTTAAAAAGAAAAATTATTAAGAGAAAATAGCTTAACTTTAGAAAATATTACAAAAGTTTTAATTTTTAAGCTGTTGATAAAACATTGGAAAACTTTGTCATGTACTATAATTGAGAACTTTCCCTCAATTTTTGGTTTCAATTTGGTTCGCTGAGTCGTCACTATTCCTCTTTCACAATATTTCTTGACAAGTTTTGAAATTATGGATTTATTCATAGAATACTTCTCATAAATTTTCTCTGGCTTAAGACCAGTAGTAGAATCATCTATTGTTATGGTTTTTAATTCTTCAAAAAATCTTATTCTTGCCATTATTGTATAATAATTAGTTAGAATATTAAAACATTGAAAAACACAATTTTGTTTTAGAAGGAGTTGAAAGAAATCGTCAGAAATTATAAATATTGAAATAGCAGTTAGATTTTTTACATATTTTTTCATACCATATTCAAGTTTTATTGTTTTCGTTAACTGGTGCAGAAGTTTACAAGTTTCCATTATTTTGTCAATGATAAGAAAAACCATTTTTTCGTTTATATATTTTTTTAGCGTATTTTTTGTAACAAATTTGTTATCTTTCCATAGGGAACATATCAAAGAAAGATGTAGCAAAAAAAATAATAATATTTTTAAGACTCAATGCGAAATTATTTAAAACTAATATATTGTCATCCACTGTATGTATATTCAATATTTCACTACCCGAGCTTCATTAAATTCAAATAGAGTAATACATAAAACAGAAAAATATCAAATAATAAAAAAATATTTTCTCTTGTGAAAGAGAAAAAAGCCAAACAAAAATTTCATATAAATTAAAATTTCGATTAAAGGAGTGTTCCGGATAATCGGGCTCTTGCTGTAATAAACCGAAAAAAAAACTATTTTTTCTTATAATTTTGGTTAATGAGAAGCATGCTGTTAAAATGATTATTGCCCATAAACCATAAAAGCTAGATATGTACAATTCAGGTATTATTAACAGCATGTTATGGCCTTCAACGTTTTTTTTTTTTTTTTTGATAAGGATATTCAAGGATGACATTAAAATTAAAAAGTTTGATTTGATAAACATATCGTGATCATACCAAGGATCATAAATCTACTTATAAGATAAAATAATAAATATTTCTTATTTAACTCGTTTTGGAAATTTCAGTTTGTTTGACAAGTTTATATTTTTGTTATTTTTTTTGTTAAATTAGTCAAATAAACTAAAATTGCTACAGTTGGAGAAAAAACAATTATTTTAAGTTTTCCCGTTATTTAAGAAAATTTCAAATTAAATAAAATGCTGATTTGTTCTCTCAAACACAGACATTGTAGGCAAGAACGCTAATAATTCCGCTACATACGAGCCGATGGATGTCTTAACTATTAGCAATAGTTTCTATTCGGCTATGAAAACATTAGTCGTTTATATACAATCAATTAATACGCTATATATATATTATTGAGCACTTAGCCTGGACATTATATTATAGGATGTCTTGGCTAAACTTGTGTATACAAACATTTCTTCCACCATAATTTATGTTGCTAAAGTTAGCAAAAATGTTGGTACTCAACTCAAAACTATTATTCAATCGAACCTATTTTCAGTTTGTTCATCCTCCTTTATGTGTATATGTGTGAAACAAAAATATAAATTGCTATTACACGCTACAACTTTACAACTTATCGTAAGGACCAACCAATTACTGTGAAAAGGGGGTTTTCAAATTCTCAATATGGGTTTTTGGATATTTTCTTCCTAAATTACAAAACAGAGAAAAAAGTATGAAAATTTATTGTTTCTTTTTAATTGGTGCGTGGTAGAGCAGAAGAAAGCATATATTTCTAAAATTCATAACTGCACTTTATTCTTAATCGGACCGGTTTCTGGCATTTCAGCCTTCATCAGCGATTTATTGAACAATGTGATAAATTGTTATGTTTTAATTGCATAGATTGTTTCAATATGAAATTTTTCAACTTAGGGTCGCCGTGAGGTTTGAATCTGCGTCTATCTCACATACAAAATCAAAAAGTTGCATATTAATTGCAGTATTAATTGCGATATGTCTGAAAAATAACATCAAAACCTAACAAGCTATTAATTATTATTATTATTATTTGGGTATTTATTATAACAAACAAGTAAGAGCGTTAAATTCTGCTGTGCCGAATCTTTGATACCCTCCACCTCGGTTTAAGTATTGATAATAAATGTAAACAAAATATTGGAAAAATATGCATGCGTTTTCTATATGCATGCGTTTCCGGTTATATGACATAACTTCTCATTTAATTTATTTTTTGCTCATTAAATAGCTCGCCCTAACTTCCATTGCAAAGGTAATGGTTGTGTAGGGTGGCTATATGCATTAAATCGTGCTAATTGCAGATGGCTGTATAGTTTCTTTTAACCGGCCAAATATTTCTTCATTGCGGCCATATAGGTCGGATGGAGTAACAAAATAATAACCAAAAAAAAAGCTCTCTCAACTTTTTTATTAAAGTATTGCCGTATTTGGAAAACATAGAGAAACATAATAATAAATAATCAAATTAGGGATGCCAAACGCAAAAAACCAAAATAAAATAATTTGTTATCTTTATTTTCTGAAGAACTTCAAATTTTCATCCAAAAAAAATTGTGAAAATTTATATATGTATAAATAACATTCTCATCAAATTGCGTTTATTTATGTAACAATTTTTATGTTAGCAATTCTTAGATATCATTTGAGGTTTTCTAAAATTCATTGAATTTAAATTAATGTTTTCTGTAGTGCGATTCTGTAAATTTCAACGATCCGATAATCGCAAAATATATCGACAGCTATTGTTGTTTGCACTAAGGATTAAGTGATTCACTAAGTACATACATCTTAACGACAGTCGACAAATCTATTTTTCTGTTTATTTAAATTGTAAACGAGTGGCATCTCTGTCAAAATAAGCGAAAAACACAAAGAAGAATAGAAAAATACAAATTACTTCGTGTTTGACAGGATGATTTTATGTTTATGTTTAATATCTTTATTTTTTTACTAATATTTCTGTTTATTTATTTGAAAATTAAATAATGAATTGAATAAGCTATTTAATTTTTTTATTTATATAAAAAAGTTTTTTAATAGAAGCAAAATATTTTCACTATTTTATGATTTTTATTTATGTATGACGACATTTCAACCTAAAAATTTAAGTTTTTATCGATTGAATAAACAACACAGAAATGGTTGTCGTTTAGATAACAACAGCAGCTGAGTTTAACAATAGCGAATATCGTTTAAAAATTTTACTGATAATTTTGCTATTTTCTTTTTTTTTAACGATTCGACTATCGTTAATAGAAGTTACTGAATCGCGGTACTGAAAAGCTATTAATTTCTCCTGAATGTCAAGATTTTTTTTAAATGTAAAAATTGTTTATATGTAAACATAGGTATTTGGTGTTTTTTTTTTGGAATTTCAATTTGTGTTTAACGAATAAAATTTATATATTAAAGATACAATTGACGTCTTCTAAATTTAAAATTATAATTTCGAACGTTTTGATATGATTTTCTGAAAATCAATTAATTGCAATTTATTATTGAAAATTTTTAATTCCAGTTTTTAGAATTGATATTTTCTTAAATTTGAATGGAAAATTTAAAAAGTGCAATTTTGTATTTATGTGTATAATAATGCTTTAGTAATTATAAACAATTTTTAAAAATTAGATGAAATCGCAATCAGATATTTTATAGGTAAAGCAGAATAATAGTTCCATATAACTATGTGGAACTGTTTTGAAAGAAAAAACTCATTGATGATCTCGGTAACTGTATTTTGTAAAGACAACAAAAAGTTAATATGCCAAACTTATGTTCATATTTGTAAAAGAATAATGAATAAAGTACGAAATAAAAGACCAGCCCGTTTATACTCTTAACATTGTGCTGTATGATATCTATTTAAAAATATTGGCATTCATGTTAAAGTAGAAATAACTGTTGTAAAGCTAGTTAGAACAAAAATTGTGGCGCCATCTACTGTGGCATAGTCACGCTGAGGAAAATGAAGTGACACTCTATTAATGCAAAATAAATGTATTTTCCCACAACAAAATATTGCAGAATTTTATGTAAATAAAATAATATACCGATTTATTTCTAACATGCAGTCATTATGGATATACATATGTATATAGAATATATGTGTATTAGTTGTATTATTTAATATGTGTATGTATGTATATGTAAATATTACACACCAAAAATACAGCATCAAACGTTATTTTTGTGTTTTTCTCTTTAAATAAATTAATACATAAATTTTTTTTTTGCTAAACTTACATTTTTTTATTAACAACTATGTAGGTATTTTAGCATTATTTGCTTTATATGTTAGTGAATTTTTACTCCCTTTATATTAACTCGTAGTTCTGCTTGTCGAACAAATTTTGGATCGATTTTAACCACTTTCCCGTGACCCAATCGATCTGAAATTTTGCAGGCAGGCTCGTGGCGACGACAGAAATGATCTAAAAAATTTTTTCAGTGATGCCAATACAATGGAAACTTTTAAATTTTTCTACCAGAGTTGATAAAAAAAAAAATGTACAAAGGGTTTGTTTTTATTATATTATTACCACAACGACCACATAAACAACAAATCCAGCTATGACAACAATGCAACATTTAGAATAACATCAAGAACAGTATAGAAACATCATGTTTTTCTTTTTTTTTTTTTACTTTTTCAGAGATTTCCCTGGACCGGTTCCACAGATTTTAATGATTTTTGAAACAGAAAACTTCCCATGAATTTGGTGAATCATTCGCACTAAAAATGATCACCCTAGCTGTCCTATTGAGGGCGTGATCGTGACAAGAACAACATAGAAAATTATATTTTTTCAAGACTTTTTTTTAGTTCTTCATTCAAAGCTCGGGCCCTAATCAACCGATTTGGATGATTTTAAATAGCAAACTTCTCAGGATGTTAGTGAATCATTTTTTATATCAACGAGCACTCTAGCTGCCCGATTGATGCCGTCATCGTGATTTCCACAGACGGACAGACGGACATCGCTATATCAACTCCGGTTGTTATAAGGATCACAAATATATATGTATATTTTATATATAAAATTTTTTTCTAATTATTACAAATGGAATGACAAACTTATATATACCCTCTCCACACTGGAGTGGAGGGTATAAAAATCACCTAACCTATGAATATTATACATGTAAACTTACAATAAACTTAATTCTAAAGCACTGGCTACTTAGGCTATCGGGTTAACTATTAATTGTTTGTCTTTTGGTATTAATGGAGCCGAAAAAAAACTTTTGCTTTACCGGTTGCCTATGCGGTTACGTTTTGTTCTTGAAAATATTTTCCTTTAAAGTAAAAATAGCACAGAGCTGGTCTGTGTAACCACAAGTAACTCACGAAAATACGTTAAGCAACGAATGTATAAATTGACGCTTGTTTGACATCAGACTTAACCATTAATCTCAGAGATTGTTGACTTCCACATTGTGGCGTTTATATTTTATTTTAAATTATTAAAAAGTTAAACTTTACACCTTAAAGCCATTTTTCAAACAGTTTAATATATTTTCAGCGCAAATAAATCGAGCGCATGAACGGTTTTTAGCCAGAGTACACACTTTTGAAACAAGGTTGTAGAAAATTCGAAATTTTTTAACAAAAGAGAAAACTGCCAATAATATTTAAGGAACTCCGTCACTTCGGGGTAAAATATAAAATCATATTAAAGTTAAACCAAGGATTATACATACAAGAGGATGTGCAAATTGAAATTGGTATGATTGAATAAGAAATTCGAGTGAAGTACCAACATTGTTGCTAATATTATCAACAAAAGTATTGTTGCTAGAAATGTCTGTATATAGCGAAGACAATCAAGTGTTCAAAATATGTAAACGATTAAGATATTTAATATGAAAACTAAAATTGCCATAATTGAAGAAAAAAAATCTACTTGCATAATTTTTCCGTTGTTTAAGAAAATTGGAAATTAAATAAATTGAATTGGTGATTTGAACCATCAAACAACACAGTATTTGTTGGCAAGAACTATAAGCTTCTGCAACACACGAGCTGATGACTGTTCTAACTACATATTAGCAATACTTTAAAGAAATGTTTACTTGTTAAATATATTAATTGTTTATATATTTATTGTAGAGATGTTGACAATGACTTTCATATTGTATTGGCTACATACAAACATTTCTAGCAAAAATATTTTTGTTGATAATGTTAGCAATAATATTGGTACTTAACTCAAGTCTCTTATGCAATCCTACCAACTTTCAATTTGATCCTTGGTTAGACTAAAAGTTGAAAACTATATTTGACTATTTTCTGTTAATTTTACATACTGATTCGAATTCTAATGCCATGTTTCAAACCTTATAACCTACTAATTAGACTTATAACAATTTTCTACGTAAATATTTTTTATTGTTTGTTTACTTCTAGAGTTTGCAAAACTGCAGCTGTCATTGCTGCTAGGTATAACAGCACCTAAATGTAGACTACATTTTAATTATAATAATTTTTTATATTTCTTTCATTGTTAACGTACTGATTCACGAAACTCTAAATCTGAAAACCATTAGTACCTTTTTTATAATTGTTTGGGTAAAAAGCATTCCAGGCATAAAGAGAACAAGACATAACTCCCACAATACACAAAGAAAAGTAGTAGTTTTAAATGGGAATGAGTTAGATTTGGTATGCACTTCACAGCAAATAATCCTTAACAAAAAGAATTTAAGAAAAAATACTTAAGAATTTAAGTCCATTCAAAAGAGCAGCAACAAATTTTTAAAATTTTTTTCAAGGTCGTTATCAACATTAACCTTGTTTAATATATTTTTAACGTCTACCAGAAATCAAAATTGAAATGAAGGTCACTTAGTAGTGTAAATCGTGTACATATTTCTTGTTGGGGACGATCAAGAACGCCTTTCATAACGCGAGAAATTTCACTTTCTGCGGAAAGACTAACATCTCTAGCCAATTCTCCAACATCTCTAGCCAATATCAATATCCCATTTTTCATAAAGAAACTTCGCTTTTTCTTTTGCCTCTTCACAGATCTTGTCCGAATTTCGGCTAGTTCAGTCGCTAATGATTCAAGATCATGCAACGCTTCTCTAAAATTTACGATCAATCCTCCTTAAGATTTCATACCAGATATGAACTAAAGTTATGAAACTAAAAGTATATTTTGCAACAGAATTGTAGCTTAACTTCTGGTGTCACTTGTAATGGTAGTGTCCTCTGCTAATTTTTCTAATAGTTCTACTATATTCTCCAGCCCATCGACGATAACATTAACCGCTTGTATTCTGGCGCTCCATCGTGTATTATTTTATCAGACAAATCAAGAAAGGCGATAATTTATGCAACTCACAGCGTAGATGCTATAAGGAAATGCTGACAGACATAGGTCGAGTCAGCCCTGCCAATAGAAAAGACGTGAAATTTCTATTATGAATATGTTATTACAGTTTGATTTAGACTTTTAGCTTTAATTTTGTCCCTTTTTATTTACGAATTCACATTTATTGTATAACACAGGCACTAATGCCGTTTTCTTTTGAGACCTTTCGAATGATATATAATATAAGGTTGCTCTTTATTCAGAATATATAAAAAATACACTTTTCCAAAAAAGGACAAAAAGGTCGACATTTTTGTCAGAAAAGAAAAGGGCATAAATTTAAAATATGTTTTCCAGAAATCAATTATAATAAAAATAAAAATTATCCAACAATTTTTTGTTTTACGGACCATTTGTCGCCCCTTTGTGAGTAGTGCCCGGGGCATGATTACCCCCTTGCGCCCCCTCGCTACACCACTGCATCTCATAGTTATTTTCAATTGAAAATCCAAGAATAAATATAACATTTTTTTAATTAGCCAATGTAATTTGAAATCCAGCCTTTCTTTTCTTAGTGACGACAACCTTGGTTATACAATTGTAAAACAAGGGTGGAGACTATTACGATTCCGAAAAGACGAATTTAACACTTTTACTTGATTTATTTTTGTCTGTTTGACACTTCTGAGTGGAAAAAGTGAAAAGTATCATCGGATGCAGTGATAACAGTGGTCCACTTGGTTTTTTCAGCGTACGACATTTTTGTCCCAAGAAAAATTTTAATAATTTAAAAACTTTTTTGTTTCAAAATAATGGTTGTGGACCCAAATACTATTTTTAAAGTTCAATTTTAAAAACCAACAAAGTTACAAATTGTACAATATTCAATCAACGGATCAGAGGACAGTTTGAGTGCCTTATTTCATGCTTTTGAATGCATTCACAAAAATTGAGCACATTGTTGTCAATTCACATGATTTCAGTAAAACAACACAATGATACAATTGACAAAAGTGAATATGATGAAAACCAATCATTGCATTGCATGTCTTTTGTTAATCATACGCAACAAACGCAGCAAACGTAAAAACTTTTTCTGTGAAACATTTTTTAGAATTCTTTTTCTACACATTTAAGTTAATGAAAAAGTATATATGTACACATTTCATATTTAATTTAAAAAAATGGAAAAAACAAATATATACATAAAAATAATTGTAAATACATAAGAAATTAAAAAAAATTCATATTTAATTAAAAATAAAAACGGAAAATAAAATTAAGCTCCTAGATATGCTAATATATAGTTATTACAAAAAAAATACATTTAATTAAACAAGAACTATAGGCATCTATGGAGTAACAAACATTTATCAACTTGACTAACAACAGCACTTAAATCTTATATAAGCTTATATGGGAAATAACAAAACTTCACAAACTTCTTCTATAAGTTTTGTTGTTAGATGAGATGCTCCTTGGCAAGAAGAGATACTAAGACATATTGAGTTTGTTCTTATTTAAAAATTGAATTCAAAAACAGTATATTATTCAATGATTTCGGGCCCAATCGATTTCTTTTTTTCTGTAATTAAATTGCATGCCGCAGATAGCTAAATTTTTTTTCCCCAAATTTAGACAACCTGGAATATTCCGTAACATGATGGTCCCACCATTCTAAAGGCCTAGTTACCCATGCGTAACGGTGTCGGCGCGAATCAGCTGATTCAACCTGTCTTATGAAAAACACATACAAGTGCTTACCCAACTTAAGCTAAACGTATCGTAACGTTAGCTTCTATTGATTTTATTTTTTGCTACGTTTGTACGTGACACTTGTGAACAGCTGATAAAGTTTGGTTAATTTTACACAGCAAAATGCTGGTTCGTTTTTTACGTTCTATAATTGCAATAAATGTCAACATTACGATACGATACGGATACATTTTAACAACGTGTGGGTAGGCCTTTAAGCATTGAAGTTTATATCACTATTAATATGAGAGAAAGAATACCGATTAACTTCATCAGAGACGCTTTCTCCTATAGTAAGGTTTGGACTATTGATGAACTCGGAAAAGAATAATTCAAAATTACTTGTGGTTGACGATGGTAGATACTCTTGATCACTCAAAATTTTTGAAATACAAAAATTTTTTACCTCCCTTAGAATTCCTTCTTCTACGGAACGATTTGTTGGTGAATACCAAAAACAAGCAGCGTATTGGTAAATACTGATACTGGAAATCCATTTGCTATCTATCTCCTTTATAATGTTTGTTTTTAAAGTAAATATAGCCGGAGAATCTGGGGGTCTTAATTGCACAAATATTTTTTAGGCTGTTAGTTGACAAACAAATATAGTTACTTGTGACATAATTGACGCCTTGTAATTTTTGATGTGTAAACATCTACACGCGCAGGGGGGTAAATTTCTATTTCACAATACAATCACAAAAACAGCGTAACATGTGAGCCGTAAGACAAAATCGGTGTGAATTATAATTGTAATGGTGAAAAATTATGATATGTGATATCCTGTTTGAAAATGAAAAATGAAAATTGAAAAATGAAAATTGAAAAATAAAAATGTAAAATGAAAAATTAAATATAAAAAATTAAAAATAAAACATGAAAAACTAAAAATGAAAAATAAAAATGAAAAATTAATAATACAAAATGAAAAATAAAAAATGAAAAATGAAAAACGAAAAACGAAAAATTAAAAATTAAAAATAGAAAATGAAAAATAAAAAATAAAAACTTAAAAATTAAAAATTAACAATTAAAAATTAAAAATTAAAAATTCGAAATTAAAAATTAAAAATTAAAAATTAAAAATTAAAAATTAAAAATTAAAAATTAAAAATTGAAAATTAAAAATTAAAAATTAAAAATTAAAAATTAAAAATTAAAAATTAAAAATTAAAAATTAAAAATTAAAAATTAAAAATTAAAAATTAAAAATTAAAAATTAAAAATTAAAAATTAAAAATTAAAAATTAAAAATTAAAAATTAAAAATTAAAAATTAAAAATTAAAAATTAAAAATTAAAAATTAAAAATTAAAAATTAAAAATTAAAAATTAAAAATTAAAAATTAAAAATTAAAAATTAAAAATTAAAAATTAAAAATTAAAAATTAAAAATTAAAAATTAAAAATTAAAAATTAAAAATTAAAAATTAAAAATTAAAAATTAAAAATTAAAAATTAAAAATTAAAAATTAAAAATTAAAAATTAAAAATTAAAAATTAAAAATTAAAAATTAAAAATTAAAAATTAAAAATTAAAAATTAAAAATTAAAAATTAAAAATTAAAAATTAAAAATTAAAAATTAAAAATTAAAAATTAAAAATTAAAAATTAAAAATTAAAAATTAAAAGTTAAAAATTAAAAATTAAAAATTAAAAATTAAAAATTAAAAATTAAAAATTAAAAATTAAAAATTAAAAATTAAAAATTAAAAATTAAAAATTAAAAATTAAAAATTAAAAATTAAAAATTAAAAATTAAAAATTAAAAATTAAAAATTAAAAATTAAAAATTAAAAATTAAAAATTAAAAATTAAAAATTAAAAATTAAAAATTAAAAATTAAAAATTAAAAATTAAAAATTAAAAATTAAAAATTAAAAATTAAAAATTAAAAATTAAAAATTAAAAATTAAAAATTAAAAATTAAAAATTAAAAATTAAAAATTAAAAATTAAAAATTAAAAATTAAAAATTAAAAATTAAAAATTAAAAATTAAAAATTAAAAATTAAAAATTAAAAATTAAAAATTAAAAATTAAAAATTAAAAATTGAAAATTAAAAATTAAAAATTAAAAATTAAAAATAAAAATAAAAAATGAAGAATGAAAAACGAAAAATTAAAAATGAAAAATGGAAATTAAAATATGAAAAATAAAAAATCAAAAATGAAAAATGAAAAATTAAAAATAAAAAATTAAAAATAAAACATGAAAAACTAAAAATGAAAAATAAAAATGAAAAATGAATAATACAAAATGAAAAATAAAAAATGAAAAATGAAAAACGAAAAACGAAAAATTAAAAATAAAAAAAAATAAAAAATAAAAACTTAAAAATTAAAAATTAACAATTAAAAATTAAAAATTAAAAATTAAAAATTAAAAATTCGAAATTAAAAATTAAAAATTAAAAATTAAAAATTAAAAATTAAAAATTAAAAATTAAAAATTAAAAATTAAAAATTAAAAATTAAAAATTAAAAATAAAAATTAAAAATTAAAAATTAAAAATTAAAAATTAAAAATTAAAAATTAAATATTAAAAATTAAAAATTTAAAATTAAAAATTAAAAATTAAAAATTAATAATTAAAAATTAAAAATTAAAAATTAAAAATTAAAAATTAAAAATTAAAAATTAAAAATTAAAAATTAAAAATTAAAAATTAAAAATTAAAAATTAAAAATTAAAAATTAAAAATTAAAAATTAAAAATTAAAAATTAAAAATTAAAAATTAAAAATTAAAAATTAAAAATTAAAAATTAAAAATTAAAAATTAAAAATTAAAAATTAAAAATTAAAAATTAAAAATTAAAAATTAAAAATTAAAAATTAAAAATTAAAAATTAAAAATTAAAAATTAAAAATTAAAAATTAAAAATTAAAAATTAAAAATTAAAAATTAAAAATTAAAAATTAAAATTAAAAATTAAAAATTAAAAATTAAAAATTAAAAATTAAAAATTAAAAATTAAAAATTAAAAATTAAAAATTAAAAATTAAAAATTAACAATTAAAAATTAAAAATTAAAAATTAAAAATTCGAAATTAAAAATTAAAAATTAAAAATTAAAAATTAAAAATTAAAAATTAAAAATTAAAAATTAAAAATTAAAAATTAAAAATTAAAAATTAAAAATTAAAAATATAAATTAAAAATTAAAAATTAAAAATTAAAAATTAAAAATTAAAAATTAAAAATTAAAAATTAAAAATTAAAAATTAGAAATTAAAAATTAAAAATTAAAAATTAAAAATTAAAAATTAAAAATTAAAAATTAAAAATTAAAAATTAAAAATTAAAAATTAAAAATTAAAAATTAAAAATTAAAAATTAAAAATAAAAAATTAAAAATTAAAAATTAAAAATTAAAAATTAAAAATTAAAAATTAAAAATTAAAAATTAAAAATTAAAAATTAAAAATTAAAAATTAAAAATTAAAAATTAAAAATTAAAAATTAAAAATTAAAAATTAAAAATTAAAAATTAAAAATTAAAAATTAAAAATTAAAAATTAAAAATTAAAAATTAAAAATTAAAAATTAAAAATTAAAAATTAAAAATTAAAAATTAAAAATTAAAAATTAAAAATTAAAAATTAAAAATTAAAAATTAAAAATTAAAAATTAAAAATTAAAAATTAAAAATTAAAAATTAAAAATTAAAAATTAAAAATTAAAAATTAAAAATTAAAAATTAAAAATTAAAAATTAAAAATTAAAAATTAAAAACTAAAAATTAAAAATTAAAAATTAAAAATTAAAAATTAAAAATTGAAAATTAAAAATTAATAATTAAAAATTAAAAATTAAAAATTAAAAATTAAAAATTAAAAATTAAAAATTAAAAATTAAAAATTAAAAATTAAAAATAAAAAATGAAAAATGAAAAACGAAAAATTAAAAATGAAAAATGGAAATTAAAATATGAAAAATAAAAAATCAAAAATGAAAAATTAAAAATAAAAAATTAAAAATGAAAAATAAAAAATAAAAAATGAAAAATAAAGAATGAAATATAATAAAAACTAAAAAATTAAAAATGAAAAACGAAAAATTAAAATTGAAAAATGAAAAATGAAAAATTAAAAATAAAATATGAAAAATAAAAAAATAAAAAATTAAGTCTAAAAAATGAGAAAGAATGAAAAATAAAAAATTTGAAAAGAAAAATAAAAAATTAAAAATGCAAAATAAAAATGAAAAATTCAAAATAAAAAATGAAAAACAAAAATGAAAAATGAAAAAATAAAAAATTAGAAACAAAAAATTAACCACTTGAAATAAATAATAAATATTTTTATATTAGCAGAGCCCCTTCAGTTGATTGCTATAAGTGATAGATAGATGATGATTTCTGTTTGATTTTAAAAAAATGTCATAAAAAATTTTTAATTACTAGATGTTTACACATCTGCCCTGCGATCGGACTCATATGATTTTTACTTATTTTGTCAAAATTTTCAAAAAGTTCTACTAGTGCTATGAGCGCAGAAAAATGAATTTCACCAGTTCTACACATTTCGCCGTTTTTTTAAAGTATTTCTTGTATAGCAACCCAATTGTTCAAAATCGATTTGAACAAATTATAATGCGAGGATCGGCGAGTTGCGCAATAGTTTTTTATCGATATGATCAACATATGCTGTAATTTACTTTTTTTTTTTAATATTTAACCAGATTTTTGCAAGATTCTAGCATACGCTGTAATTCCGCAGTATTATTCAAAACAAAATGTAACACATTATTAAACAAGTGGCTTGAACAATAAAGGCGAGTGTAATTTTGCAGAGCTTTTATAATGTTTGCTCCTCTGTCCGTAACGAATTTAACTTTATCTAAGTTACTTACTTCAAGATCATACAAAACACATTTTGCTTTAGCCAATATATGTTCTTCTGTGCAACTTTGAAAATCCATTGACTTTACACCTAATAGAATATGTTTCAACTGCGATTCCTTCATAAAATGAAATGTAACACACAAAAATTTCTTTTTACAAAAATCGTGCGTCCACAAGTCGGTCGTTATTGATGCCACTTCATTTATCACTGCTTCTTTAACTTCTTTTTTCATTTCTTTTTCCTCCGCCTTGATTTGTATGTTGTCGGATCTGGTATTAGGTCCAATATATCTGCATGACTTCCATATTTCGTTCCGATATTTATTAGGGCTTGAGCTAGTTTTTAAGCCCGTTCCCACTAACGGCAGATAATGGACGACAGTCCTCTACAACCCACTGGACGCACACATTTGTAAAATCATCTTTGTCAAAACTGCTGACTTTTTCTAACTCAGTATTAGAATTTTGTTCTGCGTAGCATTTCTGCCGAATTAAATTTGATGTCTGTTTTCCATTGTATTTAAACAAGTGATTACACTTTTCGCAATCCACGAATCCATTAACAATTTCGTTATTCTCATTTTGTATAAGAGAATAAATTTTCCATATTTTACTTTTTGTATTTTTCTTAATTGTACGAAAAACACCGGTATATATTTTTTCCAAAACATTTTCACACTGCATTTTTTCAAATTATTATAACAACGAATACTAAACGAATGGTGTGATTGGTTTTATTTTATTAATGTGTCATCACATAATTTCGTTGCTTGACATATAACGCATAGAAAACAATGAATGTACAAAATAGCAACAGCAATATTTATTGTTGTTGAAAGAATGCATGGCAAAAGCAACGAATGTATGAATGAACAATAAAAACGAATGCTTCCATTCTGTTCTCTGTAACAGATTCATTACGGCCAGTATCCAGCACAACATTTGGAGAGGCGTTATTTATTTTATCTGCATATATTTTAATTCAATTGGAGTTATTTTTTATATGAAATATTATTTACACCATCCGCCAGTATAAATTATATACGAACCAGTTGATATACGTCTAAATTCAGACACGTATTTGAGTATATCTGTAATTTGTTCACTTCTGGAAGCATCTACAAACGGAATGAGGATATAACAACCGATTTCTATATGTGTGATAATTTTATTTAAGTGGGTCCTTTGAAATTCATGTGGACTACTTCGCGAATGTGTGTTCATTTTGCTAATTTTCCATATCTTTTAACTGCATTTCGAACGGTATAGCGATGAGCTTTTCAAAGAACCCAACAAAAAGAAGTCCGTAGGGGTCAGACCTGGATATCTGGGTGGCCAGTCAATGTCGCCTATTTTTTAATATCGCACAACCACGGATTTTTTGTAACAGAAACTGTTGAAAACAGTAACCGTCTACACCTTTTTCACGCATTTTCTGGCAGACATAATGGGCCATCATTCATCGGTGTCGTTTCCCATCGATAGTTTGTCATTCTCTGAAGAAAAATTATCCAATGATCACTTTAGCGCAGACAGTCACTTTTTGGTCACTCGTGTTGATTTTCCGTTTCTAAAATGCGAGAATTTTGCTTTGTAAGGTCATTTGAATGCGATACATGGTAAAAATTGTACTGAATTGACGTTTAAAAACCATGTGTTCTTAAGTCAATGGTTGACAAATGTCAAAGAAATAGGTAAACTAATTGTGAAACTAATCGAGTTAATGTTAAGTCACCTCATTGAGTTTTCAATAATTTTTTTCGGCCCTATTTCAGGACCTATTAAAGCCAGAAACCAATCATTTTTATCAATTCTTAGTTTAGAAGAACCCGGTCGACTCCTGGTAGAAATAAAACCACCAAATTTACTTATTTCCACACTACAACATTTTTCAGCTCATGGATTTGGGACTCTATTCTGAGAATTGCAACTGAAATTAGTCCGAAAAATAAGAAATGCTGCATGATTAGTTTTGTCACGTTGGGTGCCATTATAATTTAATGGCCATACGAATTTTTTTGCTCAATGTGGATTTTTATCTCTTTTTGTATATTTTAACACGGTTATAACTCGGTAACCGTACGGAATATCTCTTTTGTGTCTGAGACAAAGTTATAGATCTTGAATAGGAGACAAAAGCGCAACAAACGTACCTGAAAAAAGTGCATCCAGTGCCTTAGAATTCGCAAAAATTCCCATTGTCCCCCAATTTTTTTTCCCCATTTTCACCTTTTTTGCTAAATAACTGAATTACAAATCCACAAGTATGCTGATTTTTGTTTATATACTTTATTTTGCATGAAAATAAGAATTCCGATTCATACTGCAGCTATTCTTACACAGAAAATATGAGATTTTTATTTGTTATCTATGCATGGAAACAAAATTTTGAACATTTTCCATTATTGCCAATATCCGTTCTCGTTGAAGTTGACGCTTGTGATTCTGATGATCTTGTTTTCTTCGTAGGTTGTTCATATTCATGGTCTGAGTCTGCATCATCATCCGAGTTAGACATAATATTCAAGGGCATCTTTCTTCAGTGTGTCCTCCAATTTCAATATCATCTTCATTTTCGGTGCTTTCATCTTCAAACTGCATAATTTTAGAACTCCACCAACAAACCTACGCAAGCAATGCATCTAATTTCGAAGGAGTTTTAGGAAAGAACTGTGTACAGCGAGATGACATGCAGACACGAGTGGACAAGTTGCTGTATTATTTTGAAAAAATCAATGCATCCATGACGTTAAAATTACATTTCATGCATTTTCAGCTTGATACCATTTTGGCACAATTAACTCAGGAATCGGACGAACAAGGAGAGAGGTTCCACCATGCCAATGGAAAAGCGATTCAAAGGCAAAAAATTAGATGCATTTCTTGCGGAGTTTTGTTGGTGGAGTTCTAAAATTACTGAAGAAAACAGTGGATGCACTTTTTTTTTTTTCAATATCTACAACTTTGTTTCAGACACAAAAGAGATATTCCGTACGGTTATCGACTTATAACCGTGTTAAAATATACAAAAAGTGATAAAAGTCCACATTGAGCCAAAAAAATTCGTATGGCCATTAAATTATAATGGCAGCCAACTTGGCAAAACTAATAATGCAGAAGTTCTTATTTTTCGGGCTTCTTTCAGGTGCAATTGTCAGAATTGAGTCCCAAAATCATGTGTTGCACTGTGTTCTATAAAACATTTTATCATATTCTAAATTATTGTAGAAGTAAGATCGAAAAAATTGTAACACACGTTTTTCTTCTTAACATTTTTCGCCAGCATTATTGGAGTTTTTTTGATCAATTTAATGAGGGTTATCAAGCGATTAAAATGGTCTGTGAAAAAAAGTACATGCTAAAATTATTAATATATTTTCAACAAAATTCAACCTAGATCAAAGATCTGCCGGAAACTTTTTCCAATGTTATAAAAAAGTATCAGGTGAACCATTGATAGGAAACTAGTCCGGAATGTAAAAAAGGTTCACCTGATTTTTGTAAGGCCAAGAAAATAGAAAGAATATTGAATAGAGCTAAAAACCAAGGTTCAGAAAATACACACATGAAACACACAATGTTCTGTTCAAAAGCAGCCAACACATATCTTTATTTTCATATCAATTATGTGCGTTTCTAAATTTTCTACGGTGCCCAACACAACCATGACTGTGTTCGTTTTAATATTTCGTTATTTACACGAACATTTTTGTATCACGTACTTTTTGTTTCAATCACACATAAACGACACATTTTTGAGTGTTGCTTTATTTGAAGTTCATGTTCTGGTACGTGTACTGAAAAAACAAACAGAACATGTGCAATAAACAGGTTCGAGTTCAGTTATATTTTAAGTCGTGTTTAAACATGTACAATAAACAGGTTCGAGATCAGTTATATTTTAAGTCGTGTTTAAAATATAACTGAACTCGAACCTGTTTATTGTACATGTTCTGTTTTTTTTTTTTCAGTACACGTACCAGAACATGAACTTCAAATAAAGCAACACTCAAAAATGTACGTGATACAAAAATGTTCGTGTAAATAACGAAATATTGAAACGAACACAGTCATGATTGTGTTGGGCACCGAAGAAAATTAAAAACAAACATAATTGATATGAAAATAAAAATATGTGTGTGTTGGTCTAAGTTATGTTTGTTTACATATATGTACGAGTTTTTTATTCAGTGTGTGTTTTTTTCTGAACTCTGCTAAAAACACATCCGGCAGGAAAGCATCCCGATTAGCTCAATTAAATCCAATCAAGGTCTAAAGCAAAAAGTGCACGGAAATTTATATAATGTTTGATAAAAAATACTCCTGCAAACTGTATGATGCTACTGCTTGAGGAAATCTCGAAGATAAATTTAGGTCCCAAAGGCACGAAATAACCAAAAAAATTTTAGTATGGCAAGCAATATGCAGTTGCAGCATAAGAGCAAGCCATTTGTTACGGAGCATGTGAAAAGATTACTACTTCCAACACAACGTTTCTACATATTTTTATTATACTGTCACTACGGTTAGAAAGCTTTCGAGTGGTACAAGAGCCATAACTTAGTTTTTGTGCCAAGGAAGGAAAATTCTCCAAACTGTCCGGACATTAGGCCAGTGGAAAGGGACTTGAAAAGGGAGTTGAAAAGTTTTCCCAAAAATGTGGAAGAATTTAAGCGGGGACGGACCCTCAGTTCCAAAAAAGTAACAAAACCTCTATAAAATCCCTAATGGCAGGGTTTCCGGAAAAGAGATTCATAATTTCATGTCGTGTTTAGAACTATAAAAATATTTTTTTGTAAGCCTTCATATAATTTCAATTCGAAAAATAAATCTAAACTCTAGGTGCAATGGTCTGCTTACTATTACATTTTATGTACGTTGAAATTTTTGCGATCCCACTCATTATTAACTTTATAAGATTCAAACAAAATGATTATAAGATTCAAACAAAATTAACATGCCCCATTTTGTAACGAACATGGTCTAAAATAATACTATTTATGTCTATTGCAGAAGACTAACAATGCTAATTTCTTTATTTGTCTTTTGTTATTCTTTCTTTGCAGGGAATTGAATGAGTTACGTAAACCTACTTCCGATAATCCAGACATTCTGAGATTCTTTAAATACATGCGCGCTGCCAAAGATGGACAGGATGGTATTGACTGTGAGACAACATTTGATAAATGTGCCGAATTTAAAGATTTTGAAAATCCAGCCATGGTTTCTACTTATCATGATATTAACAAATTGGTACAAGCAAGAAAACTGACATAAAACTGACATAAATGTCGAATAAAAAAATATTGTTAAATATATATTTTGTATAGCAGATTGCCGAAGATGGTAGCTTTAATACTAAGTGATGTTAAAAAAAAAATTAAATCCTATGATTGACGATAAGATTTTATTTTATTTAGAATATTAGCCTAAAAGGATGTTTTACACTATTGTAGATGAAGCGATAAGATAAAAGCAGCCATAGTTTTGAGTAGATTGTAATTTATGTTATTTGTTAAAAAAAAAAAAAAATTAACACGTGTAATACATAAATGAATGCCTCACTAGTCAAATAGATTAACTCCACTTTCTGATCTGATTTTTTAAATTTCAATATCAAAAAACTAGATTCAAGACAAATTTTTGTAACTGCAAGATTTTATTAATGGTGTTGGTCCCATTTACACGATACCACTCAGTCGAATGATTTTTCGAAATAAAATTCCGATGAAATTCATCATTAAGTCTTACTGACATTAAGTCTTACTGACATTTTTTCAAGTCTTATGAAAACAGCAAATTTATTTTGAAATTTATATTTTATTTTGTTGGTTTTGTTTACCTTTTTTTAATATTACCAAAAAACAACTATAGTCCGATGAAAATGGCAAGTTTTTAGAAATTTTTCTAAGATCATCGGACTCGAAAATAAAATCCTACAGATTGCAGAATTTCATAACATAAGCTATTTACATGATACGACTTTTTCATAATACTCGACTTTTTGACAGATCGTATTACAAAGTGTGATAGTGTAAACTGGCCTTAAACAGGTGAAACTCAAGTGCTTGGCATTAAAAAAAACAGAAGTGGAGTTAATCGAATTGCCAAGTTAAGCATTCAAATATGGCATCAATAATTAAACCTCCATTTAGAGGATGGATGGTAAATTATCTATTTGTAACCTTCTCCGAGAAAAGGGACCTAGTGTGTCAAAAAACAGGTTGTGTCAAAAACGGTGGATTCTGGTACCTAAAAGGGAGTAGTTTAAATGCGTTTTTTTTCTCAAAACTTAATTTTCACACACTAGGTCCCTTTTCTCGGAGAAGGTCACATTTATTTATGATAATAATTATTTTATGGTTTTTACACTATTTGTGTAAAAATAATAATTTACTAATTTTATGTAGCAAATTAAATATAATTTTTTTGTTTGTTTTATAAATCCAAATAAGATTTTTTTAAGATTCCTGAAATATGATACGATCAACTTACTTTTTTAATTTAAACAATTTTAGAAAAAATCTGAGAATTCATTATGGCAAAAAACCAATCAAAATTCCATATCTTGGATTATTTTTTAAATAAGACGGACCTCGTTTCCGTTTTACCCGCAACATAATTCTTTAACCGTGAGTTTGTATTATTAATTTATTTCGTAAACTAGAAAATATAAATTCGATAATGAATGCCCATTGATTGAGCCCAGCAATAGCAACTTTTTAAAAGAAAAAAATGCAAAACAATATCACAAAAAGCACTACCTTAAAATGAGTCGAAAAGCGCCATTATTTGTTAAATTTATAATGAAACTTAATAATTTAAAAGCCGCATA
This sequence comes from Cordilura impudica, assembly GCA_963682025.1. Lineage (NCBI taxonomy): Eukaryota > Metazoa > Arthropoda > Insecta > Diptera > Scathophagidae > Cordilura > Cordilura impudica. The sequence continues at coordinate 123,282,410 of OY821517.1, forward strand.
TTAATTCTCTTAAATCCAAAGTAAATTAGTTCTGTCTTGATATTTCCATTTACGTAGCTTTAAACTGTTAAGCCAATTTTAGTACTCTGCGATTTTATTTTTTATTTTTTAAAAGTTATTTTATTAAATTATTAACGTCATCATAACTTTTTTTGTTTGTTTTGAGAAAATGAGTAATGAAATTTTGTTTTAGTCAAAATAAGGGATATTGTGTACTTTCTGAATCTACAACATGTCGAGAGTTTTGTGTCAAAATTTCAAGTAAATCGGAGCAAAATTTAAGAGGATACAGCGTTTCCAGCGACCGGCCTCATACGGTATATCGTACATAAATCAGTTTTTAAAAAACTTTAAATCGCTTTTCTCAAATAAATGTTCGAAGTCCGTGAACATCATAACTGAAAATCTACTTAACCGATTCTTTTGAAATTTTACACACTATATCTACACATAAATCATCAGGTAACTAGGAAGAGTTTTTTTTTTCATTTCCATTCCCTTCCCCATTTTTTGACAACAAATTCCCGAAATTTTATAGCGAAAATCCTGTTTTTCACTTAAAAATGCTGAAAAAAAATTTAAAAAAATCTTCGTCACTTCCTAAGGAAACATGTCACCTTTTCAACGCATTTTGATTTTTTTTTATTTAACATGATCCGGTAACGAGTTATGATGTTCACTGCAAAACAACAACGCCTCCGGAGTTTCGCTGTCATGGACTCATTTATTAAAATTCTTCATTGAACATTTTTTTTGAAGATTCTTCAAATGTTATGCTATGTATAACGTGTATATAAAATCAATAATCCAACATTATTCGAATCTCCAAAAAGAAATTATGAAAATACGATTTTTTTTTTACTTTTAAAACTTTCCGCCCCCCCCCCCCCCCCTTAATTAACTTTTTTTTGATTATTTGTTTGCCTGATTCTTCAATGTTATTGTCAAAAGAGACATTTTGAAAACTATAGCCGAAATAGCAAAGTACAGGTTCAAGCTCATCCTTCACATGAAATGATTCTAATTTTTTATTTTTTAACTCTTTCTTACATCTGATAAAATTGAGGCCAACTGCTTAACTACGTTATATAAATAAACTTATGCCGTTTTCTTTTCTGACAAAAAATGTTGCCCTTTTTTTTGCCCTTTTTTGGAAAACTGTATTTTTTTATATATTTTGAATTAAGAGCAACCTTATATTATATATCAATCGAAAGGTCTCAAAGTGCTATGTTTATAAATGCAAAAAAATTTTGATTATTATCCTCTTGGAAGTCATACGGTGAAAATATTCAAAAAAGAGGAACAATGGGGAAATATTCTCACACTATGACCTGAAAGAAGTCAATGGCTGGAATTTTTTGTTATTTACGAGGCCTCGACTTTGAGACCTTTCGATTGATGTATAAGATTTGGGTTGCTCTTAATTCAGAATATATAAATAAATACACTTTTCGAAAAGAGAGCAAAAAAAGTGCGACATTTTTTGTCAGAAAAGAAAACGGCATTAGTTCAAATATATGTATCTAGTTTCGTTTAACATTAAAAGACGCCTAAAGTAGTTAAGTAGAGAATGTTAAACACCAATTAAGCGCTTCCTTATAGAAGGTTATCAAAAAACGCTAAATTTAGCGCGAAAACCGCTAAGTTCGTATCGCTGATTTAATCCGTGATTTTTCTCATAAAACAATTCTGATAAAAAAAAACTGTCTTTCTCGACAGAAGTGGGCCAACTCCTTAAACAGTTTTTAAATCATTAAAAAAGCAAAAAGAGCTGAAGAGAAAAAACTTAGCAGGAAGTGAGATCGAAAAAATCTTAACACACATTAGGGAAGGGTTGACTTTAATTTAACAAGAGCCCAATATCACTCCACTGGCCTATGTTGGGGATAGTTTGGAGGATTTGCTTCCCTTGGCAAAAAAATTTTAATTTTCTTGTACCACTCAAGAGTTTTCCTACCATAATCCATTATGCATCAAGAATATTTTTTCATGGAAAATAATTTCAATTTCAGTTCTATGTTTTCGGATGTGTTGGAAGCTCTTTTCAATATGCTTTCTATTTTCTTGGTCTTACATACATCATGTGGGCCTTTCATTTTTCCAAAATATGTTCACATTTTCCTGATACTTTCTAATAACATTGGAAACAGTTTGACGATATACTTTTGATTCTTTGGCCAATTTTTTTAAGGCACCAAGTTCGATTTCGTTGATAATATTTAATAATTTTGGCACGTAATTTTATTTCGCCACTTATTTTAACCAAACTAACATCAATTGAATAGGGTATCATAAAGCATAATAACTGATATATTTTCCCAAGATAACTTGATCAAGAAATAATTTAAATAATGCTTGATTACCTTTTATATAATGTGATTTAAAACTTTTCGCGAGATCAAGGGGATTTTTTGTGAATAGGGGTCTTCTATAGAAGAGAGGCTGAACTCTTTTTCTCAAGAATATTGTGTCCTACAGGCATTAGCTTGAAATTTTAATAGTTGAAAATTTATTTTTAGAAAAATAATTAAATTGCAAAAATTTTTATTTTAGAAGTAATAATCTTCAAGTTTTCTTTTTTGATTCTTTGAAATAAATTCTGAAAAAAATTGAATAATTTTCTGATACGTTTTATCTTTAATAGAAACTTTTATTATCAATTCAAATATTTGCATAAATTTTATGATACAAACATCAATATACGGTCATCAAAGTCCTGTTGTTGACATTAAAATTTTTTTTAAACCTGCACAAAAACAAATTTCAATCATTTCATTACTTTTTAAAAAGAAAAAAAAAAAAACATAAATATTATTTTTAATTTGCCCCAAGTCCTTAACCAAACATTTCTTTTTGACACTAAGCCATTTTAAAAATTTTTCTTTCTTTATTTTAGAACAAAAACAAAAAAAAAAAAAACATTTTACTGTTTCAGGGCTATTTGAAAAAGTGATAAGTTAGTCGTATGTTTTGTTTCTTAAAATTCCATCATTGAAATTGTTGTTTGAAAAGGATGTTTTAATTTTAATAATATTCCGGGCCAATGACATACATACAATATTTAATGTAAATAGTTAAGTTCTATTAAGTAATGAAAATATATCTTTTATTATTTCATAAATTATATATTTTATGCGTGTAATTAGATATTTATTTAAATATCTATTAATTTATCTATTTGTTTATGTATTTATTTATTTATTTACTTATTTATTTATTTCTTTATTTATTTATTTATCTATTTCTTTATTCATTAATCTATTTATTTATGTAGCTCTTTATTAATAGTGTATTATTTTCATTTCATTATGAATTATTTTATATATAGTACATATATTTCATATTTTATTTAATGGGACATTAAGTTTATTATTTATTTATTATTAATGTTTTATTGTTGATTTACTTATCATTTTATTTATGATTTCATTTGTATTTATTCATTAAATGATTAGACATAAAGGTACTTAAGTGCTTTGTAATCAATTTTCTAAAAAAAAATAACGAAATATTTAGTCATTATTATTTACTCCTACTATTTTTGTAACAAAAAAAAAAAATAAATAAAACGAAATTAAATAAAATGTAATTGTAGAAAAAATGAACTTATTTTCTTTCCTTCCGCTCATTATGATATGAAATTAAATTGACACGATATAAATTGTTTTTGGGTGACTGAGAAAGTGTCAAATATTCAGGAGACATACTTTTTACAAAGTGAAACTTTAAATGTAGACCAAAAATATCAACGATACCTACTTTGCCGTATCGAAAAAAGCAGAGCACAATACCTCAAGAAGCGCTAAAATGCACTAAATTTAAATGAAACTAAAAGCGCTAAAGAGCTCTAATTATATGTTTGTAAAAAAAATAATATTGTTTTTATTAATTTTCAAAAAGCCTATATATGTATATTAATTATTTGAAATCATTTACTATTTCGTGAAACGTTTTGAAGTGCACACCAACAATAATAATTAAATAATTAAAATACGTTAAAAACTTTTCATACACCTGTTAATTTTCTAATAAGAGCTTCCTATTTTCTTCCTTATCTTCAGGCCATAGTACTACTTTAATACAAAAATTTAATTTTTTATATGTTTGAAGAAAATTAATTTTAATAGAAACATTTGCGAAAATTTTATAATTAATACAACTAGTATTTTTACTCTTTAGTGCTTATAGAATGTGTATTAAAGAATATCCAGTGTTTAAAGGCGGCTCTAGGAAATATCGGCAATGAAAAACAAGAAAGAAAATTATAGTCGGTCTAGACCGACTATACGATAACCTATACAATGCGTTCAGAGATCCTATCTCTTAGGCCCAACTAACTGGACATAGAAAATAAGCAAAAACCAAATTTTAGCGGGATTTTTATTAATTTTTTTGGCTGCAGATATGAAAAAGTTCATATCGGATGCTCTGTCTATATGGGGACGAGGTCCAAAAATGGACCGATCCTGATCATGTTTGGTAAAGTCTCTTGTATTTTGCAAAAATATATACAAACAAAATCTGAGAAGAATCAGTGCAATATTTTTGTTTTTTAATAGACTTAAGTGAAGATCGGGAAGCAGGTCTATATGGGGCCAAAGTGATCATTTTTGGACCACTCATTAATGGACGTAATGAACGCATACAAAACCCAATTTGAGTAAGATCTATATGACAATTTGGATCTTATGGCAATTTATGTCGATTTCATAGGGGTAATTTGTAAGGGGGCTAGGTCTGAACATGGACGGATTCTCACCAATTTCAACAGCTTTCATCCCACGGCTGAGAGAAGCTTATATACCAAATTGCATCAAAATCTATTCATATTTGCGACCTGCAGTTTGATTACAAGGTTTACATGGATACACAGACGGACGGACGGACGGACGGACGGACGGACAGACGAACGGACGGACGGACATTGTTAAATCAACTCAGAAGGTGATTCTGATTCGATCGGTATAATTAAAGATGGGTCTAGGTCAAATATTTTTGGTTGTTACAAACAGCAGCACAAAGTCATTATACCCAAACCACATAGTGGTATAGGGTATAATTACCCGAAAAAGTAAAAATCCTAAAAAAGAAATGAAATTTTGCGAAAAAAAAAAAATGTCAAAATACCAAAAAAGGAAAATAAAATATATTTGAAAAATATCTAAAAGAAGGCCCAAAACTTAATCAATATTTTCCATATGAAAATGCACTCAAAAATCAATTAAAATGAAATCGGGCCTATTCCCGTTGGCGTTGGCGTTGTCGTTTTAATTGTAGTTTCTATGTCGTTGTCGTTCTTATCGTCGCGCAGTGGGTTCGATGGTACTCAAAGTGGCGATTAATTCATAGAAGCCGTAGTTTATAAATATTTTGAGTTTTTATTGATTATTAATCATAAATACATTTTAGCAGCATTTTAGAAAAAAATTTAAAAAAAAATTTTTTAACCTGTTAGGCGTTTTTTGTTTTTCGGCAAAAAAGTTCTTAGTTCACTATTTTAACTGTAACTGTGGAATGAAAAGAGATAAATTAATAAACAAACGTGGAAAATAGAGCGCGCTAAAGTGCTATTAAAAAAATTAAAGAATGAACATATAATATATACCCATATTAGTATAAATTGAATTTAAAGTCAAAATTTTGTTTTTCACTAAATCCCATATACACATATGGCCACTGAAATAGGTACTCTGTAGAATTTTATTAAAATACAAATTTTTCGCAAAAGATTTTTTTTAATTCAATTTTATTTATTTATTTAGTATGTTATCAAATGGCTAAACATAAATATTAAAATAAACATAACTAAAAACATTAAATTATACTTATAGTATATTCAAAGAAGTTCAAAATTCACATGGCCATTGAAATAGGTACGAAAGTATGAAAAAAATTGTTAAAAAATATGACAGCAAATAAGAATACAAATTGTGTTTTTAATATTATCCACTGTGTCCTCCGCTATTTTGGATTAATTTTTCTATTCTATGGGGCATTGAATTGACTAATTTACGACAAGTCTCTATAGGAGTGGTATACCATCTTGTATTTTTTGCCATAATTCAGCCATATTTCGGCAAGCTTCTTTCCCAATTCGGTTTTTGAGATCTCCCCAAAGGTTTTCTATGGGGTTAAGATCTGGTGATTGGCTTGGCCATTCCAAAACTTTAACACTTTTTCCTATAAACCACTCACTTACCAATTTTTATGAGTGCTTAGGGTCGTTATCTTGCTGAAAAAGCCACCGAAGTGGCATATTTTCTTCAGCAAATGGTAACATTACCTCCTCTAGTATGTCCCTATAGCGCTCTTTTGTCATAGTATCATTTATAAGATGGATGGGACCTACTCCATTCCAAGAGAAACAACCCCACACCATAACATTTCCGCCACCATGCTTAATCGTTTTTTTGCTGTAACGTGGGTTAACTTCTTGCCCTTTTGGACGTCTAACATTTCGTTCTGAGTCATTACCAAACAAGTTCATTTTTGTTTCATCACTCCAAAGTATATTATGCCATTTTTTTGTACCACCTGAACCACACCACGTTTTATGTACAAGTGCAAAATTTTTCCTCTTTTGCAAGTTTGCTTTTCTGAGTAGTGGAATATTACGCGCTATCCGACCTGGTAATTTCATGGTAAATAATCGGCGACGTACAGTCCTAACTGATATTTCATTGTTAATTTCCGCTGTAATTGCTATTGATGACATGAAAGGATCTCGTTTGGCCAACGTTGCAATGTAAGCGTCGGTGACACTAGATGTTTTCTTTACACCACCTCGCTTTTCTATTAATTCTCGGGGCTTCAGGGCATTAGCGAAAAAATTTTTAGACCTTCCTAGTGATTTAGCAATGAAACCGTATGAATGGTTTTGCTTCCGAAGATTTTGAATAAGTTTTCTCACTTCTGCTGTACAATGCTGTCGACGGCCCATGTGGCATTAAAATGTGTATTATTTTTTGCCAATATATTATCTACGACACTAAAACATACCTTTTGATTATTTTTTTTTCGAAAAAATTTAAAAAATATCACAATTTATCACGAAGTACCTATTTTAGTGACCACTAAAATTTGCCAATAGAATAAAATAACCACGCTGCTTAATTATCAAAACAAACAAAGAGAACTGTTCATTTGAATTCCATAAGCAGACAGTATTGCCAGTCGAAATATATCAAAAGTATGCAGCATTACATTGACATAAAAAAACGCCACATGAATATCAACAAATAAATGCTGCGTCCCTATTTCATTGGCCATATGTGTATATGGGGGGTTTCATGTCAAGTGCACCAACTTTTGAAACCGATGTCTTCTGATCGGGATGAAATTTGCACCAAGGTTAGTCCTATTGGATAGTAGCTTAGACACAATTTTTCAATAAGATCGGTCCAGATCTCTCTGAGTTAGAGGGGATCAATATTTGACATTTTGGCCAAACAGATGTTTTTTCTCATCCATGTAACTTATTACCTATTGTTCTTAGAAAATTTTCTCCCAAATAGTTTAGATAGCTATTTCTTCAATATTTCGGAAAAAAATACTTAAAAAAAAAAAATTTTAGACTTTTTTTTTTTGCTAAATTAACGCATTTTTGCCTTTTTTCCAAAAAGGTCATTTTTATTATTTTTCATAAGAAAGCTTAGGATTTTTCCTTTAAGAGCTTTTTGGTCGCTTAGTGGGATGGAGTGGGATATCTATCAAAATAAATGTTTTGTAACCCAAGACAACGGTTTTTAAATTTTTCACAAATGCACTATTTTGAATTTTTTCCTATTTGTGTGTAAAACCTTACAAATAAAACTTATACTGAGAAACTAGACAAATTAACCTTTCCGAAGGTATATAACATACCTTCATAACATAACAGAAGAGAATGGTTATCTGTAACCTGAAAGAGTTATTTGCAACATTTCAATCTGAACACGAGGATGTTAGATTTGGCTTCACGAAATTAACCCAAATGAGTCCAAAACATTGCGTTTTGGCAGAAAGCAGCGGAACTCACACAGTATGCGTTTGCATTTACCATGAAAATGTTAAACTGATGTTCAAGGAAATCAACTTAAATTATTTAACAGATGATTCGGCAGAAGATTTACGCGCTTACCGCGATTGCCTTAAATTGACTATGTGTCCTAATGCAACAACTTCTTGCCACTTAGGTGAATGTACCAATTGCCCGAAAACCACATTCATCAAAGAAAATTTAATCAACTCTTTAGATCGAGAATATATAGAGGAGGTCAAATTTGATTCTTGGATTCAGACTGACAGATGCACATTGAAAACAATGATTTTAAATGTGGATGATGTTGTGGAAGAAATGTGTCCAGGATTGCTAAACTTGAGAAACCATGACTTTTTAGTCAAAGAGCAATGGTCATTCTTCAAGGATTTGGAGATACATTTGAAGTCTGGTGAATTCTTTGTTTCATTTGATTTCGCAGAAAACTATAAATATGTTCTTCAGGATGCCATACAAGCATTCCACTTCAATAACGACCAAGCAACTATATTCACAGTAGTTATTTACTATAAGAAAGATGAAAAACTGGAACACAAAAGTATGGCAATCATATCCGACGATTTAAAACATGATACCGTTGCAGTTTATGAGTACCAGAAGAGAATACTAAAATTTCTAAAATCTAAATTTATAGTAAAGAAGGTACACTACGTTTCGGACGGAGCTCGTCAACATTTTAAAAACAAAAGTGGCGTCGCAAATCTTATGGCTCGTGAAAAAGATTTTGGAATGCCAGCTGAGTGGCATTTTCATCCTACTGCTCATGGTAAAGGAGCATGTGATGGTATTGGAGCAAACCTTAAAAGAAATGCAGCGAAGTATAGCCTTTAGTACTCTCATAAAGATCGCATCTTAGATGCGACTGCTCTATTCCATTGGACGAAGAGTTATTGTAAAGAAACTAAAATAGATGTTAGTAACAAAGAGGATCATCAGGAAACATTGAAAATACTGAAGAGCGGATTCGATGCTACGGTAACAATCGACGGCACCGCTCAATACCATGCTTTTATACCGCTTGTCGATGGAAGACTCAAGTTGAAAAAGTTTTCTGCCTCTATTTAATGCGATTTCTTTCCAAAGACAACAAATAAACCAGCAGCGAAATCAACAGCTGAACCTAGTAACGCCAAGAAAGGATTGACAAAAAAACGCAGTAAATAAAGGCGACAAAAAAGGTGGATGAAAGACTGGGTATTTAAAAATTTACAAGACTTAAATACTTCATCAGCTACAATAAATTAAGTATAAAAATAGTTATGATATAAATGGATCTAATGTAATTAAGATTAAATTTTAATAAATTATTTATCTTTTTATTTTTAATATTATTATTATTATACATTAATTTAATTATTATTAAAAATAAATAAAAAATAATAATTTTCCAACATTTCTATAGAAAAAAAGCGATTTTTTCCTGAGGTTAACATATTCTGGGTATTACAGTATCGAGGGTATAAAATTTTAGTTAGGTATGTTATATATCTTCGGAAAGTTTAGTTTGTCTAGTTTCTCAGTATAAGTTTTATTTGTAAGGTTTTAGACACAAATAGGAAAAAATTCAAAATAGTACATTTGTGAAAAATTGAAAAACCGTTGTCTTGAGTTACAAAACATTTATTTTGATAGATATCCCACTCCCATCCCACTAAGCGACCAAAAATCTCTTAAATTGAAAATCCTAAGCTTTCTTATGAAAAAAAAAGTGCCCTTTATGAAAAAAGGCAAAAATGCTTTAATATAGCAAAAAAAAAAAAAAGTCTACAAATTTTTTTTTTTTTTTAGTATTTTTTTTCCGAAATATTGAAGAAATAGCTATCTAAACTCTTTGGAAGAAAATTTTCTAGGAACAATAGGTAATAAGTTACATGGATGAGAAAAAACACCTGTTTGGCCAAAATGTCAAATTTTGATCCCCTCTATCACAGAGAGATCTGGACCGATCTTGTTGAAAAATTGTGTCTAAACTAGGACTAACCTTGGTGCAAATTTCATCCCGATCGGAAGACATCAGTTTCAAAAGTTGGTGCACTTGACATGAAATCCCCATATATAAAATTAATTTAAAAAAGTCATCAAAGAGAATATTATATTTTTTTTATTGATGATTTATCATGAATACATAAAAACACAGTATATTAGAAAAAAAATTTTAAAAAAATTTGTTAGCCTCTTAGGCGCTTTTTTGTTTTTCGGCAAAAAAGTTTTTAGTTCACTATTTTAACTGTAACTTTGGAATGAAAAGCGATAAATGAATAAATCAAATTGGAAATTGGAGCGTACTTAATGTGCTACTAAAAAATTTAAATAATAAATATATAATGTATAAAATTAATTTAAAATTATAATTTTGTTTTTCACTAAATTCCATAAATATACAAAATTATCTCAAAAAAATCACGAAAGAATGGTTTATTAAAAAAAAAAATTGAAACTTTTTGCTGAAATCTTTGTTTTTCTTTTACAATTTTAACAAGCAGTATTAAAATAATTGTGTTACTCTGCATTATCAAATTCATCATAATTATCTCTGTTATCATAATCTTCATTATCATCATTATCTTCATCATAATTATCATAATCTTCATCATCGGCATCACTATCTTCGTTGCTATTATCATCACCTTCTTCATCACCATCTTCATCATATACATCTTTATTATAATTTTCATCAGAAATATCTGGCAAAACTAATAACTCTAATTCCGAAGTTCTTGTTCATGCTAGATATAAATGGGTCAGAACTAAGAAGGAACCTATTGAAAATATCAGCATTGGACTTTTCTCAGCTGCATTTACGAGCAAAGTTCTCTCTATAATTTTTAGAATCTTTATTTCTGACTTCTTGAGCTTCTTCCGATAATTCTCCAATTGTTAAAAGTGCGTGCTGTATAATCTCCAGCCCGTGAATAAAAAATTTATGCAAAGTGGGCGGCATACAAAACCACGGATACTTTTCAATGAAGTATCTTGCTGTGTTGTGAGCAATTCTACGGGAATTTTCCAAATGAATCTCATGAACATAAGAACCAACAATTAACTAGTATTGTATGCATTTTTACTTTGCACACTTACTGGACTTGACACAAAAACGACAATAAAAAAAGGCTCTGCATTGTCCTAGGGTTTTTTTTTAAATTAAAGATGAAGTCCTATACTTTTTTAAAATGCACAAGTCGGAACCCAACTATAACTAACTTAATAAGTGCGGTCCATAAAATGTGGAAAATTATCCAATTTTGGACTTTTTTTTTTACAAAAATTGCTAAAAATAGTTACACATAATTTTTATAAACAAAAAAAATTTTTCGACTTTTAATAAATAAAATAAATGTCTAATGTAATATTGACATGAAAGGACCGCAGCGGCAATAAATTTTGTGTGTATATATTTTGTTGTTGTTGTACATACTCCCTGAAGATGTCATTCAATGAATGACGAAATATTGGAGGAGAAAAAATAAAATAATAAAGGATATTTTATAAACAAAAACGTGACCTCGAGCTCGACTAATTTATTAAAAGTCATAAATTTCAATGGTCGAATAATAATTCATCATTTATTAAAAAAAATTTTCTATATCTTAAAATACCTGAGATTGAAGCTTCCATTATAAAAGTTTTACTTTTTTTAAAGATTTAATAGAAAAATAAGCATTTGAATCGTAAAGAATTTCAATTTGTCTACTTTTTGCAAAAAACAGCATTAATTTGCTGACTTTGACAGCTCACCACGGGGTAAGTATATAACATAGATGTCTGAAATTTCACATAGTGATGTAGAATTTTATCTAGTTTCGCCGTATACAAAAGTTTCTGACAAAAACTTAATTCTAAAATTTCAATTAATCGCCACTTTCGAACCATTTGAACCCAATGTGCGTCGCTTCGTTCCTAAATTGGCATTCTTGAAATATATTGAAACGAAGAAACAAATTCGGGATATTTTTCCATTTCGGACACTTATTTTTCAAATTGCTGCACTGTCGTTATTTTCATTTTTAATTTAATTTTTTATGGTCGCTTCAACTTCGATACTAACAATGGCGACGACGGAAAAAAACGTTTCTTTTTTCGTTAATATCTTCGTTTCCAAATAGAGAATACCAATATATACTCGATGCAAGTCGATAACGCCAACAGTGATGCCAAACTGTCGTTTTTATTTTGTTTACAAGCGACAACGCCAATGGGAATAGTCCCGAATATTTATTTATATAAAGGGTCCGCCAAATAAATTTTTTTTTTGAAAATGCTATAAAAAAAACTACTGAATATTATCTCAAATTTCTTTTTTTATTTGAAAGTACAATCCTTCCGGTTAATAACGGTAGATAATTTCATTCAAATGGCTGCCTCGGCTGGCCATGCAGTAGCCTACACGATCGGTCCAATTTTTAAGCACATTATCGATTGTGTGCAGGTGTATTTCACCAATGGCTTCACGAATATTGTCCTTTAAAGCGTCAATTGTCTCTGGCTTGTTGGCGTTACACTTATCTTTGAGGGCACCCTACAAATAATAGTCTAACGGTGTCAAATCGCAGCTCCGAGGTGGCCAAACGACATCAGCTCTGCGGCTGATAATGCGATCTTCAAAAACAGGGCGCAAAACATCGAGTGTAGCTTCGGCTGTGTGGCACGTAGCGCCGTCCTGTTGAAAACAAATGTTGCCAATATCCTCCTCTTTAATTTTTGTGAACAAAAATTCGTTCAACATGGCCCGATAACGATCGCCATTGAATGTAACGGCCACTCCTTGCTCATTTTCGAAGAAAAATGGCCCATTTATGCGTCTGGACCAAAATCCGCACCAAACAGTGACTCGTTTTGGATGTATCTGCTTTTCAATGTATGCGTGCGGGTTTTCTGTGCCCCAAATGCGACAATTTTGCTTGTTTACATACCCGCCAAGATCAAAATGAGCTTCATATGAAAAGATGATTTTTTTTTTTGCAAAATCGGCATCTTCTCTAAGTCGATCGCAGGCCCACTTAGCGAAGCGAAAACGCATTGGATGGTCAGTTGGCTTCAACTCCTGTACCAATTGGACTTTGTGTGGTCTTTATGCAAAATTCGTCTCAATGATGCCTCCGAAAGGTTCAATTCTTGAGAACGACGGTGAATTGATGTTGATGGCGCTTCACGCACACTTTCTGCCACAGCAGCAATATTCTCGGGTCTACGCACTGTTTTTGGCTTTTCACGCTTTGGTTTATCGATAAGGATGCCAGTTTCTTTCACTTTTTTTCCACAAGATAACGAACATACGGAGCTGACGGTGCTTCTCTTCTTCCAAAATCCGTACGCAATTTTCGCACACATCTGCAACATTACCATGATTTTCAAAGTAATATCGCAATATTTCCCAGCGTTGTTCAAGCGTATACACAACCATATTCGTTCAGCGGAAGGATAAAACTAATTATCTGTCAAATCAGACATGAGCTAAGTGTTACCATTCACGAAATAAGCACTAGTTAAAAAAAAAAAAACGTTTGATGGCGAACCCTTTAGAAGTTTATTTTTTGTTATGCAAAAATAACCCATAAAATTATATATGTAATGTTTATGCAATGCACTATGAAAAATGGCCAACTTTTGAAAAAGAAAAGTAAGCCAAAAAGTAAGAAAATTGCACAAAAAATTGGGTCATTTCTCATTATTTTGTATGGTTTTCTTTGCCATTTTTAATTTTTTTTTTTTAATTAATTGCACTAAACACTCTTTCGACTTTAGAGTTTATGTACCGAGAAGTCGATATATCAGTATATCATTGACTGCCTTTTTAAAGTTATTACTTCAATAGAAAATAAATCAGTTCTATCTCTATTTTCCATTTACATAGTCTTAAATTGTTGAGACAATGATCAATGATGATCGTTCGATTTTGTTTTTTGTTCTTTACAAACTATTTTATAAAATGTATAACATATTCGGAGTTTTCTGGCAGTGCCAAAAGCAACATCAATGCATAGTGCTTTTGTGCCAGCTCTCAATGGTGGTATCCAGTTTTTAAACAATGGATTCGCATTTTTCCATACTTTTGTACATAACGCACCATTTAAAATAAAAAGAATTAATAGTTATTAGATACTCTTAACAATTACTTTAATATTTAAGTTACAAAAAAAAGTATCATCTGTTCAAATCAGCGATGGCCAAAGAGAGAATTTCCTATCCCGCGGGGTGGATGAACAAAATTCTGCTAACGTAATTAAAACACACGTACACTATGAATAAACATGAAAGGCCTAGTTACCCACGCGTAACGGTATCGTCGCGAATCAGCTGATTAAACCTGTCTTATGAAAAACACATATAACTGCTTACTCAACTTAAGCTAAACGTATCGTTAGCTTCTGTTGATTTTAGATTTTTGCTACGTTTGTACGTGACACTCGTGAACAGCTGATAAAGTTTGATTAATTTTACACAGCAACATGCTGGTACGTTTTTATACCCTATACCACTATGTGGTTTGGGTATAATGACTTTGTGCTGCTGTTTGTACTACCAACAATATTTGACCTAGACCCATCTTTTATTATACTAATCGACTCAGAATCACTTTCTGAGTCACTTTCAGAATCACTTTCTGAGTCGATTTAGCTATGTCCGTCCGTCCGTCCGTCCATCCGTCCGTCCGTCTGTGTGTCCATGTAAACCTTGTAATCAAACTAGAGGTCGAAAATATGAATATATTTTGATGAAATTTGGTATATAACCTTTTATCGGCCATAGGATGAACGGTATTAAAATTGGTGAAATTCGGTCCATGTTCAGACCTAGTCCCCATACAAATGACCCCTATGAAATCGACATAAATTGCCATAAGATCCAAATTATCATATAGATCTCAGTCAAATTGCGTTTGTATATGTTTATTATATCCCTTAATCAGTGGTCCAAAAACAATAGCTACAGGACAATTCTTAGTCAGAGGCCCTATATAGAACTGCTTCCCGATCTTCACTTAAATCAAAATATAAAAGACTTTACCAAATATGGTCAGGATCGGTTCATTTTCCAACCTAGTCCTCATATATATAGCACCCGATATGAACTTTTTCATATCTGCAGCCAAAAAAATTAATAACAATGCCACTCAAATTTGGTTTAAGCTTATTTTCTATATCCAATTAGTTGGACCGAAGAGATAGGGTCTCTAAACCATGGTATAGGGTATCGTAATAATCTTACTTGTTTATGTTCTATAATTGGACTAAAGCCAACGTTACGATACGATAAGGTTACATTTTAACAACGTGTGGGTAACTAGGCCTGAAGCCATACCTTCGTAAGTTTAACGATTACAATAGTTCGGTTATTGGTTTGTTTACCTTCTGACATAGTTAAACACTTGAGCACTTGAGGAGGAAGGAGTATCGCTGATCTGACTTAAAAAATACACTAATAAAAATGTTTATCTCGTTTTAAGTTCTGTATCTACTTATTATTTAAAAAGGCATTTCGACACTTGTCATGGAAATTTTAATGACCTAATGGGGGGTGAACGAAAATTTATGGTTGATGAAACTATTATTCATCACCATAATATAGTTTATTTGATAAACGCAAATGATTCATTGGCTTTGAGAAAGGCATCTTATATAGGTGCTTTGACTTTAGCAAAGCAATGTCGCCTATATGAGGATGGCATCTTTTTTTAACATCAGATGTTTTAAATTGTTTTGGTGAAAAATGCCAAGAAGCTAAAAATCTTTGCCAAAATATTCCATTGTCTCGACAGACAGTCACTAGTAGGACAGAAGAGATAAGTAAGTTTATCTATTCTGCAGCTAAAAATAGGCTTACAAATTACAAATATTTTTCAGTTTCGCTTGACGAGAGTGCTGACATTAATAATATTTGTTAGTTAATTATTTCCACCAAAACTGTTGATGCAAATTTAACCACTGTTGAAGAAGTTTTGGATGTTACTTCCCTTCACAGTCATGTTAGAATTCAGGTTTTGTATGACGCAATAAAATCAAATCTTTTTTCAATTGTTGACAAAAGCAAGTTAAGTTCAATACGCACAGATGGAGCAAAAGTAATGAGAGGGAAAAACAAGGGTCTTCTGGGAATTTTAAACAAAAATGGAATTTATTGCCCAGCTTTCCATTGTGCTATACATCAGCAAGCATTATTTTCTAAAGCATTAAGTATGACCAATACTATGAACATTGATGTTAGAATAATTAACAAAATAAGACGTGGACTCAGAGAAAGTTTAAAGATTTTTTGGATAACCTCCATGCAGAGTATGGTGATCTTTTGTTGTACACTGAAATTCGTTGGCTTAGTCGATGCAAAAGCTTAGAAAGGCTTTTTTATTTAAGAAAAGAAATCATTCTGTTTTTTGAAAGTACACCAAAATAGCAGCAAATGACGCACCTGATATTGCTTCAGAAATGATTCCAAATCAATTAAATGATATTGAGTTGTGGCTTAAAAGATGGAATATAAAAGTTAATAGAGAAAAATCCTCCCATATTACTCTTACGTTAATATCTCAAGATTGCCCAGCTGTTGTTTTGCATGACAGGCAAGTTCCTAAATAAACATATGTCAAATATTTAGGTCTCCATCTCAACCGCCGAAACATGGAGAGAATATATTCAGACAAAAAGAGAACAATTAAAACAAGTAAGAAAATTATAGTCGGTCTAGACCGACTATATGATACCCTATACCATGCGTCTAGATACCCTATCTCATTACCCCAACTAACTGGATATAGAAAATAAGCATAAACCAAATTTGAGTGGGATTTTTATTAATTTTTTCGGCTGCAGATATGAAAAAGTTCATATCGGATGCTATATCTATACGGGGACTAGGTCCAAAAATGGACCAATCCTGATCATGTTTGGTAAAGTCTCTTGTATTTTGCAAGAATATATACAAACAAAATTTGAAAAGAATCGGTGCATTATTTTTGTTTTTAATAGATTTAAGTGAAGATCGGGAAGCAGCTCTATATGGGGCCTATGACTAAGAGTTGTCCAATAGGGATCATTTTTGGACTACTTATTAATGGATATAATATATACATACAAACCCAATTTGACTAAGATTTGTATGATAATTTCGATCTTATGGCAATATATGTTGATTTCATAGGGGTCATTTGTATGGGGGCTAGGTCTGAACATGGACCGATTCTCACCAATTTCAATAGCGTTCATCCCATGGCCGATAAAATATTAAATACCACATTTCATCAAAATATATTCATATTTGCGACCTGCAGTTTGATTACAAGCTTTACATGGACACACAGACGGACGGACGGACGGACGGACGGACGGACGGACATCGTTAAATCGAATCAGAAAGTGATTCTGATTCGATCGGTATAATTAAAGATGGGTGTAGGTGAAATATTTTTGGTTTTTACAAGCAGCAGCACAAAGTCATTATATCCAAACCACATAGTGGTATAGGGTATAAATATAAACGAGAAAAATGTATTGGCTACTTAGTCCTAAATCTGAGTTATCCCTGGAAAATAAACTTTTACTCTACAAAACAATATTGAAACCAATTTGGACTTTCGGAATAAAGCTTTGGGGAAACGCGAGTAATTCAAAATTTGAAATTCGTCAAAGATGCCAATACAAAACACTAAGATTAATAGCAAATGCTCCTTGGTGCATGACTAATGACAATATTCAGAAGGATTTAAATATTCCATCTGTTAAAGACGAGATACATAAATATGCAGTATGCTTATTAGATGAAAGCGAAGAAGTGAATAGACTTAAAAGGTATCATATCTTAGATTTACCTTTCAGAAAATTATCTCTATACGTTATAACCTATAAATTTATACATTTGTAGATAGTTTTACTGGATAAAGGTCCAGGCTAGGTTAATTTAAAATAAGATAATTAAATTTACTCATTGTTGTAAAAACATATTGTCAATAAATGAATTAAAAAAAAATATATAGGTTTGTGGTCCCTTCTGTAACGCATCAAAATAAATTTCGGAGATTCCAAAACCATATATTTTCTTGATCCCTATAATAAGGGAAGTTGATTTGGCCACGACCGTCTGTCAATCTGTATGTGGAAATGACAATCACACCCTCAATAACTAAGCTAGACTCTTCGTTTTTACATAAAATCGTTTCTTCACATCCCAGTCGAGCAGTGTTGCCATTTTAGCATTTTAGTTGCTAGATTTAGCAACTTTTTTTGTCCTTTAGCATCCAAAATTTATGAAAAGATGTTAAATGCTAACTTAGCATCTTTTATTAATAAAAAGTTGCTTTTAGCATCTTTTTTCATTATTTTTTAATATACAATTTTAATGTTAATGGTGTTGATTTGTTTTAATTTCTCAAAGTGTAATACGAGAATTTTGTGTACCACTCTTTTTACCACTCTGCTCGTTTCTTTCAACAAATATAACAAAACATTTTGAAATAGACATTCTTCTATTTCAAAATGTTTTGAACACCAACAAAAGCTTTTAATGAATTAAAAAGTCGATTGCCAAAAATATTATTGTATTAAAAAAATGCCAAAATTTTCAATACAAAACACATTAAATACGGTAAAAGAGCCGATAACCAAAATATTGGAAGAGTTTAAATTTAGATCATCTAAAACAGAAAAAATTCAAATCCAATGGAGTTATATCATAGAACAATATTGGGATACAACACTGAATACAACATCTTTATGCATTGAAATTAAGAAAAATTCTATTGGCGAAACTCCATTTAAAGAATTATTTGTATTGCTTTTATTAGTTTTGTCTTTCTCAAAAGCCGAAGTTGAACGTTTTTCTAGTTTAATGGCTTTAGTTAAAAGCAAACTTTGAACAGAATAAAATCCGAGTTGTTATGTTCTGTATTACGTACAAAAGAAAGTTTTAAATTGAAAAATGGGCGCTGTTACACTTACAATATACCGAGTGATGTCGTTGATAAAAGTCGATCGTCAGAAAAATATCAGCCAAGAAGAACTTGAAGATGAAGACATTACAGAAATATTAGATTCCATAAACCAATTATTGTAAATTCTGTTATATTTGAAATTAAAAAAAAATCTCAGAAATGAAAAATATTAAATTTAAAATTAAAAAAATTAATTTAATGTTAAAAAAGAATACAGATGAAAACCAAAATAATTTTAATTAAAATTTAAAAAATATAAATCGGAACTTATATTTTATATTAACTTTTCGGTTTAAAAACCAAAAATGTATTAAGAAGTAATTAATTAATTAATTAAGCCATAAGAACATTTTTTTAAAGTTTCTTTTTAAAAAGTACCCATTTTTTAAAAAGTATCCCTGTTTTTAAAAAAGTATCGGCAACAGTTTTAAACTAGTAGCCGTACTCAACATTGGTTGTAATATTGAGTTTAAGAGGCAGGCGAAATGTGTCAAAGATTCGGCACATCCGAATCTAACGCTCTTACCTGTTTGGCATTCAGTCGTTAGAATTTCATCTAAGTCACAGAAAAGTTATAAATAATTAAATTTTTATGTGTTACAAACACTATAACAAAATAATTATACTCTCATCCCATGGTGAAGTATGTATATGAAAGAAAATGTAAAAAAAAAATTTTGCTGGTAATCGAAATTCCAGTAAAATAATATTCCTATACATACTTAGCATATACAAGCATACGTATTACATTAATAAATAATTGGATTTTCCCAAAAAATCTTTTCATCAAACTAACACATAAAAATATTGTGTGTGTATTGTGTATGATGTAACAACAATAACCAACTGGGATTTCCGCCATAAACAACATAAATACTGCATATTAAACTGTAGAGATATTGCTGGGAGACAACTTAAATATGCCTTAAAAGAAAAATAACATTTCTGTAGGCACTGTTGAACATTGCATTGCAATTTAATGATAAAGTTTTTCGAACTTTGAAATAAAAAAGTTCAACTTTACTTGAACTTAATGAAAAATTTAACTGGATAAATTCTTTGTGCATAATTCTATTTATGTTTAAATTAGTACTAATTTGTTCAAAAATACTTACAGCTGCGGTCAGAAAATACCACCAGGATAAAAAAGTTCTTCGTTAGATATTTGTAAATAGGTCAGAAGCTGATTTCATTGAATATTTGTCATAAGATACTTATAAGACTGTAAAACAATATTATATAACAAATTGTTGATTTGGGTCTTACAAATATTCAACTTTTTGAAAAAAACTTAAAAGAACTCAGTCGAAAAAACAGGACTATAGTTCTTATTATATCTATAATATTAATAGGCTAGGCGAATTCTTGTGACCGATGTTTTGTTCTACCGTTTTATCCCGATTTTGACTAAACTTAGATTATTTGAAACGTATTTCTTTTTAGTCGTCTCGCAGATTTACAGATTTTTAAATTTTTTCCTTTATTTTGAGTAAATTGCATTTAAAGTTGCAACTAACACATACATAAAACAAGTAAGAAAATTATAGTCGGCCTAGACCGACCATACGATACCCTATACCATGGTTTAGAAACCCTATCTCTTCGGTCCAACTAACTGGATATAGAAAATAAGCAAAAACCAAATTTGAGTGGCATTGTTATTAATTTTTGTGGCTGCAGTTATGAAAAAGTTCATATCGGATGCTATATTTATATGTGGACTAGGTCAAAAAATGGACCGAACCTGACCATATTTGGTAAAGTCACTTATATTTTGAAAAAATATACACAAACCAAATTTGTGAAAAATCTGTGCAATATTTTTGTTTTTTTTTTGATAGATTTAAGTGACGATCGGGAATCAGCTCTATATGGGGCCAATGACTAAGAATTGTCCAATAGGGATTTTTTTGGAGTACTGATTAATGGATACAATAAACACATACAAATCCAATTTTACTAAGACCTATATGATAATTTGGATCTTATGGCAATTTATGTCGATTTCATAGGGGACATTTGTATGAGGGCTTGGTCTGAACATCGACCGATTCTCACCAATTTCAATAGCGTTCATCCTATGGCCGATAAAAGCTTATGTACCAAATTTCATCAAAATATATTCATATTTGCGACCTGTAGTTTGATTACAAGGTTTACATGGACACACAGACGGACGACTCAGAAAGTGATTCTGAGCCGATCGGTATAATGATATAAGATGGGTCTAGGTCAAATATTTTTGGTAGTTACAAACAGCAGAACAAAGTCTGTATACCCAAACCACATAGTGGTATATGGTATAATTATACATATTCTGTGTGTTTTATTAAATTTGTTAATGTGTTTATAATGACTTTGTGCTGCTGTTTGTAACTACCAAAAATATTTGACCTAGACCCATCTTTTATTATACCGAATGATTCAGAATCACTATCTATCCGTCCGTCCGTCCGTCGTGTGTCCATGTAAAGCTTGTAATCAAACCGCAGGTCGCAACTATGAATATATTTTGATGAAATTTGGTATATAAGCTTTTCTCGGCCATAGGATGAACGCTATTGAATTTTGTGAGAATCGGTCCATGTTCAGACCAAGCCCCCATACAAATGACCCCTATGAAATCGACTTAAATTGCCATAATATCCAAATTATCATATAAATCTTAGTCAAATTGGGGTTGTATGTGTTTATTACATCCATTAATCAGTAATCCAAAAAGTATCCCTATGGGACAATTCTTAGTCATTGGCCCCATATAGAGCTGATTCCCGATTTTTATTAGATTATAACTGTCAGGAAAGACCTCTGCGGGGAGCTTATTCCACATACGGCTAGTTCGACCGATAAACGAATTCTCTCTGTAATGCGTTGTGCGGTCAACTGGACAATAGACTACAAACGGATGTGATCTACTAAAGAAGGGGGTAGAGCGAACTGAAACTCGGGCACTTGGAATAGTTTCGCTAATCTCAGAATAACATTTCCCATGGTAGTATCTAAAGAAAAGTGATACACAACCCACATTTCGACGATGTTCCAATGAGTCAATAGAGCTGGATACCCTACTGTCATTGATAAGCATCAACGCCCTCCTTTGCACACGATCCAGTAGCTCCAAAATAGACTTTGAAGCTCCTGCCCACATATATGGGAGTTATACTCCATTTTCGATTAGATGTAATTGGTACAGATTTTAAGGAGATCATAAGACACTTGAATGCTGCTTACGACACTTGAAAAACATGCTCGTTCCAACGAACATCACATCGAATTATCATGCCTAGAACAACTAGATATCCGATTCCTTATTACCTACACGACCCATATATACAGATAAATTGTTGAATTCATGGCCCTATGGGTCAACATACAACATTGAGTCTTCAGCGCATTAAAGAGATTGGAGATCGGAGATTGTTACAGGTCTTGCTTGAGTGTGTCATTCATTGTCCGCCTTTTGCCACCCCCAACCACCAAGAGGCTTGGCCTACAGTTAAAGGAAAATAATCACAAAAGCTGCTTTTATCTGCGAAAGAGTATATAAAGTTAAAATTTTGACCAAGAATGTCGTTCGGAAAGATAAGGAAAAGAGAAGGAGAAAGAACGGAACCTTGGGGTACCCCTGAATTAAGCTGAAACTCATTAGATGAAACCCCATCAATAACAACACATATTGTTCGGTCTCTGAGATAAGTCGATATAAATCGAGAGAAGTCATTACCAACCCCAAATGCAATAAGCTTTGATATCAATGAACCGTGCCACACACGATGGAATGCCTTGGAAATATCCACAGCAACCACTTTACTTTCGCCAAAATTATGAATGTATCGACTCCAGCGCTCAAAAAGTAGAGCTAATAGGTCACCCGTGGAACGATTTCTACGGAAGCCATACTGTCGATCATTAAGAAGTGAGTTGGCCTCTAGGTAGTTCACAAGATGGAAATTGATCTCCATCACTTTTGAGAGCGCAGAGCAGTTTGCAATTGGACGGTAATTTTCAGGGTTATGAGCCGCCTTTTTAGAGAATTGAAAGGCTGAAAAGGATGGCCAATGGACTGGCTAGCGTCGAAGAACACTGTTTCAGCACAAGTTGAGATCCGAAAGAACCTTTTTAACTGCACGTGCTCGAAAGATACCTTTTCAAGTTCGGGCAGAGGGTGATCGCTATCCGAAAAAAACGAGTTTTTTGCAAAAAGATCAGCTAAAAGGTTAGCCTTATCAACCGGTTCAGTGAATATTTGGTCATTCTTTAAAAGAGTTGGGATATCAGAACTAGCATTATTCTTTACCCTTTTAACAAATAACCAAAAGCTCTTACTACCCCGAGGAGCAGAGAGAACTTTAGCACGAAGACGCTGATCGTAAAGAAACTTTTGGCGCCTTAGTGTTTTGGCACATTCAGTTATCGCCTGTTTGCGTTGCAGTTCAGTGACGGTATTTTTATTTTCACGCCAATATCTGAATGCATCCTCTCTGGATCTGACTGCATCTCTGCAAGTCTGGTGAAACCAAGATTTTTGATTAGGTTAAGCCGAAATGTGCTTTGATGACCATTTTCGCAGCATTAATATTTTTATCCAGGAAACAAAGTTTCCAGTTGAAATGCTTGAAGAAATCGTTGAGCTCAGCCCAACGAGCCTTTTCGTAAATAAAAACTAAGCGCTTCATAGCTGGTGCTGAAACACTTTGAAGTACAGAGTACGAAAAGGATGCGGAAATGGTGCAGTGATCCGAATTACCGAGAGGTGCAAATATTTTCAATTCATACTTATCAGGGTGTGAAGTGAGAAAAAGGTCGAGAGTATTTTGTCGTTGCCCTTTAATGCAAGGAATGTGCGTTGGTTGATTCACTAGTAGCGCTAGGGCTGCAATGAGCTGCAAAAACCTCAACGTAACGACCTTCGGTAGTTGTTTGACTCGAATGGTGAATCCAAGAAGAGTTATGAATATTAAAATCGCCTGCAATAACGATTTCACTACGATTTTATATGATTTATTTTCAGAACCCATTTTTTATACCCTCCACACGTCAGTGGCAGAGGGTATATATAGGTTTGTTATTCCGTTTGTAACGCATCGAAAAACTAATTTCCCACCCCCTAAAGTATATATATTCCTGATCCTTATCACAGCTCGAGTCGATATAGCGATGTCCGTCTGTTTGTTGAAATCACGCTCATTCACAAAAAAAGCCATCTAACTGGCTAAGGTTACAAAAATATTAATTGCCATAATTCCCAGCAGGTTTGTGTTGAAAATGGGCTAAATCCGGCAGCATTGTGATTAGATACGAGCAAAAATATGTAGATACCTCTAAAAACACATAAAACCCAGTGTGTTTGTTGTAACAGTTTAGTGGTTGAACATATTAATGTACAACAACATAAAAAAATGCCACAAAAATAATATGCATATATATTAACAATACCAAGAACACAATAACATAGCTGATGTTAGTAGTATTGCCACATATTTTTTTTATCGTTATCACGTTATAATAAAAAAATCGCCAATATGAAAGAAAAATGAAAACAAAAAATGGAAAATGAAAATGGAAAATGGAGAATGGAGAATGGAAACTGAAAATTGGAAAATGGAAAATGAAAGACGTAAAATGGAAAATGTAAAATAGAAAATTAAAAATGGAGAATAGAAAATCGAAAATGAAAAAAGAAAATTGAAAAATAAAAATGGAAAATTAAAAATGGAAAATTAAAAATGGAAAATAGAAAACGAAAAATGGAGAATGGAAAATGAAAAATGAAAAATGGAAAATAAAAAACGGAAAATGGAAAATGAAAAATGTAAAATGGGAAATAGAAAATGAAAACTGGAGAATAGAAAATAGAAAATGGAAAATGTAAAATGGGAAATGGAAAACGCAAAATGGAAAATGAAAAATTAAAAATGAAAAATGTAAAATGGAAAATGAAAATGAAAATTAAAAAATTGAATATGGAAAATGCAGAATGGAAAATGAGAATTGAAAAATGGAAAATGGAAAAATGATGAATGGAAAATGGAAAATGAAAATTGAAAATTGAAAAATGGAAAATGAAAATTGAAAAATGAAAAATGAAGAATGAAAATTGAAAAATTAAAAATGGAAAATTGAAAATAAAAATTGAAAAATGAGAAATGGGGTATGGAAAACGCAAAATGGAAAATGAAAAATGGGAAATGGAAAATGAAAATTGAAAAATGGAAAATGAAAACTGTAAAATGAAAATTGAAAAATGAAAATGAAAAATAAAAATGGAAATTAAAATTAAAAATTGGATATGGAAAATGGAAATTGAAATTTGAAAATTGAAAATTGAAAAATGAAAAATGAAAAATGGAAAATGAAAATTGAGAAATGAAAAATGGAAAATGAAAATTTAAAAATGTAAACGGAACATGGAAAATGAAAAATGGAAAATGAAAAATGGAAAATGAAAATGGAAAATGGAGAATGGAAACTGAAAATTGGAAAATGGAAATTGAAAAACGTAAAATGGAAAATGTAAAATAGAAAATGAAAAATGGAGAATAGAAAATCGAAAATCGAAAATGAAAAAGAAAATTGAAAAATAAAAATGGAAAATGAAAAATGGAAAATAGAAAACGAAAAAAGGAGAATGGAAATTGAAAAATGGAAAATTAAATTGAAAAATGGAAAATGGAAAATGGAAAACGCAAAAGGAAAATGGAATATGAAAAATGGAAAATGAAAAATGGAAAATTGAAAATGAAAATTGAAAAATGAGAAATGGGGTATGGAAAACGCAAAATGGAAAATGAAAAATGGGAAATGGAAAATGAAAATTGAAAAATGGAAAATGAAAAATGTAAAATGAAAATTGAAAAATGAAAAATGAAAAATAAAAATGGAAATTAAAATTAAAAATTGGATATGGAAAATGTAAAATGGAAAATGAGAATTGAAAAATGGAAAAATGAAGAATGGAAAATGGAAAATGAAAATTGAAAATTGAAAATTGAAAATTGAAAATTGAAAATTGAAAATTGAAAATTGAAAATTGAAAATTAAAAATTGAAAAATGAAAAATGAAAAATGAAAAATGGAAAATGGAAAATGAAAATTGAAAAATGAAAAATGAAAAATGAAAAATGGAAAATGAAAATTTAAAAATGTAAAATGAAAAATGAAAAATGAAAAATGGAAAATGGAAAATGAAAACTGAAAAATGGAAAATGAAAATTGAAAAATGAAAATTGAAAAATGAAAAATGAAAAATAAAAATGGAAAATGAAAATTTAAAATGAAAGATGGAAATTGAAAATTGAAAAATGGAAAATTAAAATTGAAAATGAAAAATGGAAGATGAAAAATGGAAAATGAAAATTGAAAAATGAATAATAATAATTTTTAACCAAGAATCATTTAAATTTTGGTATTCGGATTTAATGTTTCAGTATCGGCAAAAGTTTAAAAGTGGTAGCCGCACTCAACATTGGGTGTAATATAGAGTTTAAAACTCAGGTGGACGGTATCGACACAACCGAATTTAACACTCTTACTTGTTTTTTTTTATAATAGCACATTTTTGAGGTGTACAATGCTTTCAACGCCTCATTTCTATGTAAATTTATAATAAAATATGTGATGAATTATTTTATTTTTAATTAAAAGCATATTAACTACACTTTTCGATCCTTTCATTTCAAGAATTTTAGTCATTCGGTGCTATTTTACTAACTGCATTGATGCAGTTTTTTTTATAATTTCGATCATTGGAAAAGAACCGTTAACTTTTTTGGAAAAAGCAAGTACGGTTAAAAAGAATATACATGAACAAAGCCTTGCTCATTGATGCTATTTTTTTAATCGACACTGTACATATTTAATATACTTATATATATTTATATATCAAAGGTATTTCATACTTTGGTACTTAAAGAAGTATGTTTATTTTTGTTTTTACCTTTTTTTATTCTTACTTTAAGTGCACTGTTCCACAGAACAGTTTTTAAGAAAAGGAATAATATCTAATTCAAAATTTTTCTATTAGAATAGAAGACTTACAAAAAAAAAAGTGAATAAGCATAAAAATATTTCATGTAATTTTGAAAAGCCACACAGTTTTCACTTCCTTTTCATAGAATATCAGCGAAAAACTTGAAATTCGCAATTCGGCACAGTTCAAACAATTCAAAGTAAATTTCAATTTTGATGATGAGGCTCTACTTTTAGATTACTTTCAAAAAATTTACTACACTTTAAACAATAAACTTTGAAGGAAAGACTACTGGTGTTTAACAAACATTTCAGAAAACCTTCTTGTTTCATATATTTGAGTAATTTTATTAAAGTACGTACGAATTTCATACAATTTTTAAGAAAACTGGATGGTTGGTGTGTTGACACATTTGTATTGAAATCAACAAAAGTACATGCATATTTTAACGAATTGGGGTTGGAAATGTATGAATGAATTAAATGTATTGCAACACATTATCTGTACTTGGAATTGGAATATTCCATATGGAATTTATTAAATATGGGAAAGGTTTTTCATGTAAATTGAAGGTTATTGACAAAAATCATTAAATCATTTTTACTTGCTTCGAGTCTATGAATTTTATGGCTTAATATTAAATTTGTAACACTCTTGTCTACAATTTTGATTGACAATTTGCCTTTAAATTGTTATATCCTTTACTACTCTGTTGTCAGGGCATTGTGGGTTTGAGCTGATGTTTGTAGCTACCAGAAATACCTGAGCAGAATTATTTGTCGACCATCTCAGAATCATCTTTTTGAGTAAATTTAGCAATCTTTTTCTATGGAAAACGGGCAAATATATTCTTTAAAAAATGATACATAAACCTCTATCGCATTTGGGACTTTCGCTATTTTAATCATGCCATATTACACCTCTTTCCTAATAAATTTCCGCCATGTGCTCTTATCAAATAACCCTATCATATATATCTTCATCAAATAAGTTTATGTCTTTGAAATAAATACTCTAAGATCATATCGATATATATATCAGCAAACACAAATATTCCATATATTTTACCCAAACTTGTTTTGAGTATGTTTTTGAGTAAAATAAGTGACTTTATTAAATATGGTCATGATCGGTTCATTCTTCGACCAAGTATCTTATGAAAATTGTATTCGATATCAACTCCTTTATATCGGTTAATGCTTATTTGCTATATCAAATAAAGATCCATTCTCACAACTCATGGTATAGGATATCGTATAGTCGATGTAGACAGAATACAACTTGTTTACTTGTTTATATTATTTCTTAAATCCTGAGTGTTGTTGTTTAGTGTCAACAACAATTTACAAAATCGACTTGATTGGCAAAAGACTTCAATGATTTTTGAAGATATTTGTCAATTTGTTATGTAACATATGTAACAATATGGATTACTTTTTTTTTTTTTTTGTCACGCAATCCTTGAAACAAATTGGGTAGAAATAAATGGGATTATGGTCATGGTTCAATTTAGCGCGACTTTGTTGTGGAAATGTGAAATAAATTTCGTGAATTTAAGAAACTTAATAATATATAGAAAGTTTTTAAGAGTTTCCCTTGTTTATAAATTTAGAGTTTTCAAATTTTAAAAACTTTCGGAATTAATATAATGATTCAAAGCATAGATTATTTTAACTTCAAACTAAAATCAATTTATGGAAAATACGTTCAAAAGTGAAAAAAAACTTAAATCTCACAAAGGTGGCTCAACGTTCATTAAAAGTGGTTGACTTACAAGTTCAATTGAGTAGTTGTTTCGAAGGTATTAAAATCGCCCTTAATATTGCCCATAGATATATATGTATATAAATTTTTTTTTTGCCAAATGTCGAAGGTCATAATCATTTTTTTTAATTTTAAGTTTGTGAAAAAGTGTTATTAAAAAAAAGCAAGTAAGAGTGTTTTTATTTATTTATTTATTTATTTATTGAATTTCATAAATTATAATTCAGTAAAAAGAATTAATCTTATTTATATATTATATTTTACAATGTACAAGAAAAAAATAAAATAATAAAATACTACCTAATACTAACAAATCAAATGTATTCATTCATACATTTCCAACCCCAATTCGTTAAAATATGTATGTACTTTTGTTGATTTCAATACAAATGTGTCAACACACCAACCATCCAGTTTTCTTAAAAATTGTATGAAATTCGTACATACTTTAATAAAATTGCTCAAATATATGAAACAAGAAGGTTTTCTTCAAAGTTTATTGTTTTTATTTATTTATTTATTGAATTTCATAAATTATAATTCAGTACAAAGAATTAATCTTATATAGAAGTACTGAATACTAATTATAGTTATATTTTACAATGTACAAGAAAAAAATAAAATAATAAAATACTACCTAATACTAACAAAACAAAGAAAAAAGAAACATAAATACATATAAATTATAAAATAATAAAAGAAAAAAAAATTAGTTATAATATTCATATATTTTATTTTTGAATTTAGTTGTGTTGCTGATAATTTGCAAGTGAGGGGGTAGTCGATTCCAAATTCGTATGGCATTAATATAGAAGTGTAACTCCGAAAGTTGAGCCTTATGTTGTATTTGAATAATACGGCGCAGATAGCGGTCAAAACTCTACAACTTTTGTCCGGATTGGTATTTTTTTACGCAATTTGTTTTGTTCAATAGGAGGGACTTTAAGCTTCAATTTGCGTGTTCAAACGTAAAAATCGACTGATAGGAACGTAAGTAATTTGGAGTTAAAAATGCATTTTAATTTTTTGTTGAGTTTCCATGTAAAAGTTGAATATTTTGACATTTTAAATAGGTATTTTTTTTATAATTTCTTATTTTCTTCAATCGTATTTTACAACCAATACTTATTTATTATTCCTAAACTTAATTTTGGTCAGAAAATGCCAACATTTGGCCCCTGACATTTATTTAGTCTCAATATTCACAGGGGCCAAAGGTTGTTTTTTTTTTTTGGAAGAAAGCTAATTCTTGTGAGGATTAAACTGAAAAATAACACTGAAATTCCCAACAATATCAATACCATTTGGATATATTATATACAGAACACAACATCGATAAAATTTTAAGTAAACTTTTACTATTGATTTAATATATTTTATTTAAATGTATTAATAAAAATTTATACTAGAATTAGAAACAAATTATAATCTTTAAACTAGTATTAATT
Source organism: Cordilura impudica (assembly GCA_963682025.1). Classification (NCBI taxonomy): domain Eukaryota; kingdom Metazoa; phylum Arthropoda; class Insecta; order Diptera; family Scathophagidae; genus Cordilura; species Cordilura impudica. Next base: position 123,312,550 of record OY821517.1, read on the forward strand.
AAACAATATTAGTAAAAATTTCTTCCAAATAGCTTTGATTTTCATTTTGCAGTAGTTGTTTAGCTTCTTCATCTAACTCTAATGAGGTTGATTTCCATTTTTGTCGAATACTGGACATATATGGGTCTGATGTGCACAACAAAATATTAATAAGATCTTCATTAGTACAATATCTGGAAATTTTTCTTGTATTGTGCTCGCGAAAGAATCTGTAGTCTTTGTTCCATTTTTCTTGGGCTTCTTCTGAGAGATCTCCAATTGGAAGCATATTGTGCTGAATTATTTGTTCCCCATGGAACAAAATTTTGTGAACTGTGGTTGGCATATGTCTCCAAGAATATTTTTGGTTATAAAGGGTTGCTGTCTCATTAGCACATTGACCAAATTTTTTTGCATTTATCTTTTTGCTACATGCTATAACTTGTAATATGATTTGGAATCGTCGTATTAAATCATAATCTACTACAGTTATAGAAGCTGCAGTTTCTGGATCGGAAAAAAATCTCCTTGCTGTGTTTCCATCATTAGAATTTCCTTCTCCTTGCTTTGGCTGGTCAATTATAAGGCCTATCTCACGGTATTTTTCTTGAATATCTTTTTTTTTTGCTTTCTTTTTTCAAAATTTTCTTTGTTGTTTCTCACTGTTTCGCCTAACGGGCCAATTTCCAAATCGTATCCCAATTTAAGAATATGCTCCATAAAACGAATTCTAGCATGAAGAGGTGACATTCCAAATTCATATGCTTCATTAAAACTATCGTCTTGTGTTGGTGGTTGGCTCAATTGACTTGATGTTTTTTGGCATATGGTGCAGCTTGACGATGACTTTGTTTTGGTTAAAGCTTGTGCAACTTTTCCATCAATCATTGTGAGACACATTTTAAAATTTACCTCAATGTCTTGGTCATCAAATTTAAATATTACTGGTTAAAGTTCTTTAATTTGATCATTTATTTTTCGAACTTCTTCATCTATGACATCTTGAGTCTCCTTTTTGTAAGCAAACTTTATTGGTCTACAAAATTTTGTTGACGAGGGAATTTCATTCTTCCATACATCCATCTCTGCAGCTCTACTAATTGACGGCTCTGAACCATTATAAGTTTTTGTTAAACGTAATGGAGCGAAAGAAATCATGAATAAATTGGCATCTGATGAATTTTCCGCATTACATTGTTTGTATTGTTTCTGGCCAGAGGACCCATCACATCCCCATTTAGAAATTAAAGTCATGCTGCAATTTTTAAATTTCTTTAAATAGTCAGCATCAAATGTCTTTAATAATCGTTCTGCAGTGTGTTCAAGAAGATCCTGCAATTTTATTTCTGCTGAACTTGAAGTTACACTAATAGCAGTTGGTGAAGGTAAGCAATCTTTTTTGGCAGAAACTATATCTCGATATGATGGAAAAATTCCACAATTTTTTTCATTGGTTCGCTTCCGCAATTCTGTATATTGGTTTTTAGTCATTTTCAAATCCAAAAATAGTGCAAATGCTTCTTCTGGAGTAAATTTATTTTCTTCAGTTGGTGTCGGCATACTTTCTAAAATCCTTTTTGTGCGTCTGGGGCTTGTTTCCACTATTTTTTCAATGATAGCAATTTTACCCTTTTTAGTTTTCGATGGTTGAATTTGATGCAGAAATGAATCCTTTATGATGCTACAAGAAACTTCTTCATTGATATGTTTAAGCTTGCGTCTTCGTGATCTTTCACTACAATTATCAATTGGCTTTGCTGGTCGACCACCTTTTCCAGTTTCCGTGGTAGTTACTGATGGCTTTTTAAAAATAAGTTTATTTCTTAGCCATCCTTGGTTGCGTGAGTAAAAAAATTTCTTGTTTCTGGAACATTGATTGTACCGTTTTCTTAAAGTATTTAAAAAGTTTTTTATTTTTAAGTTATGAATTTTAATTTCTTGTTTGTCGCATATTTTGAAGAATGGATTATTCATTATATGTAAAATAATGTCGTTTTCATCTTTCCGTTCAAAATATATATCAGATAGAACACTATAACTGAATTTAGCCATTGTTTAAACAATAATGAAGAAAAAAAATGAATGCATGGATTAATATACTGTTGCTCGAAGTTTCAACATGATCTTTTTACCTCTTTGAAACATAATATAACAGGTAGTTGGTTTTACCAGTTATTTCCATTGGTTTTAAATTTATTTGCAATTTTCACGTATTTAAGTTGTGTAATATTAGATGGCAATAAAATCTTTTTTACCTTTTCCAAATGAATTGCGAGATACCACATAATTTGAGAGATAACAGGTACTGGCAATAATATAAAAGGTACTTGGTTTTACCAGGTATTTCCATTGGTTTTAAATTTATTTGCAATTTTCACGTATTTAAGTTGTGTAATATTAGATGGCAATAAAATCTTTTTTACCTTTTCCAAATGAATTGCCAGATACCACATAATTTGAGAGTTCTATTGTCATTTTTGTCAAAATTTTGATACACCCTTCTATGTGGACTAGGTCCAAATATGGGCCAACTTCTCCTAATTTGAACAGAATTATTTTTTGGGTCAATAAGAACTCTTGTACAAAATTTCATCAAAATATATGCATAATAGCCACTTTCACATACAAATAACTTCTCAAAAAATATGACGTGCATTTGTACCGAATATCTTCCCTTGGGTCAGAAAAATTGATGTAGCTCAAAAAGTGCAGTCTCGATGCATGTACATGTATATATAGGAATGTAGGGGAGAGTTAGGACTACAAAATAGTAAATTTGTGTTTTGACTCAGCTTGACTCACAGGAGTTGTCCTCTATGAAGTAGGAAATTTCCGAAAAAATTTGACCTTTTTTAAAAAAAAAATTTAAATTGTTTTGAAAACAGTAGAGCTTCAATTTTTTTACCAGTAATAGGAAATAAGTTAAGTTACAACACAAAATTTATTTCGTCCAAAAATCTTGAAAAACAAAAAAGTTATGATCATTTAAAATTAACTAAAAATATCATAAATTTACTAAATTCTGAAAAAGCCCATTTTGGACCACCCTGTTCTCAGTGAAATAGTTGAAATAGAGTTCTAATTTTTTGGCTCCCGAGGTTTACTACTGTCTACTTTCATATGAGTCTAATAACTTTAAAATCGGAGAACAAAAACCAAAAGGAGTTTTGGCCGCTATCTCAAAATATTGACCACAGTGCGGCGTCCTCTCTCAGACCTAAAAAAGTTTAGTCTTTTGTAAAGGTATTTAGGTTGGCCTGAGTAAATAATTTTATGCAGGTATATTAGTGATTTACACTTCAAAAGGTTTTCAAAAGTGACACCATAAATTTGTTTAGCGTAGAGAGATACGCTACCAAGTCGTGGTATGACAAATATATATCGCGCAATGTTATTAAAAGATACGTTTAGTTTACGCATACTGGCTGCATCACAGCTAGATAACAACTCACAACCATATAGTAAAGTTGGTATTAAGTATGTTTTAGCCAGAAGCATTCTGACTTGAAGTGGTACGAACCACTGAGTGCACCATAAGTTTGTTAACATACCATATATTAACGTGGTCATTCCAGTGTAAATATTTATTAAATGTGACTCAAAGATTTATTACCTTATCCACAAGAATAATTTTTGATTTTTTAGTAATTAACATACATTTTGACTTACTTGGATTGAGACATAATCCGTTAGTTGTAGCCCAGTGCCTAATATTTTGTAAGTCAACGTTAATTTTACGTACGCAATCATCAATTTCCGATATTGTACAGCTAATGTAGAGTTGGAAGTCGTCCGCATACATTTGAACATTGCAATATTGTCATTGATTCGAAAGATCATTGGCATAAGCTGAGTACAGCAATGGCCCTAAGATAGAACTTTGTGGTACACCTCTTGTAAGTTCGATCCTACTTGACATTTGGTTACCACAGAAAACCGATTGTGATCTTTCTATTAAATATGAATTCATCAACTTAGTGGATGTCGTAGACATATTAAATATTTTGTTTAACTTCAGTGTTGGAATTTCCGTGTTAATAGTATCAAATATCTTAGAATGATCCAAAAGAATTAAGGAGGCAACTTTGTCATCATCAATTTGTGAACTTATATATTCTGTTACATCAATCAAAGTGTATACGCAACTGTGTTGTGGACGAAAACCAGATTGTCTGGGAGTAAGCAAGTTGTTATCCTGAATAAAGCTACTGAATTGGTTGTGCATTAAACGTTCAAGTATTTTAGATAGAAAGGGTAGTATAGCTATTGGACGAAATTCGTTTTCCGTTCTGGGTATAGGGACAATTTTAGCGTGTTTCCACTGAATGGGATAAGTCGACTTAGTTATTATTGAATTGAACATGTTAGTAATATATGGTAGGATAGTAGGGAACTCAATTTTTATGAATCTTGGATGAACGCCATCACAGCTAGTAGCATTAGACTTTATACTGAGGAAGCTTTCGTATATTTCAGTTACAGTAAAGCAACAAAACTGAAATTGGTGTTGAACGTTTGAAATGGCATCGCTCCTGTAATGTTCAATATTAGCGGTAGGCCTTGGTAAATCTGTAAATTTGTAATTTAATTCCTCAACATTTATATTTACAGTATTATCACTGGTTTTGGTAATTATCCCTACATATCGTATTTCACTCCATCTTGCCTTGATATTTAAGCAACTTGAAAATTTTTTGTTATAGTAGGACGATTTGCCAATCCTAATGCTCCTGGTAACCTTATTTCTAAGGGATCGAAATGCAGTCTGTAGTTCGGTGGTTTTAAATCTCTTCCATCTTGTATAAGCAATATTACGTTGTTCGATTAAACAATTAATTTCAACCGTAAACCATGGGTTGTCAGTTATTGTTATCCTTTTCGTTCTAAGAGGAACAAATTCATTGAAGAATTGTTCAATGTTTGTTTGAATAAAGGTAAGCTGCTCATCAACAGATGGTTTATAATATGTACAATCCCAATCAATTTGTGAAATTTTATCACATAAAGCTAAATAATTAATACGTTTAAAGCCATGATAGCTAAAACTTTCATCAGTTGTGTCTGGTTTAAAATCGTAAGTGATAAATATATGATCGTGTTTAGAAAACATAGGCGCTGATATCTGTTCAAACAAAAGAACTTTTGACAAACAGTTGGTGAAAAATATATCAAGGAGCGAATTTGAGTTGGTGGAATAGTGTGTAGGTGTAGTTTTATTGACAACATCTAGGCAAGAAGGAAGAAATGTATGGGAAAATGAGTTTTTTTCATAATTTTTTTTCGGCAAATTTTCCAGACTTTTCTTGGATATTCTTCGTGTTTGTGCCGAGACCTGTCCGAATTGGTGCTAAGCATCGAAATCGGTCCAGGCGTTCTCGAGTTATAAGCGTAGTAACTAACGTTACTCTCTTTTATATATATGGGGGGTTTAATGTCAAGTGCACCAACTTTTGAAACCGATGTCTTCCAATCGGGATGAAATTTGCACCAAGGTTAGCCCAATTGGATAGTAGCTTAGACACAATTTTTCAATAAGATCGGTCCAGATCTCTCTGAGTTAGAGGGGATCAATATTTGACATTTTGGCCAAACAGGTGTTTTTTCTCATCCATGTAACTTATTACCTATTGTTCTTAGAAAATTTTCTCCCAAAGAGTTTAGATAGCTATTTCTTCAATATTTCGGAAAAAAATACTTTAAAAAAAAAAAAAATTGTAGACTTTTTTTTTTGCTAAATTAAAGCATTTTTTTGCCTTTTTTTTCAATAAGGGCATTTTTTTTCTCATAAGAAAGCTTAGGATTTTTCCTTTAAGAGCTTTTTGGTCGCTTAGTGGGATGGAAGTGGGATATCTATCAAAATAAATGTTTTGTAACTCAAGACAACGGTTTTTCAATGCACTATTTTGAATTTTTTCCTATTTGTGTGTAAAACCTTACAAATAAAACTTATACTGAGAAACTAGACAAATTAACCTTTCCGAAGGTATATAACATACCTTCATAACATAACAGAAGAGAATGGTTATCTGTAACCTGAAAGAGTTATTTGCAACATTTCAATCTGAACACGAGGATGTTAGATTTGGCTTCACGAAATTAACCCAAATGAGGCCAAAACATTGCGTTTTGGCAGAAAGCAGCGGAACTCACACAGTATGCGTTTGCATTTAACATGAAAATGTTAAACTGATGTTGAAGGAAATCAACTTAAAGTATTTAACAGATGATTCGGCAGAAGATTTACACATTTACCGCGATTACCTTAAATTGACTATGTGTCCTAATGCAACAACTTCTTGCCACTTAGGTGAATGTACCAATTGCCCGAAAACCACATTCATCAAAGAAAATTTAATCAACTCTTTAGATCGAGAATATATAGAGGAGGTCAAATTTGATTCTTGGATTCAGACTGACAGATGCACATTGAAAACAATCATTTTAAATGTGGATGATTTTGTGGAAGAAATGTGTACAGGATTGCTAAACTTGAGAAACCATGACTTTTTAGTCAAAGAGCAATGGTCATTCTTCAAGGATTTGAAGATACATTTGAAGTCTGGTGAATTCGTTATTTCATATGATTTCGCAGAAAACTATAAATATGTTCTTCAGGATGCCATACAATCATTCCACTTCAATAACGACCAAGCAACTATATTCACAGTAGTTATTTACTACATGAAAGATGAAAAACTGGAACACAAAAGTATGGCAACCATATCCGACGATTTAAAACATGATACCATTGCAGTTTATGAGTACCAGAAGAGAATACTAAAATTTCTAAATTTACAGTAAAGAAGGTATACTACGTTTCGGACGGAGCTCGTCAACATTTTAAAAACAAAAGTAGCTTCGCAAATCTTATGGCTCATGAAAAAGATTTTGGAATGCCAGCTGAGTGGCATTTTCATCCTACTGCTCATGGTAAAGGAGCATGTGATGGTATTGGAGCAAACCTTAAAAGAAATGCAGCGAAGTATAGCCTCCAGTGCTCTCATCAAAATCGCATCTTAGATGCGACTGCTTTATTCCATTGGGCAAAGAGTTATTGTAAAGAAACTAAAATAGTTTTTAGTAGCAAAGAGGATCATCAGGAAACATTGAAAACACTGAAGAGCAGATTCGATGCTGCGGTAACAATCGATGGCACCGCTCAATACCATGCTTTTATACCACTTGTCGATGGAAGACTCAAGTTGAAAAAGTTTTCTGCCTCTATTCAGTGCGATTTCTTTCCAAAGCCAACAAATAAACCAGCAGCGAAATCAACAGCTGGACCTAGTAACGCCAAGAAAGGATTGACAAAAAAACGCAGTAAATAAAGGCGACAAAAAAGCTGGATGAAAGACTGGGTATTTAAAAATTTACAAGACTTAAATACTTCATCAGCTACAATAAATTAAGTATAAAAATAGTTATGATATAAATGGATCTAATGCAATGAAGATTAAATTCTAATAAATTATTTATCTTTTTATTTTTAATTAATGTATAATAAATTAAATTATTATAATAAATTAAATTATTTAAAAATAAATAAAAAATAATAATTTTTCAACATTTCTATAGAAAAAAAGCGATTTTCTTCCTGAGGTTAACATATTCTGGGTATTACAGTATCGAGGGTATAATATTTTAGTTAGGTATGTTATATACATTCGGAAAGTTTAGTTTGTCTAGTTTCTCAGTATAAGTTTTATTTGTAAGGTTTTAGACACAGGTTTTAGATAGGAAAAAATTCAAAATAGTGCATTTGTGAAAAATTGAAAAACCGTTGTCTTGAGTTACAAAACATTTATTTTGATAGATATCCCACTCCCATCCCAATAAGCGACCAAAAAGCTCTTAAAGGAAAAATCCTAAGATTTCTTATGAAAAAAAAAAAAAAATGTCCTTTTTGAAAAAAAGGCAAAAATGCTTTAATTTAGCAAAAAAAAAGTCTACAATTTTTTTTTTTTAAGTATTTTTTTCCGAAATATTGAAGAAATAGCTACCTTAACTCTTTGGGAGAAAATTTTCTAAGAACAATGGGTAATAAGTTACATGGTTGAGAAAAAACATCTGTTTGGCCAAAATGTCAAATTTTGATCCCCTCTAACTCAGAGAGATCTGGACCGATCTTATTGAAAAATTGTGTCTAAACTACCATCCAATTGGACTAACCTTGGTGCAAATTTCATCCCGATCGGAAGACATCGGTTTCAAAAGTTGGTGCACTTGACATGAAATCCCCCATATAGATTATTGTCTACTCGAAAGTAATTTTTCAATAGTTGACTTTTATGTATTGTAAAACGAAATGTAAAATCATATTTAATAATAAACTATCGCATTTTGCTATATCAGGTTCCGATGAAAACCGATAAGTGTAGAGAAGACAATCAGCAACCACATAATGTTTTTTTAAATATCACTTTTTAAGTTATACCATCACATAATTTTTATCATGTGACAGTGACCTTTGACATTGGCAAATACAATTAAGGCTTACGTCGCTGTATCCTAGTAAAGGACATCTTTTAATTAATACATTGATTATAGTTATAGATTAACACGTTTTGAAGATAAACACTATTATTCTAGATCTCTTTATAGAGTTGTTTAAAACAAATATTTTACTTTTTGCCCCGCCATATTTTAAGAAGTATTGGAGCTGGATGTCCGCATTCATGTTTGCGAGGAAACGGGCGAATATTTACTTCATAAATCTATAGTTAGTGTCTTGTTATCATCTTATAGAGCTCTTTTGAAGCTGTCTGATCGTATTTTTTAATCGACATGAATATTTGAAGGAACGACAAATAAATCTTCTTGAGAAACAAATAAATATTCATGTATTACTAAATGAATGCCAGTGTATGATTCATTCACATGATGCCACACGGTTTTGTAATACTATTTCATACACATTTCGATATGTTCTGGCGAAGCAATACACATTGGACAACGCAGATTGACCTAATTCGAATAACAGCCACGACTATCTCCAATGAATTATTTTACAAGTTTCGATACACATTAAATTATAGGTTCAATAACAAAATATTCTATATCCCCATAAATATATCTGCAATTGATCTGTTCGAATTGGTGATTTTTTTAATCCTTAACTTAATTTTTCTCATACATTTTTTAATTATGCCACTCTAATTAACAATGATTTAACTAGTTTTGAGTTTTGACCGTTAGTAGAGAATGAAGTTAGTAAGCTAAAATTTGTTAATATATAAATTGAGTATATAAAAGAGATTTTGTGAAATATTTTTTGAAAGTTATTAAAACGGTAATCGAATTTTATGTGTTTGTAGCATTTTTAAAGTCATTGAAGCAAAAAGTCAACTGAGCAAATAAAACAATGAAACAAAAATAATTAACAACGTAACGTTAAGTTGCGAAAAAAAGAAATATTATTTTATTATGTTCGAGCAAAGCACTATTATTCCCCATAAAATTTTGAATTTCCATAAAGAGCTTATGGAATAAAATTTAATAGCTGGAAGGATGAAATGAAAAACTCATTTTAACCGATATATGACCGACAGTATAGATTAATTATTAGATTTCAAAGAAATTTTTTGTTGTATGGCCAGTGCTGCTATGTTACTTTCAGCTAACTACAAAACTCAAAACAGAGCAATCTAAATCAAAGTGTTTGGTAGGGTGCTATTAAAACCAGTTTAGTACTGAAAACAATAATATGGTGTTTAGCATCACCAACACCATGATGACTGTCATCATCATCACCATCATTTATACAAGCTTACACCACTTAAGTTCATGTGAAATTGCATAATATCAGTTGTATGATTTTTTTCTTATTTCGTTATTATGATGGTCATAATATCTGTGTGTGCTTGTTTAGTTGGTTAAGTTGTTGTGGTGGTATATTCCCACTTTTGATGAATCATACAAACACTACGTGTAAACGACATCAAGACCAACAAACCTACTGCAAAATGTAAACAAAACTTTTGCTTGGTATGCAAAGCACAATAACATTGCATTTCAAAAGAAATGTTATTCGAATCTTTCATAGTGCAGTTTGGTCACTGATATTTAATAGTTTTTAATCATTTTTTATGTTCTGTATTATTTCTAACCAAAAATCATTTTGAACAATAATAGGCTGCCCAGAGTAGGTCACTAATATGATTCAAGAGTGAGGAAATTATTTGTTTGCTTTTCAGCGTATAAAAATTACAACTAAAACAATGAAATAAGTCTTTAGCTAAATAAGTAATAATCACCAGGAAAAGTTTTATCACTAAATCCACATGATAAAAGAATAAGATTTTCTTTATTTCCAAAGAAAGAACCCCCCGGGAATATGATTTTCAGCCACTTCCATAGATGTTAACATAAAGCCAGTTTGTGTAACAATAAACAAAATTGTACCTGGACTGGAAATAAAATTGTAACTGGACTGGACGGAAAATACGATACCAAATATAATGCATAACAAAAGAGGGTATTATGTTGACCTAAGCCGTGGGAAATAAAATAAAAAAATATTTATTAAAAATTAAAAGTTTAAATTGAAAAAAAAGCATAAGTACTCATTATCGAATAAATTTATATTTCAGGATCTATTTCACTTCTTTGGATTCTCTTTTGTGGCTCGGCAGAAATATGAAAGTTACAAAATGTATCCCTGGAATTGGTCTGGCAATTCTTAAATAAAATAATCTAACCCATAAAAACAAGTTTTACTAAAACTTTTTCTTTCCTTATGCATATGACTTTTGAATCTCTCCGTGCCTGTGCGTGACTTTGCGTGACTATTTTAAAATTAATCTTTGGTCACAACAAGTCAACGGACCAAGTTTCAGATTGATTGGAAGAGGGGAAATGGGGTTTAAATCCCTCCGTGACTGTGCGCGACTATGCGTGACTTTAAGTTAGTAGTTGGTGACAACAAGTCTGTGGACCAAGTATCAGATTGATTGGATGAGGGGATATGGGGCTTTAAATAACTCCGTGGCTGTGCGTGACTGTGCTATACTATGGCAAAGTTAACCTTTTTTCACGGCAAGTCTATCGACCATGTTTCAGATCGATCAGATGAGGGGAAATCCGTTTTAAATCTCTCCGTGACTGTGCATGACCATGTGTGACTAAGTCAAAGTTAATCTTTTTTCACAGCAAGTATATGGACCAAGCTTCAGATCACTCGGATGAGGGGAAATGACATTTGGATCACTCCGTGACTGTGCGTGACTATACGTGACTGTGCTTGATTACCCCAAACTTAATCTGCAGTCACAACAAGACTATGGGCCAAGTTTCAGATCAATTGGATAAAGGGAAATGGGGTTGCCCCACGACAGACAAATAGAGAGTATGAGTTAAAAGAAAGAGGTTTAAAAATGTAGTTTAAAACTTATTATCAAACTAATTCTGGAATTCGTTTATTCTTTAAAGTGAAATAACTAAAAGTTATGCAATCTATATCTTTTTATACATGGAGTGAGAATTTCGTGTCCAAGCAACGAAACCCCGGATTTAGATTTGAAATCAATTTTATTCTTCAACGTAATCTCCGTTAAGTGAAATGCACTTCTTCCAACGATCCTCTAACATCTTGTTCCCCTGAAAAAATACGATTTGTCAAATTCTTCAAAATAGGCTTTCGTCTCTGATATGACTTTTTCATTTCTAGAAAATGACCCGGTGAATACGGGGTGTGGGGAAGTAATTCCTAATGTAGAGACTTCAAATTTTCTGAAGCCAAAGCAAATAAATGCGCCGGTGCATTGTCCTTATTTAAGTAACTTATTGATCCAATCCGTCCAAAAACTCAACATAGTACTGGCTAGTTGTTGTTTTTTTTTCTCCAAGTTATCAATAAACACTATACCAGCCAATTTTGAGTCTCTGGCCGCTTTGGTCGGCTTTCGATTGCTTGTAAGGACTCCGCAGATGGTCTATTGGACTCCGGAGTATAATAATAAATAAATGTCTCATCCATTTTTATAAATCGGCGTAAAAATTCCGATGAAGTTACTGCCGGCATCTCCAAAGCATACTCTGAATCATGAACACGTTATAGATTTTGTTCAGCTTTTAAAAATCTGGTCACCCATCCAGCAGAAAGCATTTTTATACTTAAATGTTCGTGTAGTATATGCCGAACTTGCTCTGTTGATTCGCTTATGATGCCAGCAATCTCACTCACTTTATTCTTTCGATTATCCGATACAACCTGAAGCACTTTTCTTACGTTTTCTTCGGAAACTGTCTTATTTGGACGACCAGGACGATCTGCATCATTTGTTATCGTATAACCACGTTTAAGTTCGGAATATTACCTTTTTAACCAATGAGTATGACGGCGAAGATTCACCATAATATTAATCGATCCATTCTTTGGTTTGGACAGTATTTTTTCCCACCAAAAAACAATGTTTAATCAAAACACGAAACTCTTTGAAATCAATTTTTTTTCAAACTTTAAAAGCACGACCATTTTCATAACGGTAACTTTTTTTCTAATCAATGAAATGTAATGAAAATTTTGACACAATTTTTCCAACAGTTGGCCCTACTGAACAAACAGAAAAAATTGGCAATTGTTACGCCATCTTTATGTTAGGCCACGGAGTTTTCATGCCGTGTAGAATATACTTCTGCCGTCCATATGTTTGTCACTGAACTACACCTAAACGGCTGGACTAATTTTTTGTTTGTGTGTGTGTTTGATTGATTTGGTTCATGATTTCACGGGATCGGATTAATGGGCAGGGCACCGCCCAGATAAAGTAACTACCCAATATCATATACCTCGAGGCCAATGATAGGATGAACTTAGTATATATGTGTGAGGTCATATGTTACTGCTGAAATTTGGTTCAATTCTGATCCAACTCTGATACAAAATAATTGAATTTCAATGAATAAAACCGTCGATGCGGATGTATGTCTGATCACGATGACTGTACCACTGACGTTATCCATAGTATATTCAAACCATATGTTCTTGAGGTCCTCCGAATTGTTTTTGGATGTGCTAGACCCCCATAGGTGGCTCTGGCGTCATCTTATCTATAGACCGATTTGGCTTAAATATATAATATTTACCATATAATATTTAACTAAAAGGAAAATCTTTAGCAAAACTTATATCCGATAGTTGGCGCAGCAGTCGATGCTATATACACTAAGCGATTCCAAAATACACATCGTCTCTGCTACATAGGAATCAGTTATGCAATATGAACATTTCCGAAAGCTTTAGAGACCATTCTATCTATATACCCGATCGAGAATTAAACATGATGCGGCTCTGGCCATGCTGCGATTAATGGTAACAGGGAAATACATCACCGACCAGACACCAAACAATTTTGGAGCAACTACCGGGATTAAACACATTGGCTATTAGATGTGATAGAATCGCGGAAGTGTCGACAAACACACCCTGCAGTATACGGAAACCTGAGAGGGAAAGCTGGTTAAACGGAAATATCCTACAAACTCTTCCAAGGTCACACTAACTATAATATGGACGGATCTAGTCTCTATGGTAAGGATAGTATAGGTTGCTACGATGAGAACCATTCAACTGGTAAATACCTCCGCCATCCGGACCACAACTTTGTCTTTCAGGCTGAATTGGTCGCGATAATGTATTAGAATGTATTAGATCTATTGACACACGGGGAATCAAAACTACCGGAGACGTGAAAATATTAGGGCGTTATCCTCGGACAAAACTAGTTCAGGGACTGTCCTAAAGTGTGAGGAGGAGAGTGAAAACTTCATCACATGGCAGACTTGAAATTTTTTTGATCCAATCAGATTGCTGACGATCTGGCCAGGAAACGTTCTTTCCTGGACGAAGTCAATTTGGAAAACCCAATACCTCTCTCAAATTGAATCTTTTGGACTACGCGAAATATTCGCATGCATCAATTTGGGAGGGGACTGACTAAGATAATATGGGGCACTTCCAACATTTCGAAGACTAGGTTAATCCTTAGTCTGAGTAGAAGCGAACTTAATAGGGTTATTTGCATCCTCGCTGAACACTCTGAAATAAGGGCTCTCCTATACCGTATAGAACTGGTGGAATTGGCAACATGACGAGCTTGCGGAGAGGATGACGGAACTCTAGAAAACTATATTTGTTACTGTCCTGCATTTTCGAGAACAAGGGTCAGACATCTATCCAACGACATCTTACCAGGCTTGGGAAGTCTTAGATGGGAACGCTGGAAAGTACCCAGTAAGTTTACTGACGAGACCGAATTTCTAAGTAAATATAAGAGTAGATAACCGGATAAATATGGAGATAAAGAGCACACATCAAGCCGACTTTCCGGCTTATGTGTATATGCGGGTACAACGGATATAAGCTACGTGTATACATAGCCCCTCTTCTCAACCTAACTAACCTAACAATGAGTTTAAGGAGGTTCACCGAACGACCTCAACAATTGATTTTTATAACACGCACATAACATGGTCAGTATTGGTCCATTTTTGGGCCTAGTCCCCATACAGATATAGCATCCGATATGAACTTTTTCATATCTGCAGCCGAAAAAATTAATAAAAATCCCACTCAAATTTGGTTTATGCTTATTTTCTATATCCAGTTAGTTGGGCCTGAGAGATAGGGTCTCTAAACGCATGGTATACGGTCTGGACCGACTATAATTTTCTTACTTGTTATTAATTTTTTTGGCTGCAGATGTTAAAAAGTTCATATCGTGTGCTATATTCATATGGGGACTAGGTCGAAAATGGACCATACTTGGTAAAGTCACTTATGTTTTGAAAAAATATATACACACCAAATTTGAGAAGAATTGGTGCAATATTTTTGTTTTTTGATAGATTTAAGTGAAGATCGGGAAGCAGCTCTATATGGGGCCTATGACTAAGACTTGTCCCATAGTGATCATTTTTGGCCTACTGATTAATGGATGTAATAAACACATATAAACCCAATTTGACTAAGATTTATATGATAATTTGGATCTTATTGCAATTTATGTCAATTTCATAGGGGTCATTTGTATAGGGGCTAGGTCTGAACATGGACCGATTCTCACCAATTTCGATAACGTTCATCCTATGGCCGATAAAAGCTTACATACCAAATTTCATCAAAATATATTCATATTTGCGGCCTGCAGTTTGATTGCACGCTTTACATGGACACACAGACGGACGGACGGACGGACATCGTTAAATCGAATCAGATAGTGATTCTGATTCGATCGGTATAATAAAAGATGGGTCTAGGTCAAATATTTTTGGTAGTTACAAACAGCAGCACAAAGTCATTATACCCAAACCACATACTGGAATAGGGTATAAAAATTAAAAATCTGTAAATCTGGAAATCAGCTAAAAAGAAATACCTTTCAAAATCGGGATAAAACGGTAGAACAAAACATCAGTCTCAAGAAATCGCCTAGCCTATGTCATTTTAATTTTAGCTTAAGCATGCTGTTTTAAAACGCACTGTTAGTATGTTTGAAATTCAAGGTTCATAAAAACGTCACATTGAACGTGATTGGGGTTTTTTGATGAGGTCTCTTCGTTTGAAAAAAAAGTTAAAAGAAATGATAGACAATACCCAAAATCTTGGTCACGCGCCTTTAATAATTCTCCTAAATTGAATTTTTTTTTAGTATTAATAACGAGTCTATTTTTAACGCAATTTTAATTATATTGCTTTGTAAACCTACCACAACATTTATTGTATTATTGTAGTCTCTTATATTTGACTTTAAGTTTTTGTTGCTGTTATTTGTTTATTTATTTTCGCTTCCATTTAGCGTTTGTTTTTGTAGGAAATTGTATGCGTATTTGCTCGTTTTTTCAACTTACTTCAGTTATTACCTATAACACAATATACTTATATTTTTTTGTATTTTTTGGGGTTTTACCAATATTGTCTTTAACCACTGCATGATGTGATTTTGATACATTTTTTGTAAGGTTTGTATAAAACCATAGTAAATGGCAAACTGAAGCCGCAGTTCAGAGTTACAACTCAGTAAAGTAGTTTAAGTTTTATAACTCTGCCGCAAGGATTTTGTTTTTAATACAAGTGTTAAAAGGCAGCATCAGAAAGTAAGTGTTTAAATGGATTAAAGAAATTAAAAGTTATGAAAATAAAAATCTAAAATAAATGCAATAAAAAATAAGTCTTTTAAACAATAATAATTTAAATCAAAAGTATTATATGGAGTGAAAAAAATTACAAAATGAATGGTATATTAAAATAAAGTGACCCATAGTTTTAAAAAACCAGGACTATTAAAAAAAAAACAAGTTCCAAAAATATTTAAAAAGAAAGAAATGTAATCGAATTTTGAATAAATTATTTCCATTCGTTTGTCACAACTTAAATTCAATTTATATTAACTAAGTTCATTTAAAACAAGCAAAAATACTACAGTCGGTCTAGACCGAAATCAAAGTCATCGTTATTATAAAAAATTAATATATAAACTAAATTTGAAAAAAATCTGTGCAATATTTCTGTATTTTTATAGATTTATGTGAAAATCGAGAGAAAGCTTTATATGGGGGTTATGCCAATGGGCCCACAGGGTTATTTTTGGAGTACTTCTTTATGGTTGTGATAAACATAAGTATATATATATACCAAATTTTACCAGGATATTTATGATAACATAGATCTTATGTCAATTTAAGTCAATCTCATCTTATAGCTGACCGAAACTTATATACCAAATTTCATCGAAATGTATTCATATTTGCGACCTGTAGTTTACTTCGTGACTTAAATGGACACACAGACAGACAGAGATATGAACAGACGGACGGACGGACATCGATAAAGCGACTCAGCATAATAAAAGCTGGGTCCAGGTCAAGTATTTTCTGTAGTTACCAACATCAGCACATACTCGTTATACCCTGACAATGACGCACTTATTTTCACGCATTTCCTTCATTGGTATTATCAAACTTAAACTTTAAAGATTTATATTTCATTGCATATTTATTTCTTTCACATCATTTCATTGTATAACTTTTTACATGTTGGGAAACAAAAATACGTAAAATCGTAAACTGAAAGCATTATGATAAATTCGTTTAAAAAAATGCTGTAAAAAAATATTATACAATTTAACACGCAGAAAAAGTTTATAAAAGTCACATAATTATTAACACTAATTTTGTTTTCAATTTGCATACATAAATGTATAACATTTTTTGTAATAGAAAAAAAAAATGAGAAATTAATTGTATAATTTGAAAAAAAAAAATGAGAAAAGAAGACTTATTTTTCTATTTAAAACCACCTAATAACTGTGTTGTTAAAATATTATACGACAAACACAAATGCAGCAAATAAAAATATTTTTGAGTTTATGTATAATAGGGTGTCCCGCATTGTTTATTCATATAAATAGGTAAAGAACTGATAGTGACTAAAATAATATAAGGAAATTCTTTCAAAGCTAGCGATGTATTTTGAGGTGTATTGTAGGAAAATTTTTTATAAAATATTTATGAATAAATTCTGGTGCAACACTGTTTTGCTAAGTTTTTTTCTGTAACAAGGTCTTAATTATGCAAAATTTAAGTGCTAATGTAAAGGCAATATGATTTCACAAATTAGAATACCCTAGTGTTAATGTAAACATATATAGAACTTAACCAAAAAATAATGGAACTATACAAGTCCCTTATTCTTTCTGGGAAAATGCTGAATTTCTTTTCGGCTCTGAGCGCCGGCATCTGAGCAAAAAGATAATATAAATACTATATGTGAACATTAAGCTGATCGAGATAATCTGGAAAAAAAAACATAATAAATAGAATTTTGGAAAAGTTGAAGTTTTATATTTAACTGATTGCATCTTATAGACACACAGAAAACAGACTCTTTTTGGTTACTGAAGGAATTGCCAGCAGGATTGCGTTGAAGCTAATGACCGAGTTTTGAATTGCTTATAATAACAATTTTATTGCCTTAACAGTAAAAAATTTTATCACAATAAAAGATGGTTAGTTGCCAAAAATTTCTGGATACAATAGAAAATTCAGTATAATTCGGTTGGTGATTTTTTTTTCTGTGTACAGAGGGTACATATCAATTTGGCATTCCGTTTTCAAAAATTACAAATAAAATCTGGCACAATCTGCATCCCTAATACAAGTCGAGTATATATAGGTATAGCATGTCCGTCTGTCCATCTGCAGAAATCACGATCACGATCTCAATAACTAGCGTGCGTTATTAATTTTTAGCGAAAATTAATCATTGATAACCTGTACAGTTGTGTAGTTTAAGAAGGAACTAGTTCAATTGAACAATTTCTTCCACTTAAAGATGTGAACTAGTTCGTACTCTTTCGCTCTTTTAGTTCTTTCGGTCTTTTAGTTGATTTTGTCATATCATTGTTTTTTCATGTAATAAGTCAAATTTTAATATTTTTGATTTTTTTTATGTTTGCTTTCAATTTAGTTTTAGTAAGACTGAATGCCACTTTTATGTTGTTTTTGTAAACTTAATTTTTTTTATTAATTTTTTATGTTTTCAATTTTTATTAATATAAAAATTTAACGTATTTTGAATATGTAATTTAAAATTTTTTTAAATCGAGGAAGTAAAGGTACTGTGGAATATTTGGTTAATATGGTCCCCCATTAGTTGTCAGTTATTTCTGAAGCAATTTTGGGTATTTTAGAATCTTACTCTATACATATCTGCGGTCAGGCTATAATGAATTTATGCCGATTTTTGTAAATACCAAAAATACTTAACTTAGACCCACCATTTTGTTATGCCGATCTACTCAGAATCATTTTCTGACTCGATTTAGCGATGTCCATCCGTCTTTCTATCTGTCTGTGTCCATGTAAAAACTTGAAATCAATCTACAGGGCGCAAATATGAATTTACTTGGATGAAATGTTTGATACAATATTTTGTTAGTGATAGCACGAACGTTATTGGAATATGTTAAAATCGGTACGTGTTCAGAACTAGTGGCAACAGAAATGGCCTCTATGATCGACTTAAACTGCTCTAAAACAGATCTCTTTTAAATTTAGTTTATATGTTTTTTTTTTGCACGTAGTACCATTTTTAGTCTTATTTTTTTATTTTTATTTATTAAATTTAATGATTTCCTGCACAACAAGACTAAGTCTTATAATTACAGTACAGGATTTTAGTAATGTTTAGCCAAATTAAATTAAATAAACTTGTAAATAATACATATACAAATTCATATAAATAATATTTTAACATAAGAATTTATAAAATTATGACATTAATAAAATATGACATAGAATATTAAAAAAAAATTTTTAAATTAAATATTATTAAAAATTACAAAAAAAAGGAAGAAAGAAATTGAAAAAAATAAGCTTAACCTTTAAAAAGTTTAGGTTAGGCAAAGTATTTAAATAAGGATTTTTTGAAATGTATTGCTTTGCTATTAAGTTGAATATTAGGTGGAAGACTATTTCACAGACGTACACTGCCGTGCTAAGCAAGAAAGTCACATCTCCATTTTAGTAGGTTTGAGATATTAAGCTTTTTAGTTTTTTGTCTTTCGCGCCTTTAAATTAAATGTTTTTTGAAAATTTCAAAAACTTATTAAAAACATATTTCCTTATGCAATTTTATTATCGTAACAAATAGGGGAAATTTTTATGATAAAGTAGAGTAAAATGGACATATGACTTTTTTAAATACTTTATATTAACTTCACAGCCGTACGTACGTGTGCCCAAAAAAATAAAAGTCAAAAATTGCCCACTTGTCGTCATCCTACCGATCTGAAATTTTGCACATTGACTTTTGACACCCATGTGTACACTTTGGAAAAATTTCAGATCCCTAGGTCCACGACCTATTGTACCTTCCATACAAATTTTTTTTTTTGTGTTTCATATATAAGAAAATAAAAATAAAAAATAAAAAAAAAAATTAAAAATAAAAAAAAAAAAAAAAAAACATTTTTTTTTGTGTGTATTATAGGCAAAAACGTAGTTTTTACGGGTTGGTTTTTTGCTTAGCTTACTCAGCCATAAAATATAACAAAAACCAAATTCTGTAAATAAGTTCAAAATTTCCTTGCATTTGTTCACAATAAAAATAAAAGATTTATTTCATATCAATTTAAAGGTTCAATCGCTTTCTTCGGTCGGTGCAATTTCAGTTTCTGGAAGAGATTTCCAAAATGCCATTCTGTTGTTGGGCAAAATATCTTTGCGCTTTTTTATAAGGTCTTGTTTTCTTTTATTAAGTATACCACGAGGAATCGTTTTGGCTGCAGGTTTTAAAATTCCAGATTTTATTGATGCAGCTTTTATGAAATTTAAGTTTGTGTAATTTTTATCAGTAAATCTAGTTTTGTATAACAAGAAGCTATTGCTTTTTACAAATTTTATTTGTACAAATTCATTTAAATAGACTCTCGGGACAGTTGTTTTAAGCTTGTGTTGAGACGAGTGGTCCTTCCATTCGTAAAAATTTTCAACTTGCATTGCAATGACTTCAACTTTTCCTGAATTACTCCTTTGAACGCAATCTTTGAAATCTGTAATGTCATACACTTTTTCTGTTTTTTTAAAGAACTTTCAACTTGATGATGAAAAGCATCAGCAGACATAAACGTATGTCCTGGTTCAAAATATTTTAAAATTATGTTTTCAACATTATGTTCCGAGCAATTAACAATATATACAAAAAAACTAAACAATGCCAAAAAATGAAATTTTTGGTATCTCTACGGAGCTTGAAAAACGCATAAAATGCTGAAATAATATCCTCTTTGGATCTGCCGGAAACTCCCTCGTGCCAAATAGCTGCAACTGGGTTATCTTGTTTTTTTCCAACCGGTACAAAGCTTTCATTAAATGCAATAATTCGGGGAGTAAAAATGATTTCCTTGAAGATGTCACACCTAGGAAGCATTATTACCTATCAAAATAACAGAGATTGTGTTAACATATTTTTAATTTAAAATAATTGTTACCTTTTGCAAATCTGCAGAAACGATTACACATTCATCGTTTTCAGTTTGATCACAATCCTTTCTGTACTCTTCTCGTGCTGCGATACTCTTCTCATTGTGGGTTTTCCACATATTACAATCTTCGCAATCGGCTGCTGGAGTAGATTTTGAATGTTCTGTTTTCTTTTCATGATTGTTTCTTTTTTCACATGACCAGCATTCTTCATGTCCCAATTTCGAAAATGAAATATTATTCTCAGAAAAAATTTTTCTATATAATGCATATAATACATTTTTCTCTTCTTTTTGATTATAATTTTTATGCATGTCTTTGATTGTTATATCACTTGGCAAATATCTCACATTCGGTGCATGCTCTCTTCTGTAATGGGAAATAGTTGGATGATAACTTTCAATATGTTTTTGAATGGAAGTTTTATCGAAAGCGTTATGTGAATTGTGCTTGCCCCGTTTGTCGCCCTTTGGGCCAGAAGCATAGGAATTTTTTTTTGATGCAAGTACATTACGCACTACCCTATCATTTTGATGTTCGAAACCCAAAGTAGCCAAAAAAATTTTTTTGCACACTACCAACTCGGTATATTTTGCAGTAACTGATCTCACAGTTGAATTTGATCTTCTTCGCTGAGGCTGCATCGTTGTTATGTGGTTATAAATGAACCATTTTCTTTCACGAGCTTCTAATTCAGAAAAAGTTGTATTAATCATAATACGCTGGTCTTCACTGAGTTGACGGCATTCTTTTTTGATACATAGTTTGTTGCAGCCCTCCTTCAAATTTAATTTTAATGTTTGCTGCTTTAATTTTGCAGACTTCCTGATTTCTATAGGTGTTGTATATATTTTTCTTTTCCTAGGCAAGCCATTTTTTGTCAATTGAACATTTGAAGATTCTGCTGAAAGTAGCGAGTCATGATCTACATCTGTAATTTTATTTTGTTCAATATAAGGCGCTGTTGACGGTATGTTTTGATCAGAACATGATAGCGATTGCATAGCAAAATTCTTCGAGGATGTAGAATTTTGCGCTTGTTCTATTAGCGGTATGAACGATGGCTTATTATCACAATTTTTTTCATTAGTTTCTTTTTTGTTTTTTGCTGCTAACTTCCATTCTAATTTTTTTTTAGCGAGTTCGGAGTTTTTAATTGCTAAAAGTGCAAATTTTTTATCGCGATCCATTTTCTGTTTTTATTATCATATAACATAAAAACTTATCAATAATAGTTACGCAAATAAAAATTAATTCTTTTTACTTACCACAATTATCAATTTCTACACAATTTTTCTTGTGAAAACAATGTAAACAACAAATTAACTCGAAATTATGTGTGTGAGAACGCGATGGCGCTAAAATTACAACTGTCAAAGAAGTAATTCACTTTGGCACATAACAAATCAGAGTTGCCATTGTTCTACAAATTTGTGAGTTATATTGCACATAAAATCGGAGATACTAAGGAAAAATGTCTTAAAGCCCAATAAATTTTCTTGCGTAGTAAACACGATAGAAGTGGTAGATGTGACCATTTTGATTAGCATTTTAAAGACATTTACAGTTAAAAATTTGGCTTTTAAGCTTAACACAAAAATCAGAATTTCATACACGGTTCCGAATCTGGCCTTATCTCAATTTTCGATTTTTGGCGCTTGTGACTTTCTTGCTTAGCACGGCAGTACAGCATTTATGAAAAAGTACCATTCTAGTCTTAATCCCCATAATTACCTGCTTATCGATCTTCACTTAAATCTATAAAAAAACAATAAAAATAATTTCCTTGTCGAATTTGGTTGAATATTGTTTTTTGCGATGAATAACTGATTATACCATATATGGTCATGATCCGTCCATTTTTTGATCTAGTCTCCATATAAATATGAAAAAGTTCGTATCGGCAGACAACAAGCTTATAACAATGTCAAAATTGCATACAAATTTAATTTGTGACAAAGGTGCATATAAAACAATATTAAACAAGTAATAAAATTATATACGGTTTAGACCGATTATACGATACCCTATACCATGCGTTTAAAGACCCTATCTCTTAGGTCAAACTAATTAGATATAGAAAATGGGCATAAGCCAAATTTGAGTGGCATTGTAAATAATTTTTTTGACTTTGGATATGAAAAAGTTTATATCGGATGCTATATTTATATGGGAACTAGGTCGAAAAATGGACCGATCCTGACCATATTTGCTAAGGTGACTTATTTTTTGCAAAAACATATATACACCAAATTTCTGTGCAACATTTTTGCTTTTCGATAGATTTAAGATCGGGAATCAGCTTCACATGGGGGCTATGACTAAGAATTGTGGTTTATTTTTGTACTACTGATAATAGCACACAATTAACATACACAAACCCAATTTGACCGAGATCTATATGATAGTTTTGATATTATGACCATTTAAGTTGATCCGTAGGGGTCACTTGTATGGGGACTAGGCCTGAACATGAAGCGATTTTCACAGTTTTAATAGGGTTCATGCTATGACGGGTAGAACCTTATATACTAAATTTCATCAATCTATATTCATAAAGGGTCCGCCATCTAACTTTTTTTTTCCAACTAGTGCTTATTTCGTGGATGGTAACACTTAGCTCATGTCTGATTTGACAGATAATTAGTTTTATCCTTCCGCTGAACGAATATGGTTGTGTATACGATCGAACAACGCTGGGAAATATTGAGACATTACTTTGAAAATCATGGTAATGTTGCAGAATGTGTGCGAAAATTGTGTACGGATTTTGGAAGAAGAGAAGCACCGTCAGCTCCGTATGTTCGTTATCTTGTGAAAAAAGTGAAAGAAACTGGCATACTCATCGATAAACCAAAGCGTGAAAAGCCAAAAACAGTGCGTACACCCGAGAATATTGCTGCTGTGGCAGAAAGTGTGCGTGAAGCGCCATCAACATCAATTCACCGTCGTTCTCAAGAATTGGACATTTCGGAGGCATCATTGAGACGAATTTTACATAAAGACCTTGGTATGACGCCATACAAAGTCCAATTGGTTCAGGAGTTGAAGCCAACTGACCATCCAATGCGTTTTCGCTTCGCTAAGTGGGCCTGCGATCGACTTACAGAAGATGCCGATTTTGCCAAAAAAAAAATCATCTTTTCAGATGAAGCTCATTTTGATCTTGGCGGGTATGTAAACAAGCAAAATTGTCGCATTTGGGGCACAGAAAACCCGCACGCATACATTGAAAAGCCGATGCACCCAAAACGAGTCACTGTTTTAGTGCGGATTTTTGTCCAGAGGCATAATTGGGCCATTTTTCTTCGAAAATGAGCAAGGAGTGGCCGTTACATTCAATGGCGATGGTTATCTGGCCATGTTGAACGAATTTTTGTTCACAAAAATTGAATAGTAGGATGTTGGCAACATTTGGTTTCAACAGGACGGCGCTACGTACCATACAGCCGAAGCTACACTCGAATTTTTGCGCGACACCGTTGGACTACTATTTGTGGGGTGCCCTCAAAGATAAGTGTTACGCCAACAAGCCAGAGACAATTGACGCTTTAAAGGACAATATTCGTGAAGCCATTGGTGAAATACAGCTGCACACAATCGATAATGTGCTTAAAAATTGAACCGATCGTTTAGGCTACTGCATGGCCAGCCGAGGCAGCCATTTGAATGAAATTATTTTCCATTATTAACCAGAAGGATTGTACTTTCAAATGAAAAAAGAAATTTGAGATAATATTTAGCAGTTTTTTTTTATAGCATTTTCAAAAAAAAAAAAAGTTATTTGGCGGACTGTTTATTTCATTACAAGCTGTGCATGGACACACAGACAGACGGACGGACGGACATCGCTAAATCGACTCAGATGGGTCTACGTCAAACCTTTTGGTTAGTTACATCAGCACAAAGTCAATATACCCAAAAAAACATAGTGGTATAGGTTATAAAAATGATAATAATAGTAATTATTTATTAAAAAAATAATTTATAGATTTAAATAAAAATTATAATAAATCGGATTTTCATAATTTTTATTATTTTTTTTTTAATACTAGATTTAAGCAGTCTTTCTTTTAAGAACTTTAAATTTTAACTTATAAAAAAATTTCAATATTACAATATTTTTCATTTGACAGTATTTCCTAATCTAAAAAGTTTTGTATAAAATTTATCATGATTTGTTGAATTAAAGATATTTTGGTGAAAAAACTCTCAGATCAAAAACTTTCAGCATATGAAATATATTTCCTATTAAATACGTTAAACGGTTTCTTTATTTTTACTACATTATCACCGCAAATCTAACAAAGCTTAAGAAAAGTTTATAAAAAACAAGTAAGAAAATTATAGTCGATCTAGACCGACTATACGATACCCTATACCATGCGTTTAGAGACCCTATCTCTTAGGCCCAACTAATTGGATATAGAAAATAACCATAAACCAACTTTAAGTGGCATTTTTATTAATTTTTTTGGCTGCAGATATGAAAAAGTTCATATCGGGTGCTATGTGTATATGGAGACTAGGTCCAAAAATGGATCGATCGTGACCATGGTTGGTAAAGTCTCTTGTATTTTGCGAAAATATATACAAACAAAATTTGAGATGAATCAGTGCAATATTTTTGTTTTTTGATAGATTTAAGTGAAGATCGGGAAGCAGCTCTATATGGGGCCCATTACTAAGAGTTGTCCCATAGGGATCATTTTTTGACTACTGATTAATGGATGTAATATACACATACAGACCCAATTTGACTAAGATTTATATGATAATTTGGATCTTATGGCAATTTATGTTGATTTCATAGGGGTCATTTGTATGGAGGCTAAGTCTGAACATGGACCGATTCTCACCAATTTCAACAGCGTTCATTCCATGGCCGACAAAAGCTTAAATACCAAATTTCATCAAAATATATTCATAGTTGCGACCTGCAGTTTGAGTACAAGCTTTACATGGACACATAGACGGACGGACGGACGGACGGACGAACGGACGGACGGACGGACGGACATTGTTAAATCAACTCAGAAAGTGATACTGATTCGATCGGTATAATTAAAGATGGGTGTAGGTCAAATATTTTTGGTTGTTACAAACAGCAGCACAAAGTCATTATACCCAAACCACATAGTGGTATAGGGTAAAATTATATCCCGTAGTCTTACAAAAAAAATCCTCAAGTATGCTAACCATTGCCTTAAAACAGTACACACGCAGTTTGCCATTCTACAGATTGAAAAATCTATTTTCGACCACAGAAACTTCATAATATATTATTTTCTTGATCCTTATAACAACTCGAGTCCGTCTGTCCGTCTATCTGTTGAAATCATGCTCATTCACAATATAAAACATTTACCTGATAAGAATGAAGACAAAATTATTTTGCATTATTCTGAGTAGATTGGTTTAGAATTTAAAGCCTCTAGGCCTATAGGATGAGAAACGACGTACGAAAATGTAAAGATACTCGGATAAAATTTCATATAAAAAACATTAATATATTGAAAAATATTTATACGTAACAGAATGTGTCTATCTAGACATATATGTATCGGTTGCATATACATATTTTTGTTTGTTTGTTGTTTTTGTTTTTTTTTTTATAAGTATAAATCCAATCAAAAAATGATCAAAAATTGCCAAGATTTTTAGTCAAGACTAAACTTAAAGTTTTTTTGTATTTAGCCATTTTTTTGGAATAGCAGAAAATGTGTCCAAAAATTCTGGAAAAATTTGTGAGTATTTATTAAATGATTCTGAACACTGTTTTTAAATAAATTTTCTTCCAAAAGTGCATAATTTTCCTGTCAAAAAATCGCTTCTCCACGAAAGAATTTCGAACATTTTGGCCGTTTTGGGAAAAACTAAAAATGAAAAATTGTTCTTCACAGTTTCACGCATACAATTTTTTAGTATTTATCGAAACGAAGATTCTGGACAGAAAATTTAAAAAAGAAAAAAACAATTTTGCGCACCGTAGAATCACATTTGCGCAATTTTGTTTGGAAGCTCACATAAACATTTGTCATCATATATCTGATGAAAAATATGCAGATTAATGGACTTGGTACCGCCCATACAATGAAATATATAATATAATCTAAGTGGATTCTAAATAATATTATTGTCATCACGAAAATTTTGTTGTTTAAATCAACGAAATATTTTAAATCACGGTAAAAAAAAAAATAATTACGAATGTAGGTCATTTCGAAACAAAGTTGAACGTAATCTGCTAACTTTTTATAAAACTTTCAACTCAATCAATTGAGTTATAATCCTTCACTTATTGTTATTCACACAATCAGTGAATATAATTTTGTGTTTGTTATTTTTTTCTATATGTAAATTAAATTACTCGTAAAAGCTTTATTGAACAAAACATATTTACATATAAATAACTTATCAATGATGTAAATAAATCCTTAAATCAATTGTATTGTATATTTCATATAAATTCATATCACGTTTGGTAGAATTTTTATTAATATTTGTTGCTCTGAATTTTTGTTATGTAATAGCGGTAATTTTATGTGTGTGTTTCTTCTCGACCTTATAAAATTAAAATATTAATTAATTAATAATATTGTAAAATCATATTTGAAATTTTGCATTCACGATAATATAAATTTTTTTCATTTTATCCATATTTACAAAAAAAATAAAGTTCAATGAATTTATAAAATATTTATTTATTTCTTTTTTTTTTGCATTTATACATATTATTATTATTCGATATTATGACACATTCATTCAAGGTTGAACAAGACGTTTGCAATAAAAACCAATCATATTGAAATGAATTAATTCAACACTGACCTAATAATAATTTTGGCCAATTAAGCTAATGTGATGATAGCCTGTATAGCAAAAATTGAGAAATGACATTATAAGCATATAGTTTTATTAACAGCTAAGCGCTGTATAAATTGCAAATGTTGTTCACTTAAATTGAGCTTAATAAAAAACAAATTTTTTCTTCTATATTTAAAGATATTTAATTATATATTACAAAATTATTCTCTAATGAGTTGAACTCAGCTTACTTAAAACTAAACTTAAAGCGCATTTTGTAAATATTACATTAAAGAGAAAAATGTTAAGGCTAGAACTGTAAACTGTTAAACCAAAAATATATTTGTACACACAGAAAGAAATCGTCAACAGAAGTTTAAATTGTACCAACAGAAATATGATATAATCCAACGGGTTTTATACCCTATACCACTAAGTGGTTTGGGTATAATGACTTTATGCTGCTGTTTGTAACTACCAAAAATATTTGACCTAGACCTATCTTTTATTATACCGATCCACTCAGAATCACTCTCTGATTTTGCGATGTCCGTCCGTCCGTTCGTCTGTCCGTCTGTGTTTCCATGTTAAACTTGTATTCAAACTACAGGTCGCAAATATGAATATATTTTAATGAAATTTGGTATATAAGCATCTATTAGATGAACGCTGTCGAAATTGGTAAATTTTGGGCCATGTTAAGACATAGTCCCAATACAAATGACCCCTATGAAATCGACTTAAATTGCCATAAGATCCAACTTATCATATAGATATCGGTCAAATTGGGTTTGTGTATGTTTATTACATCCATTTATCATTTGTCCAAAAATAAACTCCATAATGCAATTTTTTGTAATAGCCCCTACATAAAGCTGCTTCCCGATTTTCACTTAAATCTGTCAAAAAAACAAAAATATTGCACAGATTTTTCTCAAATTTGGTTTGTATATATTTTTTTTTTTTTCAAAATATAAGTGACATTGCAAAATATGGGTAGGTTCGGTCAATTTTTCGACCTAGTCCCCATATAAATATAGCATCCGATATGAACATTTTCATATCTGCAGCCAAATTAATAACAATGCCACTCAAATTTGGTTTATACTTACTTTCTATGTCCAATTAGTTGTACCGAAGACCATTGGGTACCGTATAGTCGGTCTAGACAGCCTATAATTTTCTTACTTGTAAACAGTGTGATAATTCCATAGTGACAGACATGACATTCAGTGATCTTTCTAATCGAATATTATATAAAAATATACAAAATTATGCAGACCGACTTAAACAACATATTTACCATTAGAAAAAGTGAGAAAGTGTTATTCTTATTAATAATTGGAGGCAAAAAACAGTCGTGACAGATATGACAACACACATAGGATGTTTGTAAAATCTAGAAAAGCTCTGAAGTATTTTGTATGACAAATAAGAAAGCATATAAAAAACATGCATTCTAAAATAGATTATAGTAAAAGTAGTATTTTGTAATGTGACAGACATGACATTGCCTTTATTTTCAAAATTACTTAATTACAATTTTCCCTTCTTACTGGAAATAAAGGTGCTATAAAAATATTCAAAAATAAATCTAACAAACTATTGCCATATTTTCATACCCTTTTGTTTGAAATGGTATCAATAACAATTATTTAAATTTGAGTTTTAAAATTGGACCTAAGATTGACCTTTGCATGGAGTTACCGTGTGATCAAACATTTACTGTTAAGACAACATAATTGTTACTGTAATGAACCGAAATTCGTTTATTATTTTCATCGTAATTCTGTTGGTATGTTAATCCGTTTTCTATGTGTACTAATAAAACTGTGACACATTTTCGGAAGCATTGTCTGGGGGTGAGAAATTCTCAGTCGGAGTGAAAGTACTAGGCCAGTATAGTAAAACCTCCATACAATTTGCCGTTTTCAAGGCAAACTTTTATGACCTTTTATTTTAATTCTTATATTGACGTTTGTTTGCTTAGCTACAACTCAAGAACCATTGACGATTTCTCATTTCATTCCTCAGAAAAATTGTAGCTACGGCTTAAATAATTTATATTAATATGTCTATGCAAAAAATGTAATAAAAAATGGTGCTTAATTTTTGATTTAACAATAAAAATGTATCACTCATACGTATACATATCTTCCACTCTACTAATAAATAATAATCACACTCCCTGAATATGTTATATTGTTCTAAGAAATGATTAGAAAAGTGGAAAAAAATTCAAATTTTTGAAAGAATTCATTCGATAAATTAAGTCCAACTTGATCTGCTGAAGCTATTTGCAGAAAACCGAAATGAAAAATCATCTCCAATAAATGCTGTTATACAGTGTAATTGTTATGTTTTAATGTATAATGGATGTGACAAAAAATTAGAAACAATGCCAATGAATTTCACTGGGTCTAGCCCTTTGAAAAATTCTACAAAGCACATTTTACATAGTGCTTAGTCAAAATGTTAAAGAACTGTACCTTCTTGGCTTTTTTGAGCACCATTTTTATAACTCCTTTCCGGCACATTCATTCCATTTAAAATTTTTAATAAAAATGTAACGAGATATCACTGAAAATATAAAAAAAACTACTAACAAATATTAATTTTCAATGCGGTTTTTGTAATAAAAAATTGTTATTCTCTCGTTGGAGTTGTATTTGTTTACGTTTAATGAAAATAAGTACAGGGATGATAAAGCTCGTACAATTAAAGTTTCTATTTTCATAGAATTTGTGCCTTAAAAATTAAATTTTAAAATTTTTCCTTTTCCTGAGTTTACGTTTGCTTTTACAAATTTTCACCATTTTTCTTTTCAAAACGAAATAGTTTCGGCCTTCACTAAGAGGACAATAGTTTATATATTTATGATTATTAATCATATGGCTTTAATCGTTGACTAATCATTGATTAATAATTTTATTAATAAAATTAGTACCTTTTGGAAACGTATCTTTTAAAAAACTGCATTTTGCTAACAAGTATATTTTCTTAAAAACGTACTGTTTCCTAAAACCGTACATTTTCTTAAACCTTCTTAATAAAGTACCTTCTATTTAAGTTACTCTTTCTTATAAAAGTATATTTACTTTAAAAAGTTCATGTTTTTAAAAATGTGCAAATTCAAGAGGACAGTAAATACTCTTATAAAAATGCAATTAAAATATTTCATTTAAAAAAACTCTCAAAAAGTACATTTTCCTCAAAAAGTACCTCTTCTTCTTAAAAGAGGACTTCTGCTTAAAAAATTACCTTTTGATTAACAAATTAGCGTTCTTAAACTAGACCTTTACAAATATTTTATTTTCTTAACAAAGTATATTTAAATTATATTTTCTGAAAAAAGTAAATTTTTAAAAAAGGTAATTTTCTCAAAAAAGTAAATTTTCTGAAAAAAGTAAAGTTCCATAAAATTCCAGTAAAGTGCATTTTATTTAAAGTATGTACTCGTACCTATTTTTCAAAGACCCCATTTTCTTAAAAAATTGTGTTTTTTAAATGCCGTTTCCTAAGCAGTACCTCTTTCAAAAAAAGTAAATTTTCTTAAAAACTACACTTTCGTAAAAAAGTATTTTTTATTAAAAACGAAATACAACTTTTTTAAAGCATCTTGTCTTAAAAAAAAAGTTTCTTGAAAAACAAACATTTCTTAAAAAAGTGCATTTTATTTAAGACTAATTTATTTATAAAAAAAACTTTTCTTAAAATATCAAATTTTCTTAAAAAAGACGCTTCCTAAAAAAGTACCAAAACAAGTACATTAAAAAATAAGAAATTAAAAAAACCTTAGAAAAATAAAATTACTTAAAAAAGTATATTTTCTTTTAAGAAAATAGCATTTCTTAAAAAGTGTTTTTCTTAACAATGTACATTTTTTAAAAAACTCTATTAACAAAGTATCTTTTCATAAAAGTACTTTTTCTTATGAAAGTATATTTTCTTAGAAAATTTCTTTTTAAAGAAGGATCATTACTTAAACATTTAAATTGTCTTAACAAAGTACATCTATAATATTAATAGGATAGGCGATTTCTTTTGACCAATGTTTTGTTCTACCGTTTTATCCCGATTTTGACCGAATGTATATCATTTGAAAGGTATTTATTTTTAGCCATTTTGCAGATTTACAGATTTTAAAATTTTTTCCTTTATTTGGAGTAAAATGCATTTAAAGTTGCTACTAACACATTTATAACACATAGCATCGTATAATTGATACTATGTGTGTGTTTATTAAATTTGTTAATGTGTTTGTAATAAAAATGATTTTGTTTTTTGTGTTGATTTGTGAATTGGCTATAATTGATTAGCATAGGTACCTTTAGGGCCTTTATTTAATGAAAAAATAAAATTTCCTAGAATTTGCAACAATAAAGTACTCTTTCTTATATAAGTATATTTTATGAAAAAACTGTTTTTTAAAATAGGACCTTGGACTAAAAAGTAAATTTTCGGAAAAAAAAGAAATTTGTTTAAAAGATGTACTATTTCTTTAAAAAAAATTAATTAAGAAACCTTTTCCTCAAAAAGTAATATTTTTAAGTACATATTACTTTTTGAGGAAAAGGCTTCTTAATTAATTTTTTTTTAAGAAAAGTTAAGTTTTTTAAGAAATAGTACTTTTTTAAAACAAATTTTCTTAATATTTAATTAAATAATTACTCTTTCCTGGAAAAAGTATCATTTCATCTAAAAGTACCCGTTCTTCTAAAAGAACCTGTTCTACAAAAAGTAAATTTTCTTCCAGAAGTAAATTTTATCAAAAGTATTTTTTATTAAAAAAGTTATTTTTAAAGAACCCATTTTAAAAAATATCTTTACTTCAAAAAGTACCATGTCTTAGAAAAGTACTTTTGCGAAAAAATTTTCTTAAAAATTTACTTTTTCTTAAAAGTTCTTCAAATAAAGTACATTTTCTTTAAATAAGTACCCTTTCTCAAAAATAAGTAATTTTTTTAAAAGAGTACCTTTTTTTAAAAAAGTACAATTTCTTAAAAAAGTACCTTTTCTGAAAAACTGAAAAAACCTTTTCTGAAAAAAAGTACCTCTTCATTAAAATAGTGGGTTTCCTTTAAAAATAATATATTTTCTTAAAAAAGTATCTTTTCTTAAAAAAGTAAGTTTCTTAAAAAAGTACCTTTTCTTAAAAATTAAGAAAAAAAATAGACTTGTAAATTGACTTTATGTGGACATATTGTTTGAAAATTTAAAAAACCTTCTTAATAAACCGATGATTCATGTTATTAATTTACAAACACATATAAAATTTGGATAATTGGATGCACTGTTGAAGAAAAATCGTATTTACAACATTTTAATTTAAATTAACAACAATATTTCCAATTTAATACAAAATTCATAAATATTTGGGTTAAATTTCAAAAATTTATTTTCTCTTTTAATTCAACTTAAAATAACTAAACTTCCATGGAAATTTTAATTTGGTCAGCTCAATTGAGGCTGGGGAAGTGATACTCACAAACACATATTTATGTAGAAAATGTATTTATTGTTTGTTTCTGTTCACTTTTGCTACAGTATGCTCTTAGGCGTTATATTGTGGATCATAAGCAGAGATATCTGGTTACGTTTTTTGTGTATACTTGGAATATGATGACAGAAACCCTTTCATTTTGGACTATAAATGAACCATTTTTTTGGTTGTTTTATTATTATTATTAACATTTTTTTTTTTAATATTTAGCAAAAGTAAAGCATGATGCTGGGCTTGAACAAAAAGTTAAATATTAAAAAATTCAAACATATAAAAATTTCATAAAATAAGCAGAACTACAAAAACGGTTATCGCCATTTCACAGAAAATCTAAAATTTTGTGAATTAAAACAAAAGTTATAAAAAAAAATTATGAAAAAATACCCATTCAAAAATTTCAAAGGTATAAAGGACAGATTTTTACAAAAGATATTTTGAAAATTTTATTTCAATTTCGGTAATTATGTTTTCTGCTTGTATATCACTAGGCATGAATGTAGTGCCATCCTTCTACAAGAAATTTGTAAAGAATCATAAGATATAATTCCATCAAGTAAATCATATACAAGGACATTAAAATAATGTTGTAGGAATTAAAGAGGGTATAAAGGATTCTAGCAGGAAGAATAATTAGAAATATAAGATAAGGTTCCTGCCCAACAGCAGAGCATTTATTAAATAATATGGGGTTAAGAACTATTTAGAATAGAAAAAATGGTTGTTATCTTTTAGTCATAAGCTGAAGTCATCACATTTACAATGTAGGTTGCTACAATTATAAGTCTAGAAGTCTAAATGTTAAGCAAATAAAAATTATTTTGAAAAATGTTATGGCTGACAAAACAAAATTTATACTGAAGTGAATTCTAAACAATACTTAGCCATTCTAGCATTTAATGTATGTATGTATATCTAGATTTGATTATGATTTGATTTGTATTCTTATTAAACACAATCGTATTATTAAATAAATATTCAGATATCAACTTCTAAATCTATTTCAGTCCTTGGAATGTAAACTTTGTGCTGGGAAATTATTACAAATCAATAATCGAATTTACTATTTATATATACGCACTTGATTATAATGTTATTAAAAAAAACAAATAAAAATAAACATTCATATAATTTTTTAACAACAGTATCATAATTACCCATTTCAAACAGCCATTAAAAAGCAAAAAAAGCAAAACAAAAACCCTTTAATAATAAATATAAATAATCGATAACCGTAAATAGAGTTTGTGTAAATATGTAATAAAATTTAATGGTTCTTTACATAATAAAATGGCTAATGATTCCAGTAAAGAGTATAAAGGAGAGAATGGAGTCAATTTAAAAAAAAAACTTTGTTGATTTAGAAAAGAACAAAACAAACAAGAGTGCTAAAACTGGCTGTGCCAATACTGTCGAGAGACAAAAAAGGTTTTATCTCACATTATGGCTATATTTTTTACTATTTACAAAATTACAAAAATTTAGGTATTCTTATGTTGTTTTTTTTAACAGAAAGCAATTACTAAATGCAAACAGCTTAAATATCTATATATATAAAAGAGTTGCGTGATTGATCATCATCGCCCAACCCAAACCGTTCGACCCAGAAACTTGAGACTCCCCTGTCGGCGTAGAGATCCACTAAGAAGGGATTTTTAGAAAATCGTTAATTAAGGGGGTAAAAGCGGCTAAAAAGGGGGTAACAAATGAATCTAGAAATATGAAATTTGTTCTGTAGACTCTATCCGGGAAACATGGGCTGAGGATTAATTTTTTCGAAATTCGGCCATTTAAGGGGAACAACGGCCAAAAAGGGTAAAAATTGTACCTTTTTGCATCTTCTTAAAATATTCATCTATATGTATGAATTTACCGAATACATTGGCATCAGTCCAGAATGAATTTATTGCAAATTCTAAAGTCTAGGGGATAATTTTACAATTGCTATCTTCTAAGCAATCGAATCTAGAAACATGAAGACGCGAGGAAAACTTTTGCAACTTCGAATGTTAAGACGGGTAAAAACGGCCAAAAAGAGGAATGGTACCTTTTTGCACCTTCTTAACATATTAATCTGCATACATGAATTTTGTCATACAGACTCCACCGAATACATGGGCATCAGGCATGGATGAATTAATTTGTAATTCTAATGGGAGAAAAAACGGCCAAAATGGGAAAAATATTGACATTTGGCATCTTCTAAACAAACGAATGTAAAACATAGTTTGTAGATTCCACTGGAGATAGAAACATCAAATGAGATGAAATGTTTTGAAAATTCGGATGTTAAAGGGGGATAAAAACGGCCCGTAAGTGTAAGGGTGTACCTTTATGTATCTTCTTTACAAAGTAAATTAGGAATATGAAATTTGATATGTAGATCCCACCAGAGACACAAACATCGCAGAAGAATGCGGCAAAAATGGGAAAACTGATACTCTTCAACTGGTAAATTTTCATTCGAAACTACATTTTCTTAAGAAAACAAGAAAGAAAATTATAGTCGGTCTAGACCGATATCACATACCATGCGTTTATAGAATTGGTCATAGGTCCAACTAAATGGGCTTAGAAAAAATGCATAAACCAAATTTAAGAAAATTATACCGATCCTGACCGTATCTGGTAGTCACATATTTTTCGCAACAACATATACAAACCGATTTTGAGAAAAATCTGTGCAATATTTTTGTTTTTGATAGGTTTAAGTGAATTGTCCTATAGGGATTATTTTTGGTCTACGGATCAATGGATGTAATAAACGCACAAAAAACCAATTCGACTGAGATCTATTTCATAATTTGAATCTTATGGCAACTTAAGTCGATATCTTAATGGTCATTTGAATGGGGAGTAGGTCTGAACATGCACCCATTTCCACCCATTTCAATAGCGTTTGTCCTATGGCTTGAGTTACTTCCTTTCCAAATTAAGCCATCGATATTACAAATAATATTATTTTTAATCTTTATAATTTGAATAATTTCGAACCTATTATGAATAAAAAATGGTACCTCAATAGAGTAGGTGGCAATACATTGGAAACTTTTGCAAAATTCTAAATTTGCCAATTTTGTTTTTTAATAATTTCGCGCTTAGTAATAAAATTATGTAATTTTTGCGAATTCATTAATTGGTGTGTTCTTTATTGGAAGATAACACACTTCTTATAAAAAATACAATTAAAAAAATAGATAAACGAAAGAATTTAGTGATGCCAAAACAGTGGAAACTTTTAAACTTCTTTACCAGAGTTGATTAAAATAATAAAAATAGAAGAAGTGAAAGAATGTGAAAAAAATTTTAACCGTTATTTAAATATTTATGGATTCTGACGTTTTCTTTCAATTATTATAAAACAATGGCAAGAGTAAAGTTTTATGAGAGTTAGAAACCAGAATAATAGATGATTTTAGTGATGGTCGTAAGCAAAAGAATATTTGTGAGAAATATTCTATGAATAAATCCATAAAGTCGTCTACCTAGCATTAATCTTGCTAAAGACCGCATAAACTGGTATTAGAATACTGTTGGCGAATAGTGTTGACCAAAAAATTATATATCTCAATGGCCATAAAACGTTCAACAAACCGCGGGGGTTTTACTAAAATAAATTAATACAATCGTTTGGTATAGGAATCATCCACCACCAAGACCATCACCATCATTATTACACGGTGCACAGAGGGAAAAATGCGGTATAAAAGTACCGAAAATGATACCATCCGTTGTCAATAGTGAGCTAAGTACGTTTGTGCTTACTTTGACAACAGATGGTGTCAAAACTTGAAGAACGCCTGGTTCTCATTTTGTCAACAATTGTTCTTATTTTCACAACGTAGTGTTCTCATTCTCGAAACAAATAACCCATTGCGAACCCCACCAATATAAAAATAGATATGATACACATTTAAATTCATTTATCTTTTATTTAATAATATTTATAAACTAAATTATACATATTTAACTCTAAAGTAAGTTTTAGCATTATTCACTGCATATAAATGAAATGGAAGGGAAATAAAATCTATAATTGCTTTTATATAAATGGTTCTGTTTGGGGAACCAATTTCGAACGACTGAAAATGAAAGTCAAAGTTTCTTACGTTAATAGAATAACATAATACATAAACTGAATGATTTTCAATCAAAAAACTTTTAATCTTAAACAATTCAATACATGTAAAATTCGAAGCCAAATAATAGTTTTCCTTATAATGAGTGCCTTTAAAAATAAATTCACTACTTATTTCACAACTCTTAAAATGTATGTTATATAATGTACTAATATTGTGGAAATATTCCTCTTCAGTTAAATTGACAATTCGAGACGATTTAAGAGTAAAAATAGATTCCAAAAAATCTTTATGTTTTAAAAAAAAAGCTTGAAAATTTAAGTCCAGCCTTTAAAGTCAAAGAAAAACAAGGATTTAGTCTAGATGTGGTGTTATTAAAATACATTTTAGCTCCTTTATGTTTTGCTTCAAATCTCATGCACCAAAGAAATCTGAGTGGTCCACATCTTCTAATTGCAGTCGGGTAATGGACAAGAAAATGGTGCTTTGGCTTTAAAGAGCCATATAAACTTGTGTAAAGTGAATGGTGTTCCTCAATTAATTCTTTTAATTTTACAATATCGTCATTTTCATAGCTGGGTTTTAAAATTAAATCAATTATTTGCAACAAAGATGTGAAAACTGCTCAATGTTTGTTATCTGAGGGAATTAGTTCTCCTATCATTAAGGGTAAAAAGTGAATAAAGCAACTAATTTCGCTTGCAGTCATTTTTAAATTAAATTTCTTTAATCTATCATAATCCAAAGGTATAGAACTATTACCCATCTCAATTTCCCCATACTTAAATAATGATTTTCTGCTATTAATGTCGCTTAAAGTTACAATTTTATCTCTTATTAATCCATGGAGCACATTGCACACATCGTATACACAAACGCCTTCGTATATATCGTGCATAACATCAAAGCAAAAATTGTCTGAGACGTAGAAACTATTTATGTTTTCGAAAATGCATATATTTTTAATTCCTGTTTCTTGAGAGTCGTTTTGTGATAAATCTTATTGGTTATTTAAATTAGTTCTAAGATAAACTTGGTATTCTGACGTATCACATTGCATCTGTGTCTTTGTTCTCTTACAGACACGACAATACCGCTTAGAATTAAAGGATTGTACAAAACCTAATAAACTATTTACTGCTAAATTGTCACCAACAACTAGACTTAAAATGAAATGAACTTTGCGTACTTCACTTCCAGTCACTATTTCTATTCCGTCTTCCAATTTTTTTTAACTTTTCTGCTAAATGATAGAGTGATCAGAACTACTCGAAGATACTGTGTTGCTTTCATTTTGATTAAGCCAAAACTCTACTTTGGATGGTACTGAAATGGTGTCATCATCAATCCCCAACTAAAAACAACATTTTAAGATTCTTTTGAAACCGAAAATTTTAACACAATATTACCTCTGTTTTTTTCCACGAAAACAACTTTTCCCTAAATTCAGCACGGAGCCCAAAGTGTGGCACTACTTCTTTAAGGTCTTCTTTCTTTATGTAGGGCAAGCTTCTAAAAGTGACATTGGCAGCTGAAATAAAAATATTAAAAAAAACTATTCAATTGCTGTTTTTGTTTACAACTTACTTTTTAACAATTCAAAAGTGCACTCCATCTTTATGGATTTAAGAAAACTTTCAAGTTTTTCGTCGTCATTATCAATGTCATCTGTAGTTCCACTGTTTTGTACCCCAACACATAAGTTTTGTCCAAAAACAAAAGTATCAACAATTTCCTCATTATCAATGTACTCTGCAGTTCCACTGTTTGAATTTTATCCAAAAACAAAACTTTCATCACTGGCAAGCACTTTAAATAAGATATTTTCTTGAATATTATTAATATTTTCACTATTTTCCATTTTTAATTTTTTCCCGTACCGCTTTCACAAACAATTGATAACTTAATGAAAAAATTATATGAAAAGCAATAGAGCGACAACGTTGTTGTTAAATCAAGAACGTATTGTTCTTGATTTGTCAACAGGGCATTCTCAATTTAAGAACATTTCGTTCTTGATTTGATAACGTATGGTATTTTTTATTTTTTCGTTCACAATTTGAGAACATTTCGTTCTTGATTTGACAACGTTTGTTAGTTTTTATTTTTTAGTTCACAATTTAAGAACATTCCGTTCTCAATTTGACAACGTATGGTATTTTTTACTTCTTCGTTCTCAATTTGACAACATTTTGTTTTAGATTTGAGAACAAATGTTGTCAAAATATTGTCAACGCTTCGTTGTCGAATTGATACCACCCGTTGACAATTTTAGAACGTCTTTTTTCCCTCTGTGTGCTATTGTATAGAAAAGGTTTCCATTGTTATGTCAGCAGCATAAAAATTAATACTTTTAAGTTCTAATTTTTTTCTGAATTTATGTTAATATTTTTTCTTTGTTGAATAAATAAAACATACAAATGTGTAAATTAATGAAAGAGTTTTTAATTTTACTAGCAGATTCCAGCGGTATAAATTCGAGTGCAATTTCTAGACAGCTTTATTTGTCAACTTAGCCAATTCAAAAATCAACACTTTTATGGTTTATTATTATTGTGAATGAAGACAACAAACTCATTGACAAACACATTAACAAATTTAATAAAACATACTTAGCATATGTATAATTTTATGTATGTGTTAGTAACAACTTTAAATGCAATTTACTCAAAATAAAGGAAAAATATAAAAATCTGTAAATCTGCAAAACGGCTAAAAAGAAATACCTTCCAAATAATATACGTCTGGTCAAAATTGGGATAAAACGGTAGAACAAAATATCAGTCACAAGCAATCGCCTAGTCTATTAATATTATAGATTATCAAATTTTTTGGTATTGACCGTCCAAGTCGTCAAAAATATATTTTGTTAATAGTTTCCATCGTACTGTCACTCACACTATATTTCTTATTGTTTTAAATATTATTATGGCTTAAATAATTAATATAATAATTACGCTAACAACGTAGCGGGTATACTGCTAGTAAATACATACTTATATTTTTATTTGTTTAAATAGGTTATTCTCTTATTCTCATCGAAGAATAATCGTTCACATGTACAAAAAAAAAAACAAGCAAAAAACATGTTTAAGTATATAACCCCCTTACATATCTACGAGAGCGGTCCCAGAACAACCCGACCTGATGAGAAATTTGGAAAAAATTTCTTTATTTCTCAACACAATCTCCTTTTAGCTGGATGCACTTTTCTCAGCGATATTCAGCAATTTTATAGTAAGAACTGTCTAGCGCCTTAAAGTAGCTATCAACCGCATATTTCGCATGTTGAAATATTTTAGCAACGAGCTATTTTTCAATCTAGAAAATAATCCGCGGGAGCTAGATCTAGTGAATAAGGTAAATGAAGCAATTCGAACTTTAATTAATGGACTTTGGCCATCGCAATAATGAATGTGTGAACTGTTTCGTTGTCTTGATGAAACAATACTCCGTGGTATTTCGCCAAATGAGGCCTTTTTCTTTAATCTCACCACTTAAGCGTTGCAATAAGTTAGCATAATACTCGCCGTTGATTGTTTTTCGTTTTTGAAGTTAACCAATAATAATTATCCCATGCGCATCCCAAAAGACAGACGCCATAACGTAGTCTGCAGATGTAACTATCTGCGCCTTCTTTGGACACGATTCTCCCATTTCAGTCCACTGTTTTGACTGTTCCTTTGTCTCAGGTTAAAGTGGTGGACCAATATGTCATCCGTGGTTATGAATCGATGATAAAACTCGGCATTTTGCGATGAAACATTACCAAACACTTTATTGGAACATCTTTTCGACGCTGTTTTTGTGCTATTGTGAGCAAACGCGGCAGCCATCTTGAGGACAGCTTTCTCGTCCGGTAAATACGCGATGTATAGCACTTTTTGAAACGCCTATAATTTCAGCTGACTCATGCAACTTCAGCTGAGATCATTCAGTACCATTTTTTAGCCATTTCTGGCGTGGCCACCTCAATTGATTGATAACTACGGTGTTCGTTTTGGCAACTCGTACGGCCTTGTTTAAGCTTTGACACCCAGTATTTTATAGTTGTAAACAAGGGATTAAAGTATTGAATTCTATAACGTCATGTTTGCAAATTAAAAAAAAAATCCTAAACAACATGGTGCCTTGGAACTTGAAACATATGTTTTTTAAGGTTGCCACTTTCCACCAAAGTAATTGTCTTTCAAACTATTGCTGCTATCTATACAACAGAACGGGTTGTTCTGCAACCACCCTCCGATATGCACATGCTCTGTCACCCCTTCCGCATAATTAAAATGCGTTGATTTTAATTGTAAAGTACTGAAAGTAAAGCGCGATATAATAAACTATTTTTGGTACTTTATGTTTAAATTTATCTGCTATAAATATCTGCTGACATAGTCTGTAGCTTATTTACGACTACACAATTTGCTTACCAGCTCTTGTTTGGAACTCGGTCTGGACCCTGATGTGTACACGGTCTCACGTGTTAAATGACGTAATACTATGGTAGGCAGAGGCGGGTAAGTGTGAAATTTTATGGGAGTATTTTTACATTTTTGTACGTCATTCCTCGGCTATTGAGCCTACTGATTCAAAATTCAATACCAACCTGCTAAATAGAATGGTAAATATATAATATAATCCTAATTTTAACCAGTAAATGTTTTTTCTGAATGAACGTGATTTCAACACACAGACAGACGGACATCACTATATCAACTTGAAATTTTATAAGGATCACAAATGAGTTTTTCGATGCATTATAAACGGAGTTTAAAAAAAAAGAGTAACAGAATTGGTTTTGTATTCTAATAATTTTAAGCAATTTACTTGAATCTATAGTTCTCTAAATTAGAGCACATTTTAAAATCATTTTCATATAAAAAGTAAGAAATACTGTAAGCCAGTGGTAGTTAACATAACACTTCGTTTGTTCACTAAATCTATCTTAATTTGTTTTAATTGTTAAGAATAGCATTGACCAAGAAACAAACAAAGTATTACAAAATCTAGTACTTCCTTAAGAAAGATTTTCTTTGACGAAAATTTTAAATAAAATTTAAAGTTTATCAATTACACTTTGCGTAGTTTGTTAATTAATACTAGCAGCTTCCAGCCCTCGAAATTCGAGTGCAAATTCTAGGAAATTTTATTTTTTCATTAAATAAGGACCCTAAACGTATGCTAATCAATTAAAGCCAATTCACATATCAACACAAAAAACAAACTCATTTTTATTACAAACATATTAACAAATTTAATAAACACACACATGGCATTGTATAATTTTATGTATGTGTTAGTAGCAACTTTAAAGGCAATTTACTCAAAATAAAGGAAAAAAATTAAAAATCTGTAAATCTGCAAAACGGGTAAAAAGAAATACCTTTCAAATAATATACCCTTGGTCAAAATCGGGATAAAACTGTGGAACAAAACATCAGTCACAAGAAATCGCCTAGCCTATTAATATTATAGATGCTTAAATAACAGCATTTTAGGGAAAAAATAACATTAAGGGTTTTCATTTTGTGGTAAATGAATCAAAATAATAATAAATAAAATGTATCAAAATAATGAAAAGACCCTTCTCGAAATGACCCGAGTCTGTATAGGACAATTGCTAACTGGTACTCAACTGGAAATTGTTCACATGAATGGGGTTGGTTAAATTCTGTATGTCCAGAAATCATAGACACCAGCGTATGGAACTCAATTCGACTAACCCTCAGCATTTGCAAAAATCTGTTGTCATATAATTGGGTTAAGACATTTAGTGACCACTTCATTGATTTTGGAACCAAATTCCAAGCTCCGCGGCGTTACACTTTACCTAAAATAATGTCATCAACTAATTCATCTAAAATGTGGTCAATGGCATCATGTTCACATGTATCTACAAAAGGAGAGTAGATATATTTTTGTATTGTTTTTATTATTACAAGTAATACCGTACCTTCAACATACAAAATCTCTGCAAATTCTATTTCGTCAACTACATTTTGTTCTAAAAAATTTATAATTTTATCTTTTTCTATAATTTTGGGTATTTTACTTATCTGCAATTTCATGTTGATAGTTTAAGTTTTTAAATTGATAAAAAAAATAAAACAAAAAACATTAAAACACAAAAATCATTAGTTTACAATATACAACACAAAAGACGTTCACGCTTTGTAGTATAAAATCGCTGTAAATATAACAGGGTTGTAAATTTAACACCAAGAGTGAATACCGCTATTGTTTTAAACAAGTTTATCAAAAACTCGTACTTTTTATACCCTATACCACTATGTGGTCAAGGTATAAAGACTTAGTGCTGATGTTTGTAACTACCAAAAATATTTGACATGGACCCACCTTTTATTATACCGATCAACTCAGAATCACTTTCTGAGTCGATTTAGCGATGTCCGTCCGTCTGTCCGTTCATGCAAACATTGAAATCAAAAAACAGGTCGCAACTGTGAACCTATTTTGATAAAATTTGGTATGTAAGCTTCTATTAGCCATAGAATGAGCGCTCTTTAAATTGGCGAAAATCGGTGCATGTACGGTCATAGTCCCCAACCAAATGACACCTATGAAATCAACTTAAATTGTCATAAAAACCAAATTATCTGATAGATCTCGGTCAAATAGGGTTTGTGTATGGTTATTACACCCATTAATCAGTAGTCCAAAAACAAACCCTATAGGACAATTCTTAGTCGTAGCCCCTATATAAAGCTGCTTCTCTTAAATCTATCAAAAAACAAAAATATTGCACAGATTTTTCTCAAATTTGGTTTGTTTATGTTTTTGCGAAAAATAAGTGACCTTACCAAATATGGTCAGGATCGGTCCATTTATCGATCTAGTTCCCATATAAATATAGCAACCGATATGAACTTTTTCATATTCAAATGATAAAAAATTAAAAACAATGCACTCAAAGTGGGTTTATGCTTATTGCCTACATCCAGTTAATTGGGCCTAAGAGATAGGGTCTCTAAACGCATTGTATAGGGTATCGTATAGTCGATCTAGACCGACTATAATTTTCTTACTTCTTCTACTACAACACCTCAAGTTTTATAACTTTCATACTATTTACGGTAGGAACAGAATGGTGTAAAAAAAATGTAGTTCCC
This sequence comes from Cordilura impudica, assembly GCA_963682025.1. Classification (NCBI taxonomy): domain Eukaryota; kingdom Metazoa; phylum Arthropoda; class Insecta; order Diptera; family Scathophagidae; genus Cordilura; species Cordilura impudica. The sequence goes on from OY821517.1 coordinate 123,357,018, forward strand.
AAGTCTAACACTAATGGTATAATGATAAAAATTTTCTCATTGGCACTTTTACCCTTAATATGACCTTTCCTTTTACCTTCAAAGGTCAAAATATGTTAAGCTATTAATTACACTGTACAAGAATTTACGGACTGTTGCACAGTGCAATAAGCCATTAAATTCTAATACCATTTAAATAAGACGATAATCGCTTTTATATTTTGACCAGTATGTATTCAAATTTATATTTTAATGCGTTTTTGTAAAAACAATGGTGATTTTTTTTTAATTATTAAGAATTAATTTCTATCTGGAAAATGCATTATACTGTACAACATTTTTCGTGTTATTTTGGAGAAAGAAATTTTGTAAAAATTAACATAAAATTATTTTTAAAAATGAAAATCATCCATGTTGAAAGAGGTCAGTCAATCCTTGATTTTATTTTATTTATAATTTTTTTTATTTTAATTTAAAATTTCAGGCTGACTGCGACCTGAGAGGTTACATTAATACAATAATTTAAAATTTCCATCATTTTTTGTGCAATTAGCCATATTTCAATATATATATGAATACATTTTTTTTTATTAAGTGTTAACATACAAGACTTTTTTTAAATTGCCATCTCTTTCCATCTCATATAATACAAAAAACAAAAAAAGTCTTTTTACAAAATAAACTTGAAAGCGTAATAAGAAAGAAGAAAAAAAAACTCAAAAATGAAAGTAAAAGTAAGTTTGCTGCTTATTATGCGGTTTATAATATTATATCTGCAGTCAAGCGGTTTTTTTTTTCTTTTCTTAACCCATTAAGGCCCGACCATATTAAGAGACTCGATAGACAAAAATAGATATTATATCTGAAGTCCCCATGGTCTAATTAAGAAAAAAAAATTTTTCCTTAAACTTCCAGGTGCGCAGGAGAGCCAGGGGGGGTGATGCGAAAACGCATCACTGGGCCTTAAGGATATATGAAAGAAACGTTGAAATAATTACAGGAAATATAAGAAAATAGGAAATACATTATGAAAACAAGAAAAATTATTTTTTATTTATGTCGAAAAATATACGATTTATTTAGTTGGTGTTTTCGAAACTGCTGTTTCATGGAATCCTTTGAAACACTGTGGATGAAGCGCACGTCTGCATTTGGAACATTCGTAGATCGACTGACCTGTACAAGTCTCTAATGCACACCGTCTCCTTGTTTGGCCTTTTATAATGTTGTGGTCTAAACAGTCGTTTCGAATGCTGGCTGAAACACGATGTGCAGCTTGTACTTTAGTTTTATTTGAACGAATCAAGCATTCTGCCACGAAAACACGGAAGTCCACTTGGGGCATATGATTCTGTTTGGCAATTTTTGAGCATATGCAATGAATTTTCCAGGCATTCACCATTGCGGCATCCAGTAAATTAGTGACAAGTGCCCAGTACCACTTCTTGCCGCGAATGCCAATACGGTAATTATTCATTGCGTTGTCAAACAAATCGACTCCTCCCATTGTTCGGTTATAAGATTGGATCATTTGGGGAATATCGACTTGAATGTTTTTGCCAAGTTTTCTGTCGTATCGCTTTACTTTGCCAATTGGAGCGTGAGATTGAAAGTTTGAGAGCATTGAAACGATTGCATTATCGTTCCAACGAATGGCGAATACATTATTATTTGAATCGTAGCACGCATCGAAATGACCTTTTGGTTTCTTGCTTATAACATTCTTGGTCTGAAGACTTGATGTTGACGGAAGACTTTCCTCATCTGTTGCAGTTTTTTGTCTCTTTGCTTTTGATTGCGCCTTTGGTTGCGCTTTTTTCTCCGCTTCAAATCCCATACGGTTATCGCGAACTGTGCCAGTCACAAAGAAGCCCAAGGTATCGAGACGAGCAATCAAACGATGGGATGTGAAAAAATTGTCGAAAGTGATTGTATGATTGCCGGGATGATCTAATTTTTCTAGCAGCTGCAGAACGACTGATTCACCCAGTCCAATATCTTTCTTACGTGAAGATGCTCCGGCATACGGTAGAAAATGATAGAGGTATCCTGTGATGAAGAGTCAAGAGATGTAGTCAAAAGAGTCTAAATCAGTCAGTTGAATAACTTACCTTCACTTGAGCATAGGTCCCAATATTTGAATCCGAATCGAATCGGTTTTCCTTTGATGAACATTTTACAGCTGTGCCTACCGAAATACGCTATCATTTGCTCATCAATTGATAAATGATGAGAAAATACGCCAAACTGCATGAACCGACTATTCATCATGTTGTTCAGTGGCGTAACCTTGGCAAATTTGTCAGTTGCATCCAGATTTTGGTTGTCACAAACGTGGAAATACTTTTTGATTCGCTTAAAACGTTCACGAGTCATGACCTCTTTGATGCATGGTACGCCGAGAGTTGGGCTGTCGGACCAATAGCTGCGTATTGAAGGCTTAGGAGAGTATCCAGATATGAACAAAATTCCAATAAATTGTATAATTTCATCGTAGTCAGTACGAAATGTTGGATCGTTGCAATTGATGACTGCATACTTCATGGTACAATCCAACAAATATTCAATAATTTCGTCATCAATAAAAAGTTTGAATAGTTGATATGGATTGCAGTCTCCTAAACGCTCGAATAATTCCTCTTGTTTTGCAGCAGACACATCAACTGGACCTTTGTCGAAAGCGAACTCTTTGTGACATGTCATGTTATTCCACTTGGGCTTTTGTGTTACAAAATTGGGTCCGTCCATGGCTGTAGTTTTTGCTTCCGATTGATTCGGAGTACTAGAAACAGCAGCACACCATTGAATCTCCACCTCACCAGCAATATCTAATGGTAGAGTGGTCACATTCGATGGCTGTGTTTCCTGAACTTCATCATCCACATCTTCATTATCACTTGTTTCGTCCACGGTGCTTGGTGGCAAAGCAACTATATCAATTTTCTCGGCGTTTCGTATTTCTTGTGCTAGTTCGTCGTCCGAATCTGAATCATTAATTATTTCCACAATTTGTTTTATGGTCAAAAATTTTTGATGAGGCATTTCGGCAAAAAAACACGTGTGGAAAACACTGAATTTACTTTTCGACTAACAAATATCAAAAACAGCATCAATCTGAGCGATAATAATAATAACAGAAACAACGGATAACAACAAATATAAGAGAGAGAAATACCGTTAGAATAAATAAAACTGCATTGAATCACCAACTGTGGCAATTTGAGCGCCAATAGCAACAAATACAAAGTTTTAAAAGCTGTGTACTAGTTTTACCTCTAAGGCCCAGCGATGCGTTTTCGCATCACTCTCTTTAAAGACATGTGAATAAGATCTCAAACACATGGGTGCATTGGAACTAACCTTAAATGACGACAGAAGCAACTCAACTTATAATTCATAAGTAGTTTTGATATTTGGAAAATTTTTTCAGAAGTTGCAGAAATTTTACGAAATCGAAAAAAAAAATCGCAATGGCAACATTTTCCCATAATTTTTTCTCCAAGATACACTCGAGTTACAAACTGGCGCCTATGAGCAGTATTGTAGTATAAAATCTTAAGTTTTTGGAAACATGTTGATAATCGCTATAGTCCTAGCCGTTTTTTCTAGAGGTTTCCTACAAAATGCGATGCGTTTTCGCATCACTGGGCCTTAATGGGTTAAGTTTGCTTAGTTTGGTCTTTTGTTTGGCCGAAGCTAAACAATCAATACCAAAATATTGTATGTGATACACACAAGTACCTACTTAAAGTTAAAGTTGTCCGAAGAAAACTTATCGATTGACAAATTAAATAAATTAATGATGGATAGACGAATGCTATGGATAACTGCTGTGATATTTTTCTCCAGTTTTTTTTTTTTTTTTGTTATATTTTAATAGTTTTGTCAATTTAAGAATAAAAGTAGCAGATACAAATCATTTATAAATGTAGACCAGAAACTTTTTATACGGTATAATATGTGTTATAACGTTTATTCAAATAATCTAACCGTTTATCTAGGCTATAGTATAAAATCTCTTACATTTCTTTGAGTGACATATTAATTTTAAAGACATATGTAATTTAAATAAAATATTATAAAGTATCAGATGTCCTTATACTTGTATCTCTGTATGTATATTGCCTAAAACAATATTTTTTGAAAAGGGTCGTTAGGTCTGTAAATACGATGTCACACCATCAGCTGTAATGGATTTTATTTCCCCGAAATACAAATTTGACATTTTTCAATCATAAAATTTGTCACAAGCTTTTAGCTGAATATCTCATACATATTTTGTCAATTGAGTTTATTTAAATATGAACATGAACAAGTATATAGAACAAGGGCCGAAAATAGCTGGTATTGATAAAAAATTTCAAGTAAAAACAAGTAAAAACACATGTGTTTTAAACTATATGTTTTTACTCTATGTTTGGTACAGTCACCATTGCAGGACAGTTGTTGAGAATCATCCTTTAAATTTTAGTACCATTTAAATTTAAAGTTAATTATTTTCTTTTTTCACCAGTATTTATTACAACTAGCAGATTCCAGCACTCGAAATTCGAGTGCAAATTCTGGGAAATTTTATTTTTCCATTTAATAAAGACCCTAAAGCTATGCTTCACAATTCAACTCATTTTAAATGAAGAAAACAAACCCAACACATTAACACAAACACATTAGCAAATTTAATGAACACACACATACACACATAGCATTGTGTAAATTTATGTATGTGTTAGTAGCAACTTTAAACGATCATAACTCCAAAGAAATATTCCAGACGACGAAAATCTGTAAATCTGGGTAACAGCTAAAAAGAAATACCTTTCAAATGATAAATTTTTTGTCAGAATCGGGGTAAAACTGTGAAACTTACATCGGTAACAAAAAATCGCCTAGCATTAATATTATAGATATCTTATTTTTTTTATAATATAAAACTAATTATGAAAGGGGATGTGTGAGAGATGGAACTAATATAAATCTTTATAGGATTTAAAGTAAAAAGTTTAAATTTTGGCTGAGCCGAAACTTTGACACCCTCCAGCAGTGTCTCAAACTGGTTTTCATACACAACACTGCAAACATTTTCGATCGCCAAATCATCGCTCGCGAATCTCCGATAAGATGTCTAAAATCGCGGCGAGCAATCGCGTGCGATCTAAAAGTTATCTTCAGGCGATTCGCGAAAACGATCGCTTGTGTGCTTGATGCGATTCGCCATTGAGGTTCCGCCGGCGATTCGCGAATACGTATTCGTAGGCGATTTGCCAGAAGCGATTTGCCGGCGGCTCGCGAATAGTGATTCGTATGCGATTTGCTAATATTGATTCGTAGGCGATTTGCGAATATTGATTCGTAGGCGACTCTCTAATACTGATTCGCAGGCGAATCCCAATTGGCGAGTCGCATTAGGCACACAGGCGATCGTTTTCGCGAATCGCCTGAAGATAACTTTTAGATCGCACGCGATTGCTCGCCGCGATTTTAGACATCTTATCGGATATTCGCGAGCGATTATTTGGCGATCGAAAATGTTTGCATGATCGCTTTGCATTCGCGATGTGTACCTAAAAGCAATAACTCGACAGCGATTAGTGGACGAATTTACGGCGTTTGAGAATGTTTATAGCTTTAATTATATTATTGTCATTTTTGTACCTGAAACGTTCTCAATCGCCTTTGCATCGCTCTTGAATCGCCGGCGATGAAAATAAGAATGACAACATATGGTTATTTTTTAGTAATTTAGAATTCATTCTTAGCTTCTATGCTTTATTTCATTTTTGTGTGTATAAAAAGATTTATGACAAAATATAATTATTGAAATAATGTTTAACATTTTTTCAAATAATACTTATGTATGTATTTAGATTTTATTTATTGGTGGTCCTTTCTCTTGGCGAGGCGATCCTTCGCATGAACAAAACGTTGCTGAAGAACACGGCCAATTTGTGATTCCTCAGCACCGATAAATTTCATTTGACAAACTTCTAAAATTTAAGAAATTTTGTTAGACAACATTTTTATTAATTTATAACTTTTAAACACCACACCTTTCACTGATCACAACTTTTACTTCTATTAAAATATTTCTTTTAATATTTCCGATGTATTTAATATTATTTATATGAATTATTTGAATAAACCCACCCTTCACAAATCACTTGCTCAACTTAAATGACAGTTTTGCTAATTGCCCTTGAAACCAAATATTTATTTTCCCGTTACCTTAACAAAACAACAAGACAAAAAAAATTCTATCGAAAGTTATGAAAAAACACTGATGACCCCTCTCAAAACGATAAAGAATGCCACAATATTTTGACTATTGTGAGAAAGATTTGCCGTTACTTGTGTACGCTCGCGTATTCATCGCTTAGTTTCAAGGCGTAGGCGATGGTGCGCGATTCACATCGTCAACGTCATCAAAATTGTTGTCAGAATTAAGTGTTTTTAGAAAAAAAATTGACTTACTTGTGTACGCTCGCGTACTCTTCGCTTAGTTGTAAGGCGTAGGCGATGGTTAGCGATTCGTATTCCCTGAGAAGGATCGCGTAATCATCGCCAAACAAGCAATCGCCAAAAAATCTCAAAAATGTTTGCAGGGAACATTCATCTATAATATTAATAGCCAAGGCGATATCTTGTGACCGATATAAAAATTGTAGTTAATAACCGATTTTGACCAAACATACATCATTTGAGAGGTATTTCTATTTAGCTGTCCACCAAATTTACAGATTTGCACCGTCTCGAAATTTTTTTTTTTTTTTTTTTGAGTAATGCTCATTTAAAGTTGCTACTAACACATCCCTAAAATCAAAAATTGTGTGTATTTATCAAAATCTTTCCACAAATATATATTATTTCGATATTTTCTTTAAAAAATGTAAATCTCCTTAAATTTGACCTTTGACCTTAAAGAGGGACAGTTTATAGTGTTTCAATTTACAAGATTGTGAACTTATATCAAGTAGTATAATATTTTGATAAAAAATATTTGAAACATGAAAACACCAAAAAGATGTAGGCTAAAAGTTAAAAAAATATGAAAAATCACAGTTTGCTTTAAATCCGCTGAAAAAAAAGCACTGCCATCACGAAATTAAGAAAAGGATACCTACAATATTTGGCATTTTTAATCACATATATTTTGCTAATAAGACCTTAAAGTCCAATCGTTGATTTCGGTAAATTTCTTGAACAAAATTTTTGGAAAAGTACAATTGGAGATTTTGAAATAGTGCTAAAAAATACGTAACATTTTAATATTAATTTAGAACAATAGACGAGATGCAAAATACTTTACATAATGTCATTTTGGGATCAGTAGAATGGAAAAATATTGTTGATGTAAACTATTTCAATGTCTTTAAAAATGTGAACTCGATTTTCTTAATCAAGTGGGCTGCGGCGCATTTATTGCCTGGGGAACTTAATACAACTTGGCTGTTTTTCAACCAATAGTAGATTTTGTTATTTTACTAGAAATATAATTTACTCTAGCTTATGATTTATTAATTAATTTAACTAAAACGCAATCATTTATATCAAAATTTTTACGAAAAATAATTTTTTTTTTTTGATAATTTTTACATATAAATGCATATTTAAATTTTGAACCCAGAAAGCATTGTCCGATTTGGCTGAAATTTTGCGCACTAAAGTTTTAGACCAATGTCACAATAATCCGAACCGCATGTCTTGATTTTCTAAAACTAAAATGGCTGTCACCCTAATATACATGTAAGAAGTTAAAGTCGGTCTATGCGGTTCAAAAATATATCCTAATAGTCTTGACAGAGATAAACATTTTTTTCAAAAATAAAACATAAAATATTTACATGCTGCGATTATTATATACTTGCAGCCAACTAAACTTTCAACAAAATTTTCGTAACGATCCTACAAATTAATCGTAAAGAGCTTTATTTACAACAATGGTGTCTTTGGTGACCCCCACTGAAATTTTTCGGCAAACATTTTCGTAGAATATTTTAATCCTTAAATGTCCTTTTTTAAAGGATATTTTTTGATTTTCTCGGAAAAAGGGTCAAATTGACCCATAAAGAGACCAGTTAGAGGGTTAAGATCTTCCACAAAAATAATCCTCATACAATTCCACAATACAACTCTGACCATAGGAATTCTCTCAGACATTAACTTACAGCATTTTTTTCATAAAGTATAATGCTCCCTTCGACCAAAAAATGAAAACTTTGACCCACTGTAAAAAAAATACTCAGACGTGCTGGACCATAAGTTTGTTCTACAAAAATGATCTACTCAACATACCCTTTATTCTGTTCCATTCAAAAAGTCTTAATTTGTTGGGTTATTATTATAATAAGTTTTCGATTATTTTCAAAATCAAACATGATCAAATCTATCCAAAAATATTGTATATCCAATATTAGTAGTATAGCCCATCACCCGAAATTCGAGTGTAAATTCTAGAAAATATTATTTTGTTGATAAGTTAGATTTTTATTGACCTGTTATGTTGTTAAAGGGTGAATATAATTCGGCTTAAGGTCATTTATTTATTTTAGGAAAAATGTTCTTATAACAAAAATAATCTTTTAACACCCTTCAGAAATATTATTTTTTCATTCACTATTTGTCTTCCTATGTTTTTTAATCTATATCTATACTAATATAATAAAGAGGTAATGTGTGTTTGTTTGTTTGTTTGTTTGTTTGTTTGTTTGTTTGTAGGGGGTAATCTCCGTAACTAGCCATCTGATCTTCCTGAAATTTTCACAGAGTCTTACTGCGGATATGGGAAGTGCTATAGGTTATAATTTTTTTAATATTTTTAGTGGGCGTGGCACCTCCCACACAAAGTAAATTTTTAATATCATATACATATATTGAGTACCATGACAGGGAGAGCTTTGCAAATTTGTGTGAGGTCACCTATTGTTAATATTAGTAGCCGCGCCGGAAATGGGCCGGATCGGAGAAGTGGGCGTGGTACCTCCCATACAAGTAATAATTCAATGTTATATATCTCGAGTACTATGATAGAGAGAGCTTTTAAAATTTGTCTGATGGCACCTATTATTAATGTGAGCAGTCGGACAAAAAATGGGCGCTATTGGACCAATAGGCGTGGCACCTGCCATACAAATAAAATATAAAATGCCATATATCTGGAGTACTGTTATAGTGAGAGTCTTGGGACTTTGTGTGAACCCATAAGTTATTCATATGATTAGTTAGACAAAAAATGGGCGTGATCGGAGCAGTGGGCGTGGCACCGCCCGTACAAAGTAAATATATGATATCATATAACTGGTGTACTAAAAGAGGGAAGCTTTGGCACTTTGCACGACACCATCAGATCTTAGTATGAGTAGTCAGACAAAAAATTGGCGGGTTCACACCAATGGGCGTGGAGCTCCCCATGCAAAGTAACTATTAAATGTCAAATATTTGGAGTACTGTAAAAGAGAGAGCTTTGTGGCTTTGCGTGACCCCATAGGTTCTTTGTGTGATTAGTCGAACAAAAAAATGGGCATGATAGAAGCAGTGGGCGTAGCACCGCCCATGCAAAGTAGATATCTAATATCATATAACTGGGAAAGGCTCGACATTTTGCACGAGTCCCTCAGATATTAATATGAGTAGTCCAATAAAAATTGGGCGGGATGGGATAAGTGGGCGTGGCACCTCCTATATCAAAAATATGATGTACTACGAAAGCTACAGTCTTTTGACAAGTACATTAGTTATCAATGTGATTTGTCGTGGAAAATATATTGTCAAAATCAAAAATCGCGAAAACAAAAAACATATTCAAAAAAAAAAAGAATTAAAGAGGTAATGTGTTTGTTTGTTTCTAGGAGGTAATCTCCGTAACGACTTATCTGATCTTCCTGAAATTTTCACTGATTCTTACTGCGGATATCGGAAGTGCTACAGGCTGTATTTTTTTTAATATTTTTAGTGGGCGTGGCACCTCCCATTCAAAGTAAATTTTTAATATCATATATATAAAGTACTATGATAGAGAGAGCTTTGAAAATTTATCTTAGGTCATCTATTATTAACGTGAGTAGTCAGACAAAAAAATGGGCGGGATTGGACAAATGCGCATGGTACCCCTATACAAACTTAATATTAAATGTGATATATCTGAATTACTGTGTTAGTGAGAGCCTTGGGACTTGCGTGAGCCTTTTCGTAACAATTCGGAAGGGGGGGGGGGGTGGGGGAGGGTGTAGCGAAGCGCACCGGGTTACATCTAGTATATATATAATTTATGAATATTTATATGAGCCTAAAGGTATGCTAATCAATTTTGGCAATTTACAGTTCAACACAGAGCGTTTGATACATAATTGAAATCATTCGCATTAACAGGGGGTAATGAATTATCACAAATATTTTATTTTATTTAATCTAATATATTTTTAAAACAGATTAAACATAAATTTTATCATTCTCAGTTTCTCCTCTATATAAGCTATAACTATGCCAATTTTCACACTCCTCCGTGCCCGCATATTGCTTAAAAAGGGAACTAAAAATTTACCTTTACGTATTAATATACAGATTGTTATTTCTAGGTTTTATAAGGTTAACAAATCTTTTTGATAAAGTTAACATTATGCTAAAAGCTATTTTCCTTACTAAGAACTAAAAATCAATTGATCAATTCCGATTCAAAAGCTTATACTCAGTTTATACCGTACTGTTTTAAATCAAGAAATACCAGTCATAACGATTTATTTTTTTTTTTTTTTATGTGTAAACATCTATACGCGCAGGGGGGTAAATTTCTATTTCACAATACAATCACAAAAACAGCGTAACACATCGGTGCGAGCTGAAGTGTAAATCGGTGTGACTTTATCTGATTGTATTTGTGAAAAAATTATGATATGTTCTTTTCTAAACATTTTCCAATTGTCTTTCAAAAAACATCAATTGTATTTCAGAAAACATCAATTGTATTTCAGAAACCATCAATATAATTTCAGAAAACATCATTTGAATTTCAGAAAACATAAATAGAATTTCAGAAAACATCAATATAATTTCAGAAAACGTCATTCGGGTTTCAGAAAACATCAATTGAATTTCAGAAAACATCAATAGAATTTCAGAAAACATCACTTGAATTTCAGAAAACATAAATAGAATTTCAGAAAACATCAATATAATTTCAGAAAACGTCATTCGGGTTTCAGAAAACATCAATTGAATTTCAGAAAACATCAATAGAATTTCAGAAAACATCACTTGAATTTCAGAAAACATAAATAGAATTTCAGAAAACATCAATATAGTTTCAGAAAACATCATTCGAGTTTCAGAAAACATCAATTGAATTTCAGAAAACATCAATAGAATTTCAGAAAACATCAATTGAATTTCAAAAAGCATCATTTGAATTGCTGAAAAATTTTAATTTTGTTTCAGAAAACATCAATATAATTTCAGAAAACATCATTCGAGTTTCAGAAAACATCAATTGAATTTCAGGAAGCATCAATAGAATTTCAGAAAACATCAATTGTATTTCAGAAGCCATCAATATAATTTCAGAAAACATCGTTTGAATTTCAGAAAACATAAATAGAATTTCAGAAAACATCAATTGTATTTCAGAAAACATCATTTGAATTTCAGAAAACATAAATAGAATTTCAGAAAACATCAATTGAATTTCAAAAAGCATCATTTGAATTGCTGAAAAATTTTAATTTTGTTTCAGAAAACATCACTATAATTTCAGAAAACATCATTCGAGTTTCAGAAAACATCAATTGAATTTCAGAAAGCATCAATAGAATTTCAAAAAACATCAATTGTATTTCAGAAACCATCAATATAATTTCAGAAAACATCATTTGAATTTCAGACACCATAAATAGAATTTCAGAAAACATCAACATAATTTCAGAAAACATCATTTGAGTTTCAGAAAACATAAATAGAATTTCAGAAAACATAAATAGAATTTCAGAAAACATCAATTGAATTTCAGAAAACATCAATAGAATTTCAGAAAACATCAATTGTATTTCAGAAACCATCAATATAATTTCAGAAAACATCGTTTGAATTTCAGAAAACATAAATAGAATTTCAGAAAACATCAATATAATTTCAGAAAACATCATTCGAGTTTCAGAAAACATCAATTGAATTTCAGAAAGCATCAATAGAATTTCAGAAAACATCATTTGAATTTCAGAAAATATAAATAGAATTTCAGAAAACATCAATATAATTTCAGAAAACATCATTCGAGTTTCAGAAAACATCAATTGTATTTCAGAAACCATCAATATAATTTCAGAAAACATCATTTGAATTTCAGAAAACATAAATAGAATTTCAGAAAACATCAATAAAATTTCAGAAAACATCATTCGAGTTTCAGAAAACATCAATTGAATTTCAGAAAGCATCAATAGAATTTCAGAAAACATCAATTGTATTTCAGAAACCATCAATATAATTTCAGAAAACATCATTTGAATTTCAGAAAATATAAATAGAATTTCAGAAAACATCAATATAATTTCAGAAAACATCATTCGAGTTTCAGAAAACATCAATTGTATTTCAGAAGCCATCAATATAATTTCAGAAAACATCATTTGAATTTCAGAAAATATAAATAGAATTTCAGAAAACATCAATATAATTTCAGAAAACATCATTCGAGTTTCAGAAAACATCAATTGTATTTCAGAAACCATCAATATAATTTCAGAAAACATCATTTGAATTTCAGAAAACATAAATAGAATTTCAGAAAACATCAATATAATTTCAGAAAACATCATTCGAGTTTCAGAAAACATCAATTGAATTTCAGAAAGCATCAATAGAATTTCAGAAAACATCAATTGTATTTCAGAAACCATCAATATAATTTCAGAAAACATCATTTGAATTTCAGAAAATATAAATAGAATTTCAGAAAACATCAATATAATTTCAGAAAACATCATTCGAGTTTCAGAAAACATCATTTGAATTTCAGAAAACATAAATAGAATTTCAGAAAACATCAATTGAATTTCAGAAAACATCAATAGACTTTCAGAAAACATCAATTGTATTTCAGAAACCATCAATATAATTTCAGAAAACATCGTTTGAATTTCAGAAAACATAAATAGAATTTCAGAAAACATCAATATAATTTCAGAAAACATCATTCGAGTTTCAGAAAACATCAATTGAATTTCAGAAAACATCAATAGAATTTCAGAAAACATCAATTGAATTTCAAAAAGCATCATTTGAATTGCTGAAAAATTTTAATTTTGTTTCAGAAAACATCAATATAATTTCAGAAAACATCATTTGAATTTCAGAAAATATAAATAGAATTTCAGAAAACATCAATATAATTTCAGAAAACATCATTCGAGTTTCAGAAAACATCAATTGAATTTCAGGAAGCATCAATAGAATTTCAGAAAACATCAATTGTATTTCAGAAAATATAAATAGAATTTCAGAAAACATCAATATAATTTCAGAAAACATCATTCGAGTTTCAGAAAACATCAATTGTATTTCAGAAACCATCAATATAATTTCAGAAAACATCATTTGAATTTCAGAAAACATAAATAGAATTTCAGAAAACATCAATATAATTTCAGAAAACATCATTTGAATTTCAGAAAATATAAATAGAATTTCAGAAAACATCAATATAATTTCAGAAAACATCATTCGAGTTTCAGAAAACATCATTTGAATTTCAGAAAACATAAATAGAATTTCAGAAAACATCAATTGAATTTCAGAAAACATCAATAGAATTTCAGAAAACATCAATTGTATTTCAGAAACCATCAATATAATTTCAGAAAACATCGTTTGAATTTCAGAAAACATAAATAGAATTTCAGAAAACATCAATATAATTTCAGAAAACATCATTCGAGTTTCAGAAAACATCAATTGAATTTCAGGAAGCATCAATAGAATTTCAGAAAACATCAATTGTATTTCAGAAACCATCAATATAATTTCAGAAAACATCATTTGAATTTCAGAAAATATAAATAGAATTTCAGAAAACATCAATATAATTTCAGAAAACATCATTCGAGTTTCAGAAAACATCAATTGTATTTCAGAAACCATCAATATAATTTCAGAAAACATCATTTGAATTTCAGAAAACATAAATAGAATTTCAGAAAACATCAATATAATTTCAGAAAACATCATTCGAGTTTCAGAAAACATCAATTGAATTTCAGAAAGCATCAATAGAATTTCAGAAAACATCAATTGTATTTCAGAAACCATCAATATAATTTCAGAAAACATCATTCGAGTTTCAGAAAACATCATTTGAATTTCAGAAAACATAAATAGAATTTCAGAAAACATCAATATAATTTCAGTAAACATCATTCGAGTTTCAGAAAACATCAATTGAATTTCAGAAAACATCAATAAAATTTCAGAAAACATCAATTGTATTTCAGAAAACATCAATTGTATTTCAGAAAACATCATTTGAATTTCAGAAAACATAAATAGAATTTCAGAAAACATGAATATAATTTCAGAAAACATCATTCGAGTTTCAGAAAACATCAATTGAATTTCAGAAAACATCAATAAAATTTCAGAAAACATCAATTGTATTTCAGAAAACATCAATTGTATTTCAGAAAACATCATTTGAATTTCAGAAAACATAAATAGAATTTCAGAAAACATGAATATAATTTCAGAAAACATCATTCGAGTTTCAGAAAACATCAATTGAATTTCAGGAAGCATCAATAGAATTTCAGAAAACATCAATTGTATTTCAGAAACCATCAATATAATTTCAGAAAACATCATTTGAATTTCAGAAAATATAAATAGAATTTCAGAAAACATCAATATAATTTCAGAAAACATCATTCGAGTTTCAGAAAACATCAATTGTATTTCAGAAACCATCAATATAATTTCAGAAAACATCATTTGAATTTCAGAAAACATAAATAGAATTTCAGAAAACATCAATAAAATTTCAGAAAACATCATTCGAGTTTCAGAAAACATCAATTGAATTTCAGAAAGCATCAATAGAATTTCAGAAAACATCAATTGTATTTCAGAAACCATCAATATAATTTCAGAAAACATCATTTGAATTTCAGAAAATATAAATAGAATTTCAGAAAACATCAATATAATTTCAGAAAACATCATTCCAGTTTCAGAAAACATCAATTGTATTTCAGAAACCATCAATATAATTTCAGAAAACATCATTTGAATTTCAGAAAATATAAATAGAATTTCAGAAAACATCAATATAATTTCAGAAAACATCATTCGAGTTTCAGAAAACATCAATTGTATTTCAGAAACCATCAATATAATTTCAGAAAACATCATTTGAATTTCAGAAAACATAAATAGAATTTCAGAAAACATCAATATAATTTCAGAAAACATCATTCGAGTTTCAGAAAACATCAATTGAATTTCAGAAAGCATCAATAGAATTTCAGAAAACATCAATTGTATTTCAGAAACCATCAATATAATTTCAGAAAACATCATTTGAATTTCAGAAAATATAAATAGAATTTCAGAAAACATCAATATAATTTCAGAAAACATCATTCGAGTTTCAGAAAACATCATTTGAATTTCAGAAAACATAAATAGAATTTCAGAAAACATCAATATAATTTCAGTAAACATCATTCGAGTTTCAGAAAACATCAATTGAATTTCAGAAAACATCAATAAAATTTCAGAAAACATCAATTGTATTTCAGAAAACATCAATTGTATTTCAGAAAACATCATTTGAATTTCAGAAAACATAAATAGAATTTCAGAAAACATGAATATAATTTCAGAAAACATCATTCGAGTTTCAGAAAACATCAATTGAATTTCAGAAAACATCAATAAAATTTCAGAAAACATCAATTGTATTTCAGAAAACATCAATTGTATTTCAGAAAACATCATTTGAATTTCAGAAAACATAAATAGAATTTCAGAAAACATCAATTGAATTTCAAAAAGCATCATTTGAATTGCTGAAAACATTAATTGTATTTCAGAAAACATCAATATAATTTCAGAAAACATCATTCGAGTTTCAGAAAACATCAATTGAATTTCAGAAAGCATCAATAGAATTTCAAAAAACATCAATTGTATTTCAGAAACCATCAATATAATTTCAGAAAACATCGTTTGAATTTCAGAAAACATAAATAGAATTTCAGAAAACATCAATATAATTTCAGAAAACATCATTCGAGTTTCAGAAAACATCAATTGAATTTTAGAAAGCATCAATAGAATTTCAGAAAACATCATTTGAATTTCAGAAAACATAAATAGAATTTAAGAAAACATCAATATAATTTCAGAAAACATCATTCGAGTTTCAGAAAACATCAATTGTGTTTCAGAAGCCATCAATATAATTTCAGAAAACATCATTTGAATTTCAGAAAACATAAATAGAATTTCAGAAAACATCAATATAATTTCAGAAAACATCATTCGAGTTTCAGAAAACATCAATTGAATTTCAGAAAGCATCAATAGAATTTCAGAAAACATCAATTGTATTTCAGAAACCATCAATATAATTTCAGAAAACATCATTTGAATTTCAGAAAACATAAATAGAATTTCAGAAAACATCAATATAATTTCAGAAAACATCATTCGAGTTTCAGAAAACATCATTTGAATTTCAGAAAACATAAATAGAATTTCAGAAAACATCAATATAATTTCAGTAAACATCATTCGAGTTTCAGAAAACATCAATTGTATTTCAGAAAACATCATTTGAATTTCAGAAAACATAAATAGAATTTCAGAAAACATCAATTGAATTTCAAAAAGCATCATTTGAATTGCTGAGAACATTAATTGTATTTCAGAAAACATCAATTGAATTTCAGAAAACATCAATTGCATTTCAGAAAACATCAATTGAATTTCAGAAAACAGCATAATCGACTTATTTTTTATGCACTGGAAAATATGATGTTGATGTTTTCTTTAATTATTAGATGTTTACACATCTCCCTTGTGATCGGACTCACATGATATTTTTTGTCAAGTCTAAGGGAAATAATTTTTTTTTTCAACTTTTCCTAAGTTTAGTAAGACTTGCGGTGATTTTATTTAAAAAATATTAAAATCTGACATATATTAAATCACAAGCTTTAAACGTATTTAATAGAAACTACATTTAAAATGAGAGTTTTTCTACAAAAAAAAATGTCTTGAATTCATCAAATTATGATAAAATGTATACAAAATATTTGAAATTAGGAAAATTGAAAAAGTTTTAAAATGAAATTTTTGTTTAAGTTCAAATGTAATGATCTTAAGAGTAAAACGGGTTTAAAAAATTATGAAAATCAGATTTATTTTTATTAAATAGTTATTTAATAAATAAATAACTGGATACTTTTTTGGGAAAATATACTTTTATATTATCAGTTTGTCATTCCATTTGTAACACGCACCAAAACGAAGTTGCCACTTCATAAAGTACACACATCTCCGTCTTTATAACAGCTCGAGTCCATCCGACTGTCCGTCTGTCTGTAGAAATCATGCTCATTCTCAAAATGAAATATCTACTTGAGTAAAATTAAGATAATATTATCTGTCATTTCGAGCAGGTTAGTACATAAAATACTATATGGAGTGAAAAGTACGTGGCCTCACATAGAGATGGCGTTACAAGTTTCAATTTTGTCTGTTTATTCGATAGGGTCAACTGTTAGAAAAATTGCTTCAAAATTTCCTGACATTTCATTAATCAGAAAAAAAGCTACCGTTATAAAAATGACACTGCTTTAAAAGAGTACGAAAAAATGGATTGCAAAGAGTTTCTTGTTTTGATAAAGCAATGTTGTTGTGGTGGGAAAACATAGTCCCCAAGCTAAAGAATGGATTTATGAACAATATGGGGAATCATCGCCGTCATATTCAACGGTTAAAAGGTAGAATTCCGGATTTAAACAAATGGTGCAGCTTGTTCTGGTCGTCCAAATGAGGCAGTTACCGAAGAAAACGTAGGAAAAGTGCACTAGGTTGTATCGGATGATCGAAAAATTAAAGTGAGTGAGGCTGCTGGCATCACAAAGGTATCAACAGAGTGAGTTCGGCATATATTAAATGATCATTAAAATACGAAAACATGTTCATGATTCAAAGTATGCTTTGGAGATGTTTGAAGAAAATTCCACAGAAGTTTTAAGTCGATTTATAACAATGGACGAGACGTGGATTCATTATTATACACCGGAGTCCAATAGACAGTCTGCGGAGTGGTTACAAACGTGTAAAACTGACCAAAGCCTCCAAAGACTCAACAATAGGCTGGAAAGGTAATAGCCAGAGCTTTTGAGATGCACGTGATATAGTATTTATTTATTACTTGGAGAAAGGAAAAACAATAACTACTAATTACTATGTAGAGTTTTTGGGCAGATTGGATGATGAAGTTAAGAAAAAAACCGCCTCAGTTAAATAAGAAAAAAAATCTTGTACCATCATGATAATGCACCGGCGCATTCATCTGCTTTGGCTTCAGAAAAATTTAAGTCTTTACATTACGAATTATTTCCCCAACCCTCGTATTCTCTAGATCTGGTCTCCAGCGAATAATATTTGTTCCCGAACTTTAAATGGTGGCTACAGGGAAAGAGATTTTCCACAAATTAAGAAGTCATATCAAACACGGATGCCTATTTTGAAGGGTTTGACAAAGCGTATTTTTCAAGGCTATCTATCAAGATGTTAGAGGAACGTTGGAAGAAGTGCTTTTCACTTAACGGATATTACGTTGAAGAAAATGAAATTGATTTCAAATCCAAAAAAAAAATTTTTCATGTAGTATATAGAAACACCTCTAAAAATGCCAATAAATCAGTGTTTTTTTTTCTTCTTATAATTTTAGTATTAAGTTAATCAAATCGTTTACTTTTTCAAATACTTTGTTTACATTTATTGTAAATAGTGTCATAAGTCCAGATATTATTGTAAAGTTTAAACCCAGCTGGAGAGTATGAAAGATTCGGCAGAGTCAAATTTAACGCTCTACTTGTTATACCCTCCACACCCCTGTGCAAAGTGTATTTAAAGGTTTACTATTCCGTTTATAACGCATCGATCCTATAAAGTGTATATATTCTTCATGCTTATAATAACTCGAGTCGATATAGTGATGGCCGTTTGTCTGTCTAACCGTCCGTCCGGCTGTCTGTTGAATTTGCGATCATTCACAAAATAAATTATCTACCAGGTAAAAGTTATCATAATATTGTTTGTAATTATTTCGAGCAGGTTGGAATTGAAAATGGAATAAACCGGGCATCATTGTGCCAAGATATTTCAAAAAATTTATGAAATAGTTTTGATACAAAGTTTTTATATAAACCTTCTATTAAGAAAACATTTTCAAATCGCTCTTTAAACTAAAATACCGTAAAATTAAAAATGCCACTTTTTTTCCAACACCTTCTTCTTAAGCCATCCATAGTCCATCATTACTTCATAATTAAATTGCATGGCTAAAGGAATACTTAGTGGCACAAAAGAAAAAAAAAATTATGTATGAACAATAAGAATTATAACTGGACTCTTGTTATGGTTACGTGAACAAACAATTCCAGCAGACCAAGAAACCAAGTTGCAAAACGAAACTCCAGTTTTTTCCAGTACTTTTGAAGGTAAACCAAAAACCCATATATATATATGATCAAAGCAACCACAGCAGAGATTTATGTTTTTGTTAAAAAAAAAAACAAAACAAAACAAACAGTAGAAAATAGTGATGATGGCAAAATATTTAACTTTAGTCAGCAACAAACATTGCTTAAGTGAAATTCTCTCACATCGCCATCACATACAATCAATTGATTTTGAATGGATATTTGATGGCTTCAAACCCAAAGCATTTGCAAATGAAATATTATTAACCACAAATTTAAAGTGATAAAACCAAAAGGAAAAAAAGTTATTGGAAAAAACTTTTTGGCGACAGACTGACTGTATTGTGAGCGAAAAGTGTTTGAAAAATCATTGAGTATGTAAGTGTTTGGACATTAAAATTGATTTTATAAAAATTGTTATTTCGAAATAAGCAAACTTCAATAATAGCATTTGGATGGTGTTACTCTTATGACCATTAAATATTACAAATATAAAAAAAATGTATGGTATGAAAGCATAATTGTTTGTTTATTTATATCGTGTTCATTTATGATCGATCTTGTTTAAATGCCTGTGAGAAAGAAAGTGTGTCAGGTGTGCCATTAAACACAAATACCTCTGTATTCATTGAAGTTTTAAGGCCTGTTGTCAACATTTAAAAATAAAAACAAAAACTGTGTGGGTAAATTTTATTAATTATGGTCGACTTTTGTGATACTTTGCAGAATTTTTAAGAGGAAATATTTTAAATTATGCCAACGAACCAATTTGTGCTTTAACTACAACAGCGTTGAGTGATATTTAAAACTTAAGACATCTGCCTTAAGCAACTATTTTGAAAAAAATAACAAGTAAGAAAATTATAGTCGGTCTAGACCGACTATACGATACCCTATACCATGCGTTTAGAGACCCTATCTCTCAGGCCCAACTAACTGGATATAGAAAATAAGCATAAACCAAATTTGAGTGGGATTTTTATTAATTTTTTCGGCTACAGATATGAAAAAGTTCATATCGGATGCTATATCTATATGGGGACTAGGCCCAAAAATGGACCGATCCTGACCATGTTTGGTAAAGTCTCTTGTATTTTACAAAAATATATACAAACAAAATTTGAGAAGAATCAGTGCAATATTTTTGTTTTTTGATAGATTTAAGTGAAGATCGGGAAGCAGATCTATTTGGGGCCTATGACTAAGAGTTGTCCAATGGGGATCATTTTTGGACTACTGATTAATGGATGTAATATATACATATAAACCCAATTTGACTAAGATTTGTATGATAATTTGGATCTTATGGCAATATATGTTGATTTCATAGGGGTCATTTGTATTGGGGCTAGATCTGAACATGGACCGATTCTCACCAATTTCAATAGCGTTCATCCCATGGTCGATAAAAGATCAATACCAAATTTCGTCAAAATATATTCATATTTGCGACCTGCAGTTTGATTACAAGCTTTACATGGACACACAGACGGACGGACGGACGGACTTCGTTAAATTGAATCAGATAGTGATTCTGATTCGATCGGTATAATTAAAGATGGGTGTAGGTCAAATATTTTTGGTTGTTACAAACAGCAGCACAAAGTCATTATATACCCAAACCACATAGTGGTATAATAATAAATCAAATAGTTTCAAGAGGGTCCCTCACTCTTTCAATAATTAAGAGACTTTAGTATATTTAACTGGATTCCCGTTTTCTGTTCTATGTGCAACAACCTTCAAATTTCAATATTAATCTTGTTCGTTTTATTACTCGATTTATTTGAAATAACAAATTTAAAACAAACAATTTTTCGAATATATGTATGTACAACGATTAATCGATTCTAATCCCTACAAATAAGGCTAAAAAAAGAGTGGTATCAAAATGTATGACTTTTTAAAGATTTTAACATATTCGAATAATTCGATTTTGTAAGGCTAAATGACCCTTGTTTAACGGTTCAATTTGCCAAGAAAATCAAAAGAAAAGAGTGATATTCAAATGGATACATTTTCGTTTAGTTTCTAATTTATTTGAATAATGAAAAAATTTCAAGATATTCGATTAATTCGGATTTTTTTTAAAGCTGATGCTTGGAATCTTAAGTTTAATCAATAAAACTAAATATAAAAGAAGAAATTTGGATAAAAATTTCTAGCTTAAGGACTTTAGTTTTGCGGTTATTCGATATTACCCTTCAAAAATGTTTTTGTTTTATTTGCTCTATTTTCCAATAGATTATTCAAATAATCATACATGATTTATATAAATTGTATTATTCGAATATATTTATACAAAAGAGTGACAGTAATATGGATGGATTTTTTGTATAATTAAAAAAAAAAACAAGATACTCAATAAGTTCGAATTTTATTTTGTAAAGCGGGTAACGATCCCTCGCCAAAGGGGACCTCTTTCAAAATTTATTTGCTTTATTTATTCTATTTTCCAATAGATAATTAAATTAATCCTATAGAACTTATATATTTTTATTATTCGAATATATTTATAACAAATAATCGATTAAAATCGCCATAGGAAAATCGAAAGACAACAGTGATATTAAAGCTAAATTTAATTTCAGATTAAATTTTACAGTTTAATCAATTAATGAACTCTTCGATCACTCGTTACAGGGACACTCGTTTAACGATTATTCGCGATTATCTTTCAAAAATTTATTTTTTTTATTATTTTTCCTATTTTCCAATAGAATGTTCAAATTATGCTTCCGATAGAACTTATTTAACGTTATTATTTAAATATATTTGTAACGATTAATCAAATAAAATCACCATAAGAAAAGAGTGACATTAAATTGAATGGATTTTTTTTGTATAGTTTTAAATTTATTCGAATATGTAATTTAAAAAAAACCAAGAAAATCGGTTAATTCGCTTCAATTTTTTTAATCGATTAAAAATAAAAGTAAAATATCTCAATAACGATTCCTCCCGTAAGGGACTTTCGTTATTACCATTCAAAAAAATTGTTTTTTCCAATAGAATATTCAAATTATTCTATAGAACTTATATAATATTATATACGACCGCTTCCGCTAAAATATCATTTTTCTGTCACAATGAAGCAAGCTAGAACGATTTAGTTTGTCTGAGCCGATTATAAATATACTAGGCTACGAAATTCTGCCCAAGTTATCCGGTCCCAAACTTGTTAGGTCACACTTGTGCTGACTGGGATCTGATAATGTCATTGGTATACATTTAAAATAAATATATTGGTATGAGATTGCATCGAATTTCATGATTTGAGATAAGAAGCTTATACCAGTTGCGATTTTTATATCACGATTAGGTTCACATAAATTCCAATAATGACCATATTTAAATGAGGCCACCGGTATGTTCTTAAAAAGTGTATAAGACAATTTCTAAAAAATGTTATTTGTATGCCTTTTAATAGATTTATGTTCAAATCGGAAGGTTGCTTTTGTCTATTGATTATTTTTGAGTTGATTATTTATGAATAAAATATAATTATCATCAAAATAGATTTATCATCAAAAAATTGGTTTATTATATCTCAAAATATATACACTTTTCGTGCGTTAGTACCAAAGATCAAAGGATTTATTCCACTTTAAACCAATCGGATCAACCGCTTCTTCATAAGTCGGTACACGTTGACTTAATAACTAATTTCTGATGTGTCGAAATAAAGGAAGTCATTTAATGCCAAAATCAGGGCTGCATGGCAGATAACCCATCAATTTGAGTGTTGGTCTGCTCAAAAAATCCATTCATCGACCCAACCTTTGACAGCTCCCATTATTGTATTTAACGGTTACTTTTCCTCATTTATTCAAACAAATTGTTGTTTACCATGTCCGGTCGTACGAAAAAAAACTGGCGACCATTCGCTTCGATGTGCGCAAAAATGTTCTGTTTGATTCTGCTTGTCTTGAAAGATACATACAGTCAAGCTAATATGCATATTTCCCTGATATATGATTTTCGATCTTATAGATGTCTTGAAATACTACGAGTGGATTAAAAAAAATGGTGAGTCTTTGTTTAAGCGATTGTTTAAATTATGCTGGGTCTAAAGCGAAAAAATATTTTTCAACGTCCGAATGTTCATGCTAAATTAAGTGCAAATAATTCCCAATTTTACAATAAGTAACATGACTATATTCTAGTATCAGTACCCGTTCAAAATCGATATTTTCTAGCACAACAACCGATTTTGGATGAGCTTCTCGAATTTGCAAAATCAGCGAAACATGGTGGCCTCAAATGGTGCTTCATGTCTAAAAGTTGAAGCTACTGTTGTAGCCAATCAATCATAATAAAACCATCGCATGAGAATGTTCACTATTTTATTTCATTATTGGCCCGAGTTCACTTTTCCAGTCTCGGTAGAAAAAGCAGATGACAAAACCTTCGGAGAACTGGTATCATTAAAAGTCTCAAACTTTACGATAATAATGTCACGATAGTAATGTCATATCTACACCAGTGTTGCCGTTTCTCAAAACATAAGCAGTAACCGTATGTGTATTTATGTAAACTAACAGATTCCAGCGCTCGAAATTCGAGTGCAATTTCTAGGCAGCTGTAAATTTCAACTTAGCCAATTCACAAACCTACAATTTTATGGTTTATTATTATTGTGAATGAAGATAGCAAACTCATTAACACATTAACTAATTTAATAAAACACACATAGCATACTTTTATAGTATAATTTTATGTTGTATGTGTTAGTAGCAACTTTAAATGCAATTTACCTAAAATAAAGTTAAAATTTTAAAAATCTGTAAATCTTCAAAACGGCTAAAAATTAATATCTTTCAAATAATATTCATTTGGTCAAAATTGGGACAAAACGGTGGAACAAAACATCGGCCACAAGAAATCGCCTAGCCTATTTATGTTATGGATCTTTTAATCCAACTACAGGTCGCAAATATAAAGATATTTTGTATATTTAGTACATAAGCTTTTTCGATCATGGGACAAAAGCTATTGAAACTGGTGCATGTTCAATGCTAGCCCCATACAAATAACCATTATCCCACCGACTAAAATGATCATAATATCCCCCCTGCAGGACCATTTTTTGTCCTAGAAATCTGATTCAGATTTTCACTTAAATATAAATACATTTTTTTCAAATTTAGCTTTTGAGAAAAGTAAGAGACCACTTAATATGGTCATTATCGGTCCATTTTTTGACCCAGTCCCCATATAAAACAAAATAATATCAGATATGAACTTTTTCGTACCTGCACTCCAAAAATTAATAACAATAGCACTAAAATTTGGTTTATGCTTATTTTCTATATCCTGTTATTATCTCAGCAAGTTTGGACCCAAGAACCTCCCTCGAAACGCATTGATATAATGTATTGTATTGTCGGTTTAGCCGGACAATAAATTTCTTACTTGTTTTTTTTGGCTAAATTTATATCAGGGTTTCAAACAAATTTATTATACCATTCAGCTGGACGTAGTAGATACCATAAACAACAACAACAATATTCCATTACAATATTTGCATCTGCGACTTTTGGTACTCTGCTGTCAAAATGTAAATACTTTATTTTAAAATAATTTCTTTTGATCAAAGTAAAAACCAGACGTATCCAGACGTAGCAATAACGTTACAAGCCAAACAAAAGCGAGCTACAAGCCATAAATTACTTAAAACAAAACAACGGCAATACCGGTTTTTAGTGTTGAAACTTAAAGTTGTTCAATGTTTAAATATATTGAATGTTGTTCAATGTTATTAAACTTTATTAGAAATCAATTAAATTAATGCATATATTATCAGAAACGGCAAAAGAAATAGCAACAAAAAAGGCGAATGTAATAAAACAAAAAAAAATTTCGTCGAGAAAGTTTAAAAATAAAAAATAAAGAAAATAAAAACAAGCTAAAATCGCAGATAACAATGAAATGCACAAAACTCGTTTATATAAATTTAAATTTAAAAAAGAAGAAGAATGCGTGCTTTATAAACATTTATTTTAATTAAAGTTCGAAAACAAATTTACTAACTGACATTTTCTTTTATATTTCTTTTTAGAGATGGAATTAAGAATTAAATCTTTAGGATATTTTATACTAATAGCGACATTAAGCAGTAATCTTATAGCTACAAGCTCAGCAGAAGCTTTGCGTTTGCCGGATCAACCAGAGAGCGCAATACCTCAGCAGCAGCAACAGCAACAAGTTATACAAAATGTACAACCAATATTTCATAGTCAACAGCAACAGCAACAGCAACAACAGCCACAACAACCCGGTGTGGGTGAACAACGTGGCCATTCGTCCATTTTAAGTCTGTTCGGTTTAGGTGGTGAAAATGATCCCTATTTAGCTCGTACCAATGGCAACTGTTTAGGTGGCGATTTATCGGAATGCTTTAAAACTCAAGCTTTAAGTAGTTTTGATGAAATTTTTTATCGTGATCAATATTCGTAAGTACTCGTATTTAATAAAAATAAAATACTTAAATCTATTCAATTTGATAAGTTATTGACATGAATTTGACATGAATTATTAATTTTTAGATTAACGGAATATGCTCGTATTGTACGTATGCCCGAAAATCAACAACGTTCTTTGCTGCAAGAACCTTTCGAATATTCTGAAGAGCCACGTAATGAAGATACCGATTGGGATCAATTGGCGAAATATGCCTTAAGAAAAGCCGAAAGGTAAGCTAAACACAAAAACGTGTACAAAGTTAAGTTAAACTAATGTTCACATACAGCCAGATTTGGAAAAATTTCCGCTAAAAGCAGGCTGTTTACGGGTTATTTGATTAGCTAAAATCCATTTTTAATTTTATTGCATGAAACTTTTAAATGGAGATTTCTTCATTGGATTTATGATAGAATCGAAAGTATAAACTAAAATCCTTTGAAATAATACAGAATTCAAACAAAAGTGAATTTCATACAAAAAATGTAACCCCGATTTTGAAGAACAAAACTTTTTTTTTTCCTAACTTATAAAATCTGTTGAATTGACAAGTAGTGTTATGAAACCTAATCGGACTACCAAAACTTGTCATTATGAAATCTAGTGTAATGTGAGAGTTGTTGGGCAAGATTTTAAAACACCTTTTTTGCATTTTCAATTAAATCGGAGCAAAACTAAATAAGATACAGCGTTTCCAGCGACCGGCCTCATACGGTCTATCGTATATAAATAAGTTTTTAAAAAACATTAAATCGATTTTCTTGCAAATAACATATTTGAAGTCCGTGAACATCGTAACTCAAAATCGACTTGACCGATTCTTTTGAAATTTTACACAAAATTTCTACTCATAAATCACCAGGTAACCACGAAGGGTTTTTTTTATTATTTTCCATTTTCTTCCCCATTTTTTATACCCTCCACTCCAGTGTGCAGAGGGTATATATAAGTTTGTCATTCCGTTTGTAATAATTAGAAAAAAAATTTTGGACCCCATAATATATATATATTTGTTATCCTTATAGCAACCGGAGTTGATATAGCGATGTCCGTCTGTCCGTCTGTCCGTCTGTGGAAATCACGATGACGGCATCAATCGGGCAGCTAGGGTGCTCGTTGACATAAAAAATGTTTCAATAACATCCTGAAAAGCTTGCTATTTAAAATCGTCCAAATCGGTCGATTAGGGCCCGAGATTTGAATGAAGAACTAAAAAAAGTCTTGACAAAATATAATTTTCTATGTTGTTCTTGTCACGATCACGCCCTGAATAGTGCAGCTACAGTGATCATTTTTAGTGAGAATGATTCACCAAATTCATGGGAAGATTTCTATTTTAAAAATCATTAAAATCGGTGGAACAGGTCCAGGGAAATCTCTGAAAAATTAAAAAAAAATGAAAAATATGATGATTATATATTGTTCTTGTTGTTATTCTAAATGTTGTGTTGTTGTCATAGCTGGACTTGTTGTTTTTGTGGTCGTTGTAGTAATAATATAATAAAAACTAACCCTTTGTACATTATTTATTAACTCTGGTAGAAAAATTTAAAAGTTTCCATTGTTTTGGCATCACTATAAAAATTTGTTAGATCATTTCTGTTATTACCACGAGCCTGCCTGCAAAATTTCAGATCGAACGGATCACGGAAAAGGGGTTAAAATCGATCCAAAATTTTTTCGACAAGCAGACACTACGAGTTAATATAAAGGGAGTAAAAATTCACCAACATCTTAAGCAAATAATGCTAAAATACCTAGTTGTTAATAAAAAAAAATAATGTAAATAAGCAAAAAAAATTTATTAAATAATACAAATAATATACATATATTCTATATATGTATATGCATAATAACTGCATGTTAGAAATAAATCGGTATATTATTTTATTTACATAAAATTCTGTAATATTTTGTTGTGAGGAAAATACATTTCTTTTGCATTAACAGAGTGTCACTTCATTTTGCTCAGCGTGACTATGCCGCAGTAGATGGCGCCACAATTTTTGTTCTAATTAGCTTTGCAATAGTTATTTCTATTTTAACATGAATGTTAATATTTTCAACTGGATATCATACAGAACAATGTTAAGAGTATACACGGACTGGTCTTTTATTTCATTTCATAAGTTTGGCATATTAACTTTTTGTTGTCTTTACAAAATAGAGTTACCGAGTTCATCAATGAGTTTTTTGCTTTCAAAACAATTCTACATAGTTATATAGAATTATTATTCTGCTTTACCTACAAAATATCTGATTGCGATTACATCTAATTTTTAAAAATTGTTTATAATTACTAACGCATTATTATACACATAAATATAAATATAATTGCACTTTTTAAACTTTCCATTCAAATTTAAGAAAATATCAATTCTAAAAACTGGAATTAAAAATTTCCAATTATAAATTACAATTAATTGAATTTCAGAAAATCATATCAAAACGTCGGAAATTATAATTTTAAATTTAGAAGACATCAACTGCATCTTTAATATATAAATTTTATTCGTTAAACACAAATTGAAATTCAAAAAAATTTTTACATTTCAAAAAAAAATATTGACATTCAGGAGAAATTAATAGCTTTTCAGTATCGCGATTCAGTAACTTCTTTTAACGATAGTCAAATCGTTAAAAAAAGAAAATTGCAAAATTATCAGTAAAATTTTTAAACGATATTCGCTATTGTTAAAGTCAGCTGTTGTTGTTATCTAAACGACAACCATTTTTGTGTTGCTTATTCAATCAATAAAAACTTAAATTTTTAGGTTGAAATGTCGTCATACATAAATAAAAATCATAAAATAGAGAAAATATTTTGCTTCAATTAAAAAACTTTTTTATATAAATAAAAAATTTAAATAGCATATTCAATTCATTTTTTCATTTTCAAATAAATACACAGAAATATTAGTAAAAAAAACAAAGATATTAAACACGAAGTAATTTGCTTTTTTCTATTCTTCTTTGTGCTTTTCGCTTATTTTGACAGAGATGCCACTCGTGTACAATTTAAATAAATAGAAAAATAGATTTGTCGACTGTCGTTAAGATGAATGTACTTAGTGAATCACTTTATCCTTAGTGCAAACAACAATACCTGTCGATATATTTTGTGATTGTCGGATCGTTGAAATTTACAGAATCACACTACAGAAAACATTAATTTAAATTCAATGAATTTTATAAAACCTCAAATGATATTTAAGAATTGCGAACATAATAATTGTTACATAAATAAACGCAATTTGATGAGCATGTTATTTATATATAAATTTTCACAATTTTTTATGGATGAATATTTAAAGTTTTTCAGCAAATAAAGATAAAAAATTATTTTATTTAAAATGTTTGGGACATTTGGTTTTTTGCGTTTGGCATCCCTAATTTGATTATTAATTATTATAAATTTATTCTCTATGTTTTCCAAATATGGCAATATTTTAATAAAAAAGTTGAGAAAGCTTTTTTATTTTTGGTTATTATTTTGTTATTCCATCCGACCTATATGGCCGCAATGAAAAAATATTTGGCCAGTTAAAAGAAACTATACAGCCATCTCCAATTAGCACGATTTAATGCATATAGCCACCCTACACAACCATTACCTTTGCAATGGAGGTTAGAGCGAGCTATTTAATTAGAAAAAACTAAATTAAACGAGAAGTTATGTCATATAACCGGAAACGCATGCATATAGGTATATAACTTAAATGCATGCCGATCATCAACCACAATGAAAAGACGAAAAAATTTGGTATTAAGTTTAACAAATTGTTTACTTTTTCATTTACATTTATTATCAAGACTCAAACCGAGGTGGAGGGTATCAAAGATTCGGCACAGCCGAATTTAACACTCTTACTTGTTTAACTAGTTATGATGTTCACCGCAAAACAACAAAGTCTTCGGAGATTCGCTGTCATGGACTTATTAATTAAAACTTTTAAATTGAAAATTTTTTCAAAGATACTTCAAATGTTATACTAGAACGTGTATATGAAATAAATAAATAGTCCAGCATTATTCATATCTTTAAAAAAATTATGAGAATACGACTTTTTTCACTTATAAAACGTTACCCCCCCTTAACACACAAATCCTTAAAAATGGGTCCGAAAACTGTGTGAGTTGTTTTGCGTTTAATAAACAATATATTTTTTAAACAAAAAACAATATTAAAACATTGCGGATTGGATGCTACAAATATCAATAAATATCGAAAAACTAGAATTAAAAAAAAGCAAGTTTAACATTTAACATTTGATTTCATTACACTGAGGGGTGAAAGTGCTTTAATAAAACCTGTAAGGAGCTTGGCGTTCCTGGGCCAAAATAATTATCTAATTATCACTTATACGTCTAAGTATTAATATAAATATAATTATCTATAATATTAATAGGCAATATGATTTCTTGTGACATATTCTACACCTTCAATTACCAACCGATTTTGATTAAAAAAAATATACCATTTTAAAGGTATTTCTTTGCAGGTTCACAATATATATTTTTTTTTTTCTTAAGTAAAAATCATTTAAAGTTGTTATTTTATTTTTTAAAATAAAAATCCGATGAAATTCCTCGGAGTGTCATAAAACCGTACCGACATTGCTTCTGCATACTTAGGCCATTTAACAATAACAAGCAAATCTATTTTAAAATTTATATTTGATATCCACTTTCTTTGCTTTTGTTTACCTTTTTTATTATTACTAAAAAAAAAAACAACTCTGGTCTGATGAAAATGGAAAGTTTGACAGGCCATATTACAAAGTGTGCTACTGTACAATGGCCTTAGCACATACATAAAACACAAATTTATGCCTCAAATAAAAAACAATATAACTGTGTGTGTGTTTATAACATTCTTGTTGAATTGTGAATTGGCTAAAAATGATAAGCATACCTTTAGGCTCCTATAATTCTATGAACGAAAAAATAAAATTTTCCTAGAATTTGCACTCGAATTTCAAGGACTGGGCTCAGCTAATATTTATTATAATAATAAGTATTAATACAATAATAAGCCTTATAGCTGAAAAACTAAGCAAATAAACATCAAGATGAGGAAAAAATATAAAAGGTCATAAAAAAGTATTGTATAAACCATAGTCGACTTTTATGATACTCTACAGCATTTACACTTCCTCTCAAGATGATTTGCTAATTCTTAGCCAATCGTGTCATGTTTTTTCATATGTTATTGGAAAACTATAGTTTTATAAATTCCCTTATCATATAAAGAAATGAAATGGTTTAATAAATTAGGTAAAAGTTTCAAGTTGTTGAAATTATATTCTTATTTCAACACAGATATTTATTTATTTTTGGTAAAGTTTGTAATGTTAGGCAAATGTTTATACTTTAATATAGCAAAATTCCGAATTTTATATTAATTTTTGCTACAAAATACAATTCTGAACATATCGAGTAATTGAAAGAAGAATATATTCGAAAAATTAAATTACTTGGCAGTCAGATTGCTATATTTAGCGCATTTTACCTCATTAAAAAAAAACCAAATTTTGCTGTTAAAAGTCAAATAAATTACTAATTTTTTTTTTTTTTTGTTGTTTATTAACTTTTTTTATTTTTTTTACGTCAACACGCAACGAAGAAAAATCGTTTTCTGTGACCTGTGAATTTTAAATTGTTTTAATAATAATAATAATAATAATAATAATAATAATAATAATAAAAAAAAACAATATTGTATTGCATTCCACGTGTAATAATATTATTCGTGGTTGTTACGAAACATTTGCTATATGTGTGAAATTATATGAAAAGAGCAAAAATAAGCTTTTTAAATTTTGACAATGAGTGATAGAGATGATAAATTTGGTAGCAAAAGTGGCAACCGATGTGAATTATTAAATTCTAATGACTTTAGCGATAATAACTCATCTTCTGAAATGAAAAAGTCCACTGCAAAGTTAGCTGGGGCAAAAAAGCGGCGTGCTGCGAAATCAGAATTTCCTTCAAATCAATTAGCAAGCATGCAATCGCAAATTGATCCTTTGTTGCAAGAGGTTCATAAGTTGAGTGATGAAAAGAAACAAGTAGTGATAAACTAAATAAAATTCCAAGTCAAGAACAGCAATATGATATATTTTCTAATATAGAAATTCAAGATGATGAAATCGTTCCTCAAAAAAAAAAATATCAGCAAACAATTGGAAAGCAGTCCACAGCTGACGACAATATTAATGTTAATTTTCCGGTTTTGAAAGAACCACAAACTTCAATCACTAATGAAATCACTGCTTCAATACCTCCGAATTTTCTCAATTCTCAAAAGAAAAGTGCTACCAAGAATTCTGCAAAACTACCACCAATTTTTGTATGCTATAATATGAATACTAAGGACATTACAAAAATCTTTTTCTTTATTAAAGCATAATAACTTTTCCTTCAATATTGTAAATAGAAATGTTACACATATTAGTACTTGTGTTCTTGAAGACTACAAAAAACAAAAAACTTTTTAAATGAGTCAAATATTCATTTTTACACTTTTACTCCCCATGAAATGAAGCCTTACAATTTTATCATTAATAAGTTATCTATCTTTGATAAAGAGGAAATCATTGCCTATATTTATACCTGGAATTTGAACTTTACCATCATTAACGTTTCTAAATTGCGTAGAAATTGGTTAATAAAATTGTTTAGAGATTCTAATATAGAAGAGTTTAGGCGCATTCGTTTTATTTTGCATTGTAAAGTCAGTACCGAACTTTTTAAACTAAGTGGTCCTAAACAATGGAAAAATTGTCAACGTTTTATACACGTTGCAAGTAATTCTAATGTGCCTTATAGGTGTGTTAAATGTGGGGAATCTCATGGTCCAAATAATTGTAAGCTTCCTCCTAAAGATCAAAATATATATGAAATAGTTTTAACTGGCCCTTCAACTGCTGGCTTAGTCAGACGATTTGGTCTGCCGGTTAAATGTGAAAATTGTAATACTGAGGGACATAATGCCAATGCTAGGATTTGTCCTAAACGTCTGGATATAATTAAAGGTATGCGTAATAATCGTGAAGTTTCTAATGGTTTAAGAGCGGCACGCTCGTACAAATGCTACATACTCATCTTTGTTTGCTAATCCTATTAGCATTATTAATAACAACAAGTATAGCCCAGCACTCGAAATTCGAGTGCAAATTCTAGGACATATTATTTTTTCATAAAATTTTTGTCTTCCAATGTTTTTTTAATCTATATATGTATATAAAAAATGTATTAATATTTAAATGATCCTTAAGGTATGTTAATAAATTTTAGCAATTCACAATTCAACACAGAGCGTCTGATATATAATTTATCTCAATCGCATTAACAGGGTGTAACGAATTATTCTAAATATTTTATTTTATTAAATTGAATATATTTTTAAGGCAGATTAAACATAAATTTTTTTCATTCTCAGCTTCTCCTCCATATGAACTGTAACTATGCCAATTTACACACTCCACCGTGCCCACATATTGCTTAAAAATGGAACTAAATATTTACCTTCACGTATTAATATATTAAATTATAATATATTAATATATAATAAATGCAATCAGAATACCAGTTTTCCCAACATTTTTGATACCCTTAACAAAGACTGCAGTCGTATTTTTGGTAAAAGTTTTTATTCGTAATTTTATTTTTTATAAAAATAAAAAATCTTATTTTCGATATTTATCATTTTAATGATTTAAATAGAGCAAATTTGTTTCAAAGTTGTTCTATGTTTTGTTTGTTATATTGGAAGAGGCTTAAATAGTATAACTTTTGCTTGAATTCTCATTCGGTTGTTTCCAGCAAATGTATATGAATTTAACTTTTTACCAAACAAACTAACTACTGCTTTTGGTTACTGATGAGGATTGGTGACTCTTCCCGAAACAGCTGTATAACCTGTTATGCAGAATATAGATCTTTTTTTTTTTTGAAACAAATGTGCCAATGTTTTTTGCTTTATTTAAAGAAAAAACATTTGATCTTAAGCCTGAATAATTTCAAACTCAATCAATTTTTATTCGTGTTTACAACAAGTTGTTGATTTTTCAAAACTTTATATTCAATTAAACGATGATGAATCTAGATCTAAAGCGCTTTTTAATTTATTACTTAACCTTAAACTAAAAGCATAATTTGTTCAAATGCTTGTTTGTCAATATGAATTCCTTAATATCTAAACACAAAAGAACGAATAGTGGTTAATACAAACTCAACTGAGCAAACTATAGTTAACTTGAGTTTAATAAGTGGTACCGACATCTTTTTCGTTGCCTGCTATTGCAAGCCGTCCGATACTTTAGATTGCAATGATCTTAACAACATTATTAATGATTTAAATTCCGACAACATTGTGTTTGGTGGTGATTTTAACGCTAAACATACCGATTGGGGCGATTCTTTGGTTAATATAAATGGTCGGAGATTGTATGATTGGCTCGGAAATAACCGAAATTTCCATCTAGAATAGTTTCATCTAGTTCTTTTATAGACTTTTTTATTACTTCTCCATCTATAGGCATTGACTTTCATCCTAATTTCAATAATAAATTAAGAACTTTATATGTTGAATCTGATCATTTTGCGGTTGAAATTTTAATTATTTTAAACAATGTTACTTTACGGCAGCCAGTCGAAATTTTAAATTATAGTAAAATTAATATTAATACTTTCAATAATGTTTTAAAGGAAAATTTACTAGGAAACAATTTTCCGGTTAATAGAAATTGCTCTGTTACTGAGATTGATAATAATATTTTAGTTTTAAATGATGCTATTAATTCTGCTACTGAAGCTTCTGTTCCAAGAATAAAAATTCGCAATACAGGTCCAATAAATTTATCGCCACAAATTTTACACCTTATTAATGAAGAAAAAAAATTATGTAAAACTCTGTTTAGATGTGTTGATCATGACAGAAAAAATTTACTTAAAGTGAAAATAAGGAACTTAAATAAAATTATTAGAGACTTAATAATACGACATGAGGAAGAGTACTGGAATAGCTATTTGAGGAAATTAAAAATGAACAACATGACTTGTAAGAAGGATTAAGGGTTTTTGTGGTCTAAATAAGAAGTGTGTCTTGGCTGATATTGTATCCCCAAATGGTGATTTGATTTCGGATAGTGTTCGTAAACTAAAAACATTAGCTGAATATTTTTTTAGTGTTCATAAGCAAAATCATGATATAGGAATGCAGTCATTTTCCAATTCCGTTAAAACTGAAATCTCTGTTTTAAAAAATAATTCCCCTCTAATTAGTTTTAATGAACTCTTCTGCAGATGGAAAATCTACATCCAATGGAAATGTAAACTATAAAGAATTTATTAGCAGTGATGAAATAAATGATGCCACACTTTGTAGAAATAATAAGAAAAGTTCTGGATTTGATGGTGTTTCTAATTGCGTTTTAAGAAAAACAAGTTCACTTTTTTGGAATTTTCTAGCTATTTTGTTTAATCAAGCATATAATATAGGTTATTTTCCCTCAATTTGGAAGTGTGCAAAAATTATTGCTATTCTCAAACCTAATTCTGATCCAACTTTAGTGAGTAGTTATGGACCAATATCTTTACTTTCTAACATTAGCAAAGTTTTCGCGAATATTATTTTGATGAAGATTAATAAACATATTTTAGATAATCCTGTATTTAAGGCCTACCAGAAAGATTGAGAATTTTTGAACGCAAAATTTTAAAAATATGTTCCGGATTAAAAAATATAAAGCTATATGATAGTTCAATTAAAAAAAAATCTAATAGAAACATTTATAAAAATGCAAAATGAAAAGGATTGAGAACTTTTTGATCAACTTTGGTCTTAAGTTTTTAGATGGCTGTAATAATATTGAGAATGTTCTTATTTCTAAATATATGGAAAAGATTAATAACTTTACATTTCCTCTAGTTGAAAGATATTATTCTCGAATACAGTTAAAAGTTTTAAGTAACAATAACGAAGAGTTTAATAATTCAAAGGCTTTATTATATCACAGAAGCAATTTATACCTAATGGTAGTTGATACATCTATAATATTAATAGGCTAGGCGATTTCTTGTGACCGATGTTTTGTTCTACCATTTTACGTATTTTTTAGGCGTTTTGCTGATTTCCACATTTTTAAATTTTTTTCCTTTATTTTGAGTAAATTAAACATATGCTATGTGTGTTTTATTAAATTTGTTAATGTGTTTGTTAATGAGTTTGTTATCTTCTTTCATAACAAAATGAAAAATATAGCCGCCAAGAAATTCCAATCGAATTTCCAGCGCTGGAATCTGCTAGTTCTATTTAATATATTATTATTACTTTTTTTTGTTTTGTTTCCTTAGTTTGTAAGATTTCTTTTTGTACAAAATTAATTATGATAATGATACACTTTTTCCCCATTTTTGATGAATTTTTTTTAAATATTTATTTACATAAACATGTTGTTAGTTATAAATGTTAAATTTTTTTCTTTTCTTAACGCATAATAATCCTTGATAAATACGATTTGTTATCTTTTAAGTTTTGTTTATTTTTTTTGTTAATTTTTATAACAATATTTTTGGGATCAATGAATTGTAATTGAAATTGAAATTTGTTTATGAAATAAAAAGTTCAAATAATATTCATTAATTGATCTCAGACTTGTGAACATTTTCAATGTTTCGCAAGTAATATATTTCTTTATTTTTCTTATTTAAAGAAAAAGAAAATATCAAAGTTTTGATTGAAATCTTACACAAACACACACACATATGTATATAGTGAAATGTTCATGGATAGAATATTAAATCTTATTTTACCAAAGTTTTTAATACACCAAAACCCACAAAAAAAACAATTTGTTCACAAAGAAGCTATAAAATAAGTTTATAGAAAATCCTTTAATGAACATACTTATGCTACTGACAAATATAATATTAGAAAAAGCAATATAAATAGCCAAACAGTAAAAAAGCAGTTTATGAAATGATGAATGGAATGAAAATCTTAAAAATTTCGTTAAGTTTTACATAGTAGTCAAGGGAAAATACCGACAAAACCCTCATTAAGATTTAAACAATTTTTTTCAGCTTCATTAAATCCTTGGTGAATTTATTTCTATGATATTTTTATACCCTATACCATTATGTGGTCAGGGTATAATGAGTGTGTGCTGATGTTTGTAACTACGAAAAAGATTTGACCTAGACCCTCATTTTATCAGAATCACTTTCTGAGTCGATTTAGCGATGTCCATCTGTCAGTCTGGGTGTCCATGTAAACCTTGTAATCAAACTGCAGGGCGCAAATGTGAACATATTTTGATGAAATTTGGTATGTAAGCTTCTATCAGACATAGCTTGAATGCTATTGAAATTGGTGCATGTTCAGACATAGTCCTCATAAAAATGACACCTATGGAATCGACTTAAATTGACATATGATTCAAATTTTCAAATTGGGTTTGTGTGTGTTTCTTACACCCATTAGTCAGTAGTCCAAAAATAAACCCCATATAGCAATTCTTTGTCATAGCTCCCATAGAAAGTTGCTTGGCGATCTTCACTTAAATCTATCAAAAAACAAAAACATTGCACAGATTTTTCTCAAATTTGGTTTGTATAAGTTTTTGTAAAAAATAAGTGACTTTACCAAATATGGTCAGGATCGATCCATTTTTCGACCTTGTCCCCATATAAATATAACATCCGATATGAACTTTTTCATATTCAAAAGAAAAAAAATTAATAACAATGCCACTCAAATTTGGTTTATGCCTATTTTCTATATCCAATTGTTGGGCCTTAGAGATAAAGTCTCTAAACGCATGGTATAGGGTATCGTATAGTCGGTCTAGACCGACTATAATTTTCTTACTTGTTTCAATTTGGTGTCAAAGCAAAATAACATTTATAATAAATGTCTACATTCAGTCAAATAGAAAATAAATGAAAAGTTAGGGATTAAACGGCAGAAATTGATTAAAGAAAGTAAACTAAATTTTATAAAGCGTTTAGTTTGCACTAGAAAATAGATAAGTTTTCTAAAATTGATGTTAATACAAATGTAGATTAAGTACAGTTTTAACTTGAATTCGATATCGAGTAAAATCAATCGAAATTCCATATTTTGGTTTATTATTTTAAGAAGAGGGACAATCGTCACTTTTACTATTAACTATGGACCATAACTCGTTAGGTGTGACAGAGTAAAATTAATCTTTGTATTTTATTTTGGAAATTAAAAAAATAATTTTGGTCGAAAAATTTTTATAACGAATGCGACGATTCGACCCCTGTATTTGTTACTTTAAAAGTATTATAAAGAATATTATGTTTAATTTACTTTTAGATTCATTAAATCAACAGCCTTGGAAGTTGATGTACCAGAAGAATTTACTGAAGCCGGTCGTTATGATGCTCGTTTCATTGGCAATGATATTGACAGTGAGTTGGATATCATTGAAGATAAACATGCCCCCATTTTAAGTAAGATTTTTTTAAATGAATAATTCAACAAATATCAAAATTTAATATTTTTACTTTTCTCTTTAGAACGTAAAAAATTGAAGAAAATGATCATTCCCTTGTTGTTGGTATTGAAAATATTCAAACTGAAATTGTTGTTGTTCTTGCCCTTCATTTTGGGTATTGTCGGCTTAAAGAAAATTTTGAGTTTGGCTGCTATTATTCTGCCTGGTTTATTTGCCTACTTTAAATTCTGTCGTCCACAAACTGGTGGCCACGGTGGTGGTTTATTCTCTGGTCTGTTTGGTTCCACCATTCCAAGTCCTCAGTATTCACCGCAAGGTGTCGGTTCGGCTACGTATTATCATCATCATGATCATTTTGATAATGGTGCTGCACCACAGCATCAATACTACCGACCAGAACCTCAGTTTTCCAAACCATATGGTGATTTTTACAAAAACACTGGCACCACTAGTAATGCTGTAAGTTTTGGTGAATCTTCATCTGCTCAGGATGCTGCTTATTCTGGTTACTATGGCAGAAATTCTGGCAAAGATATTGAAAGTACTCAGAAGAGTTAAATTTAGAAAGAAATTCCATTTAACGAAAGGCCATTTTTCAAATTATTTTTCTATATTATTTTATTGTTATTGTATTTTCTGTTATTTTTATGCTTTATTTATTTCATTTTGTTAAAATATTTATTAATAAAGAAAACAATTAAATTTAAAAAAAAGGTGTTGAAACATATCCGCATAATGGTGTGGAGGGTATAAATGTAACTTTTCTGAAGACACTTGATGCATAGAAATTATGCTCAAATAACTATTATATTATAACCTATACCACTATGGGCTTATAGTATATTGACTTTGTTCTGATGTTTGTAACTACCCATACCGATCGACCCAGAATCCCTTTCTGAGTAGATTTTACGATGTCACTTCGTCCGTCTCTCTGTGTGTCCATCCAAACTTTGTTATCAAACTAAAGGTCGCAAATATGAATATATTTTAACGAAATTTCGTATGTAAGCTTCTATTGGCCTTGGGATGTATCCTATTGAAATTGGTGAAAAGCGGTTCATTTTCAGGCCTATTCCCCATACAAATGGCTCCAATGAAATCAACTTAAATGGTCATAATATTGAAATTATCGTATAAATCCCGATCAAATTGGGTCTGTGTTTGTTTATTACATCTATTTATCAGTAGTCCAAAAATAAACCGTATAGGAAAATTCTTAGTCATCGCCCCCCATATAAAGCTGGTTCCCGATCTTCACTTAAATCTATCGAAAAACAAAAGTTGAACAGATTTTCCTCAAATTTGGTTTGTATATGTTTTTGCAAAAAATAAGTGACCTTACCAAATGTGGTCAGTTTTGGTTCTTTTTCGACCTAGTCCCCATATAGATATAGCATCCGATATGAACTTTTTCATA
Organism: Cordilura impudica; assembly: GCA_963682025.1. Taxonomy (NCBI): domain Eukaryota; kingdom Metazoa; phylum Arthropoda; class Insecta; order Diptera; family Scathophagidae; genus Cordilura; species Cordilura impudica. Next base: position 123,397,067 of record OY821517.1, read on the forward strand.
TCCGATATGAACTTTTACATATCCGAATAACAATGTTACTCAAATTTGTTTTATACTCATTTTCTATATCAAATTATTTTGACCTAAGAGATGGACCCTATCCCTTAGGTAAAACGCATGGCATAGGATATCGTATAGTCGGTCTATCGGTCTAAACCGACTATAGTTTTCTTACTTGTTTTTTTTTTTTTTTTCATTTTATAGAACCCGTGCTGGTATCATCACAAATAAAAGCTTTATGTCTAATGATAGCTGAAAATGCACTTAAACTCCAGGCCTTTAACGACGAAGTAGATGTGTTCTTCTTCTTTATTTTCATATCCTTTACTGAATGTTATTGAATATAGGAATTTAAAATTTGAAAACATATTAAAATATCTTAGAGTTAAGCCAAAAAAAAAGAAGCATATTTATAATCACCTTGTTTGAAATAGATGTTTATTTACTTTACTTCTTACCAAGCAGGTACAATGGCTCAATGCATGTATTCATTTCGTTTCTACACACATAGCTACGTCATATAGTTCACAAGTCTATCTTTTTCAGTGGCATTGACGACAGATTAACGGTTTTTCAATTCTTTTCGGAAAATGATTTTCAGCAGTAAGTGCTACACTAGCAACAACCGATTTTTTAGGTATTGATGGTTGCGTGTAGTTTAGTAGGTAGTGCCAGACGATGTCTCGAGGAAACTCCAGTAAGTCCATTTACAAGCTGTTGGCTTCCTTGTACAACTTCCACATGCATTCACAACGATAGAACTCATCATTTCATTAAAAAGCGGCCACCACCACTAATTTCCACGAAAATTTATCCTGTAATTATTCAGTGCTTGATTATGGAGGTCTACGTCACCCATTCTTAAACGAAATTTGCAATCAATTCTGAATGTTGGACCCTTATCTTAGTTTCTGCTCTCGTTTTCAGCGGACATGGTTGATTTTTTCCCTGTAATAATTTAAACATTCCCAAATTTAACTTTCAGTGTGTAACACTAACAGAGGTAGTTGAAAGTTTAATGCTATTAAATCGAATGCAGTGGGCCTTGATAATATACACCCCAGATTTATAAAAATGATTTTACCATGGATTGTCCGTTTCATAATGTACTTGTTTAACTCCATAATCACTACTAGCATCTTTCCAATGGAGTTGAAACATGCCAAAATTATACCAATACCAAAAACGGGTAACAAATACCGCCCGATTGCAATTCTTCCATATCTCTCAAAAGTTTTCGAGCACCTTTTATACAGACAAATCTTTAGGTATTTAAACGACAACAACTTACTTAGAGAGCGTCAATCTGGTTTCAGGCCACAACATAGCTGTATAACAGCTTTATCTGATGTAGTTGAGGAGTTAAGAAGTAACATGGTTGATGGAAAATATCTTTTTTGGTTTTATTGGATCACTCAAAGGCATTTGACACGGTGCACCACTCAATTTTATGCCTCAAACTTTTCTACATTAGCAGTTAGACTCATGTTTTCATATCTCACAAACAGATCCTAATCTGCTGCTAATGGTAGCTCCATCTCAAACTCACTGCAAGTTATAAGAGGGGTACCACAGGGTTCAATCCGTGGACCACTACTTTATTCGATATATGCCAATGATCTTCCACAACAAATTAAATTCTCTAAGGTTCAGATGTACGCTGATGACATTCAGCTATATTTAAGTAGTACTAAGGATTCAATTATTTCCAAAACTCAAGAACTAAATTATGATCTCAAACGTATTCTAAATTGGGCAACGGCAAATGGTCTACGACTTAATCCAAATAAATCTAAGTGTATTATAATAAAGAAGAAAGTGATGCATTTGGAGAATGAGATTAATGTCTTCATTGGGGGCTCTAAAATTGACATCGTGGACTCTGTACGAAATCTCGGAGTTGTGTTTAATGGAACTCTGACTTGGTCAGATCATATTAATCAATCCTGTGGCAGAATTTATAGTATGATTAGAAGTTTATGGTTAACACAGCACTTTACTCCACTGAAAATAAGATTGCTACTTGCTAAAACATATCTTTTACCAACATTACTATATGCATCTGAGGTTTTCACAGGCTGCAATTCTAGGGATAACAGAAAACTTACTGTAACTTTCAACAACATTATTCGCTATATCTTTGGATTAAGAAAATTTGATCATGTATCCCAATACTCGTGTCATGTCTTACACATGTCATTTGACAACTATATTAAATTCAAGAACATTATATTCCTACATAAAATTATTATAACAAAGGCTCCAAAATATCTTTTTGAACGATTAAAGTTCGCAAGATCTTCCAGAGAGAATCGAATAATTCAATTCAAATACAGGGACCATGCCTCTGAATATCAATGTTTTATTCTAACTATTCGTCTCTGGAATCAGCTTCCTAATGTCATGCAAAATACAAGCAACGCAATAGGGTTTAGAAAATTACTATACCAACACTTTAATTGATTTTATTTGATTTTTTTTTATGTTTTTTAATTGTAATTTATAATATTTTAAATTTAGATTAAGAGTTCCTGATATTAAGTATATAGTGAATAACTTATCTGATTCCATTACTGTAATTTATAAGATACTGTGTCTTGTTGTAATGGAAAATCGCATTTAATAAATAAATACAAATACAAATACATTTCTTTGTTCTCGAATCGGGTGTAGTACCAATAGCTGGAAATCCTTTTTGTTTCAGCAGAACCAACATAATATGAGAAGCAAACAAATTATGAAAGAAAACAACGTGATCGGTTGGAATAGGAAACTGCCTAAAAAATCCAACACGACTCCAGGCCCGAGTGGCAGTTTAGATTTTTCCGTACTGACATTTTTGGATCCACAATATGTATCAAATTGGTACACGTACTTACAACTGCTCGTCAGCATCCGTTCTCTTCTCCACCATTTGGGATAGTTTGAGTGGTTTTGAATGCTGGATTCTGCGACGCAACTCTTGAAGGGATACATAATCTTCGCTACTGCTTCTGCCAAAAACCTCTATATCACCGGAATATCGTGCGGCATGATGTTAGCGATAAGATCCTCAGCATCACCGGTCTCCTCATCTATATTGATATCTGCATCTGGTGGATTGTACGCAACATCAAAAACAATATGATTTGAAGCCCCTTCCACAAAATCCTAAGCGGTGCCTGGATTATTAATTCTTCTGCCATAATAGATTAATATGTTGATGCTTTCAAACGCCATGCCAATTCGAGAAAAAATATATAAAAATATAAAGTATAAACAATTTAATCAAAATGTATACGGTATCAGCCATTGTACCAAAGTCACTACACTGTTTTTCAAACTTACCATTCGCTTGGGAAGTCACTCAAAAAAGAACAAGAATTTTAATTCATAGCTCAACTGCAAGCCATTTTGATTGTTACGCGATACTTTTGACAGAGTCAAACGATCACTACCTACCCAAAAAATGCAAATCTGGAAAAGCCAAAGAAAAACAACGCAAAATTCGAAGTACTCTTATTTACTACCGCTGCACAGTGGACCACATTTTGAGAAGGCGGCCAAAAATCATTTTTTTTTTTTACCGATTTTAAAGTTATGTTATTCATTTGAAAGTAAATACTAGTAAACCTCAGGAGCCAAAAAATTGCGACTCTATCTCAATTATATCACAGCGAACAGGGTCTTCGAAAATGGGCTTTCTCAGTATTTTGCTAAAATTAAAAATTTCTTTGTAAATTTTTATTTTTGAATGACTGTAACTTTTTGGATTTAAAAGATTTTGAAGTGAAATAAATTTTGTATAAGCAGTCGAAAGCAGTCAGAAAAAATCTTGCACTCTTCTATAGTCCGAACCCTCCCCTATACTCCTATGCCCCATTATATACCCGCCAGTTTCCGCCCGTGTGCACCAGAACAATTTTTCTGACCCAAGGTTAGATATTTTCTGCAAAATTTATGACTACAAAAGTTGTCCACTATGTGGTTAGGATATATTAAGTTTGAGGTGATGTTTGTAACTGCCAAAAATATTGGACCTTTATCCATCTTTTATTACACGGATCGACTCAAAAACACTTTCTGAGTCGATTAAACGATGTCCGTCCGTCCGTCTGAGTGTTATGAATACAAAAGTTGGTCGTACCGGTGCACCGCGGTAGAGTTGTCAGGAGTTGTTATATACTTATAAAAAAAAGGGTTGAGATATAATGCGCTTAATTGTTACAGGTACATTTACATAGGTATCTTTCAAAAATATTAGCAGTCCGAATTAGAGTTATATAGTTTAAATATCTGACAAAATGGGAAACAATTTAATTAACAGGTAAATGGTCAGAAACAATACAAGCAATTTAATGCCGAAAATTCATCCGATGCAAATTTATTTATGGTATCTTTCGTTCCACTGCGCTTAACAAAAAGGTATAGCATCTTAGAGCCGTCAACTAGTAGAGCAACAGAAATTGATATATGGAAAAATGAAATTAATTCTTCAACAAAGTATTGCAGACCAATATAATTTGCATTCAAAAAGGAAACCAAAGATGTCATAACTGAAGAAGTTCAAAAAATAAAAGATCAAATTAAGGAACTTCAACCAGTAATATTTAAATTTGATGACTAAGACATTGAAGTACATTTTAAAATGTGTCTCACAATGATTGATGGAAAAGTTGCACAAGCTTTAACTGGAACAAAGTCAACGTCAAGCTGCATTATATGCCAAAAGACATCAAGACAATTAAGCCAACCCCCACCAGAAGACGAAAGTTTTAAGGAAGCTTACGAATTTGGAATGTCCCCTCTTCATGCTAGAATACGTTTCATGGAGCATATTATTAAATTGGGTTATGATTTGGAAATTGGTCAGTTAGGCGAAACAGTGAAAAAAACAAAGAAAGTGAAGAAAAAAGAAAGCAAAAAAAAAAACAAATTCAACAAAAATATCTACAGCTAGGCCTCGTAATCGACCAACCAAAACAAAGGGAAGGAAACACAAATGATGGAAATACTGCAAGGAGATTTTCTTACGATCCGGAAACTGCAGCATCTATCACAGGTGTAGATCATGAATTAATAAGACGATTCAAAATCATATTACAAGTTCTAGCATGCAGCAGAAAGATAAATGCAAAAAAATTTGGAGAGTACGCCAATAAAACAGCTATACTTTATAACGAAAAATACTCTTGGAGATATATGCCATCCACAATTCATAAAATTTTGTACCATGGGGAACAAATAATTCAAAACAATATGCTACCAATAGGAGATCTATCTGAAGAAGCGCAAGGAAAAAGGAACAAAGACTAGAGATTCTTTCGCGAGTACAACACTATTTTGTTGTGCACTTCAGATCCATATATGTTCAACATTCGTCAAAAATGGAATACTATCTCTATTGAATTAGACGAAGGAGCTAAACAACTTATAGGAGATGAAAATCAAGGCTATTTGGAAGAAATTTTTACTAAAATTGGTTGATTTAAAGTACTTTTTCATTACACTAACAATAAGTTACACTTTTTTTTATATAGTTAAAAAATTATCTTGATTTAAAAAATGTATATATTTTGTAAATTTACAATAAAAATTGATATAGAAATATTTAGAAAGACAATAAAAAAAATTTAATTAAAGCAAAAACATACGAGTTTTTCATTGAAACTTCTCTATCTTGAACCAATATAAGGTAACTTTTACGTTCGCTGCTTAATAAATTATATTTTAACTCGGGCCCCTTGTGGGGCCAAAGTTTGGCATTTTCTGAAAAAAATAACTTAAAAAATTGTTAAAAAGTATTAGTTGTAAAATTACTGAAAAAATAAAACATTATATTAAAAAAAACTTTTTTACCTTTTAACACTTCACTTTTGTACTAAAATTCAACTACAAATCAAGGTTCAGAAAATACACACATGAAACACACAATGTTCTGTTCAAAAGCAGCCAACACATATCTTTATTTTCATATCAATTATGTGCGTTTCTAAATTTTCTACGGTGCCCAACACAACCATGACTGTGTTCGTTTTAATATTTCGTTATTTACACGAACATTTTTGTATCACATACTTTTTGTTTCAATCACACATAAAGCACACATTTTTGAGTGTTGCTTTATTTGAAGTTCATGTTCTGGTACGTGTACTGAAAAAAAAAACACAGAACATGTACAATAAACAGGTTCGAGTTCAGTTATATTTTAAGTCGTGTTGTGGCTCGTGTAGTGAGAAAAAACAAAAACCTGTTTATTGTACATGTTCTGTTTTTTCTTAGTACACGAGCCAGAACACGACTTAAAATATAACTGAACTCGAACCTGTTTATTGTACATGTGCTGTGTTTTTTTTTTTCAGTACACGTACCAGAACATGAACTTCAAATAAAGCAACACTCAAAAATGTGTGCTTTATGTGTGATTGAAACAAAAAGTATGTGATACAAAAATGTTCGTGTAAATAACGAAATATTAAAACGAACACAGTCATGGTTGTGTTGGGCACCGAAGAAAATTTAAAAACAAACATAATTGGTATGAAAATAAAAATATGTGTGTGTTGGTCTAAGTTATGTTTGTTTACATATATGTACGAGTTTTTTATTCAGTGTGTGTTTTTTTCTGAACTCTGCTACAAATGAAAATGTATTTTAAACCCTCCGTAACTTTTTTTATTTTCGTTCGAGAATTACGTTTTCTAGCAAATCTTAAAGGCTAGAGTCTCACCTACCAAACAAAAAAAAACCGCATATCAAAATTCCAATCCAATCAAAAGTTATAGATTTTTGACCACCTTCTCGTCAAATGGTCCACTGTGCGGCGCATTTATAGCTTGGGGAACTTGATATAACTTGGCTGTTTTTCAGTCGATAATAGATTTTGTTGCTTTATTAGAAAGATAATCTACTCTGGATTATGGTTTATTAATTAATTTAATTGAAACGCAATTATTAATATCAAAATTTTTGTGAGAAATTATTTTTTTTGATAATTTTTACATATTTGCATTTGCATATTTGAATTTTCAACTCAATGCGCGTCCATAAAGGATTGTCCGAATTGGCTAAAATTTTGCATAATAAAGTTTTAGATCAAAATTCGACCAAAAATTATTTTTCATACAAACCGCTGTCACCCTAATGTACATGTGTATATGTGTGGTAAGTCTTTCAATACATTACAGGCCCTTACACTTTTGTTTGTTTCATGAAAGAAAGATTATTATGCTCTTAGTCTGATAAGCCATTCGAACAAATTTACAGAACGACAACAAAAACAACAAGCGAGCCAACACGTGTATGTATCACTCTAATACACATATTGTTTGTTTGGACAGAGTTGTATCATCTGAAATTAATACAAAGTAAAGCTGTATGGTACGAAAACTGAATCTAACCACAGTGCTCGTAGGCCTGACTTTAGGTGAGTGTGTTAAAGCGCTGACCAAAAAGTGCAAGTACGAGTGTATGTGAAGGTACATGGTTCAAAACCTCACGGCCGCCCTAAGTAGAAAAAATTTTCATATAGAAACAATCTATTCAATTAAAACATAACAATTATCACAATGTTCAATAAATCGCTGATGAAGGCTGAAATGCCAGAAACCGGTCCGATTAAGAATACAGTGCAGTTATGAATTTTTGAAATATATGCTTTCTTCTTCTTTACCACGCACCATTTAAACATATTTATTTCTGTTACGTACATTATTCTATATTTTTAGTTTTTTGTATGAAATTTTATCGGAGTATATTTACATTTTCGTATGTCATTACCCGGCTATTGGACCTAGAGGCTCCAAATACAATACCAAACTGTTCCAGTTTATGACGACATCTTAAGGAGACAGATAGACAGACAGCGGTTCCTCATTTTATAAGGATCAAGAATATATATAGTTTTATGTCATCTACGAAATTTATTTCGATGAGTTACAAGTGGATTGACAATCTAATATTTACCCTCACAAAAGTATTAAAATATTTCGTATTTAATGACCTATGCAATGACCTAATACAATCTTCCGGCATAAGAAATATCTATCTAAAAAAAAGAGTTGCACAGTGTAGTTAGTTAGTTTCTTTTCATTCCTTGCGTATCGAAACATGAATTTAAGACACCAGTAGGCCGATATAGCGATGACCGTCTGTCTGTCTGCCACAAAAAAAAAACATTTTCCTTGCTAAAATTAAGATAACGAAACTGAGAATGCATAAATATTCAAGAAATTCAAAAAATAACGATTGTTTGTTTGAACAGAGTTGTATCTTCTGAGATTAATACGAAGTAAAAGCTGTACGGTATGAAAACCGATTCGCAACGACATTGCTCGTAGGCCTGGCTTTAGGTGAGTGTGTTAAAGCGCTGACCAAGAAGTGCAGGTACGAGTGTAAGTGAGATAGACGCAGGTTCAAACCTCACGGCCGCCATAAGTAGAAGAATTTAATATAAAAAAACAATCTATTCAATTAAAACACAAACAGTTTATCACAATGTTCAATAAATCGCTGATGAAGGCTGAAATGCCAGAAACCGGTCCGATTAAAAATAAAGTGTAGTTATGAATTTTCGAATTATATGCTTTCTTCTGAAGTTAAGATAATACAGTTTGTCATTATTTCAATCAAGTTGGTATTTAAAATGTTAAATGTTAAGTTTATCAAATTGCTTACTTCTTCAAATATCTTGTATACATTTGTTATAAGTGGTGCAATAAGTCCAGATATTATTTGTAAACGTAAAACACATGTGGACAGTAACACAGATTTGAAAGAGCTGAATTTTACATTCTTACTTGTTTGTTATTTCTTTTTGACCAAATTTCATTATGGCCTTTTTTCGATTTAACAATACTAAAATCGTGCGTTGCATACAACAAAATATTCACTCGTAATTATTATCCATTTTCTATAAATTTTAAAACAGTTGAACACGTATAGAAGAACATTTCTACATTAGAATGGATAACGTATCTCCAAAGGACGTGTTGATTGTAGAAAAAACGGCAACGACTATTGCATAAACCTTTTTGTTACACAAAAGACCGTAAATGGTTTGAAACTTTATGTTAAAAGGAATTTCTTTGTCTTTTAAAGTGTAATTAAACTAGAAATTGATTAAATTTTATTTCTTTGTTAACTAAAAAGAATATTAAAAAAGTAAAAATGTAATTCTAAATAAAAGTGTGTTTTTTAACTTTGTTGGCCAATGTGACACGTATAGATGCCTCACTTGCCAAATCGGTTAACTCCACTTTCTGATTGATGTAAATTTTAATGGGAAAGCCGCTTGGTTGAAGGCTAATTGTTTATGTTCGAAACAAATTTCTGTGATCTATGGAGGTGTTAATAGTGTTATTCTTTATATGCAGTTAGCCATCAATCAAGAGCATTGATATTAAAATTTTCATAAATCAGAAAGTAGAGCAGGGTTGGTGGGAAAGGGAATAAACCTCTTTTTTAATATATTGATATGTCTAAAAATAGGAAGCATTGGTCCATGACACACAAATATGTTAATTTCGTAGATGCATTATCATTTTTTTTTCTTTGAGATCAACCAATTAGGCCCAGGTTGAAATAATCTACAAGATAAAACTCTCCGCAATCAATAGAAGTAATTTGGAGGAAATCGATTGGATATAACAAAAATTAAGCAAGTACGAGTATTAAATTTTGATTTGCCGAATCTGTTGGGTGCGGTTACCATTTTGATACAGTTGCAAATAATTGACGATCATATTCGAATACCATTTAAATATAAAGTTAATTGTTTTGTTTTGTTTTAATATTTTAAACAGTATTTATCATAATTTTTATTTTTATCATAATTTATATTAATTATTTTTTAATTAGAGTAGAAAAACTTTCATAAGAAACTCAAGAGAATTACTTTGCAATGCCATGAAAGCATAAAAGTTTCAAATTTGTCTTGACTATAAATCTTGCGATTTATATCAATAAAATGTTAAATATTTTTACCTGACCTAGCTTGTACGTAATATGTTAATTTAAAGATACAAAGATAGATTTAATACACAAATACAATAAAAACAAGTAAGAAATTTTATACTTTATACTAATAGTTTTGGAAAAGTAAAATCTTTTGTTAAAAAAAAGTTATCTCTACATGTTGCAACACCTAAAAAATTATAAGCACAATTAAAGTAACATAGTGATGTACATAATATTGAAACTAACAGAGTGTTCGCTTATTTTCAATATCAAATATTATAAAAGCTACTCAAAAATATTTTATATAAATTTGATTGTTATTTCTTGGCTTTAAAAAGTTGAAATATATTTTTGTGAAAATCGACATTACGTTAAAAACAAGTAAGAAACTTATGATCGGTTTAGACCAACTATACGATACCCTATACCATGGTTTAGAGACCCTATCTCTTCGGTCCAACTAAGTGGATATAGAAAATAAACATAAACCATATTTGAGTTGCATTATTATTAATTTTTTTGGCTGCACATATGAAGAAGTTCATATCGGGTGCTATATTTATATGGGGACTAGGTCAAAAAATGGACCGATCCTAACCATATTTGGTAAAGTTACTTATATTTTGAAAAAATATATACAAACCAAACTTGAGGAAAATCTGTGCAACATTTTAGTTTTTTGATAGATTTAAGTGAAAATCGGGAAGCAGCTTTATATGGGGCCTATAACAAAGAATTGCCATATGGGGTTAATTTTTGGATAACCGATAAACGGGTGTAATAAGTACACAAAAACCCAATTTGATAGGGATCTATATGATAATTTTGATCTTATGACAATTTAAGTCGATTTCATAGGGGCAATTTGTACGGGGACAAGCCGAATTTCACCAATTTCAATAGCATTCATGCTATAGTTTGATTACAAAGTTTACATGGCCACACAGACTGACAGACGGATGGACGGACAGACGGACGGACGGACATCGCTAAACCTAAAAGATGGGTCTATATCAAATGTTTTTGATAGTTACAAACTACAGCACAAAGTCATTATACCCAAACCACATAGTGGTATAGGGTACAAAAACCTTTTCTAAAAAAACAAAAACAAATAAGAAAATTATAGTCGGTCTAAACCGACTATACGATATCCTATACCATGGTTTAGAGACCCTATCTCTTCGGTCCAACGAATTGGATATAGAAAATAAGCATAAACCATATTTGAGTGGCAGTATTATTAATTTTTTTGGCTAAATACATGCAAACCCAATTTGACTTAGATCTATACGACAATTTGGATCTTGTGGCAATTTTTGTCTATTTCATAGGAGTCATTTCTATGGGGGCTAGGTCTGAACATGGACCGATTGTTACCAATTTCAATAGCATTCTTCCCATGGCAAACAAAAGCTTACATGTCAAATTTCATCAAAATATATTCATACTTGCGACCTGCAGTTTGATTACAAGGTTTACATGGACACACAGACGGACGGACGGACGGACATCGTTAAATCGACTCAGAAGGTGATTCCGATTCGATCGGTATAATAAAAGATAGGTCAAATATTTTTGGTAGGTTGGTACCACATAGTGGTATAGGGTATAATGAAAATCAATTAATAAGATCCGAATCACAAGTTATCCTTTAAATAACTTAGTTTGTGAATAACAATAATTATAATCAGAGATGTGGAGATTATATATGTATGTATAGTGTGGGAAATCTTGTAATATGGATATTTTTCTATGAGTGAAAGTTTTTAATTCTTAAGAGAAAAACTGCTAAAAACATCTAAAGCGTTGTCAAAACAAAACTATTACCGGTCAATTTTTTATTTTTAATTTTTAATTTTTTGCAAATAATTATATTTATTTTTTTCTTACATATTGCCGGGATAGCGTTGAAAAAGTATATTCCAGCCTAAAGTAATATAACAGGTGGAGTACAACCATTTAAGACCTGAGTAGTAAAACGATTGTATTCATTGTAAATATAAAAATTGTTTTTAGCAAAGTCTATTTGAAAATAGGTTTCCTAAAATAATATAAATTCATAACTTCTTTCCAACCAAAACTAAATTTATTATTCATCCTCATTCTTTTGAATGATAACAGTTGAAACAGTCTTTGGTTTTTGCGAAACGAAGACTGACTTGACATTTTTTGCATCGTTCTCTTGTGCGACTGCCACAATTATTACGATATACTCTTGGCCGATCATCAGAAAAAGAAGGCCAATGGCCATAGCGGTCGAAACTAATGTCTTCCGGCGCATATTGTTGTTGTAGTATTTGGTCACGTGAATATGGAAGAAAACTTTCAAAACAGTCAATTTTTTGTTTTCATTTTAGTTCTATAATATTTCAACATTTGGTCACATACATCAACGCCACCCTTAAAAGCGTTGTAAAGTTGAAACACAGCAAGTATTTGCACAGGGCAATGACGCTTGAGGTTTCTGTACCATCTATCAACTACACCCACGGTATCTTTGCCGCACGTGCTTGAATCAACTGTGACACCTTTGGTGTCTTTCCATTTTACGACCGCAACATTATCACCATTTGTAAATTTTGATATGTCGCCCATTATCAAGTTTTCGTCCAAAGGAAAGTCAAAATTTTTTGCCAAATCTGTTTGCCATAATCGTGCCAGTTACCATGAGTCCCATTTGGTGCAATGTTTCCACCAAGTGAATTGCAGTATAAAATCGGCCAAAGTACAAATTAATGCCATTTGATAGGTTTTTAGTGAGTCGTAGTACAATAGATGGACCATGACCTAATCCACAATCTACAAAGGTTCCAGCTGCTTGAAAGACTTCAAGTCAACGATGACACTATTAGACGTAGAAGACACTAGATTTTTCAAACCGGGGGTCTTGGCTTTGAGCGGTTGGCTTGGCAGGGCATCTTCTCGTAAGAGGGATCATTTGCTCATCGATTGCATAATTATCTATTTCAGTTGCCAATTGAATACATCGATTTCTTACCATATTGATCACCGATTGTACTCTCCATAATTTATTTGAATGATCGGTACAAAGAAGTCTACGAAGTTTCATTTATTTTTATTTAGCTAGTTAAGACCTAAAATTTTTTTCCTTTTTGTAATTAAAACTTCAATTTCATTACAATTTTTCCCGACGTTTCTTCGATTTTTTGTCGATTTCTTCTGGGGATTTTGTCTATTTAATTATAAAAAACATCATATTATTACACAAATATTTTACCAAAAACATTAAAACTTACAATTTTCAATATTACATTTATATACAAGATATATTACATTTAACATATAACATTGAACATATAAAACACGAAAATAATAAAAAACACCTCTTAATTTAAAATCACAGTCTATTTTATTGCAACCATGTAGCTAGCGTTGATGTTGTTAGTATCTTCCTTTAAGTTCATGGTTCTGTTTATTTGCTTTTGGATGTGTAAGCTTTCTTTAGTAAATCGTTTTCTTTCTATTCTTTCTTTATCTATTATCCTCACTTGTTCGAGATCAGCTGTGTGGCCTGTTGAAAGTACATGTTGTGCAAGTGCTGTCGATTCTTTGCCTTTCGCGATATCCATTCTATGCTCTCCCATTCTTGTAGTTAGTGCTCTCTTTGTCGTTCCTATGTAAATTTGATTACATTGTTGATCATTACTGCCTTTACATGATATTTCATACACAATATTATTTTGTTGTTGTTGGTCAATTGGAGTTTTGACGTTTGTGAATATTGTGTTTAATGTTTTGTTAGCTTTATACGCAAAGCTGATGTTATTTTGTTTTATTGCTGTTCTTATGTTTCTGTTGTCGGTTAATCTTGGGATATATTGTACACTGTAAAAACGTTTATCATTTATGTTTTCAGTATTGCTAACTTTGTTATTTTTGAATCGTTTATTAATTTCTTCTATTAGGTTACTTATAAGTTTCACTGGAAAACTATTTTCGGTGAGTATAGTGTAGATTTTCCGTGTGTTTTTAGTGTGAAATTCTTCATCACTTATCCGCAGAACTCTTTCAATAAAATTTTTTGCAGTATTGATAATTTGGCTTTTGGGTTGGGTTGCGTTGAAATTCATAATCCTGCCAGAGGCCGTTTCCTTGGAGTGCCAGTCCATTTTGATTTTATTATCATTTCTAAGTATTTTTGTGTCTAGATACGCAATTTGTTTGTTAACTTCCATTTCGAGGGTAAATTTGATTTTGGGGTGCTGATTGTTGAGGGTTCTATGAATTTTATCCAGGTCGTCTATACTAATAATAGCTAAAATATCATCTACATATTTTGCTATGTATTTTATATGGATATTCTCGGCTTTCAATTCTTTTATTGTGTCGTCAAGTAGATTATCTAGAACTATATCTGCTATAATGGGAGACAGGGGATTGCCCATCGGCATACCGAAAATTTGGTTGTATATTTTGTTCTCGTATACAAAATAGTTATTGTCTGTTAAACAAAACCGTAAAATTTCGAGAAATTTTTGGTTTGGTATGTTGGTAAATTTGTGAATTGTGCACCATTTTTTCATTATATTTTTCATGGCAGTATTGATTGGAATGTTCGTGAATAAAGAAACAACGTCGAATGAAACCAATATATCCCTGTCATTCAGTTCTATATTAGCTAGCTGTTCTTTAAGTTGTAGTGAATTTTTAATATTATACTCCGTAGAAATTATGTGTTTAAGAGTTTGACCTATGTGTTTTGAGAGCTGATAACATGGTATTTGTACTAATGAGACAATAGGTCTTAAGGGGATTTGTGGTTTATGAATTTTTGGTAATCCATAAATCCTAGGTGCTACAGCAGCGGAGCAAATTAAATTACGTTTTTGATTTTTATCTATATAACCTTTTTTCTCTAATTCAGATATGAAATTATTGTTGATTTTTTGAAGTTTTTGTGTCGGATCGGTTCTCAGTGTCCGATAAGTGTTGCGGTCCTCTAATAGGTGTTCCATTTTTTCTTTGTACTCGTTTTTGTACATCGCTACGGTTTTATTTCCCTTATCTGCTGGTATAATGATTATATCACGATTTTGTCTAAGAAATTTCTTTGTTTTTTCAAAGATAGTCAAAATAAATTTTTCTTTTGGCGTGTTTCTAAAGTATATATTAGATCCTAGTTCTAATAGCTTGCCCCGTAACATCGAGTTAAATATTACGGGAGTCTTGCATACATTTGACCAATACATTCTTACTGCAGGATAGCCAAGACACGCCATTATAATCGCGAATCCATAAAACCTTTTTATATCTGCTACTCCATAACGTAATTTTGTCCACAATTTGCCAGTGCATATATTTTTTATACTTAACCGCATCTTCTAAGTGTGATTCCGGAAAATATTGTTTAAAATATAACAACGGTGATTGAATGCTTGTTAGATTTTTGTAACCAGATGTAATGGGAAGTTGATGGTATAAATAAAAAGGATAACAAATTGTTTTTAAGGTTTCAATATTTCCTTTATTATTAATTTCTTTGATTGAGCCGATCAATTTGGCTCTTTTAGTTGTAAATGCAAAAGTGTGTCGATCGAACAGAATCGAACGCTATTTATACTAAAAATATGCTTACAAAATGTTTTAATATACAGTGCAATTGTGTAGCAACGGACAGAACATTCTTGGCTAATTTTACATATACATTCCAACAATCATTGTGCAACACCAAAAGAGTTGACTGTTACAGTAAACCCCGTATCAGCTTAATTGCACACAGCACTGCTTGTGTATGCTAAATCTAGAGCTTTTAAGTTACTATATAAGCAGTGCTGATCGTGTTGGTCGCTTTTATTATTTTGTGTGTAACATGATCACACTTTATATTTTATTACCCAAAAATGTTCTTGTTGGTAGTGATGACTTATATGATATGTTAATTTTTCCATCACTCGCTCCCATATAGGGGTTGACTGCTGGAACTTGATGGCTTGTGACTTGTATTTTGTAAACTGGGAATTAGGTTTTATTGTTGATTCGTTGAATTTGCTATCATCTATTTCATTTTCAAGAATTATGATTGCGGGGATTCGACTTTCATCCTCCAATTTGTCTACAACACTAAAGTCAAAATCAGAAATCGATAATGGAGCTTCAACGTCATCGCTTCTTGACAGATTATAGCGTTTTACTGAAGAAAAAAAAAATAATATCATAAAATCGTGAGCACAAATGTGATTGATACCTTTTTTCAATTTAATCAGACTCTCTACAAAAATAGTAACTTTGTTTTGCCACAGGAACGTACAAATTCGAACTGAGCAGAAATCACAAATTAAAGTGGAATTTTATGCTAAATGAAGAAAGTATTAATCACCAGGTGGCCGCATGTCAGCTCTTATCAAAAGAAACAATTAAACTAATTTAATATTACAGCGCATTTCTTTTTTTTTTATTTCACTTTTGTGTAAAGAGCAATCAAGAGAACACACAATCACTGAAAACCGGGGGGGGGGAAGCAGAAAAAAACTATATGTTTATATTTTAAGCACCATAAACCAGATGTCACAAACGGTATAGCTAGGTCTGAAAGGGATAAAAATACATAGACACTCATTAAGCAAATGCTACAAAACACAACAACAACAACAATCGTTGCTATGACATGCAAAGTACAAAATTTAATATAACAACAATAATAAGAACAAAGAAAAATTATAATTTTTCAAGAGTTTTTTATATTTTCCTCGAAATCTCAGGACCTGTTGATCCATTTTTAATGGTTTTAAATAGCAAGCTGACCAGGATATCACTGAATTATATTCACTTAAAATTAGCAATTCAACTGACCTATTGAGGACGAGAATGTGATTTCCACAGACGGACAGACGGACATCGCTATATCAACTATATCAAGGATCAAGAATATGTATATCTTACGGGCTCCAGATTTTTTCTAATTTTTAAAAATGGAATGAAAAACTTATATAAGCCCATGCATACTGGTGTGGAGGGTATAAATATAACTTTTTTGGCGACATTTGATGCATAGAAATTATGCTCAAATAACTGGGCAATTTTTGGGTTTTTTTTTTATTTTTATAGAACCCGTGCTGGTATTATGACAAATTAAAGCTTTAGGTGTAATGATAGCTGAAAATGTACTTAAGCTCAAGACCCTTAAAGAATAAGTAGTTGTGTTCTTCGTCTTTATTTGCATATCCTTTACTGAATGTTAACGAAAAAAGGAATTTAAAATTTGAATGTAAATATATTAAAATATCTTAGAGCTTAGCCAAAAACAGAAGAAGTATATTTATAATCACCTTGTTTGAAATGGATGTTTATTTAACTTCTTAACTTATTAAAAGGCAGCAGTCTTTAATATTAAAAAGCATTCATTGTGTTAATTTAGTATAAATGAAAGGAATGTAAAGAACTTAAAAAATATACAAAAATATAAAAAAGTGTATTTTGAAGATTTTCGAAGCTGTACCCAAGCAGGTACAATGACTCGATGCATGTATACATATATGCTTATTTTTTCGTATGAAAATTTTTGAAGCACTCATTTTCTACCAGGGTTGGGCGCGTAAATGTAAAATGAAAATTTTTTTACATTTTACGCGTAAAAACACGTAGAAGTAAAACTTTTTTTGAAAGTATAAATGTAAAATTTTACATTTACTGTAAAAGTGTAAAATTTTACGTTTTACTGTAAAATTTTACAGTTAAACGTAATATTTTACAGTTAAACGTAAAACTTTACGATTTACTGTAAAATTTTAAATCTAAACAAATTTATCTTAATGGAAAGAAACAGTCTTTTTTTTAATAATAATATTAATAAGCATGTTTCTGTCGACCAGTGAGATACTTGCTAAGTTCAATAGCTTACAAAAATAGCATAGCAGGTTTTCTGCTTGCTTAAATTTCTAATATTTGAATTATAGGAAACTGACAAATAATAAACAAAAACGTTTCAAATTGTAAAGCTCTCCATTCATAAGTTTCATTATTCTCATTGAATATATGTTCCTTTAAGAGCTATTTTGAAACTTCAAACAACACTTTTTTTTTTTGACAGAAATAAAAAATTTTAAGTTTTTGAGCGGCAACACTATGTTTTTAAGCAGCAAAATTTTAAGCTGTATACTTAGCATATAGAATAAATGTCTAAGGAGTTATAGCTACAGTGTCTTAATTTCCCATACAACATTTTTAAGCAGGAAATAAGCAAGTACGAACGGGTCGATAGAAACATGGCTAATAATTTATTTATTTGAAAATATGTTATAAAAATAATGGATTTATTCATCGGGGCTAAACGATGAGTTAACTCTTGTGTTATAATATATTGCAAAAGCTTTTTCGATCGGTCAAATGTTAATCTATTCTCACATTTAAGTGGATATAGCCCCAGATTGAAAATACGCACTCTAATTGCGCCGATGATGCTGGAATATTAATCAACTTGGTGGCCAATTCAGCTATTTTTGGATATTTGAGAGAACAGATTCTCCAAAATAAAGCAGCATTTTCATTTAAATCTTTGTGACAGCAAACTCTAAAATGGTGCTTACGATTTAAAAATAAATCCAGATCAGCCAACCCTTGCCCGTCCAAATTCTGCATTAAAAAAGTTGTTGATGTATCCTTCTGGTCGGAATTCAAGCTTTGGTCGTAATAAGGATTTAAATAAAATGCAGTTATGGCATATTTATTCAGTGCTTGATTTGTTCTATGTGTAATTTTGTTTTGCACTTGTGGATCATCTTTTCCATGTAGGGACAACCATAAATTTGCAGATTCTGCTAAAGTACAATCTGTCGATTGCCCTTTGTTCAGCAGGATAGATACTGGATCGAGCAAGGTAATTAATTTATTGACATTATCTATAAATTCATCATTAAATAATAAGTTTTTGACATTTGTCTTGATATTGTTAGACTCTATAATGAGTTGGCGCATGAATTTCAAATTTGTTTTTAAACATACGCAGCAGTCCCGATACGAGCACCAGCGGGTTTCTGCAGGTAGTTTTATTTTGGTTCCACCTTGCTCTAAAAACGCTTGCTCTAAATCAGCATGTCTAAATTATTTGAGTACCGCCGTTAAATTTGAGATCGTTGTTTGGTCTAGCAGGTCTTTTGCTAACAAATTAGCAACTGTGTTCGCTGCAGTTGCTGTGCCATATATCAACTAATTTTTCCATCCGGACCATATCTACTGTATTATCGGAAACAACTGCGTAAACATGGGTGTTGTACCTCTCATGACCAATTTTTATTGAAGCGCGAACAATTTCTGCCAATTTTTCCTCGTTTTCTGATTCACCAGAAAGGTTCCAAGATTCAAGGAAAGCTTTTTCACCGTTGGCATTATGTAGCATTGTGACGACTGTTTTTTGATTGCTTGCCGTATTTTTCCAACCATCAGTAAGCATAACGGAGTCACCACTTAGCATTTGTTTTGAAATATTGATTTGCCTTTCATATTCATTATCCAGCAGTGTGGTTGAAAGCATTTTTCTACTTGGAACGGCTTTGGCATAGGCTGGCCTTAATTTTTTCAACATTTCTTTAAAAGGCTCTGCTTCGACAACGTTTAAAGGAAAGTTGCATACATAGCAACTACTTCAGAAATCTCGACTTCTTCTTTTTTTGTTATTTTGTCAAAAAACTGTTTTAAACCGATGGTCTTTTTGCTCTTCGGATATTTGAATAGTGGATAGTCAGATTCACTACATGCTGATGAAGTTGATGGTGCTGCTGATGTTGTTGCTGATTGAGCTGTTGACGATGGTGTTGTTGATGATGGTGTTGATGGAAGACTTGTCAATGCCATTGGAATATCAGCATGTGACAAGTTGGAAATATCCATTATTGGTATTTCTCTGGAATTGTCAAAATCCATTGATGTCTCTGCATTATCGTTTATTTTAATAATGGTTCCAATATCAAGAATATGTGTTGGTTTTTTACAACGATTTCTAAAAAAACAAGTCTCTTGACATGAAGAACATAAAGAAATATCATACTACCCACATATGACCCTGTAGCCTTTGAATGGCAGTGTTTGTTAAAAATTTTTTGGAATAATTGCATAAGGCGTTATAGTTTTTGCCATCTTTTTTTATTTCAAAATTGAGCTGATTAATAATTTTTTTGTTTTCACTCATTTTGCTGGTTTGCAAATGTGCTTAAGATCAACAGCTGATTGATATGCGAGATAAGACAGAGTTGCCTAGAACTAATTATTAAACTTATGAATATAAAATTAAATTATTACTATTAAATATGAAATTATTACTACAACATATAATCATTATTTTTAGATAAATTTATTGATCAATTATTTTATTATTAATTTCAACCCATGCATGAAATTTGTGTTGATTGACCATCTGTTGAATTCATAAATAGAACGGGAACACTTGTTAAAAAAGTGAAAAATTTTAGGTAAATGTGTAAAAGTGTAAAAATTTACGTAAAAGTGTAAAATTTTACACTTCTGCGTAAAGTTTTACACTTCTGCGAAAAGTTTTACACTTCTGCGTAAAGTTTTACACTTCTGCGTAAAGTTTTACACTTTTACACATTTTTTACGTGTAAAATTATTTTTGTAGTTTTACGCGTAAAAGCACAACTCTGTTTTCTACACACAGAGCTACGTCCATAGTTCATCTTATTCGGTTGTAGATTGACGACAGATTAACGGTTTTTCAATTCTTTACGAGCAGTAAGTGCTACACTAGGAACAGCCGATCGTTTAGATATTGATGGTTGCGTGTAGTTTCGTAGGTAGTGCCAGATGATGTCACGAGGAAACTCCAATAAGTTCATTTATGAGTTGTTGGCTTCCTTGTACAACTTCCATGTGTTGACGATGATATACCTCATCATTTCAGTGAAAAGCGGCGACTACCACTTCTTTCCACGAAATTGTATCTTGTAATTATTCAGTGCTTGATTATAAAGGTCAAGGTCACCCATTCTCGAATTGTAATCTGTAATAAATTTTGACTATTGGACTCTTATCTTAGTTTTGGCGGTCGAGCTCCAACGCTTCACGAGATTCACCGCTTCAACTTTGTACTTTTTGAATTCTGCTCTCGATTTCAGCGGACATTTCTTTGTTCTCAAATCGCGTGTAGTACCAATAACTCGAAATCCTTTTTGTTTCAGCAGAATCACATCACTTTTTTATGAACAAATTTGTTCAAATTAGAAAAAAACAAGATTTTTTATTCGTAAATACATGCAAACCCTTTTAATTGTTATGTGATACACTTTTAACAGAGTCAAACCATCACTACCTACCCAAAATACCCAACTCTGGAAAGGGCTAAGAAAAACAACGCAAAATTCGAAGTACTGTTATTTACTGCCGCTGTTTTGGTAATGTGCTCTTTTAAACAGAGTACAGATAACACAAAATCAAAAAAACAAACACTGAACTTATTTCTTAGTGGATTTATGGCGTTTCAAACATGAGTGTTTTTTTTTTTTTTTTGTAGCTGTGCAAGTACAATAGCCTGTAATGGGTTAAGATTTTAAGTGTTTACTTGCATACGAGATAACTCTTTAATTTCTAAATCAGTGACAGTAATAAGGTGGTCTTTTGACCACCCTTGTACTTTATAAAATCTATAAAATATAACAAAAACATTTTTTTTTTTCATTTACAAAATTCGTTTACCAATTACTTTCTTCTGCCCTTGCATAGACTAACTAAATATGTCGTATGTTTCTTTATAGGAAACACACTTATTGATATAAAAGTTATTTGTTTGCTTGATATGTCCTGCACACAACTTCAATGTGAATCTTACAATCTTAGTTTCGTTTTTGCCAAAGAAGAAAATTTGCAGTTCGTGCATAAAGTATTCAGAAGACAAGTTTGGTTCATTACCCTATAACACTCGGTGGTCAAAGTATGGCGAGTAGGATGCTTCAAAATTTAATTTTTTTTTAGCTCTCAAATGTTTTTATTTAATTTTAGATTCCCATTTTATTAACATGGGAAAAATTCCTTTTTAAGCAAAATTGAATTTACTTATAATTAACGCAATTTTTTATAAGAAACCATTATATATTCCTAAAGCTAAGTCTTTAAGCTTTCAAAATTGGATTTACTTTTAACTAACGCAAATTATATATTCTTAATTAAATGTTCTTAAAGCTGAGTCTTTAAGCTTTCCAAAACGCTATTAGAAAGTGTGATTATCATAACTAGAGAAATTTCGAAAAATTATGCTAATAAAGAATTATTACAAGCAATGTCTCCACAGTTTAAATTTTAGCAATTTTTAGATGGCTGTAACCAGTCTTCTGGCTATGCTAATCACACTTTCTAATAGCGTTTTGGAAAGCTTAAAGACTCAGCTTTAAGAACATATAATTAGAAATATATATTTTGCGTTAATTATAAGTAAATCCAATTTTGTTAAAAAGGAATTTTTCCCATGTTAGTTAAATGGGAAACTAAAATTAAAATAGTGACCTCTTAGAGTTGAGCTGGAACGCCCATCTTTGGTGAGGATTTTTTTATATTAAATAAAAACATTTGAAGCACCCTAATGGCGAGTCTAAATCTGAATAACTAAAATTTTTATTAAACCGATCGACACAGAGTCGCTATCTAACTCTATTTAACGACATCCGTCCATCAGTCTACCTGTATTTGTGTTCATGTAAAAACGTATTGGTATATTGACGAAAGTCGGTACGTAAAGGCACGATCTAACTAAGAACGATCAATATTGAAATTCCATCAAATCGGTGGTTGTTCAGACATAGCCCCTATACAAGTTTGACTTAAAATAGCATATGATCCACGTTAAGATTACATATTTATATTATCAGTCCAAAAATCAATTTTGTATTAGTTCCCATATAAAACTGCTTCCCGATATTCACTTAAATCTATCGAAATCAAAACAATAGCATAGATTTGACTTATTTTTGGTTTGTAGATGATGCTAGGAAAGTGACTTCACCCAGTATGGTCATAATAGCACTGTTTTCGGACGAAGTCCTCATATAAAACAAATTCGATATAAACTTTTTCTTATCTGCAGACAACTTCGTTCATGTGTATTTCTATATCCAATCATAAGCAACCTCTTTGCCGAAACTCTTCGTATAGGGTACCATTTGTCGCTCTAGACCGACTATAACTATATTTACTTGTTTTAGTTGAACATTGTGTTTTGAAAGTTTGTCATCAGATGTTAAGAATGTTGGCTAAATTACTTAAATTGTCCTTTGCTGTTTGTATTAGTTTAGTAATTAGTTCTCTTATTCTATTGTTTATCTAAAAACTTCGAACCGAACACAATATGCAAACAACTGCATAATACTTTTCCCAAAGTTTATATATCCTGCAGATTTTGTCAACTATAAATTCATTTAACAAATAGATTTAATAACAATATGATTTTTGAAAGACATCTTATGAGCAAAGTATTGATAATCGTTGTTGTCGAAAACAGCAATTTTTTTTTTTTTGGCATCGAAAAATTATTTAACATCAAAAATAGTTCTTTATAAACAAGTAAAATTCAAAATAATTAAGAATATTGTAGTCGATTTAGACCAGTGTTTCTCAACGTGGGGCACACGCCCCACCGGTGGGGCGTAGACAATTTTCAGGTTGCAGTTATAAAATTGTAAACAGAAACATTTGTTTACCATATATTTTTTAAATTTGCACTCTTGAATTTTTTTATTTTACTCTTGAATTTTCAAATTTCAAATTCAAAGAAACCATTGCAAATATATATACAAATTACATACATACCCAATAAAAATTTTTATTTACTATCAACTTGAGGTGCATTTGAGATCAAATATATTTCTCAAATTTCCAATGTTAATTCTCAAATGTACCTCAATAGTCCGATTATAGTCTTCTCAACTTAAGAGGCATCTATATATATAAAATGGAATGTGTGTTTGTTTATTTGTTTGTTTGTTTGTTTGTACCTTATAGGAGACCAAACCTCTGGACCGATATTCCTGAAATTTTCACAGCATTTAACTGGGACTCTGGCATGATTAATAGGGTACTTTTTTTCGACCACGCCCACTTTGATAAAATTATGTAATTGCTCCCATATAGTTTTTAACAGATTTACTTCAAATT
The DNA here is from genome assembly GCA_963682025.1 of Cordilura impudica. Classification (NCBI taxonomy): domain Eukaryota; kingdom Metazoa; phylum Arthropoda; class Insecta; order Diptera; family Scathophagidae; genus Cordilura; species Cordilura impudica. The sequence continues at coordinate 123,421,115 of OY821517.1, forward strand.
GTATACACATACTCCAGCCGAGGTAGAAATAAACATTTCTTACGCCACGCTGTCTTTCACGCCCCTTTTCACGCCAAATTTTGTTTGAAAGTTTTAAACTTTTTGTTCTTCCAACGGATTTTTTTTATATGGTAGTATATTACTCTTAATACTGTTAACGTCGCCATATAACTATGAACCACGCCCACTTCACCGCCCCCTTTTTTAATTCAGATACTTACTTATACAACTAACAATGTTTGCTATACAAAACACTTTTTTTGTGTAATATGTATTTACCTAAAGTTTTATACACTTTTTACCTACAGGTAAGGTAGCCATACATATCTTTATTACCAAATCCCCCTTTTTCGCCCCATTTTACCTTAAATTATAATTAATCTGCTTTCAATCTATATATATAAAAATGAATGTGTGTTTGTTTGTTCTTTATAGGAGGCCAAACCCCTGAACCGATCTTCCTGAAATTTTCACAGCGTGTTACTGTGACTCTGGAAGGAATAATAGGGCAATACAAATTTTTGATTGGACAAATAGGCGGTGCCACGCCCATATAACCCAAAATTTTAAATCGTCATATCTCGGGAATTTTTTGATCTACAGCGGTCATATTTGGTACATATGGTATTGGCATGAATAGAAATATATACCAAAAGAAAAGTGGGCGGGACCACGCCCCTTTTTAGAAAAATAAAAAATCGTAATATCTTCTAAACTACTGGAAGGATCGTCATGAAATTTTCACAAAAGGATATTTTTGCGAAGTAATAAGTCCTTAACTATATAAAGTTGTTAGTGGGCAAAGGGGCGTGGTCCCACCCATATAACCCAAAATTTAAAATCGTCATATCTCGGCCATTTTTTAACCTACGGCGATGATATTTGGTATATATCGTATTGAAATTAATAGAAATAGTACTACAAGAAAACTGGGCGGGACCGGCCTTTTTAGAAAAATTAAAATCCATAATAACTTCTATTAAGCTCTTGACTATATAAAGTTGTTAGTGCAATAATTAATTCTAAATTTATTAAATAATATTTTGTTAATGTATAAAAATTTTTTTTTATTTTATTTTATTTTATTTTATAACGATGAGGGGTAGCGAAGCACACCGGGTTCAGCTAGTATTTTTTATATGGTGATTTCCTTAGTTATCAAATTGAGAAATTTGTGATTCTCAACTTGATAGCAAAGAAATTTCTCCAATCGGTATCAAATGGAAGGTACGGAATTGCCATATTAAAAAAAAGTTATACTAATTTTAGAATGTTTCAATTCAATATCATTAAATATTTAATATTACTATGTACATGTTAATATTTTTAAAAATTCTGAATTAAAAATAATGATTTAATTATTTCTTCACTTTGTGAATATTAATATTATACTAGCAGATTCCAGCCCTCGAAATTTGAGCGCATATTTTAGGAAATTTTATTTTTTCATTAAATAAAGACCCTATAAGTATGCTAATCAATTATAGCCAATTCACAAATCAACACAAGAAACAAACCCATTTTTATTACAAACGCATTAACAAATTTAATAAACACACACAAGGTATTGTATAATTTTATGTATGCGTTAGTAGCAACTTTAAATGCAATTTACTTAAAATAAAGGAAAAAATTTAAAAATCTGTAAATCTGCAAAATCGCTAAAAAGAAATAATATACGTTGGGTCAAAATCGGGATAAAACGGTAGAACAAAACATCAGTCACAAGAAATCACCTAGCCTATTAATATTATAGATATTGTCATCCGCGTCTCGTAGCTGTTGAAAATTTATTTACAAAAATTCACTTTTACCCGTAGGTTAGCGGCGAGAAATAATGATCAGCTCGTGGAAAAATTTATAAAATAATGGATTGTCTTGAGTTGAATGTGGAAAGTTTCAGAGCTTAAGCTAGTCTGAACGTTGGTTCAAATTTAGTTACAAAATTCCACATTAGGCAAATTAACAGAAAATTTGAGTTAATTAAAAGCATTTAGTAAAAGCATATTTGGGCTAAACCCCACTGTTTTTGGAGAAGAAAATAATTTTATTAATCTATTTATATAAAAGAGTTGCGTGATTGATCATCATCGCCCAGCCCAAACCCTGCGACTCAAAAATTTGGAATTTGGACTGTAGGTTCCCCTCTCGGCGTAAAGATCCACTTAGAATGGATTTTGAAGAAGTTGTACATTAAGGGGCTAAAAGCGGACAAAAAGGGGTAAAATGGTAACAAATGAATCTAGGAATATGAAATTTGGTGTGTACACTCCGTCCGAGAAACAAACATGAGCTCAGGATTAATTTTTTCGAATTTCGACCATTTAAGGGGAAAAAACGGCTAAAAAGTGAAAAAATTTTACCTTTTTTGCATCTTCTTAACATACTAATCTATATATATGAATTTTTATATACAGACTCCACCGACTACATGGGCAGCAGTCACGGATGAATTTATTGCTAATTCTAACGTCTAGGGGAGGAAAAATGGCCAAAAAGGCACATTCCACACAAACGAATATAAAATATAGTTTGTAGATTCCACTAGGGATAGAGGCAGTAGATGAGAGGAAAATTTTGGAAATTCGGATGTTATGTGGGGGGGGGGGGGGGGGGAGTTGAAAAAAGGCACGTAAGTGTAAGAGTGTACCTTTTTGTATATTCTTTACAAAATAATTTAGGAATATGAAATTTTTTATGTGGATTGCACCAGAGATACAAACATCGGAAATGAATAAAATTTGTTTCAATGGTAAATTTTCATCTGAAATACATTGTCTTAAGAAAACAAGTAAGAAAGTGATGGTCGGCCTAGACCGATACCCTATACCATGCGTTTAGAGAAGTGGTCTTAGGTCCAACTAATTGGGTTTAGAAAAAAACCATAAACTAAACCTACGTCGAAAATTGGACAGATCCTGACCATATTTGGTAAAGTAACTTATTTTTTGCTACACATTATTTGAGGAAAATCTTTGCAATATTTTTGGTTTTTATAGGTTTAAGTGAATTGTTTATTTTTGGTCTACGGATTAATAGATGTAATAAACACACACAACCCCAATTCTATTTGATCTATTTGATAATTTGGGTCTTATGGCAAGTTAAGTCGATATTATAGGGGTCATTTGAATAATGACTGTGTCTGTACATGTACCCATTTTCACCAATTTCAATAGCGTTTGTCCTATAGCTTGAGTTACTTCCTTTCCAAATTAAGCCATCGATATTAAAAATAATATTATTTTTAATCTTTATAATTGGAATAAATTTCGAACCTATTACGAATAAAAAAAGTGGTAGTTAAATAGGGTGGAAACTTTTAAACTTATCTACCATAGTTGATTAAAATAATAAAAATAGAAGAACGAGTGACAAAAATATATAATAAGAAATATGTTAACCGTTACTTAAATATTTATAGATTCTGACGTTATCTTTCAATTATTGCAAAATAATGGCAAGAATAAAGTCTTACGAAGTGTTAATAGATGATTTAGAGCTGATCGTAAGCAAAAGAATATTTTTGAAAAATATTCTACGAATAAATCCATAATATCATTTTGCGGCAAAGGCCCCATAAATAGAGTCAAAAATAAGTCATTAACAACCTGAATATAAAACTATGTGCCCGAACTGTTTCCCGACGACCAATTGAGGCTGATCTGTGAGGAAACCACTGATATCAGAGAGAAACCGTCTGGCTAGCATAAATCTTGCTAAAGAACACATGAACTGGAATTAGAATACTGTTGACGATAGTATTCGCAGTAAAATTGAACATTTAAACGGCCATAATATTTGCCTATACCCCGCACTGGACCAAACGATTTGGGGGTTTTACTGTAATAACCTTATATAAGAATCATCCACTCCCAAGACCATGACCATCATTTTATTCCAGAGTGTTATTATATAGTAAATCTTTTTAAAATTAATACTTTTAAGAAATTTTTCTTTTGTGACCATTAAATGTAGAATTATTGTTGTAAAAAGGAGTTTCCTTACGGGTCAAATTTGGTGTAAATAAAAAGATCAATTTATTTTCATTTTTCACCCAACGTTTCGTCTGCTTTTTTCAGACTTCTTCAGGAGTGTATAATTTTATTTAAATTCTGGCGACAAAATAAAATAGATATAAAACAAATTTTTAAATTATTTTTAGAAAAATATTTTTAGAAAAAGAAAATTAATGTTTGTATCCCTGATCAACTTACGATTCTATATTACATCCTACTAATTGTAGTCACTTATTTATCTAAAAAAAAACTGGACTTCTCGACACAGAAATTGTAAATAAATAAATAAATAAAATAAATAAATGATGACAACACAGTACACAGATATCACAAATTGATCTTAACACTAGTATCACAGAACTTTAACTATTATACTAAGTAATTGCAACCGAATATTGTAGCTTTGTGTTGTCTTTATCCTCTCTTGTGTTCATGGCATATTCTAATCGCTGTTGTATGCGTAAACTTTCTAATGTATATCGTTTATTTATTCTCCTCTCCTTATCCAGTATTTTTACTTCGTCAAAATTAGCCATATGATTATTTTCTTTCACATGCTGAGCGAGTGCTGTGGTTTCTCTCTGTTTGTTTATGTCCGCCTTATGTTCAGCAATTCGTGTACCTAACATTCTTTTTGTTGTTCCAACATAAACTTTGTTGCACTTCTCCCTCTCATTTCCATGGCATGCAATTTCATATACAACGTTGTCATTGTTTAGGATGTCTTGTTTGGTTTTATTACGTGTAAAAAGTTGGTTTAGTGTTTTGTTTGATTTGTGAGCTATGGTTGCTTTTTCATCGTTGAACATGCCTTTCATTGTTTTTGTTTCTGTTAGTTTGGGAATATAAGGTACACTGTAAAAATTTTTTTCTTGGTTTTGTTCCGTATGTTTCGTCTTTTGGCCATTTAAATTTTTGATTATTAAATTATTAATTAAAGAAGATGGGTAGTTATTCATGGTTAATATTTTTCTTATTTTAACCAGGTTGTCTTTTTGAAATTGTTTATTGCTAATATTTGTTATTTTTTCAATAAAATTTGTCGCTGTATTAATTTTCATTTTCATCGGTTGCGTAGAGTTGTAGTTTATCATTCTGCCTGAAGATGTCGGTTTTGTGTACCAATTGGTGATGAGTTTGTGGTCTTTTCGTATTATCATCATATCTAAATATGGTAATTCTCCATTAATTTCCTTTTCTATGGTAAATTTAAGTTTGTTATGGTACGTGTTGAGTGTTTTTAGTATTATATGTTCATTTGATTTGTCAATTACTGCGAACAGGTCGTCGACATATTTAGTTAAAAATTTTATTTGTATCTTGCTCTCTCTAAGTTCAGTGATAACTTCGTCCAAAAGCGAGTCCAATACGATATCCGCAATCGTTGGAGATAGAGGGTTCCCCATAGGCATACCATAAGTCTGATGGTAAAATTTTTTGTCGTATGTGAAATAATTGTTTTCTGATAAGCAAAATTGTAAGAGTTTGAGGAATTGGTTTTTAGGTATTGTGGTGTTATTGCATAATGTGTCCCATTTTCCAAGTATGTTTTTAATTGCTAAATGAATAGGTATATTGGTGAACAATGATACCACGTCAAAAGAAACTATAATGTCATTTTCACCTAAAGTTATATTTTCCAATTTACCTTCAGTTCATATGAGTTTTTAATGTTGTAAGACGGAGAGATTAATTTTTTAAGGATTTGTCCTATATATTTGGCTAGATTGTAACACGGTACTTTAGTGGAGGATGCGATGGGCGATGGGGAATGTTTTCTTTATGAATTTTTGGTAGTCCATATAATACAGGTGCTGCGGCCGCGTGTGTTATCATGTTGAATTTTTCACATTTTGTTATGTGTTCCTCCTTGTATAGTTTTGTAATAAAATTATTGTTTATTTTTTGTAATTTTGTGGTTGGGTCCAGTATAATTGGTTTATATGTGGTTTTGTCCTCTAACAGTTCTCTAATTTTTCTTTCGTAGTCTTCCTTGTACATTATTACTGTTTTGTTTCCTTTGTCTCCTGAAGAAGTCTGAAAAAAGCAGACGAAACGTTGGGTGAAAAATGAAAATAAATTGATCTTTTTATTTACACCAAATATGACCATCATTAGCCCGTAAGGAAACTCCTTTTTACAACATTAATACTTTTAAGTTTTGTTAATTTTTTGTGAAATTATGTTTATATTTCTACTTTGTTAAATAAATAAAACATTCAAATGTTTAAATTAATAAAAGAGTTTTAAATTATATAATAAAATTTTTTGGTATTGACCGTCCAGGTTGTCAAAAATATATTTTGTTAAAAGTTTCCATCATATTGTCACTCACACTAATTTTCTTATTGTTTTTAAATATTATTATGGCTTAAATAATTAGTATAATAATTACGCTAACAACATAGCGGGTATACTGCTAGTTTAATTATAAACAATGTAAAAATATGAATATTTCCCTATTAATCAATTTATTCCCAAAATTTTGCCAAGTGTTGCCAGCATTGCTGTTCAGGTTGCAATGAGATATTTCTAGCTAGCAAAAATATTTGACCGACCGACTCAGAATCACTTTAAGAGTAGATTTAACACTATCAATCTGTCTGTCTTTCTATCTGTTCTTCCATCAGAAAATTTGGTTCATACTACAGATCGCAATGACAATGTGTTTTGATGAAATTCGGTATATAAGTATTTTACCAACTCATAGCAATGTCTTTATTGAAAATGGTGAAAATTGCTGCTAGTTCAGACCCAGTTCACATACAAACTATTAACATAAACTGCAATAAGATCTAGAATTATATATATATATATATATGTTATAATGAATTTTGGTTACTGCGTGGTAATTTTATTCTTAAAATATCAGTCTCAAAGCAAGGACTACAGGATATATCGAGAGCTCAATTCCAAATCATGCTATGTCGACTTAGCATGCTTTTATTGTTGAAAAAACTTCAATTCCAAAATGGTGTTAGTGTACTTAGCATACTTTGGTTCAGAACTTTGATGAAATTCTAAGTAGACTTAACATTATATGGAACTGACGTTTCTTTGTGTCGTATTTTCTATGTGACTTAGTATGATCAACGCACAATATCTTACACCCCCAAGTGTAGTTAGCAAGGTTTTTGCCTAACTTGACAAAATAGTTTGAAATTGTATATCTACTTAATGCTATGTTCACACGGACAGCAAGATTCGCGGTTCACTCTCTCATTCACGGTTCGCAACCGAATCATGATTGAATCTACATGATTCGCCATAGAAATTTTTGAGAGCGAACCTTCTATGGATCATTGTGAACCTAGTTGTGAACCTAGAAAAATTGAGTGTCATCTCCAATTTTGATAAAAAATGATCGCTAGTTTATCTGAACTAGCTGTCAAAAATATATAAACAAAGAAAAAACAAGAAATAAATGTGTGCAATTAAATAAATAGAAACATTTAACAAATAAAAAGTATATATTTATATATCGCACCTTAAATACAAAAGAGTCACAACTCAAAATTTTCCAAAATTGACTTTTTTCCATAAATTAATTCACAGTACACATTTCTATCTACTGCAAAAATTTATTTCTCATAACTGTCTTCTTTAACAGGAAAAATGCTGTTATGTCTGGGGCACAACTTGAGATAATATCATTAGTCAAATGAAAACATTTCAGTCAGAGAGTCATAACGCAAAATTATATTTTATTTCCACAAATACAATATAAATTTAAAAAAAAAAGTATAGGAAACTTTCCTCAAAATGGACATTTTTCATAATGAAACTACATTTTTTAAATAATACAATCATTTTTACAAAACAGTTTTTTGCCTCTCCTGAAAATTTGAAAATTTTGAGTTGTGACTGTTTTGTATTTAAGGTGCGATATATTCAAATAAAAATGGAAAACTAAAATAGTGAAACGTAAAGTGTAGAAGGATGTCTTCGAATATTTGCGCAAAACTATAAACGTCAAAATGAAACAAGAACACTCGTCTGAACACCAAGGTTCGCAATCGTGATTCAGAGAGCGAATCAAGTGGTTAATTTTGCTGTCTGAACATGCTATAACATGTTTTAGCTTGTTGAAACTAGCCCAAAATATGTGTAAAGCTGTTATTTTTTTATATGTTATATTTTATAATGTTTGAAGTTAAAAATAATCTTTTGAAAAAAGAAGAATCTAAAATCAATTATTTGATGCATACATATAATAAGTAAAATTTAGGTCACCTAAAAAAAGAAGCGTAAATTTTGAATGGTTTGTTATTAGAAAATGTTCAGGAGGATACAAGAGCATCCAGTTCAGTGTCCTCTAAATTGTCTTCTCCATTATCGACCAATAAAATTTGTCCAGATAGTGATATAGCTATGGGTTGTATATTATAATAAAAAATAACAATTTAGAACCATTCCCCGAGAGTCCAGCCAATATGACCCCATAAATGATTCATCCGATACAGCTTCATTGGAATCGCCTCCAGCGTGCAGCCCCATCACACCGAATATAGCAAAAAAGGAATTAAACGGATTTGAATACACCACCTTTAAAAAACTTTCGCAGGAAACAAAGACCATCTGAATGACGTAAAAACAAGGCAAAAGCTTTAGAAATCCGAGGTAAGGAGTATTTAAATGTATGTGGTTATGGAGAACTCTGTAGAATTAAATGTATCCAAAATGTATCTCAATAAAATAGGATGTAGGTGTGGCGATCAAAAAATAAATAAATTTGTATTCGCATTTTATGTATGGATTTCGCGTAAACTTAACACTGTTATTACTTACAAGTTTCTCGAAAAGGTCATACCCAAAATGAAGGCGATATGTTCATGCACTAATTGAGAACTGCAAGAAAAACAAAGAATATAGATTGCAATTTAATGGTTCTCTATGATAAGAAATACTAAAAAAACCGCACCATAGTACGACGTAATTAAAATGGAAAAAGAAATTTCAAACAATTGGTTTCAGTTACAATTGGAATAAAAATACACAAAATGAAAAATTGAATGTATCCCAAATCAGAGAAATTAAAATATCTAAAGAAGAAAATTATAAACTATATTATAAACATAAATTCAACGAAGACTTTAAAGAAATTAAAGATATGTATATCGAAATTGGAAAGCGAAGAAATGAAAATTTGATTTCTCAAGAAATACCGAGAGCATATGTATATCTGTGGTTTTCTGGAATAACCGCGTATGTCCATTTTTTTCAGTTTTGAGTTAACGATGCCAAATATATTAATTTTTAACGCTCTTTACATGTGTTAAATTTTTTTTTCTGAGTTTTTTCTTTAAATAACGATGTTATTTAAATGTTTATTAAATTAATTTGCAGCATTATCGACTCACAGTGGACCATATTTTGAGACGGCGGCCAAAAATCATTTTTTTTTTTTTTTTTTGTAACCGATTTTAAAGTTATGTTATTCATTTGAAAGTAAATACTAGAAAACCTCGGGAGCCAAAAAATTGCGACTCTATCTCAACTATATCACAGCGAACAGGGTCTTTCTCAGTATTTTGCTAAAATTAAAAATTTCTTTGTAAATTTTAATTTTAGAATGACTGTAACTTTTTTGATTTAAAAGATTTTGAAGTGACATAAATTTTTTATAATTTTGTGGCTTCCATACTATTAATGTTAAAAATGTAAAATCACTGAGTCGTTCCGAAATTTAAAAAATTAAAAATTTTTTGAAAAAGGTCCAAATTTTGCGAAAATCTCTTATTTAATAGAGCATAACTCCTGTCAGTCAAAAGCAGTCAAAAAAAAATCTTGCACTCTTCTATAGTCAGAACCCTCCCCTATACTCCTATACCCCATTATATACCCGCCAGTTTCCGCCCGTGTGCACCAGAACAATTTTTCAGACCCAAGGTTAGATATTTTCTGCAAAATTTATGAATACAAAAGTTGTCTACTATGTGGTTAGGATATAAAGTTTGAGGTGATGTTAGTAACTGCCAAAAATATTGGACCTTTATCCATCTTTTATTATACGGATCGACTCAAAAACACTTTCTGAGTCGATTAAACGATGTCAGTCCGTCCGTCCGTCCGTCTGAGTGTTATGAATACAAAAGTTGGTCGTAACGGTGCACCGCGGTGTATTTTTTTGCCTGTCGGTAGAGATGTCAGGAGTTGTTATATACTTATAAAAAGGGGTTGAGATATAAAACGCTTAATTGTTACAGGTACATTTACATAGGTATCTTTCACGAACATTAATTGTCTGAATTAGAGTTATATAGTTTAATTACCTGACAAAATGGGAAACAATTTAAATAACAGGTAAATGGTAAAAAAAAAAACTATAGCGACATAGCCCTTTACGATATGAGCAGGTATGCTTCACCTTTTAAAAGGGGTTGGGTTTTTATATACTTCTAAAAGTGGTAATAAAAGATAAAAATTTTTATTTTACATAATTGCAAGAAAGAGTATTTATAATAATGTTTCCACAATTATTATCCATTACAATTTGTGCAATGGCTAAGTACTGTTATAGAGATCTCGCTGATATTTATTTTCAACAAAAAGATGTAGACGATATAATTTTACACATACTGAGCAACCATTTCTTTAAGAATTGTAACCTGCAAGAAATTGAAATACACAAAGAACAAATTTCAACTTTTACAAATTTGAAAAAACGGTAAATGGAATGCTCTCATAGCAAGGCAAAGATGTACAAACGTCACCAAGACTGGTTGTTAAAGAAACTTATTTTTGAGAGTGCATCTACAACTGCCAACGAAAGTGGAAAAAGTGTCGACCAGCAAAACCAATTGACGGATGTAGTGAAAGATCTCGAAGGCGCAAGCTGGAGAATATCATTGAAGAAATTTCTCAAAGAATTATTAAGGATTCAATTTTGCACCAAATTCAACCAACACAAAATAAAAAAAATAAAATTGAAGTAATTGAAAAAATATTAGAAGCGAGCCCAAGGCGCACAAAGAGGATTTTGAAAAGCATTCCTACACCAATTGAAGATACGAAATTTACGCCGGAAGAAGCATTCGCCCTATTTTTGGATTTGAAATTGAGCAAAAATCAATATAAGGAATTGCGGAAGCGAACCAATGAAAAGAATTGCGGAATTTTTCTAGAGTATCGAGATTTAGTTTCTTCCAAAAAAGAATGCTTCCCTTCACAATCTGCTATTAGTGTCACTTCAACATCAGCAGAAATAAAATTGGAAGATCTCCTTGAACATACTGCAGAACGATTGCTAAATACGCTTGATACTGATCATATAAAAAAAAATTGGTAATGGCAGCATTACTTTAATTTCTAAATGGGGATGTGATGGATCCTCTGGTCAGAAACAATACAAGCAATTTAATGCCGAAAATTCATCAGATGCTAATTTATTTATGGTTCCATTGCGATTAACAAAATGGCATAGCGTCTTAGAGCCGTCAACTAGTAGAGCAACAGAAATTGATATATGGAAAAATGAAATTCCTTCTTCAACAAAGTATTGCAGACCAATAAAATTTGCATTCAAAAAGGAAACCAAAGATGTCATAACTGAAGAAGTTCAAAAAATAAAAGATCAAATTAAGGAACTTCAAGCAGTAATATTTAAATTTGATGACCAAGACATTGAAGTACATTTTAAAATTTGTCTCACAATGATTGATGGAAAAGTTGCACAAGTTTTAACTGGAAGAAAGTCAACGTCAAGCTGCATTATATGCCAAAAGACATCAAGTCAATTAAGCCAACCCCCACGAAGACGATAGTTTTAAGGAAGCCAACGAATTTGGAATGTCCCCTCTTCAAGCTAGAACACGTTTTATGGAGCATATTCTTAAATTGTGTTATGATTTGGAATTTGGTCCGTTAGGCGAAACAGTGAGAAAAAAACAAAGAATATGAAGAAAAAAGAAAGCAAAAAAAAAACAAATTCAACAAAAATATCTACAGCTAGGCCTCGTAATCGACCAACCAAAACAAGGGGAAGGAAACACAAATGATGGAAATACTGCAAGAAGATTTTTTTCCGATCCGGAAACTGTAGCATCTATCACAGGTGTAGATCATGAATTAATAAGACGATTCAAAATCATATTACAAGTTCTAGCATGCAGCAGAAAGATAAATGCAAAAAAATTTGGAGAGTACGCCAATAAAACAGCTATACTTTATAATGAAAAATACTCTTGGAGATATATGCCAGCCATAGATCATAAAATTTTGAACCATGGGGAACAAATAATTCAAAACAATATGCTACCAATAGGAGATCTATCTGAAGAAGCGCAAGAAAAAAGGAACAAAGACTAGAGATTCTTTCGCGAGTACAACACTATTTTGTTGTGCACTTCAGATCCATATATGTTCAACATTCGTCAAAAATGGAAAACTATCTCTATTGAATTAGACGAAGGAGCTAAACAACTTATAGAAGATGAAAATCAAGGCTATTTGGAAGAAATTTTTACTAAAATTGGTTGATTTAAAGTACTTTTTCATTACACTAACAATAAGTTACACTTTTTTTTATATAGTTAAAAAATTTTCTTGATTTAAAAATTTATATATTTTGTAAATTTACAATAAAAATTGTTATATTTCATAAATTTACCATAAAAATTGATAAAGAAATATTTAAAAAGACAACAAAAAAAAATTTAACTAAAGCAAAAACATACGAGTTTTTCATTGAAACTTCTCTATCTTGAACCAATACAAGGTAACTTTTACGTTCGCTGCTTAACAAATTATATTTTAACTCGGGATCTTTCAAAAAAAAAAAAAAAAAACAACTTTTGGCCCTTGTGCACATTAGGGCTAAAAAGTTTACGGGGGCCAAAGTTTGGCATTTTCTGAAAAAATTGTTAAAAAGTATTAGTTGTAAAATTAACTGAAAAAATAAGACATTATATTAAAAAAAACCTTTTTTTTACCTTTTAACACTTCACCTTTATACCAAAATTCAACTACAAATGAAAATGTATTTTAAACCCTCCGTAACTTTTTTTATTTTCGGTCGAGAATTAGGTTTTATAGCGAAACTTACAGGCTAAAGTCTCACCTACCAAACAAAAAAAGAACCGCATATCAAAATTCTAATCCAATCAAAAGTTATAGATTTTTGACCGCCTTCTCGTCAAATGGTCCACTGTGCGACGTATGTCAACCTACGTTTGATCGCTGACAAATTATTTTTTCAGAAAACGACACATAGCGACATACGTTGTTATTAATGAAAAAAAAAAATGCAAAATAATTTTCGATTATTTTTCAGTTTATAACCACTTATAAAAACTTCTTTGTTTATTTCTGTTATTTTTTGTCACTCTTATTCTTGATACGTTGTTATATTCTCATCCCAAGTCCCGTTACCTTTTTGTTGACGAGCAAAAAAAATTCATTTTTCAAGCAACAACAACTTATGTCTGCATGGGTGGTTGCATTTTTAGTTTTTTTTTTTTCAAAGAAAACGACGTTTGTCGACATAAGTTGTTTTATCTGCACACAGTGTTATTTACATATTGTTTTTTTCGTCCTTCTCTAGGATCTATTCCTCTGAAGATTTTTGGCTCAAAATTTTATATAAAGTATTTATTGCCCATATCTACAGGACTGTTAAATAAAAAGCTGTAAAAACTTTATATCGACCCATAATTTCAAATATAACGTTTTTTGGCACCCCTGAACATTTTAATTTTATGACATATGCGGTTATTCTAGAAAACCACAGATATGTCCCCATTTCTTATTACTTCTATCTGTGGCGAAGTAAAGAGCGTAATTGACAACGAATATGTGGTCATGTCTGAAACCGATACTTGAAAAATCGTTTATTATATTTACCTACTTTAATTATTATATGTATTTTTTATTGACACATGAAAACATAAAAACATACTTATTATTATTTATTCCTACTAGCAGATTCCAGCCCTCCTAATTCGAGTGCAAATTGTAGGAAATTTTATTTTTTCATTAAACAAAGACCGTAAAGGTATGCTAATCAATTATAGCCAATTCACAATTCAACACCAAAAACAAATTCATTTTTATTACAAACACATTAACAAATTTAATGAACACACACATAGCATTGCATAATTTTATGTATGTGTTAGTAGCAATTTTAAATGCAATTTACTCAAAATAAGGGAAAAAATTTTAAAATCTATAAGTCTGCAAAACGGCTAAAAGGAAATACCTATCAAATAATATACGTTTTGTCAAAATCTGGATAAAACGGTAGAACAAAACATAGGTCACAAGAAATTGCCTAGCTTATTAATATTATAGATTTCTTACTTTTATCATTAAATGTTTATTTACAAATATTATTCAAATACTTTTAGTTAGAATTGATTAAACTGTTTTTATATTACTTCATTTTTAAATAGATAACAATAGATAACACGATATTGAAAATTATTTGGTTTTTTACGTTCGTCTATGTAGGGAAATTGAATTTAATACTTCAGATATTTTCCAAGCCAAACAATGATATGCATACATGGACGACCAACGAAAATATTAAGGAAACATCAAAATAATGCTAAGTCGACTTACATGACTACTTGATAAATTTTTGTGCGTGCTAAAGAATGCTACGTCAATTTTATGTATTATATACATAAAATTTTTAAAATTGGAAAGCGTGAAAAGAATTGTATTAAATTTTTAATAAAAGCAGTTTAAGATTCAAAGTTCTACCTCATATAGTTTTGGAGATATCGCCCTTAAACTTTAGGAGCTTCTCCTGCAATACTCACTTTTTCGACTTAGTATGTTTTGGAATTGAGCTTTTGATATGGTGAGGGTACATTCGTGATGTTTGAATCTACCAAAAATATTTGACCTAGAGGTACCTGCTATTATACTGACCGAATGAGAATATCTAACTGATTTGATTTAGCGATATCCATCCGTCTGTCTGCCCTTCTGTCTGTCTGTCCGTCGGTCTGAATGTCGATGTAAACCTTGTAATCCAATTACAGTCGCAAAGTGAAATTTGATATATGTGAACCTGCATATGAAAATCCACCTACTGTGTCAAAACAAGTTTTTAAGTAAAACGCAAATTAAATTTCCGTCTATGTGTTGCATTTTCATAGTATGCGTGTTTTCATTTACTTATGAAGTACATATTTGCTTAATTCTTGCTATAATTAAAAAAAGAAAAGAAGAAATTGTTTTGCATATATCGTAGATTCTGTTGAGATCGAAATAATTATTTAATAATTTAAAAACACCAAAAATTGGATAAAAAAAAAATGTCACGCACTAAGTGGGTTTTTAATGTTTTATATTTACATTATTTTCCGATGTTTTTGAGAATTGCGAGCGGTTTCATATGAAAATTGAAGGTTTTTACATACAAATCCAATAAAGTGAATTCATAAGCAGGGTCACATACATATGTAATTAAGTCGACCATAGATCGGTGCATGTCCTAGCCCCATATAAATAGCCCTTATTAGAATACATACACACTAGGGCGGGCCAATTTGTATGGAGCCAAAAATTCGATTAGAGTCGCCCCCTAGGGTGATTCTATGGACAATTCTAAGCAACTTTGGTGAAGGAACCATAGGTCTATCTCCATTTTCGATTTTTTCCCTATAACATCATTTTGATTCAAAATTCGATTTTTTATTCATCGTTATATTATCTTCTTTATATGTATATGGGGGGTTTTTGGGGTCGAGAAATTAATTTCTGATCTTTATTTTTACCTACGACCACCGCCAGAGGGCGTTTAATGCATATTTTAATTTCAACCAAAATTGTTTCTGCTGCTTTGCGGACTTTTTTATCAAAATTTATCAAATTTTACCAAATTCTCAATTGAATGGCTACACAAAAGTCGAAAATGAAGATGCTGAACACAAATTGATGACATTGAATACATTCTTCGTCAAAAAAGAAATTGCTCTCGATGCATTAATCGGCATATGCTGTGATGGTGAGCCAACAAATACTGGCGTAAGAAATGGGATTTTGCGTCGATTTGAATTGCATTTGAATAGACCGCTGCATTGGTTTGTGTGCATTTTGCACTTCAACGAGCTGCCATTTCTTCATTTTTTTGACACTTTGGACAGATCATCGACCACTGGACCACGAACAACAACCGGAACGTTGGGCAAACAAATTGAAACGTGTGAAAATCTTCCGGTATGTATCATTTGTCATTTTTCTTATCGATTTTTTCCATTATTAAATAGTAAAATTGCATTTAATTCATCTAATTTATTTTTTTTCAGCTTGTACATGAATTCGAGATAATCGTGCTAGAGAACATGCCACCCTGATTAAGATACATTTGAATTATCCACCGATTCAAAGTACCTATACAAAATGGTCAATGCAATTTCGAATGGTGTTGTTCCTGCGGATTTGTCTCACATTAAACCAGGAACAATAGCACATTCACGTTGACTCACCAATGCGAATAGATTGTTGCGGTTGTATGTGCCAACTGAAAGTCCATCAAGGAATTTGAAAATTCTGGCAACATACATAATGAAAGTGTATGTGCCGATGCACTTCAACATCAAGTACTATAATTCGGTGGTCTTCGGTAGTGTATTATTTTACAAATTCATTCGTTGGACACAATATTTGGATACAAATCTACGCGGAGTTGTGAATAATGTCATTAAAGACAATTCATATTGCGCACATTCCGAAAATATTTTGTTAGCGATGTTATTTGATGATAAAAAAGAGACACGAAACATCGCAATCAAGAAAATTGTACACTACCGAAGAAATCTGTACGACCCGGCACATCTTAGAGTTTATCAAAAACCTTTGATAAACTTCAATTGTACAGATTATACGAATATGATTGATATAAATAAATATGATGTCTTATTCGAACCACCGTTTACGCATACCATTCCGTATGATCATTTGGAACAATATTTAGAATACGATGATCCACCATTACCTGATCCAAGAATTCCGGTACACATACAAGCAACGGAAAGACATGTTCAATTGCTGGCTAGCGTTTCTAAACGTGTTTTAGAAAAAAATCGACACAGTGTTATGACAGTTACATCAGAAAGCCGTGACTTGAAAGCAAGAAAGACTTTCAAAAATAACTTATTTCGCTTTTCTTCCACTAAATTAATTTTTTTTTTTTTCAAACATTTCTTATATTTTAGGTTGAATTTCTGATGAAAAAAATAAAATAAAGATCAATTTTAACGAAAAACTTGTAATTTTTCTTGGAAAATATACGAAAAATAGTTAAAATATGCATGAAACGCCCTCTGGCGGTGGTCGTAAGTAAAAATAAAGATCAGAAATGAATTTCTCGACCCCCAAAAACCCCCATATACACATAAAAAAGATAATATAACGATGAATAAAAAAATCGAATTTTTAATCAAAATTATATTATAGGGAAAATATCATTTTTTGAAAAGTGGGAGACTCGAAAATCGAGATAGACCTATGGTTCCTTCACCAAAGTTGCTTAGAATTGTCCATAGAATCATCCTAGGGGGCGGCTCTAATCGACAAAAAATTTGGCCCGCCCTAATACACACATATCGAAAAAATTTGGCGTACGTGTGTGTATTATATCTACTAAACAGTAGTTTAAAAAAAATCCTGCATGACCATTTTTAGGGGTCTATCCCTTATAAAGTTGATTCTCCTTAATCTATAAAAAAAATATTGCATAGATTTTTTTTAAAATTTGGTTTATACATACATAGTTTTGCGAAAAGTAGGAGACTTTACTAAATTTGGTCCTGACCGCTTCATTTTTTGACCTAGTCCTCATATAAAAATATATATTTACAAGTCATAAACTAATGCAATATCACTAAAATTTGATTTATTCTCATTTTCCATATCCAGTTATTGTCTCAGAAAAGATGGATCGCCGACCCTCTCTCGAAAAGCATAGTATGTGCTATCGTATAGTCATACCATAATTTTCTTACTTGGTTTATATAGAAAAAATTTTCTGGTGCTCTAAACTGACATAATTTGTTCCATTGATATAATGTAAAATTAATCATTTTTAAGCCATAATAAAAATAAATTTTTTAAATATTTAATTTAGGAGTTTCAGCCTTTATAGCTATGGCTCCAATAGAAAACATGTGCTTACCAATTCCATATTGTTTAATCATCATTGTCACATAATTTAAAATTGAGGCAGACTTACCCTTAAATGAAAAGAAAAAGAAAATTTTGTTATACTATTTATCAATAGACAAAATTATACATTGTAAATCAATCGTAATGTAATCGTTGGTATTGAGGTAAAGCTCAATACTTATCAAAAATTGATATTTTTTGAAAATTTTCTATATAAAAACATATTTATGTTTACATTTGTGCAACCAATACAAATACCCATATGAGGTCTTTTATATTGACAGCACAAAAATTTATCAAATGAAAAGAAAAACATACTCGTACATTAATTAAAAGTGATACTATTTCTATAAAAGGCTACGAATGACGTGCAAGTTCTCAAATCTAAAGCATTTTTAACCAGGTCGACTTTTTCTTAAAAAGGAGTTGGAAGAAAGTAGATAAAACATTGTAACATGCAATTTAATATTTAATATTTTTTTTTATTATATTTAAAACCACATCAAGTGGAAGCGTTCATAAGATAACATTTGTACAAATAAATATTTGTACAAGCAAATTCATACAAGCAACTACCACTTACATGTTTTCGTACAAACACTGCTGTAACAAGTGATGTGTGAATAATGGTGCACCAACATAACAGAATCATGGAAGTTTTCTTAATGCATTAAATGATATTTAAAAGAACGTTATTTGCTATAAAATACCCTACATATCGGTTTGTAGACCATAGATTTTCAGGGTGGGAATAATGCTTAATAAAAAATATGTTTTTTTTTTTTATAGAATTGTAGCCTAAAAATGGGGGATCAACTTGTAATCACATCAGTCATCTTCCATTTGTGTGCAACTAATTTGAAGTTCTATAGTATTTTTATGTGATGGAAAAGAAAAGCAGCAAGTTTCTATTTGTACAGAAAAAGTTGTGAAAATCAAATAAGTGAAAAGATTTAAGAATAATTGAAGTTCCTTTATCTATATATATAAAATTGAATGTGTGTTTGTTTATTTGTTTATTTGTTTGTTTGTGTGTACCTTATAGGAGACCAAACCTCTGGACCGATCTTCCTGAAATTTTCACAGCATTTAACTGGGACTCTGGCATGATTAATAGGGTACTTTTTTTTGACCACGCCCACTTTTACGCCCACTTTTTTAAAATTATGTAATTGCTCCCATATAGTTTTTAACAGATTTACTTCAAATTGTATACACATTATACTTCAGGCGAGGTAGAAATAAACATTTCTTACGCCACGCCCCCTTTCACGCCCCTTTTCACGCCAAATTTTGTTTGAAAGTTTTAAACTTTTTTTTCTCTGTACAAATTTGTTCCTTCCAACGGATCAAAGAGAGAGGCCTACCACCAGGCAAAGAAGAATCTACACAGCTATATTACGAAACTAACGTGAATCCCTGGGGCAACGCTACGGTGTGGTTAAGTCACGTTTAACAAGTAAGAAAATTGTAGTCGGTCTAGACCGACTATACGATACCCTATACCATGCGTTTAGAAACCCTATCTCTTAGGCCCAACTAACTGGACATTGAAAATAAGCAAAAACCAAATTTGAGTGGGATTTTTATTAATTTTTTTGGCTGCAGATATGAAAAAGTTCATATCGGATGCTATATCTATAAAGGGACTAGGTCCAAAAATTGACCGATCCTGATCATGTTTGGTAAAGTCTCTTGTATTTTGCAAAAATATGTACAAACAAAATTTGAGAAGAATCAGTGCAATATTTTTATTTTTTAATAGATTTAAGTGAAGATAGGGAAGCAGCTCTATATGGGGTCAAAGGGATCATTTTTGGACTACTCATTAGTGGATGTAATGAACGCATACAAACCCAATTTGAGTAAGATCTATATGACAATTTGGATCTTATGGCAATTTATGTCGATTTCATATGGGTAATTTGTATGGGGGCTAGGTCTGAACATGGACCGATTCTCACCAATTTCAATAGCGTTCATCCCATGGTCGATAAAAGCTTATATGCCAAAGTTCATCAAAATATATTCATATTTGCGACCTGCAGTTTGATTACAAGCTTTACATGGACACACAGACGGACGGACGGACGGACATTGTTAAATCAACTCAGAAAGTGATTCTGATTCGATCGGTATAATTAAAGATGGGTCTAGGTCAAATATTTTTGATTGTTACAAACAGCAGCACAAAGTCATTATACCCAAACCACATAGTGGTATCTATATATCTATCTATATATATAAAATTGAATGTGTGTTTGTTTATTTGTTTGTTTGTTTGTTTGTGTGTACCTTATAGGAGACCAAACCTCTGGACCGATCTTCCTGAAATTTTCACAGCATTTAACTGGGACTCTGGCATGATTAATAGGGTACTTTTTTTTGACCACGCCCACTTTTACGCCCACTTTTTTAAAATTATGTAATTGCTCCCATATAGTTTTTAACAGATTTACTTCAAATTGTATACACATTATACTTCAGGCGAGGTAGAAATAAACATTTCTTACGCCACGCCCCCTTTCACGCCCCTTTTCACGCCAAATTTTGTTTGAAAGTTTTAAACTTTTTTTTCTCTGTACAAATTTGTTCCTTCCAACGGATTTTTTTATTTGGTAGTATATTGCTCTTAATACTGTTAACGTCGCCATATAACTATGAACCACGCCCATTTCACCGCCCCCTTTTTTTTACTTATACCACTAACAATGTTTGCTATACAAAATAATTTTTTTGTAATATGTATTTATCTAAAGTTTTATACACTTTTTATCTACAGGTAAGGTAGCCATACATTTTTTTATTACCAAGTCCCCCTTTTTCGCCCCATTTTACCTTAAATCATAATTAATCTGCTTTCAATCTATCTATATATATAAAAATGAATGTGTGTTTGTTTGTGCTTTATAGGAGGCCAAACCAAAGAACCGATCTTCCTGAAATTTTCAGAGCGTGTTACTGTGACTCTGGAAGGAATAATATGCTATATAAATTTTTGATTGGACAAAGGGGCGGTGCCACGCCCATATAACCCAAAATTTGAAAAAGTCATATCACGGGAATTTTTTTACCTACAGCAGTCATATTTGGTACATATGGTATTAGCATGAATAGAAATACATACAAGAAGAAAAGTGGGCGGGACCACGCCCCTTTTTAGAAAAATAAAAAATCGTAATATCTTCTAAACTACTAGAAGGATCGTCATGAAATTTTCACAAAAGGATATTTTTGCGAAATAAGACCTTAGATATATAAAGTTGTTAGTGGGCAAAGGGGCGTGGCGTATATATAAAAACGTTGATGCATTTGATTGTAACGAATGATCTCCGGAACCATAAGAGCTGTCGAGGTAGGATTTCCAGCATAGCTTCGGTTCGAGCTCTTCTGTGTTTTTTTTTTTTAGTTTTAACCCTCTAGCTGGCGTTGGGGTCAAGTTAAAAACAAAAATTTTTACTTTCAGCGCGATTTGACTGCAATTCAGAATGAACGTATGTTTCGTCATAAGAAATTTTTGTATGTATAAATGGACCCGATAGGTGGCGCTGGGTAAAGTTATTTCGAATATTCTTATTTATGGTGTGATTTTAATGAAACTAAGAATGTACATATATGTATGTTAGAAACATTTTTTTATTGGACCCGGTAGATGGCGCTGTCGTTCGAAAAATAATGAGTTGTCAAATTTATATAAATTTTAATAAATAAACTCACCAACGTTTTTATATATAAATATTCTAACGAAAAAGAAGGAAAAAGCCGCTACATTATTGCATGGTGGCCGCACAGCTCATTCAGCACTCAAATCACCGTTAAACGTACAAAAAAATGAGAATGCCGTCTGTAATATCAAAAAACATTCCGGTATGGCAAAAGTTCTGCAAAAATGCAGTATTTTTATTTGGGATGAATGTACCATGGCTCACAAACATTGTGATTTGATTTGATAAAAGATTTGAAAGGCAATGAAAGATTTTTTGGTGAAGCTCTCATTTTATTATCTGGAGATCTTCGTCACACATTTTATATAGGTATATACAGATTCTAACTAAAATAAAAATTCATTGAGGGCAAAACAACGTTTGCCGGGTCCAGCTAGTAGAGTATATAAATTAAATTTTTAGTAAAAGTTACCTAAATATGCATATATCTTAACAAGGACTGTGGAGTCGTCAGAAAAAAGTTCCAACTCCAACTCCATCCGCTGAAATTTGTAAGCTACAAATCAGACTCCCACTCCAAATCTGGCTCCAATGCTATATGTATAACATTTATTGATGCCAGTGAATCAATATAACATTTATCAATAGCATCTGGCTTCGTAAATGCTCTCAAATCGGATCTGATGATTCTGAGTGTAGCACCCTGGATAATCTAAGGGCCTTTTGTGATTGCATCTTTTTTGATAATCTGAAGAAAAATAAAATTTCTCTACCTCCTTTAATGCCTGGTAAAAGTCTGTTTTAGAAGTAGCTCAAATTGTTGGTGTTTCTGTGTCTCCGCTACTTTCTACTGAATTTAGGCGACGATACTTGAATTCCTCCTGCTCGTCTAAATTTTTTTTAAAAACAATCATATGTATACAGTATTTTTTTTTTAATTTTTATTTAAAAAAAAAATTTTTGTATTAAATATTTGGTGTTCGAATTAACAATTTGTATGCTACTTGCTACTCACATGAGACTTAAACTCCACTTTTGACTTTCAGTTTTCAATGTATTTTTATACCCTATACCACTATGTGGTTTGGGTATAATGACTTTGTGCTGCTGTTTGTAACAACCAAAAATATTTGACCTAGACCCATCTTTAATTATACCGATCGAATCAGAATCACTTTTTAAGTTGATTTAACAATGTCCGTCCGTCCGTCTGTGTGTCCATGTAAACCTTGTAATCAAACTGCAGGTCGCAAATATGAATATATTTTGATAAAATTTGGCATATAAGCTTTTATCGGCCATGGGATGAACGCTATTGAAATTGGTGGGAATCGGTCCATGTTCAGACCTAGCCCCCATACAAATTACCCCTATGAAATGGACATAAATTGCCGTAAGATCCAAATTGTCATATAGATCTTACTCAAATTGGGTTTGTTTGCGTTCATTACATCCATTAATGAGTAGTCCAAAAATGAGCCCTTTGGCCTCATATAGAGCTGCTTCCCGATCTTCACTTAAATCTATTAAAAACAAAAATATTGCACTGATTATTCTCAAATTTTTTTTTTACATATTTTTGCAAAATACAAGAGACTTTACCAAACATGATCAGGATCGGTCCATTTTTGGACCTAGTCCCCATATAGATATAGCATCCGATATGAACTTTTTCATATCTGCAGCCAAAAAAATTAATAAAAATCCCACTCAAATTTGGTTTTTGCTTATTTTCTATGTCCAGTTAGTTGGGCCTCAGAGATAGGGTTTCTAAACGCATGGTATAGGGTATCGTATAGTCGGTCTAGACCGACTATAATTTTCTTACTTGTTTTTTTTTTCTTTTAATAATATGGAACTATAATGTTATATAACAAACAAATTAAAAAGTGCAAGTACGAGTGTATGTGAAGGTTCATGGTTCAAACCTCACGGCCGCCCTAAGTAGAAAAATTTTCATATAGAAACAATCTATTCAATTAAAAACATAACAATTATCACAATGTTCAATAAATCGCTGATGAAGGCTGAAATGCCAGAAACCGGTCCGATTAAGAATACAGTGCAGTTATGAATTTTTGTAATATATGCTTTCTTCTTCTTTACCACGCACCATTCAAACAAATTAATTTTAATTTTAATTTTATATTGCTCAAATTCAATTAAATTTACCAAAAACACATATTTTCAATAGCCGAGTATAAGTTCCGCTAATGCAATTTAGACTCTTGCCCGCAATAATAAAATTTCAAAATAATTTAAATTATGAAACACTTTTATATTATTTAATTTAAGTACTTAACTGAATTTACTCTCATAAACTAAATTAAAATTTACTTATTCTTAGTGATCTGTAAAATATTATGTAGGCAATTTCGAGGAATTTTTTTTTTTGCAAATATTTTAAAAATTATTTGAATTGTTCATGCACGTGCAATAACGAAAAATTTTGGAGTCGCAATCGCGAGTTTTTGTAGCGACTCTGACTTCGACTCCACAGCCCTTATCTTAACTGAATATTGCTATTGCTCTCAGAATATTTTTAACCTTGCCAGTTCAAACTTAAAAATGGTTCAGGATCGTGTCAAAGGCCCGTCGTATTAATGGAGATATCACAAGAAATGTAGAAAATACCAACTTAATAGTTTCATTAACAACTTTAAAGCGCAAAGCATTTTTTAATTTTTATAAAAAAAAACCAGCGAATCCCATCGAAGTTTGATTCACTCTAGACTATATTTGTAAATTGCTTTTTCGTGATATAAAATATTCCATTTAACTAAACATCAATGTTTTAGCAATGATATGATTAATATTTGGGCTCCACATATATAATATAATACTATATGCACTTTGTATGGGCCTCATCATGCCCATTAATCATTGATAACCTATTGATAGTAAAGTTGCACATTTTCTTCCATTACTTTGGTATTAAGATTTCCACTTCCATAGTAGTTCATGCCCACTATTTCGATTCCGCACTTTTTTAGCATCACAACTTAAATCCATTATGTAGAGTTTTAAGATTCTTGCTAACATAGTACTTTAGATATTTGACTTTATACGGAAGGTGCCATGCCCCCTTTTAAAATCCGTGAAGAGCTCGGAAAAAATCTGCGGTACAAAAAAATCATATTTTGATATTTTGAATTAGACTTTCTTAGGCAAAATCTCTATGTGGCGAGGGTATAATGAGTTTGAGCTAATATTTTTAACTACCAAAAATTATTTACTTACCACGCAACCATCTTTTATTATACCTGTCGACTCAGAATCACCTTCTGAGTCGATTAAGCGATGTCGGACCATTCGCCTATATGTCTGTTTGTATATCTGTCGGTTTGTCCGTCTGTATGAATATATTTTGATGAAATTTAGTACTTTTATCTGTCATATTTCAATCTTCAAACCCTTACTTTAGGTCTGTAAAATCTGCAAGCTGCAAATCTGAATACCTCCGCAGCCGAAAATTTAACAATTTGTTTGTGGGAAAAGTGGAATAACAAAACTTTAATAATAAAATATTTCCTGAAGACAGCTGGTACTAAAGGGTGTCCCAACAAGAATGCAATTTTTAAATCTTAAATAAAACACAGATATTTAAAAAAAAATCGTGAACCTTTACTATATCGTAAAGTAGACAGAATGAGGTTATGTATGGAACAATATATCGTGCAGATGGCCGCCGCGGCTTTGCAGGCACGCACCCAATCTTTTAATGAAATTTTCAATGACCGTTTTGCATAAATGCTGCGGTATTTCATTAATGCAGCGTCCAATTTCCTCTTTTAAGGCTTGAGTCGTCGTCGGCTTATTCGCGTAAACCATCGACTTCAAAAAACCCCAAAGAAAAAAATCTAATGGTGTTAAATCGCACGATCTAGGCGGCCAATTCTGATCTCCAAAACGCGAAATAACACGACCGGGAAATGACTGATGCAGCAATTGAATTGTTTCTCTGGCTGTATGACATGTGGCGCTGTCTTGTTGGAACCACATGCCCTCCACATTCATTTCCTCAATTCGAGGCAAGAAAAAACTGGTTATCATTTCACGATACCGAACACCATTGATTGTTTGCGCTTGACCTGCCTCATTTTCATAAAAAAAAAGGTCCAATGATTCCTCCAGCCCAAAAACCACACCACAGAGTGACACGTTGAGGATGCATTTGGTTCTCGTGAATCACTCGAGGATTTTCCTCACCCCAAATGCGACAATTCTGCCTATTGACGAAGCCATCAAGATGGAAATGGGCCTCATCACTGAAGATGATTTTAGCGGCAAAATCAGCATTTTCATGTTGTCTCTCCAATACCCAATTAACGAACTCCCTTCGATGTCCATGGTCAGCTGGCTTCAGTTCCTGAGTCAATTGAACTTTGTATGCATGAAGATGCAAATCTTTCGTCAAAATTCGCTGCATAGTGGATTTGGAGACACCAATTTGCTGAGCTCGGTGTCGAATTGAGGTGGATGGAGTTTAAGCGACATCATCACGTACAGCTGCGACATTTTCGGTCGATCGACCTGGTCGATGGCGCGTTGTTGACTTTAAATCACTAACAGACCCAGTTTCGGCAAATTTATCCATTAATCTCTTTACAGTTGACTCTTTTGGAGCATTATTGTGACCCCAAATTGATCGCAATTTGCGAACTGTAGCCGCAAAACTTTCACCATTTTGGTAAAACAATTTCACAATGAGAATGCGTTGTTCATTCGTGTAGCGCTCCATTTTTACTAACCTCGTACCTTCTACTAGCAAACAATAATAATTGTTCAAATGTCAAACAATGACATTTCGAATGTTGCCAGATTTAAAAATTGCGTTCTTGTTGGGACACCCTTTACAAAGGATTAAAGTGTTTAATGTTACCCTATGCCATGCGTTTAGAGACCCTATCTTTCTTTTTGTTGTTTTTGAACGACCGAATCAAAGAGCTAGCAAGTAGATTGTGTGGTCGCAATTCAGCTACAGACTATGTCATCAGCTGATATAAGTAATAGACAAACTTAAACAACATAGCGAACAAAAAATAGTTAATTGAGGTTTTCAATTATATCGCGGTTTACTTTCAATACATTAAAATTAAAATCAACGAAATTGTATAATACATCATAATCATGACAAATTCTACGGAAAGTCCTAAAATAGTCCAAATGAGGGCGGTTAAAATGTCTTGTGAATCTACAAGGTATGTTAAAATTTAAATTTGATAAAAGAAACTCCGCGAAAACGTCACCATTCGCAAGATTGAAAACGCAGGTAACACCCAACATGGTCCTTCTACTCTCAAGAGTTGGAAGTCTGATAAGCTTTAGTCTATTAGTATATGATGGTAAGTCATCATAACTTCAACCACGTAGATAGACAGACTCTGCTCAGACTCAATTGCAATGGCGTGAACCTGATAATATGTATAAAGCTGTTTAGTAACATATGGATCTAAAAACTCCTTAGCCCACCCTTTAACGAAACCAAAATTCAGAAATGTTTGAACGGTATCCAATACTATTCCATTAATGCAATACTCGTTAGAAATTATCCCCTTTCTGTGAAATACCATATGTTTACATTTCTCAAGATTCAGTTCCATCAAGTTCGCATTACAGTCGAATATTAAAAACAATATTGAACCCAAATGATTGACTTGGGGAACGCCAGAAGTACCTCTTATAATATAAGAGATACGATTCAATCCACAAAATAATAGATCCATGTATGCCAATGAGTCTTAGTTTGAGAAGTAAAATATTATGATCCACCCTATCAAAAGCTTTACTAAACTCAGTGCATATCACATCTGTCTGCTCACCACGGACGAAACCTTTGAAAACATGAGTCGAAAATTCCAGAAGATTAGTAACTGTTCATCTTGAATGTTGAAATGGAGACATAGTCGACTTTAGTTGATAAGAGAGATAATCAGTAACAAGATTTTCCATTAACTTAGGAACAACACTTAGCTTAGCAATTCCTCTATACTTAAGTACAATCGCCTTACCACCTGACTTATACAAAGGTATTGTTAAATGTACGTTCTATTTCATTAACTTTATTATATTAAACTTAGTTACAATATTGCTTAAGTAGTACTTAGATATATAACAGGGTGAATTATAATGAATAGCAATGAGCATTGATATACACGTAGAGATATGTATGTACAACATCTTCCCTTTTAACTTACAATGTTAATAGATATACACTAAGAGAAGTGTATGTACAATTTGTTTTTAAATTTATGATAAAAATTTTACAATTCATTTTTAATAAGAATCAACACTCAAACTTTTTCGGTGGCACCACCTTTCTACCCCTACGCGTTACATAACCACGATGAAAAGTATGACTATCCTCAATATCATTTACAATTTCATTTTCAACTTTACTATTAACATCTCCTATTAAGCTAGTTAAGGGTTGTAGATTCTCCGAAATTTCATTTTCCACTTTACTTTTAACATCTATTAAACTAGTTACATGTTGTGGTTTCTCGGAAATATGTTCTTCATTCCTTCTATAATGCACACCATTCTCATCCCTTACAATAAAAGATCTTGGTTCTTTGCAATTCTGCATAACCTGACCGGTAAACCATACTGAATTTGGATTTTTCTTAAACATAACGTTGTCACCAGGTTTGATTGCCTTACGATTTTTTGTATTTTTATTGAAATTTTCTGAAGAACATTTAATTTTAGTGTTTAATTGTCTTTTTTACTGTTCGTCATCTATAAGTTTTGGTTTAAAATTATCTGCAACTGATGGTAATCTTGTTCTCAAATTTCTTGACATTAACAATTCTGCTGGACTTGGCAAATTTCCTTGGGTGTCGTTCTATAGTGTAGTAGTGCGATGTACGGATCAGTACCACTTTCATTACATTTTTGTAGCATTTTCTTGACGGTCTGTATAGACCTTTCAGCAAGACCGTTAGATCTCGGAAGATATGGGCTAGAAGTTCTATGTTGTATTCTCCAGTCAGTACAAAATTTAGAAAACTCTTTTGAGTTGTATGGTGGACCATTGTCCGAAATAAAGATCTGAGGAATACCATGCCTTGCAAATATTGATTTCAATTTATATATTAAATTAATGCTGGAATAACCGTTAGTTAATATATCTATTTCGAAATACTTTGAATAGTAGTCAACAACTATTACATATGGTTTCTTATTATATTAAAAAATATCGCATCCCACCTTAAACCACGGTATATTATAAATTTCATGAGGTAACATTTCCTGTTTAGGATTTGAATTGCGATATTTCATACATACTTCACAGCTGGAAACGACATTTGAAATGTCATTGTAAATATTAGGCCAATATACTGTTTTTCGAGCTAAACTCTGACATTTTTGTATACCCATGTGACCCTCATGTAAACATTCAAGGATTGTATGACGTAGATTTTTAGGGATTAGGATTTGGTTACCTTTTAATATTAAATTATTCAAAAT
The DNA here is from genome assembly GCA_963682025.1 of Cordilura impudica. Lineage (NCBI taxonomy): Eukaryota > Metazoa > Arthropoda > Insecta > Diptera > Scathophagidae > Cordilura > Cordilura impudica. The sequence goes on from OY821517.1 coordinate 123,450,387, forward strand.
TGTAAGTTCATCTTTAACTTTGTAGTATGGAATGATTTCAGAATCAATTAATTTTCTTAAATTTGGCCAACCATTCTTAATATAGTCTTTAATTTTTTGACATGTTTTATCCACATCAACGTGTTTTATAATGTCCTCGACATTTGAAAAAGTTATATCCATATTGGATCTTAAAAAATTACAATGAAGTGATATTTCATCATCAGTTTCAACTAAAGCTTCTTCACCTAAAGGACACCTAGAAAGTGTATCTGCAATATATAAATATTTTCCTGGCTTATAACTCACATGTAAATCATAACATAGTAGTCTTAACATAAAACGTTGTAGCCTCGGTGGGATTTTATATAAGGGCTTATGAAACAATGATACCAACGGCTTATGATCGGTTTCAACGTTTATCTTGGTTCCGTACGTATATTGATGAAACCTGGTACAACCAAATAAAATTGCAAATAACTCTTTTTCAATTTTCGTATAGTGTATTTGTGCAATTGTCAAAGAAGCAGAAGCATAAGCAATAGGATTTTTATCGTGGAGTATTGCTGCTCCGACCGCATATTTTGATGCGTCTACTGTTAAAATTAATTGTTTTTTCGGATTAAAATAAGTTAACACCGGAGACTCAGTTATTTCTTTTTTCAATTCATTAAATTCTTTATCTAATATTTCATTCCAGTGCCACGCAATATCTTTTTTGAGAAGTTCTCTTAAATTTTTTGTCCATGCTGACAAATTTTTTATAAAACATCCCAGATAATTTACCATACCCAGAAAACGTTGTAGCTCCGGCACATCTTTCGGTATGGGCATTTTTAAGATAGATTTAATTTTGGTTATATCCGGTTTAACTCCTTTTTCATTGAAAACATGACCGATATATTTAATTTCGTTTAATAAAAATTTTGATTTTGCCTTGTTAAGTTTCAATCCAACACTTCTCGCCCTTTTAAAAACAGTTTCCAAAATTTTATTATGTTCATCAATGGTTTTAGCAAATATTAAGAAATCAGCAATGTAAATTATTAAACCCTGAATATCCCCAAAAAGCTTCGTCATCTCAGCATGAAAAATTTCCGGCGCTGCATTAATTCCGAAAGGCAGATGTAAAAATTTATATCGACCAAAGGGAGTATTGAAGGTGCACAATTTAGAAGAAGATTTATCAAGTGGTATCATTAAAAAACCCACTATTAGCATCAAGCGTACTGAAGAATTTTGAACCACTTAACTTTGCTTTACAGTCGTCAATATTTGGAAATGGGAAATGAGGTCTCAATATAGCCTTATTTAAATATCTCGGATCAAGACATAACCTTACTTGTCCATTTGGTTTAGAAACTAATACGATGGAACTAACCCATTCTGTTGGGTTGTCCACTTTCGAAATTACCTTTAATATAATCATTCTTTCTAGCTCAGATTTTAAACTCTTATGCAACGAAAATGGAATCTTTCGTGGTGGATCTACTACAGGCTTAAAATTATCTCTTAACATAAGTTACATTCGTTTTCTAACCTGCCTAAACCCTCAAATGTGTCAGAAAACTCCTCTACCAAATCAACACATGATAAACTATTAACAGTTTTTATTAAATTCATAGTCTCTGCCAGATTCAGGCCAATAATATTTCTACAATTTAGATTTACTATATAAAAAGTAGTTAGATAATATTTGTTGTTAAAATATAAATCAATATCTACTTTTCCACTTATCGGAAGTTTCTCACCACTAAAAGTATAGATGTTTTCGTTTGCCTGCTGTATACTACCATTTAAAGACAACTTATCAGCAACCTTCTTCGATAAAATGTTGGCATCAGCACCAGTGTCTACCTGACACTCCACCATGTTGTCACCTATCTTCACCTGCACGTTCCATCCTCTCTGAGAAGCTGTTTTACTGTCTTGTGACCTAAGTTGAAGACATTGTTTACCGCTTGATAAAATGCCCACAAAAAGATCCTCATCAGATGGTTCATCAGCACAAAACACATTTGTGACATATTTCACCCTTCTATCATCATATTGTGTATGGTGCTGCTTATCGTGTTTTTGTTTAAAGAAACACATTGAGGCATAATGTCCCTTATTACGGCATGCATGACAAACTTTATTATATGCAGGACAATCGCCCTTGCTATGTTTTTGACCACATTTATTGCAGTTTGCATTTTGTCTATTGAACTGTTGGTTTTGTTTTAAAGCATTGACGCTAATATTGTTGCTGTTGCAGTCTTGCACAAGTTGAGATGCATTTTCGCGTGCTGCTTCAATGTTTCGGGAAATTTCGATTGCTGTTTCTAAACCAATTTCACCTTCACTCAACAGCCTTTCTTTTATGTGCTGATATTGCGGTGACATGCCACATATAAAAATGTCCTTTACTAGACCTTCTCTCAAAGAACCGAATTCACAGGATTGACTTAAGTTTTTTAAAATTGTTATATAACTTTCCAATGTTTCGCCTTCATCCTGTTTACGACTAAAGAACTTATGCCTTTCCATGGCAATATTAACTTTCGGAACGTAATATACATCAAATTTTTCCAGAAGATCTTTATATTTAATATCATCTAAATTAATGTTAAATGAATTAGCAATGTGAAAGCTTTCTGACCCCATGTGGTGAAGGAGCAACGCTACTCTCCTCTTGTCGGGTTCAACTTCCAAATCTGTGGCTCTTAAGAACATTTTAAATTGTTCTTTCCAGTTTTTCCATTCCACCGCCATGTTTGTGGCTTTGTGGTTTAGCCTAGCAATCACGCCATTTTGAATTTCGAACATGTTTCGTACTTTATTTTTAGTTTTAACCTCTTGACAATCTTTTCATTTTTCCATTAACAATTTTCTTTTTCCAAAGCTATTTAAGTCTCTTTTTTAATTTATTTAAGTTTTTGTGCTAAATCTTAATTTTCTACCTGACACCATGTTAAACGTACGTTCTATTTCATTAACTTTATTATATTAAACTTAGTTACAATATTGCTTAAGTAGTACTTAGATATATAACAGGGTGACTTATAATGAATAACAATGAGCATTGATATACACTTAGAGATATGTATGTACAACAGGTATAACAAATGATTCTTTCCAAGAAGTAGGAAAATAAGCAATTTGCAAAAGACTGTTGAAAATACACGTTATGGGCACACTTTGAGTTTGAGAGCAATTTCTCAAAATACAAGCAGAGCACCACCAGGACCAGGCTTGTATGAAAATTTCAACTGAACCAGAGATTTAAAACAGTTTCCGTATCAAAGAGTGGACGGTTAAAGTATTTGAAATAGAATTGCTATACGTGGACTGGAAAAATGAGCAAACATATTCGCAATATCAAGATAATCAGAGGATATATTATCATTGCAAAACATTCTAAGCGGCATAAACCATATTTTAGCGGCAAAGATTAATTTTTTTTGACTATGTATGAATTGTCCTAGAGAGTTTATTTTCGTAATACTAATTAACAAATACGGACAAACCCAATTTGACCGAGATCTATATGATAATTTGTGATATATGGCAATTTAAGTCGATTTCATAGGAGTCTTTTGTATGGGGAGCAGATCAGAACATGCAATGATTTTCAGCAATTTCAATAGCGTTCATGATATGGCCGGTATAAGCTTATATATATATATTAATATTTGTAGTTTGATTACAAGGCTTACATGTACACACTGACAAATGGACAGACGGACGGACATCGCTAAATTGACTTAGAAAGTGATTCTGAGTCGATCGGTATAACAAAAGATGGCTCTTGGTCAAATATTGTTGGTAGTTACAAAGATCAGCACAAAGTCGTTATACCCAGGCCCCAAAGTGGTATAGGCTATAAAAGCAAGTAAAAAAATTATAATCGGTTTAAGGTATATTATCTTGGATCCAACTTTGCAGAGGAAATAAATGGATATAGAAAATAAACCAAATTTTAGTGGTATTATTATTAATTTGTGGCATGTAGATATAAAAAGGTTCATATCTGATGTTATTTTAATATGGGGACTACGTAAAAAACTGGACCGATCGTGACCATATTAAGTAAAGTCACTTAACGGGCAGACAGACAGATAGACGAAGGGACGAACATCACTAACTCGACTCAAAAGTAATTCTGTGACCATCGGTTTGATAAAAGGTGGGTATGGGTCACATATTTTTGTAGTTCAGCACAAAGTAATTATACCCTGACCACATAGTGGCATAGGGTATAAATGGACTTAGTCCAAAGATTCTCCAATTTTAAATCCCTTTGAAATAATAGGATTTCTTAAGTTCCACCTCAGGTATTTCATGGTCAGAGGGTTTTTGATTTTTGGCATATCTTTTCATGGCTAGCATTTCTGTTAAATCATAAATTGTTCCCTTATAAAGACTATTTTTCTTTTATGGTATGAGCATTTTAAAGTCACTATAAGTGTAGCAAATCATGTAGTTTTCTTATTAAAAAAAAAAACAAGTTTCAAAAATCATATCATGCTATCAATTCAATTCAAAGAGTACCATTGAGTTTTGTGCTTTCGGCGCCGTTGTTGAAAACTGTTAATACATAAATATTTCGAACATGAGTATAAAAAAAACAACTTATTTACAACAGACTGCGTTGCACATGTTTTCAAGACTAATATTTTTTTTCGCAGCCAGTTGCTTTCTTTTCGAGAATGCGGTCCAGTCCAGTTTGATTATCGTGCTAGTTCACTGGACATAAATGTTTCATTTTTTTTTTTTTAACAACTGTGATTGTGTGTGGGATTTAATATATATATGGGGTGTTTCATGTCAAGTGACCCAACTTTTGAAACCCATGACTTCCGATCGGGATGAAATTTGCAACAAGGTTAGTCCTTTCTTTTGAGCAAAAAAATTCAATTTTTTGAAAAAAAAGTCCAAAAATTTTTGATTTAGCAAAAAAAAAAAAATCAAAAAATAATTTTTTTTTAATTTTTTTCCGAAAGATTGAAGAAATAGCTATATAAATTGTTTGGAATAAATTATGCTAAGAACAATAGGTAATGATGAGAAAAAACACCTGTTTGGCCAAAATGTCAAATTTTGACCCCTCTAACTCAGAGAGAGTTCTTGACCAATCTTGTTGAAAAATTGTGCCTAAACTACTATCCAATAGGACTAACCTTGGTAAAAATTTCGTGCCGATCGGAAGACATCGGTTTCAAAAGTTGACATGAAACGCCCCATATATTGTTAACAAACAAGCTACTAACGACTGGTAGATATGAAGTTTCTCTTGAATCCTTAGTTATGTGCACAATATATTGTTTTTTAAGGAGTTTATTCAAAAACTCAATTTATTTTTAAATTTATATTCAATAAAAGAATTCCGTGAAAAAAAAATAAACTGCATTTCAGTTTAATGTTTCCTTAAAACATTGAACAACTTATAGTGAAATTATATTCAGTGTCTTGCTTTTGTCTCTGGATTTATAATGAGTACTATAATTTTACTAGATTTAAAAAAATCATTTATTGTATTTTTAGCTGCTATTGTTTATATCCGCTATCAGCTACTGTATTTTAAATTATTACCCTGCACAAATAGCCATTATAAATACTGTTTTTTTAATATTGCTGAGTACTTACGTACGCTGCAGCATATATTATCCATTAACACTGTCTAAGTGTAGCAAACTCAGTTTAATGTTTGTGTGATGTATAACTAAAGACTATCCGTAAGCTAGTTTTTAGCAATATCTGGATTCCTATTTCCATATTTATACAATTTGTATAGTATTGAAAATATTTCTTGCCTAAATTTTGGGAACTGTTTGAGAATTAAGTGAATGCGAACTAGTTCCAAAAAATATTCATTCGAAGTGATAATGCTATTAGTTTCGGAAAAATTTGTTTGATAAAAATAAAAACTGTTCTTACTTGAACAAATAGTATTGGTTGTTATAAAGACAAACTCTGGCGATTTCGAAAGTCTAGAAGGTACAGTAACTGTAATTTATTTTGTATACCGAAAGTGAAACAAACTGCATTGTAGAATTACTTGGCAACTAAGAAAATCCATTAAGAAGATCCATAAAATGGTATCGAATGATCATCCCCTGAAGGTGCGGGAGCTAGCTGAAAGCATAGGCATTTCAAAAAGTGCTATTCATCGCGTATTGACCGAAAATTTGGAGATGTCTAAACTGTCCGCAAGATGGACGCCGCATTTGCTCACTAAGGAAGAACAACATAACCAACGCGTCTAATGTCAGCGAAGACAGTTTGATCTGCAGGCAATTTTAATTGATTATCTTCAAAAAGGAAAAGCAATCAATGGCAAGTATTATGCTAAGTTATTCCAGCATTTAAGTGACTATATTGATGAAAAATGTCGCACTTGACGAAAAATAAGCTGTCGTTTCGTTCAGAAAATGCACTAGTTCACATATCCACTATTGCGATGGCCAAAATGAATGAATGAAAGTTCGATTGCTTCCACACGCACTTTACTCGCCTCCCTGGGATCATTTTTTATTTTCAAATATGAAATCTATAATATTTATATGCTAGGCGATTTCTGGTGACCGATGTTTTGTTCTACCGTTTTATTCCGATTTTGACCAAATGTATATTATTTGAAAGGTATTTCTTTTTAGCCGTTTTGCAGATTTACTGATTTTTAATTTTTTTTCTTTTTTTTTTTTTTCTTTTATTCATTCCACTTGGGAACATAGGGCTTTTACAAGATTATTCCAACTTAATCTATCGTTACATATAATTTTAATTTCATCAAAAGTTTTGTTTAATATTTTAAGTTCTTGGTTAAGTGTTCTGCGCCAAGAGTTCTTTGGACGACCGGGGCGTCGGCTGCCTTGAGGATTCGATTCTAAAGCAGTCCTCGTGATGCTACCGTTTGGCTTTCTTAATGTGTGCCCTATCTATTTCCACTTTCTTTTTGTTATTTGGCAATTTATAGGTACCTCGTTCGTCAATCTCCAAAGATCAGTATTGGTTATTGTTTTCGGCCAAAAGATGCGACAAATTATTCGCAGGCATTTATTTATAAAGACCTGTAGTCTCTGTACTATTACGCTTGTCATCAGCCAGGTTTCGCTACCGTACAGCAGAGTTGATTTCACGCATGCGTTAAATATTCGAATCTTTGTCTTCTTCGAGATTTGGGGTGACCGCCAAGTTCTATTCAAGCGGCCAAAGGCTGATCTTGCCTTTTTCAGCCTGTTTGTCACATCTTCTTCCACGTCGCTGTCTATCGATATTATACATCCTAAGTAGCAGAATGAGTTAACATATTGTATGCGTTGGTTTTGTATTAGAATGTGGTTATCGATTGTGTTGTTGATTCGCATTGCATGTGTTTTCGAAATGTTTATCTCTAATCCAACTTCTTTTGCCAGTGTTCCCAGATCATTCACTTTGCTCTGCATGTCGTTAAAATTGTGTGACATGAGGCAAATATCGTCAGCGAAATCCAAATCTTCTAGATGTTTTTGAAAGTCCCATACGATACCCCTTTTTTTCCTGCAGAGCTTTAACATGACTTCATCTAATACAACAGCAATTAGTAGAGGAGATAGTGGGCATCCTTGTTTCACTCCAGCGTTTGTCTGAAAGGATTCACTGGTCATGCCATTATGCCGAACTTGTAGAGTAGTGTTGTTGTACATGGCTTTAATTATGTTTATCAACTTCAATGGTACCCCTTTTGCTGTTAATGCATCCCATATTGCACTTCGTCTTATGGAATCAAAAGCTTTTTTGAAGTCAATAAAAACTAAATACAATGGTGTGCGCCATTCAACCGATTGCTCTATTATAACACGAACGATGAGGACGAAAACCAGCTTATTCGTCTCGTAATGCCTTTTCAACATGCTGCAGTCGGTTGTTTATTATTATCGCTATGACCTTATATATTGTGTTAAGCAGTGTGATACCTCGCCAATTATCACACACAGTTAGGTCGTTCTTTTTCGGTAGTTTAATTATTGTACCTTAAGTCCAAGTACTAGGAAGTTCTTCATTAATCCAAGCATCACGTGTATATGGGTATACCATTTCTGCAGCTATCGTTGGGTTCGTTTGAAGTATCTCTGGAGGGATTCCATCTTCACCCGGCGTCTTGTTCTTTTTTATTTTTGAGATAGCACACTTAATTTCTTCGATGCTTGGGTGTTCTGTGGTTATTGCGTTGTTGATTATTGTATGTGAATCGATACTCTGGGAGCTTTCCGGAATTTCATCATAAGTAATGTTGCTTATTTCCTCGAAGTGTTGCTTCCATCTTCTGGTTTGTTCTTCAGTATTTGTCAGAAGCTGACCATCAGAGTCCTTTATAGTATGGTTACGATTCATATTTTGATTTGATAGGCGATTTATTATCTGATGTAGCTCTTTCATGCTGTTTGACCCTGCAACTGTTTCTGCATCACTGGCGATAGATTCTAAATACTTCCTTTTATCGTTTCGGGCTGATCTCTTTACGGCTTTTGCAACTGCGCTGTATTGCGGTTTATAGTAGGGATTTTCAAGTTTTTGTTGTTTCAACTGATTTCTTTCTTGAATAAGTTTCCAGGTGTTATCGGATAACCATGATTTCCTTTCTGTCTTCTGTTTATAACCTATTTTATCTTTGGCAATATCCCTAATCTTGTGACACGTTGCTTCCCAGGAAGTGTTTTCTGATTGAACACATTCCCTTAGTTCTTCCCCAACTTCGTCCCTTTTCTTTATTCTTTACTAAATTTGTTAATGTGTTTGTTAATGAGTTCGTTATCTTCATTCACAATAATAATAAACCATAAAAGTGTTGTTTTGTGAATTGGCTAAGTTTAAAAGAAAGCTGCCTAGAAATTGCACTCGAATTTCGAGCGCTGCAATCTGCTAGTAATCTATTAAAACTCTTTCTTTCCTTATGCGTATGAGTTTTGGATCACTCCATGACTGTGCGTGACTTTGCATGACTATTTTAAAATTAATCTTTGGTCACAACAAGTCTATGGACCAAGTTTCAGATTGATTGGATAAGGTCAAATGGGTTTTAAAGCACTCCGTGATTTGTGTGACTAAGCGTGACCATGCGTGACTTTCCCAATATTAATCTATAGTCACAACAAGACCATGGGTCAAGTTTCAGAGCAATTGCATGAGGGGGAATGGGGTTGCCTCATGGCAGACAGACAGACAGAGAGTGTGAGTTAAAAGATAGAGTTTAAAATAGCTGTGTGGTGAGAGATATGCCAACAGTGAAGAGGTGGAGCGTGCGATTCATGGCTCTTTTAAGGAGCTCGACAATTCTAACATTAAACAGGGTATCGAATCTGTTGGATATCGGCTGGAAAATTATATCGTATGATCTCCGTATGTTGAGAAATAATGAAAATTTTTTCTCAAATTTATTGTGTTTTCTATGTTATGTCGTGTAGTTCTGGGACCGCCCCCGTAAGAAATAGGCGCGAACGGATAAGAGGTCGTGTCACTTACCATACAAAGTCAAACATATAGGGCACTAATAAAACAAGAGTTGTGTACAAATCCATAAATTGAAATGGCCTTAAGGAGTCGTACTCAAAACGGGCGTGACACTTCAAAGTAAATATTTGTTTTTATATATCTTTGTATATATATTTGTTTTTATATATGATAGTTAGATTCCTAACGCTTTGTGTGTTTCCATATCTTACGGATTGAGGTATTCGGAGCCGCTTAGTGTGAGTGGCACCTCCTATGTAAATACCTGGAGTACTTTGATTGAGAGCCTTGGAACATTTGCTAATTCATAATTTAAGGCTATTATATCATAGCACCTCATATATTTGCCTTAAATGTAAGGTAACATTTTTTTATGTGACCACGTTAAATCGGACCCGAATATAATTTTCTTTCACTGATTGTAGTTTTCGGAAAATTTCTAAAGACCTAGAATTCATTTTTATGTCCTATGCCCCTATCCGGTCGGGTGAGTATTTGCTGATGTTTGTAACTATGAAATATATTTGACATAAACCCAAATTTTATTATACCAATTGACTCAGTAACGCTTTCTGTGTCGACTTAACGAAGTCCGACCGTCCGTCCGTTCATCCATTCGCCCGTCCGTCCGTCTGTGAATCCATGTAAATAATTAACCCCTTTCAGACTGACTAAAATATTTAGATTATCATATAACTATATATATATATATCGATAAAAATCTGGCCTGTTTTACCCTCTGTTTTTAGTTATAATCCCCATATGAAGATGCTTCCCAAACTTCACTTAAATCTATCAAAAATCAAAAACATTGCATAGATTTTGTTTTAGATTTGGTTTATACAATTTTAAGAAAAATTTGTGACTTTACTAATTATGGTAATGATTGGTAAATTTTTTGACCTAGCTTTAAAATAAAAATAAAAATCGGATATGATGTTTTTCATAAAAAAATTAATAACCGTGCCACTCTAATGTGGTTTATTCTTATTTTCAGTTACCAAATAGTTGAACAAAAGAGCCGTTGTCTAAAAGGCAAAGGGTATCGTATAGTCGGCCGAGGACGACTATATTTTCTTTCTTGTGCATTATAAGTTAAGAGACAAATCACCTTTGAATATTATGGACCCACTTATAAACCTGTCATGGCAACTTCGGTCTATAAATTTACTTCTTTTTTCGGCTGCTCCCTGACCAGACTCAAAACCGGTTTTGACTACCATTGGTGACCTTCAACAATAAATTAAAACTCGTCCTTTATAACACACTAGCTGTTTTTACCCGGTCTTGCCCGGGATACAAAGGCCTTTGACTTGAAAAATGGTTCACTATGCTTACCAGGCGCTGAGTACTTAGTCCCCAATTAACAAATTCCTCAATAAAATGAACTTTCTCCCCAAAAATTTGTATGGGCAGTAAATTCATTTTTTATTTCAATTAAAAATTTTTAGATTTTTTAATTTAGAAGTTTTTTAAGATGCTGCAGCAAAAATGCTTCAAAAATAAGTTGCGAAACCGCTTAAGTTTTTTTTTTCAGTTTATTTATAAACATCAAATATAACGGAATGGTTCGCAAATTAAAGGAATCACAACTTCTAAAAATTGAAATACTTCATTCAATAAGTGATCATCATTGGGCTGTGACGTCAAATTCAAGTTTCAGAAATGAAAGACTAATGCGACGTTTAATATTGTGTCGCAAGGTTTCTTTAAGCAACTGCTTATAGTATATGTGTGGCCTATTTTGATCAACAGGTAATTATTTCACATACGTAGATAAAATTTATCATACGACATTTCACTAAACTGTGTTCCGCGAGCGAGTCTCGCACGATTCCGCGCGTTTGGCAGCCAGACCCATGCTGCCGTGCAGTTGTGTCAAATTATTTTAATCGCCAAAATATATTTTTCAGATCATTGCGATATTTTTGCTGAGCTGTCTTCCGCGAGCGCGTCGCGTCCGCGGTCGCGCACCGCGCGCCGCTTCCGCGCATTTGGCAGCCACATCCGTGCTGCCGCGCAGTTGTTGTCAACTTATTTTAATCGCCAAAATATATTTTTCAGATCATTGCGATATTTTAGCTGAGCTGTGTTCCGCGAGCGTGTCGCGTCCACATCCGTCGCGTCCGCGTCCGCGTCCGCGCGCCTCGCGCCGTTTCCTCGCAGCTACTACCCATTCTGGCGCTAAGTTCTCGTTAACTTATTTTAATTCCTAAAACATATTTTTTAGAGCATTGTGATATTTTAGCTGAGCTGTGTTCCGAGAGCGCGTCGCGTCCGCATCCGTCGCGACCGAGTCCGCGGTCGCGCGCCGCGCGCCGCTTCCGCGTATTTGGCAACCACACCAGTGCTGCCGCGCAGCTGTTTCCAACTTATTTTAATTGTCAAAATATATTTTTCAGATCATTCCGATATTCTAGCTAAGCTGTATTCCCCGTGCGCGTAGCTTCCGCGCAACGAAATGATGCTATTGAAAAGAATACTAATTTTAAATGCGTTTATTGTAGGACATATATCGAGAGCAGTATGCAAGTGTTTACTAAAATAAATATTTAACAAAATTCATTAAATAAAAATATGTAAAAATTTAAGAATTTGGGGATAAGTTAATTTTTTCTTTCGATTAAAAAAAAAAATGGGGAATTTGTTCATCTCTTTTGGGTGCCTTTTTTTTAAGTTTGGGAAATTTGTTCACCGTGTAGTTATTTCCGTGTAAACCAAATATCAGAGAAATCCGTTGAAAAGTACAAATTTGTATAGGGAAGAAATATACCACACAACAAAATGTGAATTTTATATGAAAATTGGGCGTAAAAGTAGGCGTGGTCGGTAAAAATTATATGGCGACCTTCCCTGGAACATGTAGTAAATTTCGGAGAAAGCCATTGAAAAATAAAAGTTTGTATAGCAATCAAATAAAGAAACAAATAAAAGGATAAAAATAAGTTTTATATACATAGAAGTTGGCGCAAAGTAGGCGTAGGCCTGTAAGAAGCATATGGTGACCTTCCCTGTAGTATAGAGATCGTGTGACCAAATTTTAGCCATCCCTTGAAAAATAAAAATTTCTATAGTGAACAAATATACTAAAAAACAGAAAATTAATTTTGAATAAAAAGTGGGCGTAGAAGTAAGCGTGGCCGGCAAGAATTATATGGCGACCTCTCTGGAGTACAGAGATCGTGTGTAGCAAATTTCAGAGAAATCGGTTGAAAAATAAAAATTTGTATAGCGAACAAATATACCAAAAAACAAAATGAATTGTGTACAAAAAGTGGGCGTTAAAGTAGGCGTGGCCGGTACAGAGCATATGGCGACCTTTCCTGGAGTACAGAGATCGTGTGTACCAAATTTCAGAGAATTCCGTTGAAAAATAAAAATTTGTGTAGCGAACAAATATACCAAAAAACAGAAAACGAATTGTATACAAAAAGTGGGCGCAGAAGTAGGCGTGGCCGGTAAGAATCATATGGCGACAATTCCTGGAGTATGGAGATCGTGTGTAGCAAAATTCAGAGAAATCCGTTAAAAAATAATAATTTGTATAGCGAACAAATATACCAAAAAGCAGAAAATGAATTGTAAATAAAAAGTGGGCGTAAAAGTAGGCGTGGTCGATAAAAAGTATATGGCGACCTTAGCTGGAGTACAGGGATCGTGTGTACCGAATTTCGGAGAAATCTCTTAACAAATAAAAATTTGTATAGTGAACAAATATGAATAAAACAGAAAATGAATTTTACATAAAAAGTGGGCGTAAAAGTAGGCGTGGCCGGTAAAAAGTATATGGCGACCTTTCCTGGGGTATAGAGATCGTGTGTACTAAATTTCAGAAAAATCCGTTGAAAAATAAAAATTTGTATAGCGGTCAAACAAACAAACAAACAAACAAACAAACAAACAAACAGAAAATGAATTTTATATATATAGATTTAAACTGAGAGGAAACGGATAAGTAATTTTGGGAAAATTGGTGCAACCTAAATATCTTCGCTTTTCTCTGTATCAGAGTTGTTGCTATCTTTATCCTTTTCAATGCTCTTGTATTGCATTTATTTTTTTTTGTCGTGTTTTTGTGTCATTCGAATTTTCTTTGAAACTCCCTTTATGATTTTTCACGATAGGCTATAGATTCAGTTTTCAATTTATACCGAACTTTCGATCCCTGTAACCTAGATTTTGTGCCCGAGCCAGATCTTCTTAACATTTTTTTATTATCCTCCAATAGTCATACCAATTGAAAATGGTGAACAATTACATCGTTAGTGTTCGATGGCTTTGCTTTCAAAAATTTGCAAATTATTTTACGAAGCTCTAACTCATTGAGTGACATATTGAAAGTTACATTATTTTGTAAAAAAAATTTTTTATTGTAATTATATTTTAATAGAAATAATTTTCATTTCTTATTTGAATAAAATATCTTCCGAGATCACTCTTTAATCCTTAAGCAATTCTTAATAAACAAACACACGCAGCAAGTCAAACTGTCGTCACTATGACGAGGTTTACTTTTTAAATGGAAGCAGATTAAATGGGTACCAAAATGGCAAAACTTTCAATGGCTGGGATATTTATTTTTTTATTCTATATTAGCACGAATTTTATAAGGCGGCCATAAAGTTTTTACTATTTCCTATTTTACTTCTTAGAGTTAAGATTTTCTTATACACTTTCTCTATAATACATAAAATAAGAAGACAACTACGTATTTATCTTCATTTGATATTCAAATTATTGTAAATATGTACACTATGCATATGTAAAAGTGAAGCATCAAACATAAGCGTTAATATTTCCATTGAAAGTATTTAAGCTCAAGTTTATAATGTGTTTACTTTAAAGCTCAAAACAGAGATGGATAATAAAGATAAGATGCAACATATAAAGAAATATAATTTTGGATTGCTAATTTATGAACATAATTGGCATACACAAACCATATTTCAACCAGTTATATTTTACTATCTGGGTGTTAAGGTAAGTCAAGTCCAACTCAGATAGGAGATAGGAGCCACATATATTCAAATATAGCCAACATATTTTCAATCTATAGTTTTTCTTGCAACCTGAAATTGATTATGCAACTTGGCATAGTGACAATATAATGGAAACTTTTAACAGAATATATTTTTGACGACTTGAAAGGTTACTATCAAAAACTGGGACCATAAAATTAAAAATCTTTAATTAATTTAACAATTTTTATATTTTATTTACACAAAAAAAGAAAGCAGTTAATGATTGAGTTAGAAATTATTCAGGCTTAAGATCAAATTTTTTTTCTTTAAATAAAGCAAAAAAAAAACATTGGCACATTTGTTTAAAAAATTGATCTATATTCTGCATGACAGGTTATACAGCAATTTCGAGAAGAATCACCAACCCTCAGCAGTAACCAAAAGCAGTAGATAGTTTGTTTGGTAAAGAGTTAAATTTATATATATTTGCTGAAAACAACCAAAAGTTATACTATTTAAGCCTCTTCCAATATAACAAACTAAAATATAAAACAACTTTGAAACAAACCCAAAAGACGCAGTATAAAAAGTATTCATACATTTCAGTCTGTTGCATCGATTCGAATTTAAGAGATGACAAAAGTTTAATAAAGTTTTAATAAAGTTGATTTGACTTAATTATATTCTTTTATTTTTTTACTTATTTATTAATTCAAGTATTGTAATATAAAAGCCATTCAGGCCAAATAAATCTATATTACATAGTAATAATCCTGAGATAAAAAAAATTTAACAATATCTTAACATATTAATAAAAATAGCAAATATCAGTCATTAAACACATCGGCTCCCAAGTCGTAACACAAGACAAGAATCAGACAAAGTAAAATTCAATATTAGAATATAAAAGACCTCTCCAACTAAGACCTTACCATCGTTGGAATAAACACTTGAGGGTTTCTAGTAGATCGTGAAAATATAAATAAATTACAAAAGTTAATAGGTCTGCCAATTTTGATGATCCTATGAAATAAAATTAAATTACGGTATTTAACAAAGTTTTCAAATGAACATCCAAGCTAGGAAAACATTAATAGAGTAAGAGTAAATCCTATGCAATGAGCCTCAAATTTTCCAGATAGAGAATCAATATGAGGTTTGAATGACAGCTTATTATCAAGCACAACCCCTAAGCACTTTAGTTTGATAACAAATTCAAGCTAAGACTCACCTAAAAAAATATTCAGGTCAATTAAGAATCGACTGGTAGGGCCAAACATAATAGCCTTAGTTTTGGAGGAATTTATGGATAATGAGTTTGCCAATGTCCATTGCGATAGACACTCCAGACAACGGTTTATGTCATTTTCTAAGACTTCAGAAAAATAGCTGTTATTAATTAAAAATGATTATTTCATATATTCGTTAATTTTGAATTTATTTATGTTTTTATTTTGTTTGAAACGCCCAATGTTGAATTGTATTTGTGGCAACTCGTTTTAATTTTATTTTGTACCTTTCATTGTAATCGGGTTGGTTATTCGATATCTAGATATTTTACTTGAAAATTAGCCATTTTTAATTATCATTTGCTAAAATTCTTTTTCGCGCTCAATTCCAAAGAAGACGCCAACCAGAATAGAATTAAGTAAGTTTTGTTAACTTGTCGTAAACTTATCTTTAATATTATATCTATAATTTTAGATAATAAAACCAACCAATAATAAAACAAACCAACCAACCAAATACTCGATTTATAATAACTACATTAAATGTACTTTTTGTTAAAACAAATGTTTGCGTTTTATTATAATTCTATGGAATAAGTTGCAGCCGCAACATTTTTTATTATTTAATTAATTGCCGCCTAATAAATCTACTCGATTTAAACTACTAATGCCCAGACGAAGCGAACGACTTTCGGGAAAGAAAATGTCTGACAACGAAGAAAATAATTACGCCAAGAAAAACAGTTCCGAATCTTTGGATACCTGTGATGATGGTGATCGAACTATGGTAGATCAACCATCTAATGCCGAAATTCAAGAGGAAATTCTACACCTTAGGGACTCAGTGAAAATTCTGATGGAGAAGTTTCACAACGCAAATTTATCCACGCATGTACAAAAGCCAACTGTGTCGTATATATTGCCGAATACAACAGCTACACCGCCTGCCGTAGCGAACTGCCAAATAAGAACGACACCTATACTGCCAGCATCATTGCCGCCGATGCAGCAACAGTTTAATTCAAGTGAGTATAAAATGCCATATTCATATTATTTGACAAACACTGCCGCACAACAACTTGTGCAAACCACAGTACCTTTGCCTTTATTGTCGTCACAATCTACGACCTTTTTACAACCCCAATATATACAACCGACCTTTGTACCTCAGCCTACGCAAATTTTTACAAATACAACGCCGCGTATGACACCAGCTGTATCAACAAGTTATTTGCCGCCATATTTCCAAAATGCCGCCACGTCTGTTTCTGCACCACAGGCTGCAGACAGACAAGTTCATCGTGAACTACGTAAACTTCATGATTTGCCCGCCTTTTCCGGCCAACCAGAACATTGGCCCATGTTTAGTGTCGCGTACAATGAAACAACGAGAAATTATAATTACACAAATTTAGAAAATTTAATGAGACTTCAAAAAGCCCTAAAAGGTGACGCCAGAATAAAAGTCGAAACATTTTTAATTCACCCCGACAGCGTTGGCCAGTTGATGAATACGTTGGAGTTTCATTATGGACGCCCTCAAGTGCTCATACGCAGCCAAATTGCCAAAGCCCGTGCCTTTCCACCAATAACTGGAAGGAGAATGTACGAGTTGGTTAATTTTAGCACGATGGTATCTAACCTTACAGTTTTTTTAGAAAATGCAGGTGCAGCTCCTCATCTATCGAATCCTACTCTCATTGACGAATTGGTCAACAAACTGCCGCCATATAAAAAAGAGGAATGGATGAGACACTCAGTGCAAAATCTCGGCCAATATCCCAGTGTTCGTCAATTTAGTTCATGGTTGCAGGAAGTAGCCACGTACATTGCTCTTTCTACTGAGACTGATAAAACTGATGTGCACTGTAATAAAAAGGACAAAATGAATCCATCATTTACGATAACTACGGGAAATCGTATTACCAAATGCCTATTGTGTCAGCAGCATCACAAGTTGTATCAGTGTGAAAAATTTAAAGAGTTGACAATGACTGATAGATGGAAGTTTGTGAAGGGTAATAATCTTTGCTTTTGTTGTTTACTAGCTGGACACAATTTATATAATTGTGGAACGAAACGCCAATGTAGTTTGTCCGGATGTATTAAATACCACAACAGATTACTCCACGAAAATTTTAAAGTTAATTGCGAAAATGTAAACAAAAGCAAAACAGCTGTCAATAACAATAAGGTACTTGTAAGAGATGATACCAAGTCGATGAACTTTGAAAATGAAAAAAGTGTTGTCAACGCAATTGTTGATAATTATTTTAATACAGAAACAATATTTAAATTTTTGCCTGTTAAATTAAACGGTCCAAAGGGTTCCATTGAAGTGATGGCTTTCATAGATGAAGGCTCGAAAATATCTCTGCTGGAAGAAGCAGTCGCAAATCAAATTGGCTTGAAAGGTTCAACAAGCAATTTGTGCCTTGGGTGGATTGGAGGCAAAACAACAAACGAAGTTTCAAAAAGGGTAGATTTGGAGATAAGTGGCAACGATAAAAATGATAAATATTTTAATATGAAAAACGTATGGACTACCGAAAATTTGAAATTGCCACCACAAAGTTTACATTTTGAAAAATTTAAGAATAAATTTCCGCCTTTAAGCAAAATTAAAATAGAAGATTATTTTAACGCCACGCCAAGAATGCTGATTGGGTTACCTCATATAAGACTCGTTAGACCTTTCGATATAGTTAACCTGGATGAATGTTTTGCCGTACATCAAACTTATTTGGGTAACATTTTATTTGGTTCAAATGAAGATTCGACAGAGCCTACTGTATGCAGAATCGATGTAGAGTGTTTTGATGAAATTCATCAACAGATTGCCGATTATTTTACCATGGAAAATTTTGGCGTACATAATACGAAATTATTGGTTTCACAGGATGATGAAAGAGCGGCAGAAATACTTCAGCGTACTACACGGAAAATCGGTCTTCAGTATGAAACTGGCCTTATATGGAGGCATGGACATTTTGATTGTATCGATAGCTACGCAAGTGCTATGAAGCGTTTGCAGAGTTTAGAAGCCAAGATGGTTAAAGATAAAGATTTGGCCAATTGGTATGACGCTAAAATAGAAGATTACGTTTCAAGATCGTACGCCAGGAAACTGAAGCCGGAGGAGGTACCCTGTAACGACCATCGTATATGGTATTTGCCGCATTTCGCCGTTTCCAATATTAATAAAGGAAACAAACGCCGCCTAGTATTCGATGCAGCTGCATCCATAAATGATGAATCGTTCAACTCGAGGCTATTGAAGGGCCCTTCCGCATATCAACCTAAATCTTTGGTATCAATACTTTTTAAGTTTCGCCAAAGGAGAGTCGGTGTTTGTGCCGATATAAAAGAGATGTTTCACCGCGTGAAGATATGTGAACAAGATCAAGTTGCGCAGCGATTTCTTTGGCGTAATGGTGATACCACAAAGCCGCCGGACGTGTACGTGATGCAGGTGATGATTTTCGGTTCAGCCAGCTCTCCTTGCTCGGCTCAATTCGTAAAAAATTTCAACGCAGAACAATATGAGAATACACACCCTCGGGCAGCGAAGGCTATTGTGGAGTGCCATTACGTCGATGATTACGTGGACTCTTTTGACAGTGTTGACGAGGCAATCGCCCTGAGTAAAGATATAGTGGCTATTCATCGGCAAGCTAATTTTGAGCTAAGGGGATTTGTGTCAAATAACAGAGGATTTTGCGAGATAATGAATAATGGTGAACCTAAAGAAAGTGAATTGTATTCGACAAATTTAAGCAGTGGTTTAACATCATCCGAAAAGATTTTGGGAATGTTTTGGTTGCCGTCAGAGGACAAATTTTGTTTTATCTTAAAATTTAATAAAGTGCCGGATGCAGTTTTAAGCGGAAATCGTAAGCCGACAAAACGGGAAATTTTAAGCCTTACTATGTCCATTTTTGATCCTTTTGGATTTTTGGCCGACATTGTGATAGTGTCTAAGGTTTTACTCCAAGAGTTGTGGAGGTGTAAAATGGACTGGAGCTCGCCAATTCCTGACGAGGTTTATGGAAAATGGTTCAAATGGTACAAAGATCTGGAGCAAGTGAAACACGTAACAATTCCTAGGTGTTATGGTCCTACATTTTGTGATCCTACGACTATAGTTGACTTGCATGTTTTCGTGGACGCCAGCGAAATTGCCTTTTCAGCTGTAGCATATTGGCGAATAAGCAGTACAATCTCTGTGGATATTTCTTTTATTGCCGGAAAATCAAGATGCGCCCCAATAAAGCCACTGTCAATTCCGCGCCTGGAACTTCAAGCCGCAGTACTGGGTGTAAGGCTAAGTAAAATGATAACATCAAGCCATGATATTCAGCCAAGGAGCTTAGTTTTTTGGTCGGATTCAAAGACCGTGATTAAATGGATACGTTCAGATGCCAGAATCTACAAACAATTTGTGGCTCATCGCATCTCCGAGATATTAGAATCCTCAGAAGTGGATCAATGGCGATGGGTTCCAGGCTCTCGGAATCCCGCTGATGACGCAACAAGACTTAGAAAACCAACAACGTCGCGCTGGCTCAGTGGACCAGAGTTCCTAAAATCAAACGTGGAAGGTTGGCCGAAATTACCAGATGATGTATCAGAAGACGACTGTAAGTCTGAAAGGAGATCTAAGTTTATAGTTACATTAAATGATGTCACTATTATTCAATTTAATAAGTTTTCGAGTTATTACAGACTGGTAAGAGTTATGAGCTGGGTCATACGTGCTGTAAAACTTTTTAGAATGCCTGCCACGGAAAGGGAAGGTTCAAAACCAAAATTCAGGCCATATCTAAGCGTTGCCGAACTCAACGAATCAGAATTATTTTTATGTAAAGCCGCTCAACGTGACAGTTATCCCGATGAATATGAGCAGTTACTTAATAAATCCATATTGAAATCAAGTTCAATCTGTAATCTTAGCCCTTATTTGGATGACGACGGTTTGATTAGACTTTCTGGGCGTATAAGCAAAGCCAATTGCGTTTCAAATTGTACGAGAGAACCAATAATTCTTCCCAAAGGACACGAGCTAACAAAGTTGATTGTTAGGCAGTATCACGAAGATTACAAACACCAAAATCAAGAGTCGATCCGTGCGGCCATTCGCTTAAAATTTTGGATTCCTGGCCTAAGACAGTTGATAAGATCTACTAAGGCAAAATGCCAACTATGTAAAAATAAGAGCGCATCTCCAAAACCCCCTTTGATGGGCCAACATCCAATTGATCGTCTTTCCCCGTACGTAAGGCCATTTACATACACTGGCGTTGATTACATGGGCCCATTTCTGGTGTCCGTAGGGCGAAGGAGCGAAAAGCGCTGGGTGGCCCTCTTTACGTGTTTGACCATAAGGGCTATTCATTTGGAAGTCGCCAAAGACTTGTCAACGGACGCAGTAATACTATGTATAAGGAATTTCGTAAACCGCAGAGGCGTGCCGGTGCGCATACGTAGCGATAGAGGTACAAATTTCATCGGGGCGAGTAAAGAGGATTATGTCATTGACGACACGAAAATAGCAGATGAATGCAGTCGCCGCGGCATTGAATGGCTATTCAACACACCAGCTAACCCGTCAGCAGGAGGCGCTTGGGAGCGAATGGTTCAAGCGGTAAAAAGGGTCCTGGCCTTTACGTTAAAAGAGAAATCTCCTCAGGTCGACACTTTTAATAGCCTGCTAATAGAAGCGGAAAATTTGGTTAATTCGCGGCCACTGACGCATGTTTCAATAGACAGCTCAGATGCAGAGCCTCTTACACCCAATCATTTTTTGCTTGGTTGCGCAAATACTGTTCAAACGCCAGCTGTGCCGGATGGGGTTTGCCTCAGGAAGCAGTGGCATGTATTGCAACAACTTAAACAAACGTTTTGGAAGAGATGGGTGTTGGAATACCTCCCAGAATTGACGCGTCGAACAAAGTGGCATCAGCCCGTAAGGCCAATAGAAGTGGGTGATGTGGTTATTATTTGTGATGATAATGAGGCACGTGGGCAGTGGAAGAAAGGTGTGGTTGAAGAAGTGTTCATGGCATCTGATGGGCAAGTTCGCTCGGCGGTGGTTAGGACAGCAGTCGGCAGGCTAAGAAGACCTTCGTCAAAATTGGCTGTTCTCGATGTTAATAGTGGATCTCCCTGATCGACCCACGGGTGGTGGGATGTTATTAATTAAAAATGATTATTTCATATATTCGTTAATTTTGAATTTATTTATGTTTTTATTTTGTTTGAAACGCCCAATGTTGAATTGTATTTGTGGCAACTCGTTTTAATTTTATTTTGTACCTTTCATTGTAATCGGGTTGGTTATTCGATATCTAGATATTTTACTTGAAAATTAGCCATTTTTAATTATCATTTGCTAAAATTCTTTTTCGCGCTCAATTCCAAAGAAGACGCCAACCAGAATAGAATTAAGTAAGTTTTGTTAACTTGTCGTAAACTTATCTTTAATATTATATCTATAATTTTAGATAATAAAACCAACCAATAATAAAACAAACCAACCAACCAAATACTCGATTTATAATAACTACATTAAATGTACTTTTTGTTAAAACAAATGTTTGCGTTTTATTATAATTCTATGGAATAAGTTGCAGCCGCAACAATAGCTGTTGCCTTTAAATAGCACAAAAAACATCATCAAGTTATATTTTGAGATGAGTGCCAAAATTACAAATTACCAATTAAATTTTTTCAAAACCTCGTTCTGGTCGCCCCTACAAACAAACTGAATGCGAAAAGCAAACAATTTCAGCATCAGTAAAATAGAATCCCAGAATAACTGCTTCCCAAGAAAGTTTTAACATCGAAACTTCCTTCGGTAGAGACATCCATTATCGTTAGCCATTCATTTTTGAAGTCAATAAAAAAAACGTATGTACTTTGCAAATGAGTATGTAAATAAGGATCCAGTATTTTGGGAAGCAAGTTTTACATTTCAGGAATAAAAGGAAAACAGTTAGGAAAACACAAGGTCAAGGCGTGGTTGGTCTAAAATTCTACAAATCAAGTGAAATCTTCACCGCAATTACCCGATCTCAATCCTGTAGAAAACTTGTGGGATTTCCTGGAGCGATCACTCCGTCAGCATAAAATAACCTCAAAGGAAATCTTAGAAAGCGTCATTTTGGTTGAGTCGGGAAAAAAGTAAAGATAATGTTTTAAAGTTAGTTAACTCTTCTGTTTGTGAGAGGGTTCCTGGGAACCTTTTTGATTTTCAAACTATCACAACTCCTTAATGTTACATAGGTTGAATACCCGAAGCGTACATGTGTTCCAAGAAAAAAGTGTGCTGAATCAATTAGTGCTGGTTTTGAAGCGATACGAGCAATAGTTTACATCGTGTTGAGAATTGATAACGCAAAAACGCGACGGGAGCGATTAATTTCTAACTGAGATAATATTTAATGAAATAAAGCAAGTAAAAAACCCATAAGCGATGTTCATTTTTGCAATTGCCCACGATACAATTAGAACTGCCTTATAATAAAGCACGAGCCACCAATGGACGTATAACGTGCTATCCCAGAATTTGAAGTGCTATGGCAGCATGTAAAGGTTAAACGAAACGAGTTTGAAACACACAAGCGAAAAAAAATAAATATTTTATGTCCTTGTAGGTAGTAACCAAACTGAGAGCAGGAGCTGCACTTCGATCAAATCGGCCGTCATGCCAGTTATGTCGTGTGGAGTACATTTCTTGTGCCATCAAAACACACCCCATCAAACAAAATGTCATACAATTTGTAATAGGTACCTGCGGACCTTCTTACTATTTTAAGCCCAACTCTAGACTCACTGGTCTTATTTTAGTTGCCAATAAGGCGCTGAGTACTTAGGCCCCAATGAATAAAAAATTCTGTATTCTTTTCGGTAGCATCATTGCGGTGCTTTAGCTCGGAACCCCATAGCATGTCATGCAATGTTTGTAAAACTTTCATAGCATTTTTGCGTTTTCTTATCCATCAAAATGTAAAATATCGGAATGACCTGCAAAATATACGTTTTGCGGCGATTGTTCATCAGGAACAAATCGTCGCTTGAATACTTGTTTGCTCCAATCGCCATAAAGTTAATTTCGAGTAAATCGACTTTTAAAACAAAAGCGTTATAAAAAAAATATGGTCCGATAGACTTTTTTGCAATACACAGAATTTATGAAGTTTGGAATATTGGCTACCACAATATAAACTGTTTTGGAGCTTTCACTAGTATAGTGCAGAAATGATATAGTAAATAAAATTATTCTACAATTGCTTTTTCTCCATATCCATTGCTTTTTGGAGAACATAGTTCGGTGGTATGCACGTGGAGCAAAATTTTTCGAAGTGAGGCAAATAAATACTAAACAGTTTATTTGATAAAAAAAAGCTAATGTTATTCAACTTATAGTAATTTAAATTTTATTAACCCATTCAGTGGGAACTTAAACTATATAATATAAAAAAATAATAAAGCTTTGTAAGCAATCACATTAAAAAATATACCCTATTCAGTCGGGACTCTTAAAAAAATTAAAAGCTAAAAAAATTAATAAATCACTTCGTGTGAGATCAGTAAGAGGATTTAGAGTTTTAAAAGAGCTTTGAAGTACTCTTGATCCGTTTTTGATAAAAATGGCAATAAGTCCTTGATGTCGGACGCTTTTTCCTGAGGAATTTTTCGTTTAGCCATAATATATAAATTTTTTGTAAACAAATTTGTTGGTGTATGCAATTTCTTCCTTGTGGGTTTTTTTAATAAAAACGTTGTGCTGAATTCCATATTTCGCGGATTTAATTTGAATTTCATACTAAATTCTTTCTCCTGCTCATAGAGTAAAATTTTAATTTTGGTGAAAGGGACTTTACTAAAATCAAGCTGCTCAGCTACTCTCGAGTATAATTTAAAGTCATTTGGTCGCATTTGAATAATTTTTAGACAAACTTTTTCCGGGTTAACGTTCTTTAACAACTTAATTAAATGCAGTGGAGTATGAATCTCCAGATTCTTTAAGAATTTATCAATAGCTCCATGAATGCAATCCAACTCTTGGACAAGGGAGTGACCCGGCTCAGAAAATTTTTGAAATATCTCTTTGATATTTTGATTTAATTGCAAAAACACTTTAATAGAGCAGGAATTAATTTTATTTTTATTTTGTGGAACACAAGAGTCACTCCACAAAGTTATTCTTCGTATTTCCGGATGATTTTTAACGCACAAATTCAATATTTTAATTAAAGCACTAGATACATCATTTCCGCTCCTTCCACTGTGAGCTTCAGACCATATAGCGCAGTATGTATATCTAGGAATGTTGACCATGGATACAGTAGCGGTAAGGTTGAAAACGTTTAGTTTCCTTTTGTAATAAAAGCTGGATGCGTTGCCTTTCGGAAGTGAAAAAACGCTTTGCATGTCATAGCAAATAACACAGTGGCTCGGATTTATGTTTGATCTATCAGTGTCGCAATCAACTTTTAAAGCAATTTTTTCTGTTCTGTGTTTTTCATATATCAACTTTTCATCTTCGGTTGGGTTTTCATTCATCTTGAAGAGAACACATTTATCGCACTGGTCCTTTTTTAACTTATAAAATGATAAATTAAAATCATTATTAAAAATCTGTCGATAAATGTGGATTTTAACTGGTTGAGTAACATTATTTTTCCGAATAAAGTTTATACATTCTAGCTACGCTAAGAGACGCATCAAGGTAATTTCGATCACTGTTCGACCTGCAGTAATGTGATTGTACAGTCGGAAAACTAGCAATATTCTTTTTCACTTCATTTACTTTTTCATCTGGTGTTATCTTTTTAATATATTTACCTTTCTTTCTCGGAAAGTTGAAAGTTCTTAGAAAAGTTGTAATATATCCTTTTCTGGTCAACAGAAATTGTATTTACAAAAAACGTTTGGCATACTCGATGAATATTTTCATCCAATTGTAAAAAGTATACATATATAGAAGAACTGCTTCTTATCTGCATCTTGCGCTCCTCTACGACGCTTTACTCTTTACCGCTTGACAAATTTTGAAAAAAATTTACTTTTCTCACCATCCGATAGTTTCCAAAATTCACAATTAATTATTAATCTGTCCGTTTCAGTAAAAATTTTCGTACACAAAAAAAAGCAAGTATGCTTGCAAGATTTCTTCATTTCTCTGGGTGGTTTTTCTCTACCTTTTATGTCGATTTATGATTTACCACCTTCTCGCAATTTTTTCTTATATTTGCTTTCGAAATTTCTGGTTGTCTCCGCTTCTTTCTTGCAGGTTGCTGCGGCGAACATTCTGTTTTTAACCAAATATAATTTGTTGGTGACACTAATTTTATTTCAAGAAACTGCTTTTGGCTAACCCGAGTAACTACAATTTGATGGGAGACTTGTCAAACTCGCCAAGTTTGTTTCTAAAACAAAATCAGAAACAATATATGTTTGATCTTCTGGCTCAAAATTGGGATCATCGTCAACGTCATCATCTACAAAAAATACAAATATATTATATTAAGTAATTGATGCAACTAGTTTAAAATTATATTTAAAGTCATTGAAATAAATACCTGAAAAATCGCGCTCTGATGGTGTTGAATTTGGTTGACTCTGTTGTAGCACTGAT
Organism: Cordilura impudica; assembly: GCA_963682025.1. NCBI lineage: Eukaryota > Metazoa > Arthropoda > Insecta > Diptera > Scathophagidae > Cordilura > Cordilura impudica. The sequence continues at coordinate 123,476,669 of OY821517.1, forward strand.
TGTAGTCGCAAATCATCTAGTCTGAAAGAAGTCGTTCAAATAAAAATTATGTAGTACAATAGATTGTTATTGCTTACTGGTTTGAATTAGTAGGCTGTTCTTCAAGAGTCGGCTTATTATCAGATTCATCCAGTAAAATCTCATTCATAATTCTAAAATTAAACTTTATTTATGCATCCATATATTAAAAAATTTAACTATAATTTGACTTACTCTGATAAATGCAACGGCAATATTGGTGGCGGTGAAGACATGATGCGCATGTCCTATCGACTCGAAGTCTAAAGCACTATTGACTTAAGGCTTAGTTAGCCACACGTTGTTAAAATGTGTAAAATTAACCAAACTTTATCAGCTGTTCACAAATATCACACACAAACGTAGCAAAAATCTAAAATCAACAGAAGCTAACGATACGATACGTTTAGCTTAATTTGGGTAAGCACTTGCATATGTTTTTCATACGATTTTGCATTTTTCTTTATACCCCTGTACTTCTTATACGGGTAGTGGAGCAAATAAGAAATAACAAGTCACAAATTCTTATTTCCTCAAAATCATATTGTAATAACTTAGTGGAGATAGTTTTCCATACACATAGATCAAAAAAATATTAACAAGTGAGTTTCATAATAAATCTCACATCCACTGTCTATGGTTATGGAGCAAAAATAACCTAACAAACAAAAATTTAAAATTTGTATGTCAACTTTGCTCCAAATGCCAGAAAGTGGTGATTGAGGCAAACAAATTTTAAAAAAGTGTTAAAAAAGAGGTTATGGAGCAAAAATCAACATAAATATATCAAAAACGGTTTGATATACGATAAAACTGATGAAAGATTCAGAAGGAGGATATCAGAAAACCTATGTAACCACCCATAACTAAAAAAACTCGAAAATGGCGATTGGAGCAAACAAATAATCAAGCGACGAAATGCCCAAATCCCATACAATTTTTTGGGGCATTTGTTCAGATATTTATTATAATTTCTTTGCTTTGATTTTCATTAGTTTAATTTCAGCAATGAATTTATTATTTTCACTTTTCAGCTAACAAACCATCCACTGCATTTGGTTACTGACTCGATCCGAAACAGCCGAAAAACTAAGATAAATTTTGAAACATTGAGCCTGAGTAATTTATAACTCAATCATTAAAATGCTAAAGATCAAAAGTAAGATTTTTTATTTTATATTTGTAAAAATAGAAAATATTAAATTAATTTTTTTTTTGTATATATTTCATATGATTTTTATGATATAATTTACCTGCAAAAACTTAGTTAAAGGCAATAAACCTTAAATAAATTTAAAACTTAACTTTTTTTTAAGCCTAGTTCCGCGAAGCCGAGTGGCTTGTCTGCAGATTCTAATTTGGCTAGTTTTTTTTTTTTGCAGCGACAGACCAAAGCCTATGGTGGGAATCGAACCCACGACCCGCGCATGATAGGCGAGCACGCTACCTACTCACCTACCGGTCCGCTGACAAATAGTTTCATAATTTATTAGAAAATAATAATTCAGCTTGGTTAATTTCTACTTATTTTTTTTCACGGCATGACAGTTTAAATGTTACCTGCAAGTGTATTTGTCTATCGGAAGCTATGATATTTCCCCATCTTCAAGGCAATTAATAGATTTCTTGCAAAAAAAAACGATAATCTTTTGAGGCTAAGACAGGATAAATCCAATTGTTCATGCCTTCAATTGACGTAAAACCTGTTCCACTAAGGGTATTCTGTATCGATCCAAATGGTAATCTCAAATTGGGCAATGAATTATAGCCTATCCATTGGGGTAGAACTTTCCCTCCGTTATTATCCGAATAGGTTTTAATAAAATGTACGAAAAATTATTGTATGTCGTCAACGCATCAATTATTTTCGATACAGTTCCCTTGTGATCTTGTAATACGCCAACTACAGAACACTATCTTGCTGCCATGAATATTCGGCTTTGGCTACCGTGTACTTTCATGGCCGGGCTAAACATACGATTGATTGCGCTTCGGCTTATCGTGATGAAGCCAATTTTTACCTCGATCAACAATACGAAGCAAAATCGAATTCGTTTGGAACCGCTGAAGCAGCATTTCAGACATGCATAATAACGTTTCGACGTCTCTCGGCTTCAACGCGTATGTCATCCAATTTCCATGCTTTTTGATAAATACCAATTGTTAAAATCATTTTGCGAGATCTTGCATTTGGCACAAATCTTCCTGACTAAAGTTTTCAATTCTTGATCTCCGAGCTTTCTACTTGGCCAGGCCGTTCTGGAACTTCATTTAAAACTTTTTTTCGAATTAAAGAAGAAAATCGAACATTCCTATAACTGCATCTTGCATATGTTCTAAAATGTTCGATTTTCAAATAAGTTATGCTAAAGCTATATGTATATATGGATGGCATAGCTTAAACATGACGGAAGTTACGAAATTTTATGTAAATCCCCTCAGTTTTCAGTTATACACCCATTTTTTTTTGTGCTCTTACCCAACCCTGATACAGCGATAATTAATTAAAATTACTATAAGATTAATAAAATTTCAAGTCTTCCATATTACTGCATTCAAAAGAAGAAAACATCTTGTATTTAAACAGCATACGTATGGTTGAAAATGGTGAAGAAAATAAAAGAAAGATATAATGTGGCATGCCATACAAATGCCATAAAACTCCTTGAACTTGAAAAACTAGTCAGAGTGGTTAAAGATCTGTGACTTTGACTTTCAGACAGTCAAGTCTTATACTTAGAAATACAATAATTAAGCTTTTGGCTGAATGTATGTTACAATGTTAGTCAGTATGTTAGACTGGTTGTGCGACTACAAGTATTAGACGCAGTGTTTTGGGAAAATTTACAAGACAATCAATGAAAATTTGCTGCTTTTCTTATAGAAATTGGAGTGTGTTAGTAAGTTAGCTAGATGAATGGAGGAAAATAAGCCAGTTTTCCATACCGAAAATATAAGAAAAAGACATGTGTAAAAATCAAAAAGAAATAAACAAGACAATGAACACTGGGCAAGTGCTTTTCATGTTTCGAAAATATTTTTATATGAATATTAGCAGCAGATAGGTTTAATTAAAAATAAGGTTTTAAGATTATTATTTCAATCCTGTACTAATGTGTTTAATGAAAAGGGATCTTTTTTATTAAATGGAAAACCTCTTTCAAATCATCGCCTTAAAAGTAATCCAATTCCGATACAATACACTTTTTACAGTGAGTTTTCCAATCTTTTGATCTCCTCATTCGAATCAAAACGGTATCCTCGCAGTGGTATTTAGAGTGTATTGAGTAGCAGGAATCAGGAGAATACGGTGGTTGTTCAATGATATGAGTCGAATGATGTGGCATAATTCGGTTTTTTTTTTTCGAATAACTTCACGCAAGCGATGCGTAACAGCGGAAGTAATTGCCGTTATCTTCTCGGTCTTGTTTGACATTTTGCACGATATTTGCTTGACTGGTTGGTTGTTTCAGGGTCGCATTCAAGCCACATTGCTCGTATTTCATTTCGTTCTTGTAGTGATAAACGGAGATTTATATGCGATACTCTGTATTCAAAAATTTAGTGTTTTGAAACCAATCAAGATATGTCGCGTTTGAGGCCGAAAATATCTTTGAAAATTGTAATAACTGGTCTTCTAGAACACCCAGCAGCATCAGCAATATATCTAATTATCAATCGATGATGTTTCAATGCCAATTCTTTGATTGGCATATTTTTTATCAGGTGATGTTTTTTTTAGCATCCGGTGCGCTTTTTCTTCTTAACGCCTTCTTGAACTGTTTCTACCACTTGTAAATATTTGTTTCTCACTATAACATAGTCACCGAAGGCCTTCTGCAAAATCTTTACTGTTTCTGAAGCTAAAATTTCGTTTCGCTATCAAAATTTACGTGGGAAATCCCAGAACAGCCCGACCTGACGCACAGATAAAAAAAATTACTTTGATGAAAAGTGGTGCCTTATAAAACACATTTTTCAAGTTTCAAGGGGCCCCGTTGTTTAGTATTTTTTTGATGCCATAAAAAGCAACCGATCTCATGTAAACATGAAAAAATTTGGTCACCGTTATGTAATTCAATACTTTAATTTGAAAGCGCACAGACGAACCAATATTAAATCAGAGCTCGATTCTACTCTGGTAGAAAGCTGCAAGATGAACGCAGTTGTGGTAGACCAACTGCGGTGGTCATACCGGAAAGGGTTAAGAAAATCCACAAGGTGGTATTCCAGGATCGTCAGCTGAAGGTGCATGACCTAGCTGAAATGAGAGGCATTTCAAAATGTGCTATATATCGCATATTGAGAGAAAATTTAAAGATGAGAAAACTTTCCGCAAGATGGTGACGTGTTTGCCCACAATAAAACAAAAACCGCATCGGAAGAAGTTTCAATTGTGGTTGGCGATGCTTTACAATCATGGGTTCCCCACATATGGCAATTTTTTTCTTTATCTTTATGAAGGGAAAACAATCAACAGCGGATATTATGCTAACTTATTGCAGTGTATAAATGATGAAATTAAGGAAAAAATGCAGCATTTGGCGAAAAAGAAAGTGCTGTTTCAAGAAGGCAATGTTCCAGTTCACACATCTACTATTGCGATGGTAGAAATCCACTAAAGTTCGAATTGCTCCATCAAGCAACTTATTAACCAGATTTAGCTTCTTCGGATTTTTTTTTCTATTTCCAAACTTGAATAAATTGTTCGGTAGTAAAATGAAGCGACGGAGTCTGCGGTTGACGGCTATTTTACGGAGCTAGACAGTTCTTACTAAAGGATGTTTTTTAAGCCGGATAGAACTTGAAATTGTAAAAAATAATACAAAGATTTAAATTTTAATTTAAAAAAAAATGATATTCGAAATATCAATACATGGCATTAACATTTGAAAATTATTTGGGGCATTGAAAGAATAAGGGCCAGAGCATAAACAGCACCAAGCAATGCATTTTTCTGGATGTAATGGAGTCTGTAGGGTCTGCTGTGAATTGGTCTCACTTTATACGCGGCAATTTTGCTTATTAACACACCCGTTTAGCCAAAAATTACCGTTATCGCTGAACGTAACTTAGCAATAAAACATCGGGTCAGTTTCCAGAGTACAATCGGTGAAAGAACGACGCATATAGTGGTCTCCACACTTTCGTTTACAGCGGCGATATTCTCTTCAGCAAGCAAACTTCTACGACGTATTGGTATTACTGCATCATTTAGAGAGTACGTAGTATGAAAGCTATCCACAGTTCGACTGATGGCTTTCTCAAATGGACAATTATGTGCGACGTAAAAATCACGAAGTCGTCTATAAGCTGCGTGAATCGATGACTGATTTTCAAGGTAAATTTGGATGATTTGCTAGCATTGTTCTAGAGCGAATCTGTTCATGATGATTTGCCAGAGTATAGTGATCATAAATGTTAAAAAGACAGGGCACTACGACAGTTCGTTTGACAGCTAACCCTTTCGTAAGTTATATCTAAGAAAATAAACACACTTTATAAATAGGGTATTGGAGCTATTGATTATCGCTGGGAAAAAAGTATCGCGCTAAAAAGAGATGATGTTGAGAAATTAAGAAAATTATTCCCAATTTTTTTAGTATTTTCTTTTTCAGGTCGGATTGTACTGGAACTTCTTTGTTCAACGAAATCAAAAGTTGTTAAAATCGCAAAATTTAGTATTAGTTGTTTCCACAAATGAGGGTCACTCAATGAAAATATTGAGTTGAAATTCGCCCTTTTGTTTGGACACAGTATTATTGACATTTTTTAAGTTTTTTTCGTTCATTGTCTAATAATGACATTAAATTCCTAGAGAGCAAACAAAAAGTTTCTTACAAAATTATTTTATCCAATAAATATATTCTCCAGACCAGTGTGTATACAAAGAAGTTGTGGCAAATAGAAATTCCCAGTTTTGGCAGAGGAACGACAACAGCAACAATAGCAGTCCATGATAGTTTATTGTATAAATGCAATGGCAGCGGATGGGGTTCATATAAAATCTTAATCACACTCTCGAAAATTCGCATTAGGTTTTCTTATATCATGACGATGTCATCCAATCCTCTACGCATAACATACACTTAGCAGAAGCAGTAGTAGAAGAAGAAGAATTCATTGGCGAATTGCTAGTAAAGTACGCCAAAAAGCAGATGTGTTTTTTATAACAACAAAACAAAAAGCAAGGATTAACAAATTTAGAAATTTGAGCGTATGTTTGTTTGGGACAGCTGTTTCAAAGGATAATAAAGTGAAGAAAAGTGAAAATCTAATACTACAACTCTTAAAAGTGCAATAATAAAAACACAGTCCTTTTCTTTAAGGACTTCTTCAAACCAAAAAATCCAAAGTATATTAAATTAAAAAAAAAAAAAGTTATAAGAAATTGCCAAAAACTAAGTTTAAGTTTAATTTAAAGAAGAAAACAGAAAAACAAACCAAAAAAAGGAAAAATATGAAAACAACCATAATATTTCTATGTGCTTTTGCATTTTGTATTATCCTTTCGGTGCGCGCTACACCAGCCATCTCATCTAATGAAAATGCGGTAATTAAAATTAACAACCCAATCCATAAAACAAGCTATAAATGTCTTATCATCATTTTTATTTACATAACATTTGTGTTGAATATTCTGTTCAAAACAGCATGGAACAATTATACTTTGTTTGTGAATTATAATTGCCTTAAGTGAACAGTTTTGTGATTCTAAATTTAGCTAAGGAGGCTGTTATTAATGGTGCCCGTTTTTGTGAATGACAATTTTATAGTTAAACTTTTTGCTTGATGATTAGATATAATTACATAATTCTGATTCTTATAACGTTTTAACGTTTCCCGATCACTACTACGAGTATGAACATAAAAAAGGTTGGGGATTAGCTTATTTTTATAAGCATATTTGAACACAGGTGTAAATAGTGCTGAAAATGTTTCCTGACAGAGATTCAAAATATCTATTTACATAGAAGTTTATTAAGAATGCAATAACGTTATATGAATTGCTCCATCCTCCAGACTCTTTAACATTAAAATTATTTTAATTCAACAATTTTATTTTTTCCTTAAAAATTTGCATAATCGAGTAATAACTTCAAGAAAATATTATTATTCTGTGAACTTTAAACAGGTTCTATTAAATACTTTTTATTGCTGTAAAGTTTTTTTTGATGTACAAGATGAGTAAAAAGGGCTTCTTCCTTCGATCTGTTTTTTTTTTTCTAGGTTGTAGGGAAAATTACAATATGTATTTTCCCTTTTGTAATATTTATGTTTTTTGTGTCTATTAAATTTCATGATAACGGTTTCATGAATGACAAGAACACTTAACAAGGTATTTGGGTATAAATTATAAATGTAAGTTAAGTATCTTTTTTGTATATGCTACTACCTATATATAATAAAAAAAAGAAAAAATAAGACAGCAAAATAATTCAAATTTTTATGTATGTGGTTGTGGGGAAAAAATTCTATAACAATTTTTTTTGTCTATTTGTGTACAGATAGAGAAAAATGGTACAGAAAAAATTTGTTTTTGTTCAGACCAATAGATGTCTCAAAACAAAATTTTTTTAATACAAAAGGTAGAAAAGAACATCTGGAGACCGTAAAATATATATATATTATTGATCCTTATAACCAAATGGAATTGATATATCGATGTCCGTCTGTCCATCAATGAAAATCTCGACCATGCCCTCAATAGTTATCTGTGTTTGGAGTTAAAATAATTTATTGACATGCTGAGCAAGCTGCAACTTAAAACCATGGAAATTGGTTCAAAGGTACCGGGAATTTAATGAACATGTAAAAAAAAGTCCTCAGAAATATGATTTTTTTAATGTTCTTGTTATTGTTGTTTTTCTATTTTTTTTTTTTACTTTGTGTGTGGTAAGAGTAATTGTTGTTGTAATTGCTTAATGAGTTTCTGAAAAATAACAATATGGCCCAATTATTCCTCTTGGAATTGGGGTCACATATGACCCCTTGATAATAAAATTTATTTAAAAATTCAAATAATTTGTAAGTGCTGTTGAATTTTAAGATGTGACGCTTAAATTATAATTACCAATTGTGCAAGTCTTCCATGCTCAAAATTTGGAATAAAAAGATTTTTATGATTTAATGATTTCGATGATTTTATAATTTGACGTCATAAACCCATTTAGACTTGGCGCCACAAATGACCCTAAGCTAGTATAGGACGATTAAGTCAAAAAATTCAAATATTTTGCAAATACTGCTGAATTTTTGATCATTTTAACCCTCGGAGCACATAAGGATAAGTTTTCGTAAAATTTAGCACAATTTTATTTCCCAACCCATAGTAAAGGGTTTCATCTAGCTTACTAGAACAAAACATTTTTTTAAATATGCCAAACTTCATAGTGTGGCCTCGGCAAAAAATGGGTTAACGTTGTTTGATTTATTCCAAATTTTTATCATGGAAGACTTGCACATTTGGTTATTATATTTTAAGCGCGTCTATATTTTAAGCGTCGCACTTGCCAAATATTTGATTTTTTTGAATAAATTGTTTTTCATTCTGCGACCCAAAGTCCAAGAGGGTTACTGGGGTCATATTATTTTTTTCAGAAACCCTAGGCTTTTAAGATAAAACATAATATTTGAAAGTAGAAAATTGATAAATTTTTAACACAAAGTATTTAGAAAGAATACATTTACTGTATATTTCACAAAAAACTAATTTTTCTCGAAATCCGCAAAAAAAATTCGTTGTAAAAAAAATTCTGGCGGAGGAATTTACTTAAAAAATGACACAGTTAATCTCTGACATATATTTAACAAAGCCGTAAAGTAGCAGATCCAATTTTTTAAAATTTTGCTTAAGAAAATTTTTTAAAACTTTTTTTGGTGTCATTTCGCAATAGGTTAGTAACGTGTTAGTAAAACAATACTTCATATCTGAGTACTTATAGGTATAGAGACCAAAAAGAATATGGCTTTAATCAATTTGTTAAAGTTGGAAAAATGTTCATCACTTTTGATGACCTAGAATTATTTGGCACAAAAGCGGTCTGGGGCTTTTGGTATTACTTTTCGAGTTTTTTTTTCGATTTTGAAGTAATATAAATTTTTTAAAAGATAATTTAGTACCGATATCGATTCATATAACAACTTGTCGAACAAATTAAACCATAGAACGAAATTTTCGTAAAATCTGAAAAAAAAGTCATATTTTCCCATACAAACACAATTGAAACTTTCAGTCGCGTTGAGGCACCTCTAAATTTTTTTTTGATTGACCCAAAACCTTGTATTTATCAGTTTTTTGGCTATTCGCATATTTCTACGGGGTGAGACTTTAAATTCGAACACTTTTTCCCCTCCATACAACGAAGGGCCACCCTAGTACTCACACATTTTTAATGTTATCCCGAGACAAATACAAAAAATAGCCAATTTGGCGAAAAACGAAAAAGTCGCGCTTTAATAATAATAAGAGAAGAATAATGATAGATTTCAAATTAGAATGGGTAGATTTTTTACAGTGATGTTTAAAATTAATAAGATTATTAATAAAAATTTTAGGTTTTTTCGTTGTCTTTTAATTGAAAAAAATATTAAATGCAATGAGCATAAATGTAAGCCCATACAATTTAATTTTTGGTTGTTTGTTTATTAGCGATACATACACATTTTTTTTACGTGTACAACAAGCAAACAAAAATGTGTATGCATCGCTGATACATCTCTATAAACACAAGTGCTGTTACGTATAAACATTTGTCACTATAAAAAGTTTTTATATGAAATTTTACATTTTCGTACGCCATTCTTCACCTATTTGGTCTAGAGATTCCAAGTTCAGTACCAAACTTTTGCAGATTATGACGCACATTTTAAGCCTAAGTAGCACAACCCACTCGAAATATTGCAGACAGGGAGAATGTTTCGAACAGACAGAGACAGAGACGGCCATCGCCAGATCGACTTCTCTTTTTATGAGGATCAAGTATATATAGTTTATGGGGTTCCGGAATTTATTTCAATAAGATAACTCGTAGATTGCGTTCTTTGATCTCAAAATGGCTTCACAATAGTCTTAAGGTAGCAGTTGAATAATAAAATCCCAAGCGCAGAAGTGCGGGACATAATTGACAGTTTTACTGTCGTATAAAAAATATTGGCAATTCAACTTATAATAAATTTCAGTTATTTTTAAATTAACTATTGATAGTCATTATTTATTGATTATTATTTGAGACTAGCTTAACAGGTACTTTTTTAAAAAAATTTACTTTTCAAAAACAGAGTACCTTAAAAAAGTTTTTTAAAAAAATGTTACTTACAAAAACCTTTTTTAACAAAGAATGCTTTTTAAAATTTTTTTACTATTTTTGGGGTTAATTGCCGATTTTCTTTATTATATCGTGATAACGATAAAAAAAATATGTGACAATACCTGCTTAAGCTGATGTTACACGTGCATTGAAGCCAATGCTACAAGTTCAACAGTAAGAAACAATAATTACAAAATATAACGGGTGATTTTTTAAGAGCTTGATAACTTTTTTTTAAAAAAAAACGCATAAAATTTGCAAAATCTCATCGGTTCTTTATTTGAAACGTTAGATTGGTCCATGACATTTACTTTTTGAAGATAATTTCATTTAAATGTTGACCGCGGCTGCGTCTTAGGTGGTCCATTCGGAAAGTCCAATTTTGGGCAACTTTTTCGAGCATTTCGGCCGGAATAGCCCGAATTTCTTCGGAAATGTTGTCTTCCAAAGCTGGAATAGTTGCTGGCTTATTTCTGTAGACTTTAGACTTGACGTAGCCCCACAAAAAATAGTCTAAAGGCGTCAAATCGCATGATCTTGGTGGCCAACTTACCGGTCCATTTCTTGAGATGAATTGTTCTCCGAAGTTTTCCCTCAAAATGGCCATAGAATCGCGAGCTGTGTGGCATGTAGCGCCATCTTGTTGAAACCACATGTCAACCAAGTTCAGTTCTTCCATTTTTGGCAACAAAAAGTTTGTTAGCATCGAACGATAGCGATCGCCATTCACCGTAACGTTGCGTCCAACAGCATCTTTGAAAAAATACGGTCCAATGATTCCACCAGCGTACAAACCACACCAAACAGTGCATTTTTCGGGATGCATGGGCAGTTCTTGAACGGCTTCTGGTTGCTCTTCACTCCAAATACGGCAATTTTGCTTATTTACGAAGCCATTCAACCAGAAATGAGCCTCATCGCTGAACAAAATTTGTCGATAAAAAAGCGGATTTTCTGCCAACTTTTCTAGGGCCCATTCACTGAAAATTAGACGTTGTGGCAGATCGTTCGGCTTCAGTTCTTGCACGAGCTGTATTTTATACGGTTTTACACCAAGATCTTTGCGTAAAATCTTCCATGTGGTCGAATAACACAAACCCAATTGCTGCGAACGGCGACGAATCGACATTTCACGGTCTTCAGTAACACTCTCAGAAACAGACGCAATATTCTCTTCTGTACGCACTGTACGCATTCGTGTGGTTGGTTTAATGTCCAATAAAGTAAACTGAGTGCGAAACTTGGTCACAATCGCATTAATTGTTTGCTCACTTGGTCGATTATGTAGACCATAAATCGGACGTAAAGCGCGAAACACATTTCGAACCGAACACTGATTTTGGTAATAAAATGCAATGATTTGCAAGCGTTGCTCGTTAGTAAGTCTATTCATGATGAAATGTCAAAGCATACTGAGCATCTTTCTCTTTGACACCATGTCTGAAATCCCACGTGATCTGTCAAATACTAATGCATGAAAATCCTAACCTCAAAAAAATCACCCGTTAGCTTAAGAAAAACAACAAACACATTGAACACTAATAATTAATCAGATTTTCATATTTTTTTGCGACACTACAGCTTATTAGCACAACTTTAAACTTATAGAAAAATGTACATATTACAAGTTCTTCATTTGAAAACATTTTCAATTTTCCTAATATTAAATTTTTTTTTATAAAATATATCATGTTTTGATGGGATGATAACTCCTTCCTTGCAACAGAATACACATGTATTCTCTTAATATCATGTTATTGTTAGTAACACATTAAATTATTTGACAGATAACTTGGGAATTGCATTTTAACAATTGATATTTGTTTTTTATTTAAGAAAATGGGTTTAAAGTTTAAACATAATGTAAATTTTTACAAAAATATATATTAACCTTATAAAGCCTAAAAACAACATTAACAAAAAATTTTATATTTGATTTTAAAAAACAAGTAAGATTGCTAGATTCGGCTTGCCGAATTTTTGATACCATCCACCCTATATTGGGTACGGCTACCACTTTGACTGTTGCCGACTCTGAAACATTAAGTCCGAATACAAATTAAATTTGAAAATAATTGGATTTCTTGTTGGCCAATTTTTATTATAAAAAAAATGATCCTTAAAAACAATTAATTACTATTTGAAAATTTTCATTATTTTTCTTTTAGCAGAGTAGAAAACCCCTAAGTACTTCATAGGACACCAATGAAATACATTATTTAACGCAGCCTGTATCATAATAATATACAAAGTTTGATCCCTATAAGCCAATTTTTCATTTTTAATTTCTCATTTTCCATTTTGCATTTTCTATTTTTCATGTTTCATGTTTCATTTTCCATTTTTCATTTTTCATTTTTCGATTTTCATTTTCCATTTTTCATTTTTCATTTTTAATTTTTCAATTTTCAATTTTCATTTTTCATTTTCCATTTTTCATTTTCCATTTCCCATTTTTTAATTTTTAATTTTTAATTTTTAATTTTTAATTTTTAATTTTTAATTTTTAATTTTTAATTTTTAATTTTTAATTTTTAATTTTTAATTTTTAATTTTTAATTTTTAATTTTTAATTTTTAATTTTTAATTTTTAATTTTTAATTTTTAATTTTTAATTTTTAATTTTTAATTTTTAATTTTTAATTTTTAATTTTTAATTTTTAATTTTTAATTTTTAATTTTTAATTTTTAATTTTTAATTTTTAATTTTTAATTTTTAATTTTTAATTTTTAATTTTTAATTTTTAGTTTTTAATTTTTAATTTTTAATTTTTAATTTTTAATTTTTAATTTTTAATTTTGAATTTTGAATTTTTAATTTTTAATTTTTGATTTTTAATTTTTAATTTTTAATAATTAATTTTTAATTTTTAATTTTTAATTTTTAATTTTTAATTATTAATTTTTAATTTTTAATTATTAGTTTTTAATTTTTAATTTTTAATTTTTAATTTTTAATTTTTAATTTTTAATTTTTAATTTTTAATTTTTAATTTTTAATTTTTGATTTTTAATTTTTAATTTTTAATTTTTAATTTTTAATTTTTAATTTTTAATTTTTAATTTTTAATTTTTAATTTTTAATTTTTAATTTTTGATTTTTAATTTTTAATTTTTAATTTTTAATTTTTAATTTTTAATTTTTAATTTTTAATTTTTAATTTTTAATTTTTAATTTTTAATTTTTAATTTTTAATTTTCAATTCTTAGTTTTTAATTTTAAATTTTAAATTTTAAATTTTTATTTTTTAATTTTTAATTTTTAATTTTTAATTTTTAATTTTTAATTTTTAATTTTTAATTTTTAATTTTTAATTTTTAATTTTTAATTTTTAATTTTTAATTTTTAATTTTTAATTTTTAATTTTTAATTTTTAATTTTTAATTTTTAATTTTTAATTTTTAATTTTTAATTTTTAATTTTTAATTTTTAATTTTTAATTTTTAATTTTTAATTTTTAATTTTTAATTTTTAATTTTTAATTTTTAATTTTTAATTTTTAATTTTTAATTTTTAATTTTTAATTTTTAATTTTTAATTTTTAATTTTTATTTTTTAATTTTTAATTTTTAATTTTTAATTTTTAATTTTTAATTTTTAATTTTTAATTTTTAATTTTTAATTTTTAGTTTTTAATTTTTAATTTTTAAGTTTTAATTTTTAATTTTTTATTTTTAATTTTTAGTTTTTAATGTTTAATTTTTAATTTTTAATTTTTAATTTTTAATTTTTAATTTTTAATTTTTAATTTTTAATTATTAATTTTTAATTTTTAATTTTTAATTTTTAATTTTTAATTTTTAATTTTTAATTTTTAATTTTTAATTTTTAATTTTTAATTTTTATTTTTAATTTTTAATTTTTAATTTTTAATTTTTAGTTTTTAATTTTTAATTATATTTTTAATTTTAAATTTTTAATTTTTAATTTTTAATTTTTAATTTTTATTTTTAATTTTTAATTTTTAATTTTTAATTTTTAATTTTTAATTTTTAATTTTTAATTTTTAATTTTTAATTTTTAATTTTTAATTTTTAATTTTTAATTTTTAATTTTTAATTTTTAATTTTTAATTTTTAATTTTTAGTTTTTAATTTTTCATTATATTTTTAATTTTTAATTTTTAACGATAAAAAAATATATTACTACTTGTTTAGGCCACGTGCCAACAGTATTTATATACACACAACTGTAATGACTTCAACAATATGAATAATTACAACATATACAGCATATCTTAAGAAAAACAACAAACACTCTGAAAAATTGTATTTTTTCAAGAGTTTTCTCAAAGTTTCATTCATAACCCCTTAGACCGATTTTGACGATTTTAAATAGCAAATCCTTTGGGATGTTAATAAACGATTTTATATAAAAACGAACGATATTGACAGCGTGATCGTGACTTCCACAGACAGACGGTCATCGGTGAATAAACTTCCCTTGTTATAATGATCAAGAAAATATATAGTTTTGGGGTCTCAGGAATTTATTTCGATGCGTTGCAAACGGAAAGACTAACCAACCTGTATATACCCTCTGCCACTGAGGTATGGAGGGTATAATAAAAATGGCGGTATTTATAGCTCAATTATTTTTTAACATAATTGCATCAACTATTTTTCAAAACTCAATTTCGATTTGAAATGAGCTCAACAAGAGAACACAGATTTGAATTTAGGAATGCTTAAAATGCAGAAATAAATTCAAATGGGCAAAAAAGTGCAGGTTCAGCGATCTTGGGGTTTGCATTTTTTTGCTCTAGACACATCCAAAAAATTAATATTTTTTAAAACCCACCGTGACAAATAAAACGTAATCAATTCCTAATCGACAAAAATCCGTAATACAGCAGAAGGGCTTACCCACTATGAGTATACTCGTATTTGGCATATGTATTAGTTAATTTAATTTTACGGCGTAGCGAGTTAGACTCTGCTATTTGTTTGGGCAACGGAGAAAAACCAAAAAAAAAAAAAAATTCATAGATATTTTATCCATAACTTTTACTGAAATTGTGAAAACAATCTGAATAATCCATTAAAAAAACAATTAATGCATATATTTTATGGAAATTTGGTGTTGGCAAATAGCGTACACTCAACAAAAACGAGTGGACATTGAATGTGTTAAAAAAAATTTTTTCGATTTTTTTTTCATGTATGTCTTTTAAAATCCTTCAGAAATAATGCCCTAAAAGGCTTTTTTGAAATTCTAGTTATTTTTGGAGTTACAGAGCTCTATGCGTATACATATATTTGTATGACAATATAAAAAATTCTTGTAATAAAACTTTAAATGCGCTTTTCTCGAAATACCTTTTTTCAAACTGGGGTGTCGATTTTCTTGAGAACCAGATGTCGTATTGAAATTCGGCGGACGGCGTTCTGTAGGCAATCACGACAGGCAGGTCCTCAAATAAGATAATTGGGTAAACTTTACTACCGGAGGAGGGTGGGGCAAAAATCCCCAAAAATCCCCAAAAATCACGCCATTTTTTCAATTTTTGATAAATTGAGTAATTGAAAAACGACTGAGTCTCACTTTTAAAAAACGTTATTTTTGTGGGATTGAAAGGTAGGACATACCTTAAATTCAATTTCTAAAATAAGTTTTATAACCCTAAACACTGATGGGTCATTTTCGCTGTGAGAATTATTGTTTTCATTCAAGTTAATTGCTTTTTTTTTTGTTATTGTTAATGAATTTGTACAGATTTTTGTTTTGTTTTAATTAGAAATTGATCAAACTTTAAAATAAATATACTTTTAGTATCAAAATATAATTCATTTAATAGAAATTTTATAACGCATATAATTATATGAAGGGTGGGTCATTTTCACTGTGAGTAACTGTACATATACTTCTATACAATTTTTGAGCTGGTTAGGAAAATATATTTAAGCTCAAGTGAAGGTCCTAGACCAAACTTTCTAATAAAACTGCTCTTCTGCCTTAATAAGCATGGTCCAGCTCTTATCAGACAAACGGACATACATAGGTACATACATATGTCAACTTCAGGTGAACCATATTTCGATGAAAATCAAATAGAATATAATAATTAATTACCTTACCGAAAAGATCTTTGAGTGCTTCGCACTGTATTTTCTGTATTTTATAAGAAACTAATTATGTATGTGTACAAATATCTTTGAATAACTCGCCCATTATCATCATAAATTTTTTAAATAATATGAGACATTTTTAAATATTTCTTTAATAAAACTTACCTTTAAATTGCAGTGTATTCCACATACGATTATTGAGGAAATATAATTTTTTTAATTTTAAAAACTTTTATATAATTTATTTATATTATTTTTTTTCTTTATTTAATGATTTATGATTTACTAAACGAAACCATACATATATTTTTAGACATTTTTTAATTTCATTTTTTTTCTTTTATTAATAAAACGCACATTTGCTTTTGGGAACAAAAACAATTTTTTACTCTTACTAACTATGCAAAGGCACTGAGAGACACAAATAAAAACACACATTTACAAGAACAGAACAAAAAGCAAAAAAAAAAAAACAAAACAAACACACATTAAATTATATTTTCTATTAATGGATGACTTTACTAAACTTTGCTTTGCCTGTTGCAATTTCTTAATTTCATTTTTTGGCAATATTTTTTAGAAATTTCAACAAAATTACTTTAAAATTATAAAATAGCATATTTTTTTTAATAGACACTACACTTTTTTAATAAAAAAAATACACTTTTAACATATTTTTTATTAATTAAACACGAGTATTGACGACTGCGTGACCGATTTAATGAAAGTAGATATGACAACTAAAAGGAGTAGAAAAAAGCTGTGTTGCCAAATTTATCACAATTTGATTAGCGTTTTAAAGAATTTTTTCAATATACTTAGGTATGTACGTTATATTTGTCTTTTAATTTATTTTATGAATATAATACGAATTTATCATGATGTTTTGATTTATCTAAACATACCATAGACTCCTTAAATTTTAAATTAATTTGAACAATAGTAGTAAATTCTAAATTATATGTACACATCTTAATTAAACTGTTAAGCATATACCTATTTATTATACATATGTACTTATGTACTTATGTATATTACTAACAGTATACCCGCGACGTTGTTCGCGTTATTATTATATTAATTATTTAAGCCATAATAATATTTAAAAACAATAAGAAATATAGTTTGAGTGACAATACGATGGAAACTTTTAAAAAAATACATTTTTGACGACTTGGACTCTTTTATTAATTTAAACATTTGTATGTTTTATTTATTTAACAAAGAACAAAATTAACATAACTTCAGAAAAATTGAACAAAACTTTAAAGTATTCATTTTTATGTTGTTGACAAAAAAAAAGGATACCTTTACTATACAATAACACTGTGGGATAAAATATTGGTCATGGTCTTGGGGGGTGGATGATTCCTTTTCCGAACGATTGTATTAATTTGTTTTAGTAAAACTCAAAAAGCGTTTGGCCGTTTTATGGCAATTTAAATATATAATTTTTTGGTCAACACTATTCGCCAACAGTATTCAAACACCAGTTCATGCGTTTTTTAGCTAGATTAATGATAGACAGACGATTTTATGGATTTATTCGTAGAATATTTCTCAAAAATATTCTTTTGCCTATGGCCATCACTAAAATCATCTATTATTCTGGTTTTTAACTCTTCATAAAACTTTATTCTTGCCGTTGTTTTATAATAAATGAAAAAAAAAGACACCAGAATAAATATTTAAATATTTAAATAAATCTTTAAAATTTTCTTTCACTCGATCTTCCATTTTTATTATTTTAATCAACTCTGGTAAAGAAATTTAAAAGCTTCCACTATTTTGGTATCACTAAAAAAATTTCTTTTTCGTTTATCACTTTTTTTTAGTTGTATTTTTTGCAACAAATGTGTTTATCTTCCAATATAGAACACAGCAAATAGTGATTTCGCAAAAACAATATATAATTATATATTTAGCGCGAAATTATTAAAAAACAAAATTGGCAAATTTTGAATTTTGTAAAAATTTCCAATGTATTGCCACCTACGCTATTTAAGTACCACTTTTTTTTATTCATAATAGGTTAGAAAATTATTCAAAAATATTATTATTTGTAATATCGATGGCTTAATTTGGAAAGGAAGTAACTCAAGCCATAGGACAAACGCTATTGAAATGGGTGAAAATGGGTGCATGTTCAGACCTAGTCCCCGTTTAAATGACCCCTATGATATCGACTTAACTTTCCATAAGGTCCAAATTATCAAATAGATCACAATCGACTTGGGTTTCTGTGTGTTTATTACATCCATTAATCCGCAGATCAAAAATAAACCCTATTGGAAAATTCATTTAAACCTATCAAAAACAAAAATATTGCACAGATTTTTTTCAAAATCGGTTTGTATGCATATGTTGTTGCAAAATATATGTGACTTTACCACATATGGTTAGGATCGGTCCAATTTTTAACGTAGATTTGGTTTATGCTGTTTTTCTAAACCCAATTAGTTGGACCTAAGATGAATTCTCTAAACGCATGGTATAAGGTATCGGTCTGGGCCGACTATCATTTTCTTACTTGTTTTCTTAAAAAAATGTACTTTCAAAGAAAAATTTACCAGTTGAAAAATATCAGTTTTCCTATTTTTTGTGCGTTTTTTACCCCTAAAGGCTCGAATTAAAACACATTTTATTCTTCTCCAATGTTATTTTCTCTGGTGGAATCTACATAACAAATTTCATATTCGTAAATTATTTGTAGAGAAAATACAAAAAGGTACACTCTTACATTTACGAGCCGTTTTTACCCCCCTTTAACATCCGAATTTCCAAGTGGAATCCACAAACTATATTTTATATTAGAAGATAGCAAATGTATGATTTTTCCCTTCTTTGTCCGTTTTTTCTCCCCTAGACGTTAGAATTACCGATAAATTCATCCTTGACTGTGATGCCCACGTATTCGGTGGAGTCTGTATAGCAAAACTGAAGAATGGAAAATGAAAACCGAAAACTGAGATATGAAAAATAAAAAATGGAAAATGAAAACCAATAACTGAAAAATTAAAAATAAAAAATGGAAAATAAAAACTGAAAAAAAAATGAAAAATGAAAAATGGAAATGAAAATTGAAAAATGAAAACTAAAAAATGAAATGTGGAAAATGAAAAATTAAAATGGAAAAATGAAAAATGAAAACTGAAAACTGAAAAATTAAAAATGAAAATTGAAAATGAAACAAGAAAAATGAAAAATAGAAAATGGAAAATGAAAAATGAAAATTGAGAAATGAAAAATGGAAAATGAAAATTGAAAAATGGAAAATGAAAATTGAAAAATGAAAATTGAGAAATGAAAAATGGAAAGTTAAAACTGAAAAATTAAAATTGAAAAATTATAGATTAAAAATTAAATTATATATTAAAAATTAGAAATTAGAAATTCAAAATTAAAAATGAAAAATTACTAGCTAATTCAGATAAATAATGTCTGCAAATTTTTAGTCAAGAATCAGTTGATTTTTTTTTTTTTTTTTTTTTGAAATATCGTGAATTATCTCAACACTTTCTTATAGGGATCAAACTTTGGGTGTTATAACACTGGCTGCGATATATAATGAATTTCATTAGGAGTTTTCTACTCTAGTAATAGAAAAATAATGTAATTTTTCTAATAATAACTAATTCTTTCTATAGAGGACATGATCATTGTTTTTGATAACAAGAAATTATAATAGAAACTGGCCAACAAGAAACGCCATTAACTTTAAATTTAATTAGTATACGAAATTAAAATTTCAGTACCGACAACAGTTTTAAAGTGGTAGCCGTACCCAATATTAGTTGTAATCTTGAGTTTAAGATGCAGGTGGAGGGTATCAAATAATCGGCCCAGCCGAATTTAACACTCTTACTTGTTTTAAAATTAAAAGTTGTAAATTGTTTTCTAATTGTGTAGAAATAATATTATGAAACATTTTTTTCTAAATCTCCGACTAACTCATTAATACCTTATGAGAAAAGGCACATTTATAAAAAAAAAAGCATCTTTTTCCAGCATTTTATGTTCACCGATAAAAATTTACCGTATGGAGTGTTGTAGCAATGGACAAAATGTCAACGATTTTCATCTGGGACGCTTAAGCTGCAAGATATAAGCAATTTTATGTTTTCGCAAAAATTTTACGTTTTCAATTTGGGAACTCAAAAAATTTTATTTTAGAGAGCGACAAAGATTCAACCATTTTGCTTAATGACGTTTAGTTTGCGATATACTTGAAGCTAAGAGTATTAGTAATAATTAATCGTACATTTACGTAAAACATTAGAGAGTCAGCAGATCAGAATATTTGCAGATCACTGAGTCAGTTGTAGACGTAACTATTATAATGATTATCTTTTATATTCTAATATTTTTTATTGTTGTAATCATACTTGGGAATTTTTCAGTGGCATTGAAATCTCACTTGCATTAGAGGAAACAATGCTAATGACAAAAAATGTCTATCATTTAGTGGTAATGTTTTTTTCTTTTTTAGGTAGCATTGTTTCTATACATTGTAATAAATGGGACAAATTGCTAAAAACAAAAAACTAATTACAATTGAGGAAAAAGTAATTAATTTACAAAATAATTTATGTGTTTTGTACACCGCCATTTTCCTTTAATTGTTTTGATAGGGACCCAAAATTTAATATATGTTCATTTAAATGATGGAACTTATTTAGGAATCTACAAATATATATTAATCTCAACAACTAAAGATTAATTTTTGTACCCTATACCACCACGTGGTTAGGGAATGTTGACTTTATGCTGATGTTTGTAACTACCAAAAATATTTGACCTACATATATATATATAATTATACCGATCGAATCAGAACCACTTTCTGAGCTTATTTAGCGATGTCCGTCCGTCCGTCTGTCCGTCTATGTGTCCATGTAAACCTTGTAGTCAAACTACAGGTCGATGAAATTTTGTATATAAGCTTCTATCGACCATATGCCAAACAGTATTGAAATTGTTGAAATCGGTGCATGTTCAGACCTTGCAAATGACCCCTATGAGATTGACTTAAATTGCCATAAAAACCAAATTATCGTATTGTTCTCGGTAAAATTGGGTTTATGTGTGTTTATTACATCCGTTAATCAGTAGTCAGAAAATAAACCATATAGGACAAATCTTAGTCATACTCCCAATATGAAACTGCTTCCCGATCTTCACTTAAATCTATCAAAAACAAAAATATTGCACAGATTTTTCTAAAATTTGGTATGTATATGTTTTTATAAAAAATAGACTGATGGCCTTAGCAGCTAGTGCTCAAGAGCCATTAATATATATTAGTTTTATTTTTATATCTATATTATTAATAGGCTAGTCGATTTTTGTGACCGATGTTTTGTTTTACTGTTTTTTCCCGATTTTGACCAAATGTATATTATTTGAAAGGTAGTTCTTTTGAGCTCTTTTCCAGATTTACAGATTTTTAAATTTTTCCTTTTTTTTTTTAGTAAATTAAATTTAAAATTGCTACTAACACATACATAAGATTATACATATGCTATGTGTGTGTTTATTAAATTTGCTGATGTGTCGGTAGTGAGTTTGTAATCTTCATTCACAATAATAATAAACCAAAAAAGTGATGGTTTGTCAATTGGCTAAGTTGAAAAATAAAGTTGCCTAGAAATTGCACTCGAATTTAGAGCGCTGGAATCTGCCAGTAGTAACTAAATAAATAAATAAATAAATAAATAAATAAATAGTAACAAAAATAGTGACTTTAAAATATGGTCAGGATCGGTCATTTTTCGACCCATCCCATATAAATATAGCATCCGATATACGTTTTTTCAGAACCTGCAAAAATAATATTACAAATTACACTTACATAGTAGATGTGGTTTAAGCCTATTTTTCATATCCATATAGTTGGACCTAAGACCAATTCTCTAAAAGCGTGTTATAGGTTACTTCAAGTCTTCATACTTGTTTTTTAAGAAAGGAAATTTCGCGTATACTGTATTCTTTGTATTAAATTTATATTTGCGTGTTTAGATTCCCATATTATAAGCTAATTCAGATAAAATTTTTTTACAATTAGATTTTTTTAAAGGTTAACCGATATATGGTAAAACAAAAATTGCCAAGAATTTTTGTCAAAAATAATTTGAAACGTATTTTTGAAATATCTCATAATTTTTGAGCTTTCGAAACATTGCGTTAAAAATAACTTATATTTAATCGCTTATGAAGGGATAGGTTTTCTACTCTAATAATAGAAAAATAATGCAATTATAGGGTGGCTCAATAATAGAGCAAGACTGTGAATGGCAATCGTTACAGGAATACGATAACGGAGTTCTTGTGGTATGGATAGTATGAATCTGAGCGATATGTGGTTTCAGCTGCATAGCGCCACCTGTCACACAGCGCACAAAAGAATCGATTTGACTTAACAAACAACGCACTGCGCAGCGCTGAATATCCAAAAATGGCAACAAGTCTCTATGATTGATTTTTAAATCAATGCGAGGAGAAATGTACATTAACTGGACCAACACTAAAGGAGAACGCCAAACAAATATTTAGAGAGGAATATCGCAAAAAGATGAAAATGCATTCTGTACCAAATTTAAACAAGTAAGAAAATTATAGTCGGTCTCGACCGACTATATGATACCCTATACCATGCGTCTAGATACCCTATCTCATTACCCCAACTAACTGGACATAGAAAATAAGCATAAGCCAAATTTGAGTGGGATTTTTTTAATTTTTTTGGCTGCAGATATGAAAAAGTTCATATCGGATGCTATACCTTTATGGGGACTAGGCCCAAAAATGGACCGATCTTGACTATGTTTGGTAAAGTCTCTTGTATTTTGCAAAAATATATACAAACAAAATTTGAGAAGAATCAGTGCAATATATTTGTTTTTTGATAGATTTAAGTGAAGATCGGGAAGCAGCTCTCTATGAGGCCTATGACTAAGAGTTGTCCCATAGGGATCATTTTTGGCCTACAGATTAATGGATGTAATAAACACACATAAACCCAATTTGACTACGATTTACATGATAATTTGTATCTTATGTCAATTTATGTCGATTTCGTAGGGGTCATTTGTATGGGGGCTAAGTCTAAACATGGACAGATTCTCACCAATTTCAATAGTGTTCATCCTATGGCCAATAAAAGCTTATATACCAAATTTCATCAAAATATATTCATATTTGCGATCTGCAGTTTGATTACAAACTTTACATGGACACACAGACGGACGGACGGACGGACATCGTTAAATCGAATCAGATAGTGATTCTGATTCGATCGGTATAATAAAAGATGGGTCTAGGTCAAATATTTTTGGTAGTTACAAACAGCAGCACAAAGTCATTATACCCAAACCACATAGTGGTATAGGGTATAAAAACCAGACGGTATACGTTTTTTAAAAATTTGTGGCGAGATTCTCTCTAGTGATGTTGCTCTGTTTATTCACAAATTTCGTGCAAACTTCGATGTTCACAAAGCAGATTATTTTTCCGTTGCCTATCTTTTAAAACATATGTCTCTACTTTCGAAAAAAAAAACTTTCCTGGATATAAAATCCAGAAGAAAGAATTTCAGTCTTACTTGATGTAAATTCTGACTGACCACATAAATAAGTGCCATTGGTAATTGGTAAAACAAAAAATACCTAGGTGCAACTGCGTAGAAGATATTGAAAGATGGAATGAAGATGTGTTTGATGACGGATCTGCATATGAGCTCAGTAGAGATGTTGAGTCCTCAGATAGCAGCGATTGCGATGTTATTGAAGTTTTACCAGTTGTCTCTAATTCTGAAAGCGTGGGAACTCGAGCTCGAGCATTTTTATTTTTATTAACATCTGAAAAGTCGAACAACTACAATCTTAAAGTAAATAATTTAATAAATAAATTTCTGAGCTTTGAACATTGTCGCAATTATTTTTAGTTTTTTTTTTTTAATACATACATATGGATTTTCTCTTTTTAATTTGAAAAATTCATGTGATATAATTGGTGTGAGGCTTTGGGTTGTTTTGTTGCATCTAGTTTGAATTTAATGCATATGTACATGTATTTTTAATAATAAAAAAAAAGACATGTATTGGACTTAGGCTTGCCAGATCAAAATCAGCAAAAAGCTTGACATTCACAATAAAAATCTTGATTTTTCTTGACATAAAAAAAAAGCTTAATTTTTCTTGACAATTTAAAATTCTGTTAAATTAACAAAAAAAAAAATTATATATTTTTTTCATTTGGTTTTAATTTAAATAAATTTGGTACATTTTTGAATATTTTACAGTGTTTAAGGATATATAATGGGTATTTCAAGTAAAATAATTAAAATGAAATTACGTTAATACATAAACAATTTTTTCATTAACAAAAACTAGTAATAAAATTACATTTAATTCAAACTTTTCATTACTAAAGAAATATTAACAAAAACTTAAAAAATAATTAACATTTAAAATATAGTCTCTTCATTGCATAACATTTAAATTAAAGCACAGTTAGTTTTTAAACCTATTTATTTTGCCACATATATTTGGTGTTCTTAGTAACAGATTTAATCAAACTCGTATCATCTGGTGTAAGTAAATACTGCTGAAAACTTCTACAATTTTCATCAAAATTTTGTCTGATTATTAATTCTGCCTTTATGAGATCAAAAGACATTCTATTTCTGTCTTTGGTGTACAAATTATTTAAAATGCTTAATGTTCTTTCACAATAAGCACTACTGCTTATTGGAATAGAAAATACAAATGATATTAATTTATACAGATTTTCTACTTTATTTCTATCACATTTTTTATATATTGTCAATGGATAGGTCTTTTGGTTATTCTTCAAAAACTTCCCGAAGGCAGCAGTAATCTGCATACATTTTTTTTTGATATTTTCAAAATATTTGGCAGCTCTGTTAAAGTATTCCATGAAAACCACGTGTTTTTTATATTTAAAACAGCAATTTGCTTAAAAAGAGATTTTTCTCCAAAATCATGTCTTGTTTCTAAATATTTTACAGCATTTTTTAAAAATTGGTTAGCATCTAAATCAAAAGTTTCCTTTTCATTCAAAGAAAGACTTTTTATGATGATATCATTAGCTTTACAACCGTAGTAACAATAATTTATCCGCTGATTTAGCCCATTCATTAGCTTAGTTATTATACCATGCAAATCCAAAATTATGCATGAATCGTTTTCTAAAACCAGTATTGATGCATGAAATTCATGCATTATGTTATGAATAAAAAACTAATAAGCCTCTGATAGTCCTTCTGCTATACATTCCTCATCTTGATTTAACAATTCAAAATCTGTTATTCCTTGGCACACAAATTCCCATACCTCTTTCCGACAATTCTTTTTTCCCTTTTTTAAAAAATACATTTTAACTGCAGGCCAACTATAAACTAAACGATCAATTGCCGGTAAGAGTGAAAGATTTTTGTACTCAATAGAAGCGAAATCAAAACATTGTTTCAACTTTTCGGCGGTCAGAGCAGATGAGCTAAATTCATTAAATGTTTTTATTACAGCGTATTAAATGCAATTATTTATGACATGACATTTGCAATTTGTCTTAACTCTTTGTCCATTTTCATTTGTCAATTTTTGATAAGCGGAATTGCGAACTCCATAATTAACAGCTGCATTATCAGCACTATAGGAAGAGATTTGTTGAATTTTTAAATCATTTTCATTATTATATTGGCGAAAATATCTTTCGATGCTTCTGCTGGGTTTTCATAAAAGTCCAATATCTTTTTATATATTCCATGGTGACATCAAAATACTGAACAACGTAAGGATATGTTTTTACATTTCCAATATTTGACGCGTCGCTGCTAACAGAGTAGTACCAGCTCTCTTTCAAAGCATTAGCAACTTTTTGCTGCGATAATGGGCTAAAACATTTCGCGTTATAGCTGCTGCTTTTGTTCTCCCACATGCAATTTTACTGGCAATGGTGCTACCGCAGTAGAGGTATGAGCATAATTTTAATTGGCAACCCAAACTGTTGTAGCTAAGGCCATGGACAACATTGTGGAATACACTTACGAGCTCAGCGCGAGCTATTTGAGTTTCCTCGTTTATTTTTTTAGGCTTAGCAAAATTAGCAATACTCAGTTTTTGAGAATTTAATATTTTTTGATGTTTTTTGTGCCCTTATGTTTATCCGGAGAACGGGTTCCTTCATATTTAATTACGATTTCCGATTGACACAACTTGCACATTGCAGTAAAAATTATCTTTCTTTTTTATCCAAGCGGAATATTCAGGTGTTTGATACCATTTAATAGAAAAAGTAGTATAACTTGCTTTTTTCGATGGTTCAGCTTCCTCGTTGCTTTCCATGTTTATCAGCACACTATACGGATTAATTTATTCTATACACAAATTTTTATTTTTTTAACGAATGTATTTTTAACAAAAAAATTAATTTTAACTTACTTTTCCTTATTATTTTCTTATTTCGAATCAGCTGTTGTACGCATTGCTATAAAAACAAAATATTAAGCTGACGTTTTCATTTTGTTGAGTTTAGGAGGGTAAAAATTTGTCATGGTACATTAAAAAACAATTAATTTTTTGCACTAAAGGTGATTTTTTCTTGATAATTTGATGGAAACATTCCTAAAATTCCATTTCAGCTTGACAAATGACATTTTTTCTTGATTCTTGACACGCATTAAAAAAGCTTGACAATCAAGCCAAATCAAGCTCGTCTGGCAACCCTAATTGGACTGGATTGTTACGTTTTATTTTCTTGTTATTATTAAATATGTAAAACTAAATAAAAAAAGGAGTTTCATTTTAGTTTTTTGAAGTAAATTTACTCCATTTTTTATTTGTACTCGAGTAAAAAAACGTCCATAACTTAAAATATTTCAGAAATTAGAATTACCCTAAAAACAAAGTGGTTCTTATTTGCGAGCGCCGACTGTATCTATAAATAGCCGTAAAAAAAATTTTGGAAATATTATTGAAACGAAAATTAAAGTTAACCCTATTAAAATGTAGTCCAAAGAACTGAATGTTCCATGCATTTTCAAATTAGTATGGACATCTTATGTTGGAATATTATTCCTTTGTTATTCCTTATCCATCATATCAAAATCTATCAATAATAATAACAAAATTCTGACGAAACTAACATGCATCATTTGCTTTTAAAATAGCTAAATTAAAAAACTTTGTCAAGACGTTATATAAAATATGTACAATATTTTATTTTTATTTTCCTTATTTTTAACAGATTACTGCCGTGAATCGCAATCAATTGGAGGAAGGATTTCTGAGAAAATTAAATACAAAATGCAGTCAAAGAGATAATCATTCGTGTATGATGCTAAAATTAATCGTATACATGAATCGAATATTTAAAAAGTCATCAATAGAAATTAATAAGAAAATCTCTGTTATACAAAATCGGTAAGTAGAAAAATAAAACAGATTAAAAAGAATATAATATAGTAATAAGAAGATACATGCCACTTAAAAGAAGGGTTGTCGACCGGCTAAGACTTATTCGAATAATCGATCAATTAAATAAAACTTGGATCGAATTGCTTGAAATTGTGATTTTTGACTAACAATTCGATCCGATTGTGTCGATTAAAAATTTTTTTTTTATATAAAATCAAAAAAATTATAGTCACACTTTTTACTTAATTTTGCTTAGTTACATAGCAGATTCTTGGTACATTTAGAAATCTGTGGTTTTCTGGAATAACCGCGTATGTCCATTTTTGTCAGTTTTGAGTTAACGATGACAAATATAATAATTTTTAACGCTGTTTACATGTGTTACATTAAAAAAAAAATATATTAACCGTTTCTGAGTTTTTTCTTTAAATAACGACGTAACTTAAATGTTTTTTAAATTAATTTGCAGCACTATCGACGTATGTCAACCTACGTTTGATCGCTGACAAATTATTTTCTCAGAAACCGACATATATCGACATACGTTGTTATTAATGAAAAAAAAATGCAAAATAATTTTGGATTATTTTTCAGTTTATAACCACTTATAAAAACTTATGTGTTTATTTGTGTTATTTGTTGTCACTATTAATCTTGATACGTTGTTATATTCTCATCCTAAGTCCCGTTAACTTTTTGTTGACGAACAAAAAAAATTCATTTTTCAAGCAACAACCACTTGTGTCTACATGTGTATTTGCATTGGTAGTTTTCTTTTTCAAAGAAAACGACGTTTGTCGACATATGTTGTTTTATCTACACACACTTTAAGTGTTATTTATATATTGTTTATTTCGTCCTTCTCTAGGATCTATTCCTCTTAAGATTTTTGACTCAAAACTTTTTATAAAGTATTTATTGCCCATATCTACAGGACTGTTAAATAAAGAGCTCTACAAACTTTATATCGAGCCCATAATTTCAATTATAACGTTTTTTTTGCCTCCCCTGAACATTTTGATTTTATGACATACGCGGTTATTCTAGAAACCACAGAAATATCTATCTCTAAACCACCAATTATATAATCATAAACTAAAAGACACGCTTAAAAGCAAAAAAATTACATTTTACTTTTAAATAAAAGATCATTTTACAAAATCAAACTAATATCTATCTTTATTTGTTCAAAACTCCTCTGGAAACTTATTTATAATTTACACAAGTTACAATTAAATGAGCAAAAAAATACAACATATTTGTTTATTTAAAATTTTTATGTTTATACTTTCAATTGTTTTTAATTTTTTTTTTAAATACAAAAACAAAAATATCTGGAATATTTTAAATAACTCTTTATTCGTTATTTGATCAGAGTCCTTTGTTTTTCCTTCAATTTTTCTAAATCAAATATGCGTGTTAGCAGGGTTAAAGAATGTGTCTGCACCATTGCAGAATCAAATGCAAATTAATTTTTTTTATTTTGTTTGCATAATGTTTACAACCACAATCTGTCCTTCTATCCATATGGATACATGCAATATTTAATATATCCTTACGGCTTACTTAACCCATTACTTACCAGAAATTTCAGCGTTGGAATTTTTAGTTGAAATTTTCAGGAACGTCTTATTTTAGCGTAAATAACATTTTCAGACAAAAAAATTTTCGACAAGCAGTTTCCCGGAAAATTGCCGTGTGTTCGACCACACGCTGGTACTGTTAGTTGTTGATGTGTAAACATCTATACGCGCAGGGGGGTAAATTTCTATTTCACAATACAATCACAAAAACAGCGTAACTCATATCGGTGTGAGCTGAAGCAGATAACGCTGTGTGACTTATAATTGTATTGGTGAAAAAATTATGATATAACATTGTTTTTTATGCCACTTTTTTAAAAGCGTCATCTATGTATCACTTATATAAGTTTATATTGGGATATTTTTAACGTTTTACAGCAAAGGGTTGTTGAATTAGCCGAAAAAGTTTTTGATATAAGTGATAAATAGATGACGCTTTCTGTTTGATTTTAAAAAATGACATAAAAAAATTTTTAATTACTAGATGTTTACACATCTTCCCTGTGATCGGACTCACATGATTTTTTTGAAATTTTTTCTTCTATACAATTTTTTTTAGTTACTTAGGTTGTTTAGGCTAAGTATGATAACAAATAATGTTTCAAGGAAGTTAAAGGTAAAACAAGGGTAAGTTAAACAACGGTATTTTTTTAGTTTCGAGTATTTATTTGAGTATATAGGCAGGATAATATGGAATTATTCAGTTCTTGTTTTTTTGTTTAGACGTGTGGCACGGCGCTGAAATAAAATTATTAGTTTTTCAATGGAATATATTAAAGCCATTCTCTGAGAGCAGGTGGACGTTGCTTCTTTCACTTGAATATGGTGGCTTTTGGTGTGCACACAATGCAACGGCGACGATTACTGGTTTTCAAAGGAACGTGCAATCAGTCTACTTTGGGAAGGTTTTGGTGCATATTATCGTAGTCTGAATCATTAGTAGAAGAAGTTTCGATTCCGTCCATGGCATTCTCCGATGAAAGAAGCAGAGACTTTTTTTACCGCATTCTTGAAGTTAAGCTGCCACATAGGCTTCTCCTTTTTCGAAGCTTCTAGGAAGCAATGCACTTTCCATGCATTGACAACAGCGCGGCCACCATCACTTTTTGCCACGAATGCCAATACGGTAATTGGCAACTCCATTGTCGTGTAAGTCCACGCCGCCCATATGCCTATTGTAATTGTTGAATGCGGTGAGCTGTTGAATACCAACTTTTTCTCCTTTTCTTTGCCGTACCGTTGCATTGTTACCATGGGATCGATTGCGCCATATTGGGGTACGATAGTCACTTCAGCATTATCCATCCAACGAATTACCATAATGTCATTTTGCTTATTGCATAGTCGGTTTCGGTTTTTCAATGCTTTTTTTTCCAGTTTTCAAAGGGGCGCCGGCAATACGATTGGATCGAACAGTGCCGGTGCACAGTGGTTTCCACCATAGGCCAAAAATCAAAAAATTAATGTTTTTCTTCTGAGCTTTATTGCACTAAATTTATTGCAAACACTCTAAATATTATGAATCTAACAAATTTTGTTGTTTTTTTTTGCGAGATTTGATGTTTGTGTCCGTTGAAAGTGAGGTTATGTTTATATTTCATATATTGTGGTTGCATAGTCATAAAAGAAAACTTAAGTTTATCTAAAAAGTTATTCGCCATATTGTGGCAGAAGTCTCCAAAAACTCTACAAACATTCAATTTTAACTTATTTTCTACCAAATGAAATAATAAAAGCTGCAGAAATATAAGCCAATTAATAAAACCCTGAAGAATACTTTTTTGACCTTTTCAAAACTCACGTTTTTTAAAAACTACTTTTTCACATAGACTTTTAGTTATTTGGCCCTATCCACCCACAACTTCTTATACATCCAATTGTAGATTTTTTACCCCTCTTTAAGATAAAAAATAATCTGGCCGCGCGTTTTTGCATATTTTCGCATAGTGTTAAAAGTTTCGAAAATATCAATATGGAAATTAAAATAGAAGGTTTAATCTGTCAGTGCCAATTTTCTACAATGTATGTGCTTGAAATTTGGAGTTTCACAGCTGGTAATTATCACTCGAAAGAAAAAAAAAATATATTTTAAATTATGGAGAAAAAATTGAAAACTGAAAAAATAAAATTCGACCTGAGCAATTTAACAAAAGTTTAAAAAGCCTTAGTAAGCGGATTGGTAAGCTTTGGAAGAAAAATCATCGAAGCAAGTTAATTATTTTGAAGGAGCATAAAGAATGGTTTGCAAGTCTTGAAATTATTCAGGTAGAAGTAAAATCCCTTGAAAAAGAACTACCTGCACCTAGTCAAAAGCGTGGTCGTACTGCTAAGGAATTTTTAAAGTCTTCAGAAAAAACAAAGAGGCGTAAAATATATAAAATAACGCAAGGTGATAATTCTTTAACCGAAGTTTTACAAAAATGCAATTTTCCCACACCATACAATGTGGAAGATTACGAGGTTTTGGCTCTTTTCGTTGAAACAAAACTTACTAAGCGACAGTACTTAACTATAAAAGATTTTGTGAATAAAAAAATATCGAACAATTTTTTCCCAGGCTATAAAAGTATTTTGGCTCCTAAGAAAACCTGTTATCCAAGCACAGAAAATATTACAGTTACAGAGTCGAATGCAGAGGTCGATCTACAAGCTCTCTTTGATCGTACGGCTAATCGAATTGTGCAACTGTAAGATCAAGTTCTTGATGAAGCCTTAGGCACAGGAGAAAAACATTTAACACTGATAAGAAAATGGGGATTCGATGGCAGTTCTGGTCATAGCCAATTCAAGCAGAATCGTCGTGGATGACAGTTTCCTCTTTGTGACATCCTATGTTCCGATTCAGCTTGTCACGGAAAACAAAACTTTAATATGGAAAAACCCGCGCCCGTCATCCACTAGATATTGCAGGCCTTTTGAAGTTTCAATTCAAAAAAGAAACTTCTCAACTGTGTCAAAATGAGAACAGTTATTTTAAATCGAAAATGTTTGCACTTTCTCCCACCGAAATAAATAAAACAAAACAAATAATACCCTATACCATACGTTTAGAGACCCTATCTCATAGGCCCAACTGACTGGACATAGAAAAAAAGCATAAACCAAATTTGAGTGGGATTTTTATTAATTTATTTTTTGCTGCAGATATGAAAACGTTCATATCGGATGCTATATCTATATGGGAACTAGGCCCAAAAATGTACCGATCCTGAGTATGTTTGTAAAGTCTCTTGTATTTTGCAAAACTATATACAAACAAAATTTGAGAAGAATCAGTGCAATATTTTTGTTTTTTGATGGATTTAAGTGAAGATCAGGAAGCAGCTCTATATGGGGCCTACGACTAAGAGTTGTCCCATAGGTATCATTTTTGGACTACTCATTAATGGATGTAATAAACACATACAAACCCAATTTGAGTAAGATCTATATGACAATTTTGATCTTATGGCAATTTATGTCGATTTCATAGGGGTCATTTGTATGGGGGCTAGGTCTGAACATGGACCGATTCTCACCAATTTCAATAGCGTTCATCCTATAAAAGCTTATATATAAAATTCCATCAAAATATATTCATATTTGCAACCTGCAGTTTGATTACAAGTTTTACATGGACACACAGACGGACGGACGGACGGACATCGTTAAATCGAATCAGCTAGTGATTCCCATTCGATCGGTATAATTAAAGATGGGTCTAGGTCAAATATTTTTGGTAGGTACAAACAGCAGCACTAAGTCATTATACCCAAACCACATAGTGGTATAGGGTATAAAAATACGTATAAAGCATGACATAAAACTGACCATGGTTGACGGCAAAGTTTGTAACGCTCTTACGGAAACTTCATCTGCAAATTGTCACACATGTGGTGCGTTGCCTACAGAAACGATTGACATTGAAAAATGCCTTGAGAAAAACGTAGATGAAGCTCGGTACGAATTCGGACTGTCACCATTACATGCCAACATACGATTTATTGAGTACTTCATTCACTTATCATACAAATTAGAGCTAAAAAAAATGGAAATCCAGTAAGAACGAAAAGTCAAGAGTTTTGAAGAGAAAACAATTTATTCAACAACGATTTCGGGCCGAAATGAGACTTTTGGTAGATAGGCCAAAAGCTGGTGGTTGCGGAAACTCGAACAGTGGCAACACAGCGCGGAGATTTTTTCAAAATGTTGAGCTTTCATCAGATATAACAGGAATCGATAAGGACATTTTGCAAAGATGTGCCACAATTCTCCAAGCTATAAATTCTGGATTTGAAATTGATGTCGAAAAGTTTGAGGAATATTCTGTAGAGACAGCCACAAAACTTGTTGAGAAATATCCCTGGTACTACCTCCCTCCATCGGTACACAAAATTCTGATCCATGGAGCTGAGTTGATCAAGCATGCATTAGTGTCAATAGGGGAATTATCGGAGGAAGCAGCTGAAGGATAAGAATATAAAACAGTTTAGATTGCAACATACACGAAAAATATCCAGCATTGCTACAAATACAGATCTTTTAAAAAGGCTGTTTTTAAGTTCAGATCCATTTATTTCTGGAGCCCGAAACTTACCAATAAAGAAAGCAAGTAGTTTAAGTCAAAGAGTTTCAAATCTGCTTAATATTTGATATATATTAATATCTTATTCTACCTTATTACCTTATATTACTTAATAATACCTTAAATGCATTATATAACTTTGTATAACTTTTTAATTTAGTTTTTTTTTCAGTGTATATTTCGAATGAATTAAAATGGAATAAAAATTTACAAAAATTGTTTAAAAGCAAAGGAATTTTCATATTGAAATACTTTATTTCAAAAATTCTTAAAACAAATCTATAAGACAATTAACCCTTCAAAGATCAAATGGCTACTATGGCTACAGTTGTTAATATGTTTTTCTAAAAATTTGCAAACTTTAAGCTCTTCGGGCATGCTAGCTCTTTTAGTTTTGGAGAAATAGATTTTTAACCGCTTGTCCATATAAGGGGTTTCCCTGTGCAGTGGTACAAAATCCTCTCTCTTTCAGCAAGCACATTAAGTAATGGGAGGTAAAAAAAATTGTCGAAGTGGACGGCGTGCTGCGTTGGCTGCTCACAATGTTTCAATAGTTCCATTATGATGGATACACCGAGTCCCAAACTTTTATTATTATCTCCGGATGCACAGGAATACGGTATGAATTGAAACATATAACCATTGCTCGACCATAGTGCCCACAATTTATACCCGAAACGAATCGGTTTTCCACGTATAAACATTTTCGCTGAATGGCACCCGAAGTAGGGAACCATTGTCTCGTCGATCAATAAATGTTCCACAAAAATACCAAACTGCATGTAGCGTTTATTGAGCATGTCCAACAATGTCCGAAACTTCGCGAACTTGTCAGAAATATCCAAATTGTCAGTGTTTGCGATATAAAAGATCTTGGTGAGCACGCTCCCCTTGTTCGTCGCTTACCGCACGTAGGTTTTGTGGAAAAAATCTAAATGCGTATGAGGATAATTTTTCAATAATTCAGCAACAACTTGTCTGTAGTCTTCACTCTTATTGTTTCCAAGAAAACTGTCCACGATGCCCTTGAAAGATTTCCAGGCTGCATATTCTTTCTCCAGTAAACACTGTGAAAAATTGTCATCATTCAATAGCTTACTGATCTGACGGCCAAAAAATGCGCTTTTTTTGAGAAATTTTACGAAAAATCGCTAACAAATATTTAAATGCTGCACTATCTTTGTCCAGAGCCGTAACAAAGTTCTAAAAAAGGCCCAATTTTATGTGCAGCGGCGGAAGAAATGTTTTGTTTTCCTGGTGAATACTCAGTTCTTTTTGGTCACTCTGTTCTGACGAAATGATGACATATAGGGCAACTATCCCATAGATAAAGGAAAAAGGAAACAACAATATTTTGTGAAACCTCCGTGCATAGCAGTCAACAAACCAATGAACTGAAACTGATTAATTTATAGTTATTTACGATGGTCTATACTATACATACAAAGAAATTTAAATCACACACCTTTAGGTCACCACAGATCTTCCATTTAGGATCGTTGAAGTGTTAAAATTTCAGTCATTGATTCGTAATTTTCCTTTGTATTAGTGGCATGAGCAATTGGTATGGATGCTTTTTCATTCACATTACGCAAAAGAAGAGCCTTTAAATTGTACTTAGAGCCATCAATAAATAATCTCCATTCAGTTTTGTCATATGGCTGGTTCATTTTTCGAAATAAAACATCAACATCAGTACAGTATATAATAGAGTGTTTCTTTTCAATATATGCCGCCAATTCGAAGCTTCTATCTCTATAGATTTTTACTTTTGTCCCAGCTGCAAGATGTTTCCACTGCTGCATGCGTGAAGCTAGTAATTCTGCGTCTTGCTTCGTTAAATGTAAATCCGGAATTAGATCATTCAGCTCAGCTTGAGTCACTAAATGGCGTTCATCATCAGCCTCATACAAACTACTACTGCTGGTGAAGATGTTTCGGACTTACTGCTCGTAGCACTGGGAATGACTGGTAGTGAATCATTTGGTGGACATTGAACTGGTTTGAAACCGATGGGACATTCGCGTAAGTAATGTTTTTTTTTTCGATTTTTCATATTGAATCCAGCAACTTTTGTTAAACAGAAATAACAATCGGTTTGGCTCTCTCCAAAGTACTGGAATTGAAAAATCAAAATAAATTTTCTTGCAGTTCTGCAACTATTGCAAAACATTACCGGTGTCCACGGTTTGTCCATGTTTCTGACAGCAAAACCAATGTAAATATGCATATTTTAAAGATTCAACCAAAAATTCACCACACACAAAGCAAAAATAGCTTGAATCAGTAACACACGATCTTCCTGACATGCTTAAATGCTACTATTATGAAGAGTTAGAATGAATGTGGGCTTCTGTCAATTAATAATTGTGAAATTGCAATGTCAGTATTGACTATTTTACAGTATTGCCAGCATGCGATAAAAAATGAACATGAAGTGATAGTCCAATTTTTATGCCAGATTCGAATTCAGCGCACTCAGATTTGCTGAAAACATGCTTCGTTTCTGCAGTCAATATTATTTGTAAATTTGTAGACCAGTTTAATTATCCAGCCTATAAAATAGTTGTTTGAACAAAGTGCTAAAACTTTTAGATGCTTACTTATGGGTTATCAAAGTTGAAATTTGTTAACGGCTTGAAATAAATGTTTATGTTTATGTTTTATAAAAAAACCTGATTTCCAACAATGTTATATTTTTTATGTCTCTTTTTCAAGTTTTTTATTTTTTTAAATTATTGTTCATAAATAAAAATAATTTTTTTTTTTTTTTATTTTCCATCAAAGTTGAAAATAAGTGAAAATAAAATAGACAGTTGTTAAGTAGCGATTTACCTGGAGAATCACGAAGCAAACAGTATTTTTTTTTTATAATATATTGAATAAATACGTAAATCAATAAAGATAAAAAAGATTAAGATATGTTACAAATTTTTTTAATATTGCACCTAAAACTGGACAAAATTACCTAAAAATTGTGTGTTTTTTTTAAACTGGAACAATGTGATTTTCAACTTCTTTACCTCGAGCGATCGAATGAGGAGCTGGAAGCAGCTTGACTTTATTGGATTACGTTAGGGAATAATCAAAGAACATATTTCGAAAATATGACAGATATAAAGGATTACACATTTTTTATTTTTCATCAGAATTCAAAAATTGTGCATAGACAGTTGGTAAATAGCGATTTACCTGGAGAAGCAAAAAGCAAACAGTAAAATTTCTTTTCTATAACATACTAATAAATGCAAGTAACATGTTTGTGCCGTTTCTAACACACATTTCTAGTACATATGTGCACATCAAGTTATTTTAGGGTGGCAACACTGGTTTTTGGGCTGGCTACACTATTCTTAGCAAAGTTACAAACCTTTTTATACAGTTTTCATCCAGTTTTACAGTTTTCATCCAGTTTTACAGTTTTCATACTGTTTGAATCACCAACTCACCCACTAACTCTTATTATTATTCATGTAAAAAATATTAAATGCAGTTTTCGTCCAGTTTTGAATCGCCCTCTGGCTATCAATATTTATGTTCAGAAACCTAAATGCAGTTTTCATACAGTTTGACAGTTTTTTTTTAACAAACCAAAAGCTTAACTTAAAATTGTGTACTAACACAAACATGTTAACACACAGTTCTTTTTTCGTTTACACGAACGCAAACTTACAAAAACATGTTTACTGTTTTTTTGTTATAAGTAGGTGGCAACTTTTTATTCCGTTAACTTTGAATATTTAACAGTTTTGATTTTCTCTTTTATTTTACCTTTTTTTATATTTGTTCTCTATATTTTATAATTATATTTATATTGCATCTTTAATTAATTAATAGGGTTTTTTATATTAAATTTTTATTTCACAATACAATTTTAATGTTTTAGTATCGTATTTTTATATCCTCCACACCTCAGTGGCAGAGGGTATATATAGGTTTGTCATTCCGTTTGTAACGCATCGAAATAAATTCCTGAGACCCCAAAAATATATATTTTCTTGATCCTTATATCCTGTCCGTCTGTCAGTCTGTCTGTGGAAATCACGATCACGCCGTCAATATCTAAGCTAGACCGCTCGTTTTTATATAAAATCGTTTACTAACATCCCAAAGGAGTTGCAATTTAAAATCGTCAAAATCGGTCAAAGGGTTCACGAGCTATGATTAAAACTTTGAAAAAACTCTTAAAAAAATAAAATTTTTCAGTGTGTTTGTTGTTTTTCTTAGGATATGTTGTATATGTTGTAATTCTTCGTTTTGTTGAAGTCATTACAGTTATGTGTATATTAACACTGCACGTGTCACATTGGCCTAAGCAAGTTTTACCACATAAAATTAAATATTAAAAATTAAAAATTAGTAAAAATAAAAAATGGAAAATGAAAAATGAAAAACGGAAAATTGAAAATGAAAAATGGAAAATGGAAAATGAAAAATGAAAATTGAAAATTGAAAAATTAAAATTGAATATTGAAAAATTAAAAATGAAAAATGGAAAATGAAAAATGGAAAATGAAAAATTGAAAATCGAAAATGGAAAATGCGAAATGAGAAATGAAAAACGAAAATAGAAAATGAAAAGTGGAAAATGGAAAATGCAAATATAAAAAAATGGAAAATGGAATATGAAAAATGAAAAATTAAAAACGGAAAATGAGAAATGGAACATGAAAAATGCAAAAGATGAAAAATGAAAATTGAAAAATGGAAAATGGAAAATGAAAAATGCAAAATGCAAAATGAAAAATTAAAAATGAAAAATGACAAATGGAAAATGAGAAATGAAAAAATGGAAAATGGAATATGGAAAATAAAAAATGAAAAATAAAAAAAAAATGGAAAATTGAAATTGAAAAATGGAAAATGAAAAATGAAAAATGGAAAACGGAAAACGAAAAATTAAAAATGGAAAATTAAAAATGAAAAATGAAAATTGGAAAATGGAAAATGATAAATGGAAAATGGAAAATGAAAAATGGAAAATGAAAAATGAAAAAAGAGAAATGGAAAACGAAAAAAGGAAAATGAAAAATTTTAAATTTAAAATTAAAAATGGCAAATGGACAATAAAAAATTAAAAATTAAAAATGAAATATGAAAAATGGAGAGTGGAAAGTGCAATATGGAAAATGAAAAATGGAAAATGAAAATATAAAAATGAAAAATGAAAAATGGAAAACGGAAAATGAAAACTTATAATTGAAAAATGGAAAATGGAAAATGAAAATTGAAAAATGAAAAATGGAAAATCGAAAATGGAAAATGGAAAATGAAAAGTGGAGAATGGAAAATGAAAAATGAGAAATTAAAAATGAAAAACTAAAAATGAAAAACGAAAGATGAAAACTGAAAAGTGAAAAATGGAAAATGATAAAAAAAATGAAAATTGAAAATGAAAAAGGTGGATGGTATCAAAGATTCAGCCCAGCCGAATTTAACACTCTTACTTGTTTATATTAAATTTTTATTTCACAATATTGTGAAATCACATAACTGAATGTATCCAATTTAA
Source organism: Cordilura impudica (assembly GCA_963682025.1). Classification (NCBI taxonomy): domain Eukaryota; kingdom Metazoa; phylum Arthropoda; class Insecta; order Diptera; family Scathophagidae; genus Cordilura; species Cordilura impudica. Next base: position 123,516,160 of record OY821517.1, read on the forward strand.
TATTTATTTACTAAATTTGTTATTACATCACACCAAATCTTTATATATTTTTTCAAATACTAACGATTTTGAAACATTTTTTTTTCAAATATTACCGATTTTCAAACAATTTTTCGTATTCAACATTTAATATATTTTATTTTCTTCTTAAGAGTTTTTAGTCTAAATTAAAAAACTTTTAAACTTTAAAATATTAAAATGTAGTTACATTGCATTTTTTTTAGAACATTTCAATGTAGAGAAGATGGGTATCTTTCAGTTAGTTATTTTTTGTTTTATAAAGAATACTTTATTTAGAAAAGATTCTTTTTTAGTAGTTCAAGTTTTTTCGTTTTTAGAATTATATGATTTTATTAAACCTTTAAGTAATTCAATGAAAAAATTTATCATTTTAAATTTTTATTTTAAAATATTTTTGAAATTATATTTCAGACAATCAAATTTTTTAGCTATTTTTTTTATTTTCAAGGGTCTTTCAGTTAGTTGCTATAGTTCTTTTTAATTTCCAATATATTTTAGCTTCTCTATTAAGTAAAAATAACTCTGAATTTAAATACATTTTATATATTCTATTGAGGTTTTTTAGAACTGACAACATATTTTTCGTTCACAGAACCCATTTTTTTTTTTTTTGATTTTTTGGAGAAAATATTCGTTTATTCAAGTCTATATGTTTCTTGAATTATTCCAATATATTTTTTTGTTTCTTATTAAGTTATATTATAACCAATTTTAATACAACTTTTCAGACTTTAATATGTACTAGAATCGTAGGTTAGAAACGGCATAAACATACTACTAATACATAAATCAATGGAAATAAAAAAATTACGATTAGTTGCCTAGTTTTTTTTTTTT